>CM051524.1:2406666-3607500 GCA_028017165.1 Herpetospermum pedunculosum | reverse complement strand
ATAGGGAAAGACATTTAATTTTAAAAATTTGACTTGGTTTAGATTGATTAGTTTTAGATTTGATTTTAAATTTGTGGGAAAAGAAATAGGGAAAGACATTTAATTTTAAAAATTTGACTTGGTTTAGTTTGATTAGTTTTAGATTTGATTTTAAATTTGTGGAAAAGAAATAGGGAAAGACATTTAATTTTAAAAATTTGACTTGGTTTAAATTGATTAGTTTTAGATTTGATTTTAAATTTGTGGGAAAAGAAATAGGGAAAGACATTTAATTTTTAAAATTTGATTTGAGGTTTTAATTTAGTTTAGATTGGTTAGTTTTAGATTTGATTAGGATTTTGAATTTAAATTTATTTAGAATATAAAATGGAAAAGGGGATGAGATCACCACTATAAATAGAGGTGATTAGGAGGTTCTAGGGGGATTGGTTTTTGGGAAGGAAAAAGTTATAGAGAAGAGAATTTTCTTGGAGAGAAAGTCTGAATTCTTTTTGGGAGAATAGAGAAAACGAAATACAAACGAAATACAAAAGCTAAAATACCCTCTTCGTGGCAACCTTCACAACGGCGGGTGACGACGAATCACCTCCCACCACCTCCGTACGGCGGCGTATCACCTTCGCAAACTCTGACAGTGATTGTGCTGTAAGCATTGCGTGTGAGGAGGAAGGAGAACAACGGGTGAGAAAATTAATTATTTCCTGCAAATACCCCTGTACATATAATGCCATGTTCACTCTGTTTTGTTTACTTTTTTTTAAAGTTTTGTTTTAGATGGTCATTCTAATAAAAATGGGATTCGTTCTTACTATCCTACAAAAATTTAAATCCCAGGATAGGTGAAGGATTCTTCCTTCAACCTTGAGGATATACTTCGTTTTCGTTTCTTTTTTTAAATCCTAGGATGGAATAAGGATATTTTCCTTATCTTGAGGATTGGGCTTTAACTCCTAAATTTATTATTTTCTGCAAATACGTTTTTTTTGAAATCCTAGGATGGAATAAGGATATTTTCCTTATCTTGAGGATTAGGCTTTAACTCCTAAATTTATTATTTCCTACAAATACGTTTCTTTTTTAAATCCTAGGATGGAATAAGGATAAGGTTGGAGAGAAAGTCTGAATTCTTTTTGGGAGAATAGAGAAAACGAAATACAAACGAAATACAAAAGCTAAAATACCCTCTTCGTGGCAACCTTCACAACGGCGGGTGACGACGAATCACCTCCCACCACCTCCGTACGGCGGCGTATCACCTTCGCAAACTCTGACAGTGATTGTGCTGTAAGCATTGCGTGTGAGGAGGAAGGAGAACAACGGGTGAGAAAATTAATTATTTCCTGCAAATACCCCTGTACATATAATGCCATGTTCACTCTGTTTTGTTTACTTTTTTTTAAAGTTTTGTTTTAGATGGTCATTCTAATAAAAATGGGATTCGTTCTTACTATCCTACAAAAATTTAAATCCCAGGATAGGTGAAGGATTCTTCCTTCAACCTTGAGGATATACTTCGTTTTCGTTTCTTTTTTTAAATCCTAGGATGGAATAAGGATAAATTTATTATTTTCTGCAAATACGTTTTTTTTGAAATCCTAGGATGGAATAAGGATATTTTCCTTATCTTGAGGATTAGGCTTTAACTCCTAAATTTATTATTTCCTACAAATACGTTTCTTTTTTAAATCCTAGGATGGAATAAGGATATTTTCCTTATCTTGAGGATTGGGCTTTAACTCCTAAATTTATTATTTCCTGCAAATACGTTTCTTTTTTTGAAATCCTAGGATGGAGTAAGGATATTTTCCTTATCTTGAGGATTAGGCTTTAACTCCTAAATTTATTATTTCCTACAAATACGTTTCTTTTAATTTATTATTTCCTACAAATACGTTTCTTTTTTAAATCCTAGGATGGAATAAGGATATTTTCCTTATCTTGAGGATTGGGCTTTAACTCCTAAATTTATTATTTCCTGCAAATACGTTTCTTTTCAAATACGTTTCTTTTTTTGAAATCCTAGGATGGAGTAAGGATATTTTCCTTATCTTGAGGATTGGGCTTTAACTCCTAAATTTATTATTTCCTGCAAATACGTTTCTTTTTTTGAAATCCTAGGATGGAGTAAGGATATTTTCCTTATCTTGAGGATTGGGCTTTAACTCCTAAATTTATTATTTTCTGCAAATACGTTTCTTTTTTAAATCTTAGGATGGAATAAGGATATTTTCCTTATCTTGAGGATTGGGCTAAAAAGATATTTTCCTTATCTTGAGGATTGGGCTTTAACTCCTAAATTTATTATTTCCTGCAAATACGTTTCTTTTTTGAAATCCTAGGATGGAATAAGGATATTTTCCCTTACCTTGAGGATTAAGCTTAAACTCCTAAATTTTATTCTATTCTTCCCTTCTTATGCCATTATATGCTATCTTCAAGTTTTTCTAAATAATTTTCTATTGAAAGTTGAATTTTCAAAGCTTCCAACCGTTTTATTTCTCTTAAAATCTTTTATTTTCCAATTGTATCTGAAATAAACGGCCAAATAATTTTCTATTGAATTTGAATTTTCAAAGCTTCCAACCGTTTTATTTCTCTTAAAATCTTTTATTTTACAATTGTATCTGAAATAAACGGCCAAATAATTTTCTATTGAATTTGAATTTTCAAAACTTCCAACCGTTTTATTTCTCTTAAAATCTTTTATTCTCCCATTGTCTCTGAAATAAACGGCCAAATAATTTTCTATTGAATTTGAATTTTCAAAACTTCCCGCCGTTTTATTTCCCTTAAAACCTCCTATTTCCCAATTGTCTCTAAAATAAATGGTCAAATGGTATTTTCTCTAAGGTCAAATGGTATTTTCTCTAAAAATTAAGGCTTCCGTTTGAGTGTGATTTCAAATATTATCTATTTCAAATCTTTTAATTGATCTATTGATTTATTTCAATTTAATTTTAATTGATTTATTTATTTCAAATCTTTTAATTAAATTAAATGTTTACATTGATTTTTTTATTCTACTTTAAATTTATTTTCAAAGAATCGCATTTGATTTTAAAACAGGTTTTAAATTCAAATTTTTAAAAATTGATTTTCTTAAATGACTTCTAAAACCTTTGTTTTGTTGTATAATCCTGGGATTAAGCGATAATTGGCAACATTGATGGATTATTTCACTCATAGATCGAGTCCTTGCTTTATCTTAAAGCCAAGGCAGGATCAGTTGAGACATTTAGTTTAAATTTAAATTATGTGTATTTTTATTTTTTATTTTTTCTTCTCAAATTAAGGACGTTTTAAAATTAACTGGATAATATAAGATAAAATATGCATTTTTTATTTTTTCTTCTCAAATTAAGGACGTTTTAAAATTAACTGGATAATATAAGATAAAATATGGCTTACCGTTTTTAACGGGTGTTGTAGGATGCTAGTACCTTCCCTACACTCAAACGACCCCCGAACCTAATTTCTCTTTTCGTAGACCAGTTTTCTTTTAAAGGTGACCAATCACACCCAAAATGATTGGTGACGACTCCATCTCTTTTATTTTTTCAAAACCCTTTGAAAGAGGACGTCGGCCGCTCCGCGTCGCAAAAACGTTGCGACAATTAATACTCAAAAAATAGTTCTACGGTACGTTTGTAGTTGAAGAATCAATATGTGTCTGCAAGGTTAAAAGAATCAGTGTAGTGCAGAGTCACCATTTGAGGATAGTTTCAGATAGTAGAATTAGAATATTTGAACGTCCTAAACTATAGTGTAACGAAAATTGTATATCCAAGTGGGTCCGAAAAATCTCGTCGAAGTATCCGAGATGTTTTAAACCACAAGAAACGATTATGATATTACCTAACGCTAGGGTCGACCACCTAAGAGGCGACCCTCCTCGACTATGGTTTAGGGTTGACCTCCTAGAATCGACCCTCTTCAAATATGGACTTTCTTGGTTGTTTGTAATTTCTAAATCTAGTTAAAAAAAAAAAAAGGTAAAAATCAATTTATATCCTACGAGTTTCTGACATGAACAGTCAGTAGAATAAATCTAGTTAAAAAAAAGGTAAAAATCAATTTATACCCCTAACTATATTACCTAACGGCTAGGGTCGACCACCTAGGAGGTCGACCTTCCTCGACTATGGTCTAGGATTGACCTCCTAGAGTCGACCCCTCCTCGGATATGGACTTTCTCGGTTGCTGATAATTTCACCTCCAATAAGAATTATTAAACTAAATCTAGTTTAAAAAAAAAGTATAAATATACACCTACGATTTTCTAACATTGGCCGTCAGAGTCGGTTTTGTCCTTTAACAAAACAAACCGTCGATCGGCCGGAGAGTCCAATAAAAATAAAAACTACCGACCTACCAATTTCTTAAAAATAAAAAGAAAGTCGCCACCTTCCCTAAAGAAGAACAACTCCTTGAGAAATGGTGGTCTTCCTCTTCCCAAGCCCCAAATTAAAAAAAAATTAAAAATAAACCTTTTTTTTTTTCTGGTCTTTTCCTTTCTCCCCTTCTCTCATCCTTCACTTTTTCATTTTTTTACTCTATTTTTTTTTTAATAGTTTAGCTTCATCCCACTTCTTCATTTTTTTCTCTTTCTAAAATTGATGAAAATCGACACTGGCCTCCACTCAAATATTTTGATTTTGATTTTGTTGGTGTTCATCGTTTCGTTAACTCCTCTCATCACTTGGGTGATCCTTATGGGGTCGGTGTATGTCGTCCAACAAATTTTATGATGCTTTGGCTGACTCTTTTAGGCAGGGACGGATTCAAACATTGATGTTTGGAGGGCCAAAAAATTATAGTATATAAATATTAAAAAAAGATCGCAAAAAATCCAGAGGTTTGAATTCACACTCTCAAATTATGTTGACATTATAAAAAGGTTATCAGTGATAAGCATATGTAAGTGTATCAAAGACTTACGGACTAAGTTTAAATAAATTTAAGTTTTGCTCATCTCTATATTTAAAAAAAAAAAAAAAAAATCTTTAATGAGTCCCTAAACTCTAAAAAGTTTTTAATGCGTCCCTAAACTTTAAACGTGTTGAATCAATTCCTATACTTTCAATTTTGTTTTTAATGAATTCCTAGATTTTAAAAAATGTCAAATAAAGACAATGTAATATTAGACTCAAACTTGAAAATTTGAGGACTTAGATACAAAATTGAAAGTTAAAAATATATTGAACTCTTTTTTAAGTTCTCTATTCAACACAAAATTGAAAGTTCAAACATTTATTAGACATCTTAAAAAATATATATTAAAAAAAAAACACAAGGAATTTGTTTCCAAAATTTATAAAAAGAGGTTAATATAAACTAAATTACTTTTGAAAATGTTAATAAATAAATTAATACTAAGAGATAATTTAAAGATTTATTTAAAGTATGAAAAGTACTAAATTTAGATATTCGAAATTACAATGACTAAAATAATATAACTCTCAAAGTCAATTAATTTTTTTTATAAAAGTAAATACTAAAAAAAATAGGTCTTAATTATTAAAAAAATATATATATATATGGAAGAGATGTAAAGCAAATAAATTATTATTATGGCTGAGTTTCGAATTGAGGCACAACAAAATACATACCATGCACAATGACCACTGTGCACCTGAGAGTTTGTTAATTTGGGAAGCCAAAATGTATTTAATAACAATAGTATATATTTAAGGCATTATTTTTGCCTACATATATAAGAAAATAAAAAACTTTGTGGGGGTCGTAGCCCCCCTAGTCCCTTCAGAGGTCCGCCCCTGCTTCTAGGGGTTGGCCTCAAGCTGTTTGGTTGATTATTGACTGGTTGCCTCTTTCGTTCGTTACCTTTGAATGGCCAGACATAATAAACTGCTGGTACACGACCTTCCAGCTGTGTTGATCAGGTATAATCCCAACTCTCTAAACGTTCTTCAGTTCTAATGTGTCTTTGCTTTCACTGAGCTCCAGAAAGTCGATCACATTCTGGTCTAACTCCTGAACTTTTGTTTCTAAAATCGCATACTGCTCTTCCAGTATGGCTTTCTGAACTGTAGACGGGTTTAACATTGTTTGTTTTGCTCCCTACGCTACTGTTGGATCTGGTTCTGTCTACATTGCTTGTTGCGTTGCTTGTCTTTATCCATCTCTTTCATCAATCGATGGTTGGTTTTTTCCATGTGGTTATTCGTCATGGTGAGATCTAGAATTATGCATGATTCTCATTGAACTACTCATTTCCACAAACAACACCAACGGTTGCTGAATTTGATCAACTGTGAATTTGTATCTTTGGCAGAACGAGTAAGACCCGCAAGATACACTATAGGTGATGCCTTGCATCGGTGTGGTGATAACCACACGGGCTCCGATGATCAAATTAGATTATAGAATGATCTAGGAAATATGGAGTGAATTTCCATATATTTGGCAAGAATAAAGTTCATATTGAAAGAATTTGAAGTACCTTTTTGACCATGTCTCTTCTCCTTTTATAAATTTCTCATACTGTTATGGACCGTTACAATCATATACGGTCTATTAATGAGCCTTTGTAACGTCTAGACAATTAATGACACGAAATTGTCGAAATGGGGGCAGTTTTGCCTTCGGTTCGACTGACTCCTTGAGCTTGGCACTTAGTGCTTCGGCCCGACCCATAGGAGGGTTGGGCTCCTCGACAATAATCGATCCCTCGAGGGATTGGTCCTCTTCGTGCTGGCCGACCTCCTCGACGAGGTTGGCGGTTCTTTTGCTTGGACCGACCCCTTCGAGGTTCGGTTCCTTTTCTCTTTTTTGACCGATCCTTCAGTCGGCTTGCGTCGTTTTTCTTATCTTCTTTGGAGCTTCTAACCTTTTGGGCCATTATTCTATCATGGTTAATTTTGCCCATAACATCAATAATTTGCAAAATTTGATGCAAAAACTAATTAGGGGAAGATGAAGATTAGACCAAAATATTTATTTTTTTAAACTATATTATTCTTGAAATTAACTTAGCCTCAACATAGCTATCCTCACTTTAGCCATCACTCGTTATCTTTACTCTATTAAATGTACCTTTTTTTTTCTCTTTTTCTTCACACTGATTTTGACAAATATTTGGGACGTTGTCTCACTTGAAGAAAACAACAAAGTGTTAATCGCTTCAATAGTAATGGGCCGACCAGATTTTCAACAATGACCCAAAATGCATCAAGCTCACATAATAAAATACAATATCAATTAAAATACTATATAGTATTTTGTTTGCCTCGTGGGGATCTCCTAATTTATTTTATAAAAATATTTTTTCTCTCTATTTTTATTTGGCTTTGTTATTGGATTGTACATTGCACTTTCTAGTTTCTAGATTTTTTTTTTCTTTTTTTTTTTGAGGAATCTAATTTTTAGTTTCTAGAAAAGCTTTACAAATGATACTTATTTGCTCTCTTTATTTATATTAATGTAAAGTAAACCAAATTATACTTTAAAATAATCAATGATTGTACACGAACAATTATTTTACTAAACAATAATAATACTATAATAGTGTTTCTTTTTTAAGATTATTTTCACAAACTATGTTCCCAAGTATATTTTACCAGCAACCAAGAAAGGTTTTCTCTCTCTTTTTTAACACATAAAAACCACAAGCAGACATCATAGACTAAAAATTTGATGTTAATTAATCTGGGTTAACGTTGTGGTCTGAATTCTAGTCCTCAAATCAAACATAACTCAATTGACATAAAGTTATGTCATTCACTAAGAAGTCACACGTTCAATTCCTCAACCTCGCATTAATTAAATACCAAAAAAACCATTAAAAAAAGAATCTGTCTAAAGTATATTAAGAATTCAATTTTTTTCCAATGCCGAAAAGTATCTTGAAAAGTCATCTTCGGTCGGCAAATTTATTACGTCGGAAGACTATTTATCGACGTTAAAATACGAAGCGTCGACAATTCATTCTTTGATGTTTTGTGTTTGTGTTAGAAAAAACATGAACTACGTACCGACGATTTTGTATAAACTAACCGTGTGAAATTAGCATCGAGAAAAATCGACTTTGCCCGATGCTTTTAGTTAGCGTCAGAAAAGTCCACTTTTTTCGAGAGTTATTTTCTTGTAATGAAGCCTCTAAATCATTGAAATTATAAAACAATGAATTTTCACAACCCTAATAGTCCGATTCAACTCCCTACAAGCGATTCAAATGTTAAATAAAGAGGCCTAGATATTACTATTTAGTGAGGTTAGTACCTAGATTTAGGGTATCAATTAATGGGTTGAATATGAATTTGTGCTTGATTTCTTTCCTTAGTATGCTTAGAGATTCTAACCATAACCTAGTTGTTGACATTTGAAAGCCTCCTCATCATCTCCTTGTGGATGTCTGATTTTTCTCGATGGATGAAATTTTTTTTTCATGTAGCCTAATGGACTTTTCTATCGTAATTATATTGGTTTTTTAAAAGAGCTGGTTGCACAAATAGCAATCAGATCCAAATTAATTGCAAATTTAGCAAACTTTAAAATGTTTTGCAAATATGGCAAAAAAATTTGTTTCTATCACGGATAGACTTTATCATATCACTGATAGACTTCTATCAGTGATAGACTATTATCACTGATAAACTATTATCATTGACAAAAATCTATAAAAAGTTGAGGTGATCAGCGATAGATTTCTATCAGCCATAAGATATCAGTGATAGAAATTGCCATATCCGTAAAATTTTGAAAAACATGCTATATTTTTAATTATCTTATTTTAAATTGACATCTGTTATAATTTCCCTTTTTAAAACTTTCTAATATTTTTTTAAAAAAACTTTTCATATGAACAAAACAGAAACATGAAAAATATAAATCAATAAAAAAAAAAGGTTTTATTATATTTAGATTACTGTAGCTAATAATAAACTAACAACATTAACGATTTTGACACATTTCGGGACCTCAAAAGTAAAATTTTTAGAGTCTAAACGGGCGTTTGACCCGCTGTTTTGAGTTCAGAATTCAGGAGAGTTTATCTGAGGGAGTTCTGAACTCTAAAATTTAACAAACGGTGTTTGAGGTTACAGTGTTGGGAAGCTTAAAAATCTGAAGTATGTATTTGAGGTGTAGTGTTATGAACCCGAGTTTGGACATTTTTTTTTTGTTTCTGTTTGCTACTTGATTTTTTTTTTTCTTCTTATTTACTAGTGAATGTTTTGTGAATTGTAGAACTTTTTATGCAACATGGGACAAAAAAAATTTAGAGACTTTTAAATGAATCATTTAATTTATGTTATAGTCTAAGAATAAGAAAATTGTTTCCAACAATTAAAACATGTTTACCTTCAACAAACAAAAAAAACATAACATGTCAATCGGTTTGAATTTTATTTTTTTAAAAAATTACATATTTAGATAATAAAAAAAAATTAAAAAACAAAAAATGAAACAAATGACCTACTATTGTATTTGGATAAAGATTCACAGTATGTATTCCCTAAATATAAACTGAAGTTTATAATTTCAAATATTTAATAAAGTTGGAGCTTCTCTAAATCAAGAAATTTAAAAAATTAGAAATGATAAAAAGAAAAAAAAATTGTAAATCGAAAAAAAGCACATTATATTTAAACAACTTTCTTGAGTAAATAGCCAAAGCGAGCATGGCTCAGCGGGCATATGTATGTCTTGACGACCAAGAGGTCTGTGGTTCGAATCCCCCCACCCCCAATGTACTCAAAAAAAAAAACTTTCTTGAGTAAATAAAAGTTAACATAAAAATAAGATAGAATATTATTAATCATTATTATTTTTTAATTTTAATATGTTAACTTAAAAATTAAATGTTATTTTTTATATTAATATGAGTGTAAATCGTCAAAAATATATTTTTCTTAACTTACTACTTAAAAAAAATTATATATATTTTGAGTTATTATTAATTATTTATATTTTTTAAAGAATTAGTTAGATTAAATATAGATGAGGTGAAAAAAATAATGTTATTTAGATAAATATATAATTATAATTAGAAACAGTGAATTCATCATAATTATTAAAAAAAAATGAAAAAAAAAATGATAGAGTCCAACATAATTATTAAAAAAAAAATGAGAGAAAAATGACGAACATCACTATATTTATTAGAAAAATAGAAAGAAAAAATTGATGAAACCTAGGGTAGCTAATCCCTTGCCCAACTTGATTTCTGATTTGGCCAAAACCATCCCAAACGCTAACTAAAAATTATGAACTATTTGTTAAGTCTCAAATTTCAATCTATAAATTTATATATTCATGATATTGATAATCCTTAATTTGATTAAAGATATAATAATGGTAAGAATTAAATTTTCTACAATACTCCATATCATCTTTCACAAATATAGTCAAACCGAGCATGGCTCAATTGGCACAAAGTTGAGCCTGTGACTAAGAGGTCATGGTTCAGTCCTCGCATTAATTAAAATATCGTTACAAAAGAAAAAATCTTTCACAAGTATAAAATACTCTCATTGTTGCATAAATTGCAAAAACAGATTCAAAATAATGACAAATATAATAAAATATAAAATATTTTATAAAAAAAAAACAGAAGTATACAAGTAATTAAGAAAAGTGATAAAAATTATCATATTTTTAAAAAATGTTATATTTTTAATTATTTTACTATAAATTGTCACCGATCTAATTTGGCTGTTTTTTTTTAATATTGTATTTTTTAAAATTTATTATAAAAATATTGTAACTTTCAAACTATTTATAAAAATATAGCAATTTTAAATAGAAAAGACGACCTCCACATCTGGTTCCACGTGGATGAAGGTCGTCTTTTCAAAAGACGATCTTGCTCCACATGGGATGGAGGAAAAGACGACCTTCATCGTTATGTACTTCATTTATTAAAAAAATCATATCTTTTTAATCAGATTTTCAAAATTTTCAAAAAATGTATGGTTGGAAAGCTAACAGCGAGAGCTTCAATTTGATATCTGGTTTCACTATTTTTGGAGTTGTGTATCAAAAGATAAAGACCATCGAAGTTGGACTATAATTCTGCAAATTTTAGAACTGAAGATTATTTTGAATAGTGCATTAAAAAATTGACATCTTTTTACTGAGATATTAAAAAATTTCTAAAAAGATACGGTTGAAGTGTATTAAAAGATACAGATAGTCGAAGTTTAGCTACAGTTTTGAAGTTTTCAGTCGTATCTTCAGTTTTGGGTTTAGTGAAGTTTTCATAACTTTGACGATATATGTCTTTTGATACACAACTCAAAAAATAGAAAACTATGTATAAATTGAAGCTGTCTGTGTTAGCTTTCCAACAGTACCATTTTTCGATTTTTTTTAATATTTGGGTAAAAAGATGTCAATTTTTTAATGCACTCCTCAAAACAATATTTCGTTCTGAAATTTGCAGAGTTATAGTCCAACTTCGATGTTTTTTATCTTTTGATACACAACTCTAAAAATAGTGAAACCACGTATCAAATTGAAGCTCTCGTTGTTAGCTTTCCAACCATATCTTTTTTGAAAATTTTGAATATCTGGTTAAAAAGATATGAATTTTTTAATAAATGAGGTAGATAACGATGAAGGTCGTCTTTTCAAAAGACGACCTCCATCCCATGTGGAGCAAGATCGTCTTTTCAAAAGACGACCTTCATCCACGTGTGGAGGTCGTCTTTTGAAAATATGACCCCATTTAAAATTGCTATATTTTTATAAATAGTTTGAAAGTTACAATATTTTTATAATAAATTTTAAAAAATACAATATTAAAAAAAAACAGCGGTCTAATTTCCCTTATTAATATTTAATCATTTTTTTTTTAGCTTTATTAAAAATAAATAATTAAAATTGCAATCAAAATAGACAAGAAAATGAGTGATTTTTTTTTTTTCAATCCCGAGCATGTAGTAATATATTGTCAATCCGAATATATATATATATATATATATATATATATATATATATATATATATATATTTTTATTGAGCCGTCTTTGGATTTATGTGCATTGAAAAGGAAAGATCTTTTAAATTCAACTTTTATTGCTTTATACAATTCGTCAAACACAAGGATCTTGTAATTTGTCAATCCACGTTCTTCCTCATTTGTTTTTCTTTTTTTTTAAAAATATACAATTTCATTTCTAAAATATATATTATTTTTCAATTTCATCTCTAAAAATTTAACCTAAAGTACATGAATAATATAACATTTCATACCATGTCGTCTACTTCAATAAATATGGCTCTATTGATTTTATTTTTTTCTTAATATGTAAATTTAGGATTTTTTTGTTTTTTTTTTTTTACATTTCAAAGCCTAAATGATATATTTAACTCATTAAAAAAAATAAAAAAACGTTAGGGGTGAAATAAACATACTCGTATTATAGAAACTCGATGGACTAAAATGTCAAAGAGAGACCTACTCAGTTGGGGTCAAGCCATAAATTGGGTCAAGGGACTAACCGCAAAGGAGGAGCTGACCACACAGGTCGACTCGACCTCGCCTTAGAGGAGCCGACCACCCAGGTCGACTCCATGACATCGAAGGAGCCGAGCTTCGGAGCTCAGCTCGGCCAGTCGTGAAGGTCGACTCTCCTCGTGGGGTTGGCTCGATCGAAGAAAAGAAGGCGCCAACCCCCTCTTCGGAGTTGAGTCGGCCTCGTCAACTGAAGAAACATCTCCCTGAGGTCGTTACATGACCTTTGTAACAGCCGAAAATTATAGAGATGTCATCAATACCCCTTTAATGTTCTTTAATGACCTCCTAACATCTAAGGATCTCCATATAAAAAAATTAAGGGATCCTTAGCACATTGGCGTAAGCAAGTTATACTATTCAAATTTCATAATTCATATATTTTCTATATTCAGCTATTTCTCTCTCTTTTGAGCTAACATGAGGGTCAAAGTCAGTGTGGAAAGCTCCCACTGGTCATAGTTTACTCTTTTTTTTAGGTATTGCAAGGATTAACTCGTTCCACTAATCCTATAAAATTTACAGTCGATATTTACCCTCAAGCCTAATTTTCACTTCTTAATTAGATTAATGTTCATGATAAATAAACAAATACTTTTAGTGAAAACTAAAATGTAGAGTTGTCCGAAGTTGTGTAATGATTTGAAGTTTCATATAATCGAAAATAAGAAAAAGATCACATCATCTTTTAAATAAAGTGAAATGTGAAAACGTCAAAAAAAACTCAACTATATTATATCATTATTAAGATAGGAAAGTGTGTTGTCTTCAAATGTATGTAAAAGAATAAGAATCAATCGAAGAGCGATATAATTTGATTGTTATATTGCTAGTGTTCAAATTGATTTTTTCATTTACAAACAAATTTATGTATCCACAACCAACCCATTATAACTAATATTACTAAAACTCTAAAATAATGCTTAAAATTGAAAATGCATTTTATTCTCATTTCTATTTTCCTTCAATAATTACCTAATTAAAATTTCGACACGACCATCTCAATCTACTAACAAGACGTTTGGAATATCAACTTAAAGTTGAGTAATTTGGATTATTATAACTCAGTATACGTTTGACCCACTGACTATTATAACCTACCGTCAATAAAATAACTATAATGACTTCAATAGTATTTACTATTCACAACTATTATAATCTCTGATTATAATAATTCACTCAACGCCCCAAATAACTGTGTCATGTATAAGTTGTAAATATATCCTACGATCTTTTGAAGGTAGTAAAAATATGACTTAACTCGATTGAATTATGCACTTGTTTTTTTTTTTACATTATGTCGTTGAGCTATGCTCTTGTTGGCGAATTATGCACTTGTTGGCGCAATGAATAAGCTTATCCTAATTACCAAAAAAAAAAAAAAAAACTCCTGACCACCTAGTGAAATTTATTAAACATCGACAAATTTCCTTCTTAACTTCGAGTTGATATGTTATTATACTCGCAAACATAATTTTTAAGAAAATTCCAATAGAAGTTTCAAAAGAAAAATATTTGTAAGTTTGTGGTTTTCTAAAACTAATTCATAAAATAAGTCACTTTTTTAAAAAGTAATGGTATATATAAGATTTTTTTTAATCAATCATTAATTTTTTTTTTTTTTTTTAATATAATATGGAGGGGAAGAGATTCAAACCACGAACTAACTACCAACCTCTAGATGATTAACACATACTTTTATATTATTTCATTTGAGAAATCAACTATTAACTTAAATAGCCAACCTTTTGTAATAGTTAACCTCACCAAAACGTCAAATTTTTTAATTCTAATCTCGATGTGCTATTGAAATCAAAAAATAAAAATAATAACACAATAATAATAAGAGATTTTTTAATTCCAACCTCATGTGCTATTGAAATAAAAAAAAGTAAAAATAATAAGAATAATAATAAGAGGAAAAAATAAAATAATAACTTATATGAGTTACTATTATATAATCGTATGCATGACATATATCTTATATTGAACTACAATAATGTTAGGAAATTATCGTGAATTGTATTATATATTTGATTACCTATGTATTGACATTATCAAACCAAGCATCTAGTTTAGGTATCTTAAATTTTTATTTCAATTTTGTATATCTAGCAAAAATATATACAATAATATCTTTGTATTGTATTCGGCTCAGTCCTTTTAGTAAAAGATTGGGCCGAGTTTCTTTTAATTAAAAGTCAATTAAAAGAACGAAGAGTAATTATTGAATTATAAAGTATCTACTGTCTCAAATTCAAATTTGATCGCTAGCAAAAATATATACAATAATATCTTTGTATTGTATTCGGCTCAGTCCTTTTAGTAAAAGATTGGGCCGAGTTTCTTTTAATTAAAAGTCAATTAAAAGAACGAAGAGTAATTATTGAATTATAAAGTATCTACTGTCTCAAATTCAAATTTGATCGCTAGCAAAAATATATACAATAATATCTTTGTATTGTATTCGGCTCAGTCCTTTTAGTAAAAGATTGGGCCGAATTTCTTTTAATTAAAAGTCAATTAAAAGAACGAAGAGTAATTATTGAATTATAAAGTATCTACTGTCTCAAATTCAAATTTGATCGCCTTCCATATACTTCACAAGCAGCAGCTAGTTCAGGACTCCATTTACAAGCCTCACGGATAATTTCATTACCCTCACGAGCAATACAACCACCTAAATTTTTCTTTAAAAAAAAAAAAAACTATATTGACATCAATCATTCATACATAGGATTTTAAATTTTCTATATTTGTAATTATTTTCATTGATTGATGTATATGTGGATTTTTTTTTTTTTGAAACAATGTATATGTGGATTTTAATTTTGCTATATTTGCAATTGTTTTGGTAGGTGATTTTTTTTGCAATAGTTTGTTTAAATGCTAGAACTGTAATTGGCAGTAATTTTTAAATTGAAAATAGTTACATAAGTAAGTTATTTCAATCATTGGGGATTTAAAATTTTCTTCTACTTATATTTGGTTTGTTAGGTTGAAAGACTTATTAAAACTCATAAGATCAACTACATATCAAATATCAATAACGTCAATTGAGTATAACTCAACTCGTTAAATTATATGAACCAAGAGAGGTTAGAGATTCGAACCCACTACCTCATATGTTGTGAATTAAAAATAAATAAAAAATAAATAACATAAGAGTGATAGTCAACTTGAACATAATTGTAATGCCCCAGACTTCTTCTACTGCATCTCCTACGACCTAGCCATTTCACCTTACTTGTCTTGATTGACGTGCAAGAAGACTATCCCCACAAACCAACACAAATTCTTTCAACATGTTTTGTCCTCACCGATCACATACTTACTTGAAAAAATTTCAGAAAGTCACCCAACCTAAGATTGCTCCAACTTAATTTTGAATTTCTTATGATTGAGCTATCCAAAAAGGAAGGTGCACTTTGTTAGCATATGTAGTAACTATCAATTTTTTTAAGTTTCTCTAATTCGAATGTGATGTCGGTTCATTCATGTACCCCTCATCTACTCGTGCGTCACAATAACTTAATAGTCAACACACATCTATATTCCTTCTAAGAGATCATAGATTATTTAGATTCCAATGAACATAAAAACCAATTACAAACAAATAATACACTTCAATCACTATGACCACGTTCGATAACTATTTGGTTTTTGATTTTTGGTTTTTGAAAACTATATTTTGTTTTCTCACCATTTATTTATTAGGAAACATTAGAATTCTTAACTAAATTTTAAAAATAAAAATAAGCTTTTAATTTTAATTTTTTTAGTTTTCAAAACTAAGTTTGAATTTTGAAAACACTTATAATTATAATGTACATAACAAGATAAAAGAATCCATAAGTTGAAATAGTGTTTATTTTTTAAAATCTAAAAACTAAAAATTAAAAACAAAATTTAAATGGTTATCAAACGGGACTTGAATTAATGAATCTCAATTCAACCTCAGGAACAAAAATACTAAGACGTCATTGGATAACTATTTGATTTTTAGTTTTTAGATTTTGAAAATGGTTCTTGTTTTCTCACTATTTCTTTCCAATGATTTTCATTTTTCTTAAATAAATATTAAAAAAAATTGGCCAAATATAAAAAACAAAAACAAGATCTTAAAAACTTTTTTTTTTCCTTCAAAACATGACTTAATTAATTGCATAACGCAATTTCAATTTTGATAGAAAAAAAAATATTGACAAATAAACCCAACCAAAATTCCTAAATAGAGATGAGATTAAAAAAAAATGGCAAGAGAAGAAAACAAAACAACAAAAATAGTGAATTAAGGTTAAAACCTCCATATTATATAAACCAACAACAATTGGGGAAATTACAATACAAAGTTATTGATAGACAAATCCCCAAGTAGTTAATTACCATAGTTCATTCCACACTTGATAAGCACTTTTAAAGTTATGCTTTTGAATAATCACTTCTTCCTTTTCTCCTCGTACTCAAGAAGCTCCTCAAGCACCTTATCATCAACACATTCAAATTCAATCACTTGGCGATCGCCTTGGCGCCTAGGCGCTGAAGCTGAAGCAGAAGAAGAAGAGCTGCCGCCAAGAGAAGGATATTCATTAGGGAAATTCAGGACTGCCAAATGGCCACGCATGGCATAGGCAGCTCGGTCATAGGCCCGAGCTGCCTCCTCCGCCGTGTTGAAAGTTCCAAGCCAAACCCGAGCCCCGTTCCTCGAAGAATCACGAATCTCCGCCGCAAATTTCCCCCACGGTCGCCGCCGCACGCCGCGGTATCGAACCTCGCCACCTTGATCATTGCCGGACCTCCCTTCCTCGTCCATTTTATTGCATGGGTCCAATTTACAAGTAGTGAACCAAACTCCTCGCCCTTTTATATATGAGGCCTCAAAAGTTAAAACTAAAAGTAGCCAAAAGGAAATCTAACGTAGGGTTTTAAAAATACAAAAGAAATTGATGTTAACACGTGAGCTTTGATTTTTTATTTTTTTTGTGTAGAATTGGAAGCTTCTGAAAGAAAGAAATAATTAAAGAATCATGGTCTGTCTCCAATGTATCTGGATTGGTAAGATGATGGCTTTAAAAAAAAAAAAAAAAAAGCTATCTTTTTCAGCTTTAATTTCAGTTGGGTTATTTTGGAATTTTTTAATTTGGTAATGCTTTGAAGGCCAAACGATTTGCTACTTCTTCTCTCTTTCTTTTTCACTTAGATTCTATATTCATTTTTTTTTTTTTTTTTTTTTGATGAAAGTTTAAGATTCTTGTAATAAATTATAGAGCTAGGGGACCAGAAACTTGGCATCTTAATTCAGTTAATTGAAGGGGTTTTGTTTTGTTATTTTTTAATTAGAGGTAAGATTCTGATTTTTTTAATACAACTATGAGGATCGAAGATCCAACTTCCGACTTCAAAAATACATGTTAATTAGTGTTGAGTTATGTCTATGTTTTTTTTTTTTGTTTAACTTGGAGTGGGAGTTCGAAGTCTAGACCTCATAGTCGAATCAATTGAACTATGTTCGGTTTGACTTGAGCTATGTTGATATTAATATAAATTGTTAATAAAATATAATTTGGGGGTGAAGTTAAAAGAGAAAAATTCGCATATTTAAAATAAATAAAAAGGTAAAAATCAATTTATACCCTTAAACTTTAGAGGTTGTATCGATTAAAACTCTAAACTAATGATTGTATCAATTTAAACCCTAAACTTTTATAAGTGTATCAATTTACACCTTCTCTTAGAAAAATGTTAGTTTTTACACGCGTGAAGACTTATAATTTATCAATTAAACCTCTAAACTTTCATACAATTGATTCATTTATGAAAACATAGGGGTTTAATTGCTAAATTTATAAGTTCTTATGTGTTTAAATTATCGCTTTTAAAATAAAATTCTGATAGAGTGTAAATTGATACACTCATGAAAGTTTAGGGTTTAAATTGATACAACGTTCAAGTTTTAAGGTTATATTTTGATATTTTTTTCGAAAAAAAAATGGTGAGCCACGAAAACATTTGGAGAAAGTTGAGGTAGGATTTTGAAGAAAATTCAAACGTTTGGACAAAGTCGAAAACATTATTGTTCTTGAACTATGTCTCATTGTCCTTTTGTTCATTATTATTCTCTAACTTCCTCTGTAGACTGTTTCAGGACAATTTAATTTACCTCGGAGAACCAAAAAAAAAAATAAAAAAACTTGCCTAAAATTCGTTGAGTTTGCAACCTTTGAAATTTCTTAGAACAAAAAAGTATAGATATTCGAAAACCATATTTTCAAAGCTGACAAAAAAAAATATTTATACAGGTTTAACATGAGTTTTCATCCCTTATTTAGTTAAATTATAAATTTAGTCTATAAATTTTTTAATTTGTGTTTATTTAGTCACTAAACTTTAAAAAATAATTATTAATAGATGGATGAACGAGCCTAAAGATAGCTCAATTGACATAAAATATGAACTATTGATCAAAAGTGAGAGGTTCAAATCTCACACTCCGCCGTCAAAAGAAAATATAATAAATAAATAACAAATCGATCAAATTTTAATTTGTTTCAAATAAATTCATAAATTAAAAAAAAAATGTGAAATAAGTCAAAAATCTATAGGATATAAAATTCTAACTTCAAATACATGTTTAATAAGATATTATTCGTTACATATTTTGTAAGGTAGGTATATGTTTTTTTTTTTTTTTTTTTCCTTTTTCTGAAAAGTGTTTACGTAATGCCTTAGCTTTGCTAAAAGACATTTTTTTGATCTATTTACCTTTTTTATAGTAGAAAAGTATTTACACCACCTAATAAGTCTGTTTAGAATTTGTTTAGAAGTCAATTTTTTCATTTGAAAATATAAAAGAAATAGTTTTTTATACAAATAATTTTTGAAAAACAATTCTCAAAATACACAAAATTATTTTGAATGGATGGTTTGTAGGTTAAAAATAGAAAATAATAATAATCTTTCAAATTGTTATCTCCTATATTTTTTATAATTTAATGTAATTATTATGTAACTATATAAAACATGGTTAAAAGTAATTTTAAAATTATCAAAATTATTTTTGATATATTTAAAATCACTTCAAAACATATATTTATTATAAAAACAAAATATTTTTAATAGTCTAAAAATTAAGAATTTTTTAAATTAATAATGTAATTTAAATAAATTATTAGTAGTTTTGAAAGTATTTACAAAACTAGAGTACCTAAATCGTATACTATGGACACGATTTTTCTAAATTGTGTCTATAGTAAACAATTTAGAGGTAACTCGTGTCCATGGTACACGATGTAGGGGTAACTTGTGTACCATGGACACGAGTTATGATCTGCCACGTCACATGTAACTCGTGTCAATCGTACACGATTGAGGGGGTAACTCGTGTCCATGATACACGACTTAGGTTGTAAATCGTGTCTATGGTACACAAGGTTAATGGTGTACCATGGATACGAGTTACTCCTAAATGGTGTACCATGGACACGATTTAGGTACCTTAATTTTGTAAATACTTGAAAAATTATTATATTTCTATAATAAGTTATTTAAAGTATATTATTAATATAAAAAATTCAAAAATTAGATTGATTTTAAATGATTAAAGATATGTTTTATAGTTTTGATTTGTCAAATGTATTTGAGTCCTTTGAAAACCACTTGAAAAAAAAACTGTTGATAATTGGGGAGTAGGGAAATTTTGTTGTAGCTTTAACCAACATACCATTAATTAAGTAATCAAACACAAAGAAAAGAAAAAGAAAATCAACCAATAAAAAGAGAGCTATTATTCTTGAATTCAAGTGGAATTTCTAGAAGGCTTATGCATTTGAAAGTTGTTTTTTGATTCTTTTATAATGCAAAAGTGAAAGGAAGTTTCCTCTGCACTTCTAGTATTAACTTTCTAACATATCCAAATGCAACTTGCTCTTGGTCTTCTTGTTTTCAATGCTTTGTTTTCTTTTAGCCACTCTTTTTTGTTTTGTGTTTTCCTTTTATTTATTTTTTTAGTTAAAAGAATGAATTTGGTCATTTAGATTTTGTACCTGGTTTCACTTTAGTATCTATAATTTATTTTTAAAAAATTATTGTTTTTTAGTAGAACAAATTTGAAGCGATGTCAAAAGAATGAATAGATGTTAATTATCGTTTAGGTTTGCTCATGTTGGAAAATTGTATTGGGTTAAGTTTTACAAATTATTTTCACATTGAATATGTGGCATGTTTTCTATTAACATGTAAATGATTTGGAGTTGTCTATTTGATTATGTTAAATTCAGATGAATCTTTTTTTCTTTTTCTCGTTAAATAATCATAAATACAATTACATATATAATAAGAAAAATAATTTTTCTCACTTAAAATCTCTCTAAAAAGTCAAATATAGTAAATATAATAACAATAATCATATAATATCTCAAGAGATTAACTTTGCTAGCTAACGATATTGAGATTTAGAGCGGAATAAAAATGAGAGGAAAAAGAAGTAGATTTTAGGGAAAATTATCCTAATGGTCCCTCAAGTTTGAGTTTGGTAGCACTTGGGTCTCTAAAGTTTCAAATTCAACCATTATACCCTGGATTTGGTTCGCTTTTTTGTCCATCGGTCAAATTTTCTGTTAGATCCTAAAATGATGACGTGACACTTATCTTTAATTAAAAATGTTTTTTTAATTATTAAAATTCTTTATTTTTTCTTTTTCTTTTTCTTTTTCTCCTTCATCCTTCTTCCTCCCATGGTCGTCGTCCATACGACGAGGACTATTTTTTTTCTCTTTTCGCTCTCTTCTCCTTTTCCTCTCTCTCTTCCTCCTCCTCCTCCCTCCATCTTCTCCCTCCCATGGCCATCGCCAGCCAACTGTTTTATTTATTTTATTTTATTTTCGTTTTCATCTTCCCCTTTTCTTCTCCTTCTCCCTCTCCGCCTCACCTTAATCTCCTCCTTTCTCCATTCTTCTCCTCCCCTCGTTTTCAAAAAAAAAAAAATATACAATTATGTTATGAACAGATCTGTATTAAAAAAAAAATTTGTGGCCGGTGACACCATGGAGGGAGAAGATGGAGGGAGGAGGAAGAGAAGAAAGAGAGAGGAGAGATAAAAAAAACGAATTAAATTCAAACCTGAGGGGCATAATTGTTGAATTTAAAACTTTAGGGACCCAAATGCTACCAAACTCAAACATGAAGGACTATTAGGGTAATTTTCCCTAAATTTTAAGAGTAAGAAAATGAAAAGGTTCAAGACAATTTGTGAAGTTTAATTAAATTATCAACATTAATTAAATTGAAACATTCAAATTATAAAGATTAATTTAAAATTAAAATATAAATCTTTATCTTTAAGCAAGTTTGATTTTTCTCGTCCGTGTACGAGCTCTCTCTCCACAGTGGGAGGTTTCTAGGGTTGCTCCTAGTGGTCCGACGGGGTGAGGGGCTTATTGGGGTGGGATCGCAGGCGGAGGTGAGGCGTTGAAGGCCGTTCGTGGACACTCTTCCCGGTTGCCTTTGCGAACCAGACGCTCTTCTCGGCTGGGCGAATAGGGCGAATCGGACAACGGGTTTCAGATCTGCGAAGGGTGTTGGTATCACTCTGATTGGGGAGGAAGGTTGGGCGCCGCCGGTCGATTCTACGGTGACTGGTGGGGACGGCGGCGGCAGTACCTCGTCTTGCTGGTTCGTGGTTGGTTCAGCAGTGGGGAAGGTAACTTTGCTCTGTTTTGAGGGTGACTCTTTTAATTTTGCTTCTGTTTGGCTTTTGTGAATTGGGGCTTCGGGGATTGCCATTTGGGTCTGAGCACAGGTTGTATTCAGGTTGTGTTGGTGGCTTACGGGGGTTTGTAGGTTGTTAGGGGTCAGCTTGTAAACCGATAGGGTCTCCAATGGATGAATTGGTTAAGCGGTGGGGGGGTTTTAATCTCACTGAGGAGGAGGCGGAGGTAGTGCAGTCAGGGGGAGGAGAGGCGTTGCTGTCGGCAGCGAATACTCGTCTGTGTGTTGTGGGGCGGGTCCTCTCTTCTCGTAGGGTGAATGTGGAAGCTTTTCGTTCGGTTATGAAATCGGTATGGCGAGTTCATAGTAGTACAAGGGTGGAGGCAGCTGGGGATAATTTGTTTGCTGTGAAGTTTCATACCTCTGAGGAGAAGAACCGAGTGCTGACGACGGGTCCATGGACCTTCGATCGGGCTTTGGTTGTCTTGGTTGAGCCGACAGGGTCTGAATCTGTGTCGCAGTTGGTTTTCAATCAGTGCTCTTTCTGGGTACAGATCCATAATGTCCCGTTAAATTGGCAGGTGGTGGAACAGGCTCGGAGGTTGGGAGGGCGGATGGGGCATGTGGAGGAGGTTGATGGGGTGGGTGTGGGGGATTGGATTGGCCCTGTGCTGCGTCTACGTGTTGCTTTACAGATTGATAAGGCTTTGCGTAGGGGTTTCCGTATTGAAGATGACACCGGTACTGAGCACTGTTGTCCGGTGTTATATGAACGACTGCCTGATTTCTGCCATGTATGTGGGCGTTTGGGCCATGTGAGAAGAGAGTGTGGCATACTGTGTGCGGGGGATGGGGGAGAGGGTGAACAATATGGGGAGTGGATGAGAGCAATTCCGCTAACTTTAGGGAGTGGCCGGAAAGAAGGGGAAGGTTGGGGTCAGGGGAGCGGTCTGGGTGAGCGAGGGGGTCGCTGGAAGGCTGTTGGGGAGACCGGGGCGGGGGCGCCCATTCCGGTAGTGCCGGTGGGGGATGTTGTGGGGGTGAGGGAGCAAGGGAGGGGAACATCGGGTGAAAGGGTGTTGGAGCGTTCTCCTGTCGCTCCGGGGGGGGAAGCTGCTGGTCTAAGTCCGAATGATCCGATATCTGGTCTGGAGCGTCCTGCTTCCAAGGGGGTGGTGGGAAGTGAAGGTCTAGTGCCAGGTAAGCGGGTCACTGTGACGGCAAAGGGGAAGGCGAAAGTTGTGAGCTCGGGTGTGGATTCGGTTGCTTTGAGGTCCGAGGAGGTTGTGGACCGTATGATGGTTGATGGGGTTGTGGAGGGTGTGGTGCGGGGCGGCGAGGGGGGGAAATCTCTTAAGGGGTGGAAGAAACGAGCTAGGGAAACGTCGAGGGTGGGATCGGGTGGAGAGGTTTCGGGACTTGGGGCATTGGGGAAACGTGGTAGATTGGAAGATGATGGAGTGGCAGTAGCACAAGAGGGGGAACTGGGGAAGAAAGCTCGAAGGGAGGACGATTTGGAGGAGCAAAGCCTAACAGAGGCTACTGATCCGTTTGTCTTGGCGGTGGCTGCGTTGCAGTCCCGCCATCCATTATGAATGTGTTGTTTTGGAATGTGCGGGGGATGGGGTCAGCCCGTGCATTCCAGCGATTGCGCAAGGTGGTGCAATCAAAGAGACCTCAACTTTTGTTCCTGTCTGAGACAAAAGTGTTGAGTTCACGTTTTACGAATCTGAAATTTGAATTAGGTTTTGCTAATTGTTTTTGTGTTGACAGTGTGGGTAGTAAAGGCGGTCTGGCGGTTTTGTGGATGTCGGAAGTAAGTTTCAGTCTCTTGACTGCTTCGCCTAATCATGTGGATGGGTGGGTGGATTGGGATGGTAAACAGTGGAGGTTTACGGGGTTTTATGGGTACCCCCAAGGTGAACAGAAGCTTCTATCGTGGTCTCTGCTCAGGAGATTACGGGGTAGTGATTTGACTCCGTGGCTGGTGGGGGGGACTTTAACTCTGTACTTTACCAGTCTGAGAAGAGGGGCGGAAGGGGAAAACCGGAGTCCGAGTTGCGGGGCTTCCGAGAAGCCCTTGATGATTGTGGGTTGTTGGATTTGGGGTTCCAGGGGGATCTTTATACCTGGTGCAATGGTCGTTCGGGGCGGGAGACAGTTTTGGAACGTCTCGATCGATGTGTAGCCAATGTGGCGTGGCGGGATCTCTTTCCCCAGGCCACAGTTGAGCATCTGGACTATAGTAGATCCGACCACCGACCGCTTTCTCTTTCTCTACGACCAGGAGGGAGGGGGTTACAGCTGCCGGGTCAGAGGATTCTAAGATTTGAAGAAGTATGGCTGCAAGCTTCAGATTTTGAGGGGGTAGTAAGGGAGAGTTGGGGGATGGAGTCGGGTTTCGTGGGCCCTGAGGAACTTGCAGGCGCTACAGGCCAGTGTATGGCTGATGGACCAAAACGTGTGTGTTTAATTTGGTTCAATAACCTGCAATAGATATATGGTCAAGTGCAAGTATACACTGTCAATCAAGTAATAAAATGGAAAGTATTCCAAGTATCGTATCCCAAGAGACTGTTGAAGAATTTAGTTTTAGAAAGAATTGTTCTCCGAATGCAATGAAAAGTAACAAAGATAAATTGATAATGTTTGGTTGGTTTTGGGTTGAAAAGAAATAATAAAAACAGGGATCCAATCATGTTTCAGTCCTAAGTTGAGTTTACTTGACAGCCTGTGACCACAGAGTCACCACATAGTACCTTATGCTTTTGGATCAGATTCGTCTCCTATTCAGCCTCTTTGCAAGTACCTTTAGGAGTCTAAGCCATTATACTCACGGTCCAGTGGATAATGTGATCTTAGATGGTTAAGAATGCAATCCTATTGATCCTATAGTCTTTTGCCCCAATCATCAAGGACAATCGACGAAATCCTATTCCTAGGTTTTTCTGCTATATCACCTTTACGAGAGCCGTTAATTGCCCGACCTGTCCAGTATCGACATTAACATTTCATGCTAATTAAGTGATCAAATTAATATAACATTTTTGCATATATTCAGTAAAGGACGAACCACATAAGGCATAAGGGGTAAAACCGTAATTTACAGCTGTCAAGCTAGCTCATTTCTTAACGGGCATTCACATAATTGAATCCCTTAGGAAAACTTAGCTCATAATGAGAACTAGACTAAAATACTTCATTGAAAAATAATGCATAAGTACAAAAAATGCTAAAAGGGTAAAATGGTAATTTTACTCGAAAATTAAAGATAAAATGAAAATGGAACAAAAACAGAATGTAAATAATAAATAAAGGACAGAATTGGAATAACAAAGGTTTTGAACTGAAAATTAAATTATAAATTCGAAAGTTGCTAAAAGGGTAAAATGGTAATTTTGCATGTAAAGTTAAGAACGGAAATAAATGCGAAATAAAAACAGAATGTAAATAGAAAATGTGCAGAATTAAATAGAAAGTAAATCTGGAAATTTTCCAACTTTCTCTCTCTCGAACTCGTGGACAACGGATGAAGGGTCTCTACTCGCTCGATTCACGTCGTCAATGCAAATCGAATCCTCGCAGCACCTTCCTTTCGGAGCTGGCTGAAGTAGAACTATTACAGAGGAGTGGTCCGCTCTTGTTTGGAATTTCGAGAATTTGGGTGAGTTCTTCGAGATAGAAAGGAGGTTGATCGATGATGTGGAGATTGGTTGTTGTAAAGAAATGATCGATGATTTGAATGAAGGCTTGAGGTGCCTTTTATAGGCCTTGGGGTTTGTTTGGAGGTTGCTAAAATGAGGGAGAAATCTTTGGGAATGTTTGTTAGGTCAAATAGGGAGTAGGTTGGCTGAATCTTTGGAAGATCTTTGACAAAATATCTCAACCAATTCGTTTGACCAGTCAACTGCACTTTGTGGCCTCTTATGTGGCCACAAGCTGGATTCTGCACTCTGTGACTCCTCTGTGGCCACAAGCTGGATTTTGCACTCTGTGACTCCTTTGTGGCCACAAGTTGAAACTCTGTGGCCACAAGCTGAAGCAGAATACAGTTTTCCTGAAAATAATTAAAATAACATTAATTCTTATCAAAAATGACTCTTTTACCCTCTTAATTGCTTCATAATGACAAAACGACCTTGAGCATGTGACTTTCCTATTTTTATTCTTTTCTTATCAATTACATGCACAATTATCTTCAATTTAACTCAAAAAGTCAATTAATGAGTATGTTTTAAAGGGTAAAAACATGATATAAATGACGTTCATCACACCCCCAAACTTAGCTTATTGCTTGTCCTCAAGCAATTCAACACATAATAACAACAAGAATGTACAATAATGCAAATGTTTAACATGCTTTCAAACAAAGTCCGCTTATAAAAACCTTTCAGGAGAGGTCTCATACTCTAGTGCCAGACATAATCCCATAAGTAATTTCTCACACAAGTTTCTACTTTCATTTTGTAAACAAAGCTTTTTCTAGTCTATCCTAACCATATGTTTAATCTATCTAACCTTTAGTCACTGAGTCTAGGATAATCCCTTTCGTGAAATAAACTAAGCTTAGACTTTTCCTTCCTTGTGTGAACTTTTTAACACTTTCTCCCCCAAACTTGTGCTGCTGCTAGGCTTCTCATTTTTTTCTTTTCTTTACCAGTCTCTAGAGAATCTTTATTGTTAGACTCACCTTCGTTCCAGCTTGCCTGCAATTTCATTGCACAGTGCATCTAGCTACGAGCAAGCCTCACAAACTAAGATAAATACTCACTTCCTAGTTATCCTTTCATGCAGTGACAACCATGGGGCCCATGATCGCCCCTGGTTACTCAGCTAACTTAAGAAGGAGGAGTACCTCTAGAAATAAGTTTTTTTTTTTTTTTTTTTTTTTTTTTTTTTCCAACCATTCTTCCTTTGGAAGAGACATAACAATCAAGACCTAGCAGTCAACACATTACAAATATACTTCAGCCCCCCAAACTTAAAGGAGGCAATGTCCTCATTGACTATTCAAGAGATTTTTTTTTCAAAAGGGATGGTGTGAGCATTAGTCTACAAAAAAACGTCAAGGCTAAACTCTCCTAAACATGTTAAACGGGTTAAACAAAAGGAAGTTTAGACTTGTGAAAAAGTTTTGCATAGAAAAGTACTAATGGAACCCTATGCTTTTGAAAAAAAACTTACAAGCTATGACATGTGGCACTATTTGAGCAGAGATAAACTCTAGTTATCATCATAAAGGTTACTTTAAAGAAAACAAAAGAAAGATAGCATGTTAAAAACATTCTCATATTTGAGCAATCAAGTCATTAAGTTCAATTAGGCACTTTCCACAAAACATCTATCCTAGCAGAATCAAATAAAACAACTACAACTACTATCCTAACAAAACAATGAAATAATGAAATAACAAAATGCATACTTCTATCCTACCAGAAAACAAACAACTAAAAACTGAATCTTAAGAAATAACAAAATATGCAGAAAATGAAGGA
Organism: Herpetospermum pedunculosum; assembly: GCA_028017165.1. Lineage (NCBI taxonomy): Eukaryota > Viridiplantae > Streptophyta > Magnoliopsida > Cucurbitales > Cucurbitaceae > Herpetospermum > Herpetospermum pedunculosum. The sequence continues at coordinate 3,579,826 of CM051524.1, read as the reverse complement.
AAGGAGTTTAGAGTAGGAAAGAACGGTACTCCCCTAATCTTCAGACGAGGTATCGTCTTTGGAATCAGTATTCGAAGGAATATTCAGGCAAACGGGAGGAAACGTCGGGAAAAAAGGCATCAAGGTCGGAGCCAAGGCATTAAAGAACCCTTGAATGAGCTCATCCCTCTCTTTGGCATATGCCCAGTAGGCCATATTATGTTGGATCGTATGTTGCCATTGAGAAGGGGTGATGCTTGGAATATTCGCTGAACTAGTGGTAGGTTGTGACTGCTCTGTGGCCACAGAGGTGAAACAACCTTTTGGCTTGGACGCACACGACGTCGTTGCTTTCTCGGTCTTTTGGTTACTCAAAAGCTGTAACTTGTGAACAAGCTGCGCAGTGATGGCTGGCTTTGGCAAACTTGTCTCCTCACCTTGCCGAGGCTTAAGTCCTACTTTGAGGCAAAGTCGAGTGACAAGTGACCCACATAATAGTTTTCCAGCCATCTTCTTGCCATAAGCAATCAACTCTTCTCATAGCAACCTCCCAATATTGAGATCAAGACCCTTTAAGTTCAATACAGCAGGATCACTCGTTCCAAGAAAACGGTTGTGTCATTTGTAGGATTCCTGAACTTCTTTAGTATTTCCTTCAACCTCCTTCTCAGTTGAAGAAGTGTTTGGCTCAAAATTCATTTCTTTCGTCCAATACTCAAATAATCGGTCGAATTATTCCCCAGTTGCTATGCCTTTCCTTTTTTTTTTTTCTTCTTTCTCTGATTTTTTCTTTTTTTTTCAATCTTTCTTCAGCTTCTTTCAAATTTTTCTCTTCCTCAGCTTGCATTCTTCTTCACTCTTCCCGTGACTGGTTTTTCAGCGGCTTCAACTAGAGTTTTCCGCCTATGAACTCCAGTCTCTCTAATCATCTTGCGCGAATTCGAAGTTTAAATTTTCATGAAATTCTCTCCTTACACCGATGTTTGGGTTCGAATAATAGGAGGGGTTGAATTCGACGACTTAGGGACTCAGCGGCTGAATTTTTCTTCTCTCCTTCTTCACGCACGACAATGATCGATAGATGAAGATTTTTCAGTCATGGGTTTCGCTTTCATGGGCTCGGGTGGAACATCTTTAACCCTCCTTCTTACTTTGAATTTCAAGTCAATTACTTGAAAGTCATTCCTGAAACACACATAAAAGCATCAAAAGGTTCATAGAAAAATAACAAGTTGGTTATTATTATTTTTTTTTAATTTTTATTTTTTTTAGTTTTTTTAAAACACATATTTTTTTAATACTCCTTATAAGTTCCTATGAAGCGATTTAAATCAAATCATCTCCCAGTTAGGTCCCCAGAAAAAGGTGTTCCCTACGGTCAACTTAAATACCTTTTCCTTGGCAGGACCAGTCTACGCCAGAGTTGATTTTGATTGAAACTACTCTACGAAACTTATAAATGTTATTTATTTTTTTATTTTTTTGTAAGGGTAAAACGTTAAAAGAATACTTAACTAGTCTCAACCAGGGAGATTGAGGTATTATTCATTCTTTTTGGACTGCCAACTTTCATCTTGCACCTAGGTCTTGATGATGGACGAGATTTAAGCCTTAGTTGAGGTGCTTTAATCATGTGCGGCTTTGTTGACATGCGGTTTTCTTTGATCAACACAGGAGATCTATGTATGCTTTTGTATGCAGAAATTGCAGTTGCAATTTCTGGTGCATTATCCTCCTCCATGATCTCCTCTTCTACTTCTTCCCTGAATTCTTTTTCTTTTAATGTTTCCTGCAAGTTACAACAAGTAGACATATCAATTAAATCAATAACAGAAAATTCTTGGATTTCATCAGGGAAATTCAATGCTTGGAGAACATTGAATGTTTCTTTTTGTGAAGTTGTCGCCTCATGGCTCAGTACAACTTCATTTTCTAGTTCCTTCTCTTTTTTGTTTTCTTTGATCTCTTCTCTCCTTTCTGGCTCTTTAATGATTTCAAATGTTGGAGTGCTTTTTGCTTCTTCTGGGAACAAAGATTCTTTATCTTCATATTCACTTTTGAGTGTCATCGCCTCAGATTGTTCTATTTCTTCATATTCTGAAGTCTCTATGATTTTAAGCAAGGTTTCTTGTGGGTTGATCTTCACTTCGTCCACACTTTGTTCTATTTGGATCTCAGAATCCTGAATAGATGTCCCTTGGCTTTTAATCTCAGCATCAGTTTTTGCTCTATATTCCTGTATAAGTTCTTCGATGCTCTTGTCCTCGGTTGATACTTGTGGGATCGTTTGTTCTTTCACCTTTTCTTGATCTCCCCATAGAAAGTTGGAGTAATGTCTCCATCTTGAGTCGCAAGCAGTGTGGTAAGGAATTAACATACTTTCACTGCCTGGTTTTCCTATAAAAAATATAGAGTCTGGGTTATAAGGACAATTATCAAATTCATGACTTCCTCTACAATAAACACAAGAAATAGACAAATAACGATTAAATGGACAATGTTGGGAGAAATGCTCATCGCCACAATTAACACAAAAGATATCAGAAAGTTTGTACACAAGAGAAATGTAGGTATCATTTCTCATGATTGATTTTCTCAGCATGTTTGTTATCTTTGTTGTGACGTCTACTTCCATTTTGTAACTCGAAAGTGTTATGCTCTTTGTTTCTTAAATAAATAAACCTGAAAAGAAAACAAAACAAAAATCAGATTCTTTGAGAAAGAGATATTTTTTTTTGTAGGTTGATAGGAGGATCGACTCCAGGTGGAAGATTTAGAAGTTTTTTTAGTAAACAAAACTTCTTATAGATTTCCCGTGCGCTCAACTCCTATTTTCCTAACCGCAATCGAATAACAATATCTAAATAAAATAAAATTCCGTTAACAGTCCCCGGCAGCGGCGCCAAAAACTTGATGGACCAAAACGTGTGTGTTTAATTTGGTTCAATAACCTGCAATAGATATATGGTCAAGTGCAAGTATACACTGTCAATCAAGTAATAAAATGGAAAGTATTCCAAGTATCGTATCCCAAGAGACTGTTGAAGAATTTAGTTTTAGAAAGAATTGTTCTCCGAATGCAATGAAAAGTAACAAAGATAAATTGATAATGTTTGGTTGGTTTTGGGTTGAAAAGAAATAATAAAAACAGGGATCCAATCATGTTTCAGTCCTAAGTTGAGTTTACTTGACAGCCTGTGACCACAGAGTCACCACATAGTACCTTATGCTTTTGGATCAGATTCGTCTCCTATTCAGCCTCTTTGCAAGTACCTTTAGGAGTCTAAGCCATTATACTCACGGTCCAGTGGATAATGTGATCTTAGATGGTTAAGAATGCAATCCTATTGATCCTATAGTCTTTTGCCCCAATCATCAAGGACAATCGACGAAATCCTATTCCTAGGTTTTTCTGCTATATCACCTTTACGAGAGCCGTTAATTGCCCGACCTGTCCAGTATCGACATTAACATTTCATGCTAATTAAGTGATCAAATTAATATAACATTTTTGCATATATTCAGTAAAGGACGAACCACATAAGGCATAAGGGGTAAAACCGTAATTTACAGCTGTCAAGCTAGCTCATTTCTTAACGGGCATTCACATAATTGAATCCCTTAGGAAAACTTAGCTCATAATGAGAACTAGACTAAAATACTTCATTGAAAAATAATGCATAAGTACAAAAAATGCTAAAAGGGTAAAATGGTAATTTTACTCGAAAATTAAAGATAAAATGAAAATGGAACAAAAACAGAATGTAAATAATAAATAAAGGACAGAATTGGAATAACAAAGGTTTTGAACTGAAAATTAAATTATAAATTCGAAAGTTGCTAAAAGGGTAAAATGGTAATTTTGCATGTAAAGTTAAGAACGGAAATAAATGCGAAATAAAAACAGAATGTAAATAGAAAATGTGCAGAATTAAATAGAAAGTAAATCTGGAAATTTTCCAACTTTCTCTCTCTCGAACTCGTGGACAACGGATGAAGGGTCTCTACTCGCTCGATTCACGTCGTCAATGCAAATCGAATCCTCGCAGCACCTTCCTTTCGGAGCTGGCTGAAGTAGAACTATTACAGAGGAGTGGTCCGCTCTTGTTTGGAATTTCGAGAATTTGGGTGAGTTCTTCGAGATAGAAAGGAGGTTGATCGATGATGTGGAGATTGGTTGTTGTAAAGAAATGATCGATGATTTGAATGAAGGCTTGAGGTGCCTTTTATAGGCCTTGGGGTTTGTTTGGAGGTTGCTAAAATGAGGGAGAAATCTTTGGGAATGTTTGTTAGGTCAAATAGGGAGTAGGTTGGCTGAATCTTTGGAAGATCTTTGACAAAATATCTCAACCAATTCGTTTGACCAGTCAACTGCACTTTGTGGCCTCTTATGTGGCCACAAGCTGGATTCTGCACTCTGTGACTCCTCTGTGGCCACAAGCTGGATTTTGCACTCTGTGACTCCTTTGTGGCCACAAGTTGAAACTCTGTGGCCACAAGCTGAAGCAGAATACAGTTTTCCTGAAAATAATTAAAATAACATTAATTCTTATCAAAAATGACTCTTTTACCCTCTTAATTGCTTCATAATGACAAAACGACCTTGAGCATGTGACTTTCCTATTTTTATTCTTTTCTTATCAATTACATGCACAATTATCTTCAATTTAACTCAAAAAGTCAATTAATGAGTATGTTTTAAAGGGTAAAAACATGATATAAATGACGTTCATCAATGGCCTCTTTGTACCGCTGGGGACGAGGGCGGGTGGGAAACTACTCGCAGAGGATCCACGAGGCCAAGTCCCGGGTCCAGCAGGCTTTAGTCGATACTGGCCAAGCTGAGTCTCGGGAAAGGTTGGAACAGGCGGAGGGCGAGCTGGAGTCTCTCCTCATTGAGGAGGAAGTGTTCTGGAAGCAGAGGGCCAAAGAAAGTTGGCTGAAATGGGGTGATAGAAATACTAGTTGGTTCCATCGTCGCGCTTCCCATCGGCGACGTACCAATACTATTGTAGGTTTGGAGGATAATGAGGGGCAGTGGCAGGAGGATTCAGGGAAGTTGGTGAATTTGGTGACAGCGTATTTCAGAGAGCTTTTTACTTCAGGTGATCCGTCTGCAGGGGATCTGGGACAAGTCCTTTCTAGTGTACCGGCATCGGTTACACCTGAGATGAATAGGCGGTTGCTTCGGCCTTTCGGTGAGGATGAGGTGCTCCGAGCCCTGAAACAGATTCACCCGAATAAAGCCCCGGGACCTGATGGACTTTCAGGGGCGTTTTATCGCCATTCTTGGGATATCGTTGGGCCTGATGTTATCCAGTGTTGTTTGAACATCCTGAATGAAGGTGTATCTCTGGCACCGTTAAATGAGACATTGATCGTTCTGATTCCTAAGGTTAAGAGACCTCGTCGTATTTCTGAATTTCGGCCTATAGCCTTGTGTAATGTTTCATATAAGTTGGTGTCTAAGGTGTTGGCGAATAGATTGAAGCCAATTTTGAGTGAGTTGATTTCTGAAAATCAGAGTGCTTTTCTTCCGGGCCGATGTGTGGTGGATAATGCGGTGCTTGGGTTTGAATGTTTGCACACCCTGAAAGCGAAAAGGAAAGGTAGGGTGGGTTGGGCAGCTCTAAAGCTTGACATGAGTAAGGCGTACGACCGAGTGGAATGGGGTTTCCTGGAAGGGATGTTGCAACGGTTGGGGTTTGCGCCTCAGTGGGTGCGTTTGCTCATGCAGTGTATGTCAACAGTCAGATACTCCTTTAATCTGAATGGGCGACGATGTGGGGAGGTGATTCCTAGTCGGGGCCTCCGCCAGGGGGATCCTCTTTCCCCCTACCTGTTTCTTCTTTGTGCGGACGGTTTGTCGCATCTACTACTTACAGCCGAGCGAGAGAAACAGGTGTCGGGTTTGGCGCTATGCCGGGGAGGTTTGCCCCTATCACACCTTTTTTTTGCGGATGACAGTCTGCTCTTTTTCAGGGCTAATGAAAATGAGGCCGGCGTCGTACATGGGATCCTGCAGGTTTATGAGAAAGCATCCGGGCAGTTGGTTAATTCTGACAAATCTGTTATATCCTTTAGTCGGAGCTCTTCGGTGGCTATGCGAGATCGGGTGAGCCAGATCCTTCGAGTCAGGCAAGTTCCATTCCATCGCCAGTATTTGGGCCTTCCTTCCTTTATGCCTCATAACCGGTCAGGTACTTTCAGTTATGTCAAAGAGCGCGTGTGGCGCCACCTTCAGGGTTGGAAGGGGAAGTTATTCTCAGTTGGGGGACGAGAGGTCCTCCTAAAGGCTGTTATACAGGCCATTCCTTGTTACACGATGAACTGCTTCAGGCTTCCTAAGGGAATTATTCAGGATGTTAATAGAGCGATGGCTCGATTCTGGTGGAATGGATCTGAGGACGATAGACGTATGCACTGGGTCAGTTGGAAATCTTTATGTCGACCTAAGTGTCTTGGCGGCATGGGTTTCAGGGACCTTGAGTTGTTTAATCAGGCTCTGCTTGCAAAACAGTGTTGGAAATTGCTTCACCATCCGACATCTCTCTTGGCGCGAATTTTGAAAGGAAGGTATTATGCTAATTCTGATCTCTTTGCTGCAGAATTAGGGTCGAATCCTTCCGCCATCTGGAGGAGTTTGTTATGGGGTCGGAAGCTTCTAGAGGGTGGAGTGCGATGGCGGATAGGTAATGGAGAGATGGTGGAGGTTTATAAGCATAATTGGATTCCTAGGACATCATGTTTGCGTATCACTTCTCCACCTACTTTACCTTCATCCGTGAGAGTATGTGACTTGTTTACCGCTACTGGAGGTTGGGATGAAGTTAAACTTCGGCAAAATTTCCATTTGGCGGAAGTTCAGGCCATTTTGACGATTCCGACAAATCGTCGGCATACAGGGGACCAGGCAATATGGCACTATGAAGATTCAGGTGTCTATTCAGTGAAAAGCGGATACAGGTTAGCTCAGTCTCGAAGGCTTCAGATAGAGGCGTCTGTGTCATCAGTTCAATCTTTGACGCGGTGGTGGAATGGGGTATGGAAGATGGGTATCCCAAGTAAGTGTCGAATATTTTTGTGGCGACTTTGTCTAGATCGGCTTCCTACCTTAGATAATTTGGGTCGGAGAGGCCTTGATATTCCTAATATATGTAGTCTGTGTGGGAAGGGAGGAGAGTCTAGTCTCCATGTGTTTTGGCATTGCAAATTTTTTCGAAGTGTTTTGATGGATTCTAAATTTGCAGGTTTATTGCAACTTCATCCCGAGGGGGACATAACTTGCTTGTTATGGTCCATACAGGAGAAACTGGGTTGGTCGGATTTCGAGGAGCTATGTGTGTTGTTGTGGGGAGTTTGGTTAGGGCGTAATCAGGCCTGTCATACGGGGCGTAGGCCTTCCACCGATATTGGGGGATGGACTGCCAATTACGTGACCTCATTTCGGGAGGCTAATAAGAAGGGGGGTTTGGAGGGAGTTTTGGCGAGGAAGGATCGAGAGGAGGTGAGGTGGGCGGCCCCTCCGCGGGGAATGTATAAGGTCAATGTGGATGCCAGTTTTGTGTCTGCGAACCAAATGGCAGGGGTGGGGGTGGTAGTGCGGGACTTCCGAGGTTGTGTTATGTTGTCAAGCGTGTTCTGGGTGCCTAATGTTCGAAATGTTTTGATGGCGGAGAGTCTTGCTGCATCTGAGGGTCTTCTGTTGGCGTGGGAGGCGGGTTTGAGCCCGATTATATTAGAAACTGATTCCTTACAGATGTGTAGGTTGTTTGAGGGAGGTATTGAGAATGTGACCGAAGTCGGAAATTTGATTGCGGATGTATGTTTGCGGTATCCTCGTTCTTTCTTGGAGCGTTGTTGCTTCATTCAGAGAGAGGGAAATATGTTGGCTCACGAGCTAGCGCGAATGGCCTTGGGTCTTCAACAACGGTTGGTTTGGCTGGAGGAAATTCCTTCAGATCTTGAATCTTTTTATTTGAAGGATTTGATTGTGGTTTGAGTATTTGTAATGAGCTTGGCTCTTCAAAAAAAAAAAAAAAAAATTTAAAATTAAATCCAAATCATAGATATACCAAATTGCAACTTCTAAAAATCTATTGAAACGAGGTTCTTGTCAACATGAGCACAATTCAATTGATATAATGTACGAACTTATGACTAAGAAGTCATAGATTCAGATCTTCTACTCCATGTGTTGACAATAAATAAATAAATATATATATATATATATATATATTCATATTTATTTTTAATGTATATTTGGTAGTATATACTTAGTTAATATATATAACTAAGTATATACTACCAAATTGATAATTTAACCCTCTTGTTTTAATAAGTTAATTTGGTATAACTATAATCCATCAAAATATACATGGATAAAAAAAATGTTATGTTTGTAGTTTTTCATTGAAATATTATGTCATTATGTTGGCAAAAATATACATTAAAAATCTTATAAGATGAGGCTATATATATATTATTCAATTTACTAAGTAATATATTTTGCCTAAGAATTAAGATGTTATTAAAAGATGATGCTATCTATTAAAATTTCTACTTTTATTTATTTATATATATATATATATATATATATATATATATATATATAAAAAGTGTCTAATATTTACTTCCACATTTATTATATTTTTAAAAATATATTGCGTGAGTATGGTTTCAAATCATTGGTGTAGACCACTAAGGACGTGTTTGGCTCGTGAGTTTGAGTTCTAGGTAGGTCCAAGTGTGTCGTGGACTTTTCCACCCTTAATTTCGGAAGGCAATATTCATGGGGTAGGGTTGCAAAATCCCCTCAATTTTGAAACTGTGTTGATTGCTCTTCTCCTCGTTTTGCTCTCATCTTCATCAATGCATTGTCTCAGTCTGTCTCTTCCTCTTCCCTCCCCTGAAACCCTAAACCCATCTTTCGCTTCGTCTCCATCTTTCTTCTTCTTCGAATCTACTGCGAATCGTAACCTCATGATGTGTTCGTTGTTTTTGGCAAGGCAATCTCTATCTTCCGCCCTTCCACGGAAACCATTTTTTGTCGATTTAGAAACCTTAGGGCCCGTTTGATAACGTTTCTGTTTTTTTTCGTGTTTCCTGTTTCTTATTTCTTGTATTTTGAGAATTATAAACAAAAACATGTCTGATAACTACTCATGTGTCATGTTTGTTGTTTCTTAAAAAAAAAACAAAAACTTGTTTGATAATGTTTTTTGTTTTTGTATTTTGGAAAAAAAACACATGTTGTTTGATAATTATTCTGGTTTATTTTTTAATTTTTTTCTCTATGTTTTTTTCCCTTTTATAATTTTTTTATTTTTTTCTCTATGTTTTTTTTTCTTTTATAGTTTAAATAGAATTTAGTTCAAATTAAATTAAAACAACGATAAAATTGTATTTATCCTTGAAATGTTGCCTAAATTTGACGTGCAATGTCATCTCTCACTCGAGTAATTTAGTTAGAGTGTATTTAAAATTAAAATTATATATATATATATCAACTCGATTATATATTTTCAAAATTCAAAAAATATATAAATATACCTATTGCAAAATTCAAAATTAGAATTATATATTAAAAAAAATATGCAAAATTAATAAATTAAATAAAAAAACTGAAATTAAAATTATATATAAAAATGATGCAAACTTAAGAAATTAAAAAAAAAATATGCAAGATTAATAAATTAAATAAAAAAAAAAAAGACCAAAAATTAAAATTATAGATAAAAATGATGCAAAATTAAGAAATAATAATAAAAAAAACATTCTCATTCTATATGTTTTTTTTCCTCTTCTGTTTTCTTTCTCCCTCTCCCTCCCACCTCCATCTCTCTCTTTTTCTCCATCTTCCCCTCGTTTTCAAAATAAATAAAAAATCACGTTTTTTACAAATCTAAAATTTCAAGTCTGTATTTTTTTTTTCTTAAAACAATGGAAAGAAGGAGAGAAATGAAAAGAGAAAAACGAAAAAATAAAAAATAAAAAACTACAAATCTATAACTTTTTTTTTTCTTTCTTTGAAAACGAGGGGAAAAATGAAGAGGTGAGAGGGAGAGGGAAAGAAAAAGAGAAAAACGAAAAAAAAAAAAAAAAATATATGTATATACAGATCTAAGTAACCAAGATATGTAAAAAAATGTTATTTTAATTTATTTATTTATTTTTTTTTTTTTTTTGTAACGAGGGGAAGAATGAGATAAAGGTTAGAGGGAGAGGAAAATGAAAAGAAAAAAAAAACGGTCCGACCATGTAAGGAAGTAAGAAGTAAGAAGGAGGAAGGGGGAGAGAAATAAATTTTTTTTTTTTAAAGAATTTTAATAATTAAAAAATATTTTTAATTAAAGATAGGTGGCACGGTCAACTTTCAGTTAAAATTTAATCGAAAATTTGACGGATCAAAAAATGCACCGAATCCAAATCGACATAATTGTTGAGTTTGAAATATTGGAAGTCAAATGTTACCCAACTCATATTTTAGAGACTATTAATGTAATTTTTCCAAAAAGAAACTATGTTGGTGTAATTGGCTGTTTTTTTTTTAATATTGTAGTTTTCAAAACTTTTTATATAAAGATGGTAGTTTTGAAAGTATTTTTAAGAATATTGCAGTTTTAAAGTGAGGTCTTTTATTACGTGGTCAAAAGACAACCTATGGATGGAGATCGTCTTTTCAGAAGACGAACTCCTTCAGCAGCTATGAAAAAGTTCTTTTGGATTAAAAAATTAATATCTTTTTACCCAAATATCCAAAAAATTCAAAAAATATATGGTTGGAAAGCTAACAGAGAGAGCTTCAATTTGATACATGGTATCAATATTTTTTGAGTTGTATATCAAAAGATAAATATTATCGAAGTTGGACTATAGTTGTGCAAATTTTAAAACTAAAGATTCTTTTGGCCAGTATGCATTAAAAAATTGATATATTTTTAACCAGATATTCAAAAAATTTAAAAAAGGTACGGATGGAAAGCTAATACAGGGAGCTTCAATTTGATACCTGGTTTTACTATTTTTTGAGTTGTATATCAAAAGATACAGATCATTGAATTTGAGCTACAGTTCTAAAAACTTCACTAAACCCAGAACTGAAGAAATGGCTGAAAATTTCAAGATTGTAGCTCAACTTCGACCATCTTTATCGTTTGATGTATGACTCTAAAAATAGTGAAACCAGTTATCAAATTGAAGCTCTTTGTATTAGCTTTCCAACCGTACCTTTTTAATTATTTTTGAATATATGGGTAAAAAAATATCATTTTTTTAATGCACACGGCTCAAAAAAATCTATAGTTTTGAAATTTGCAGAATTATAGTTCAACTTCGATGATTTTTATCTTTTGATACACAACTCCAAAAATATTGAAACCACATATCAAATTGAAGCTCTTTCTGTTAGCTTTCCAATCATACTTTTTTCGAATTTTTTGGATATTTGGATAAAAAGATATCAATTTTTTAATCCAAAAGAACTTTTTTCATATAGCTGCTGATGGTAAGACGACCTCCCTGAGCAACATCGTCTTTTCAAAAGACTACCTTTGCTTTGCTGGCGTGTAGAGGTCCGCTTTTGAAAAGACGACTTCACTTTAAAACTACAATATTTTTAAAAATACTTTCAAAACTACAATATTTTTATAAAAAGTATTGAAAATTACAATATTAAAAAAAACAGCTGGTCTAATTTGATAGTTAAAAAGTACATTTTAATTTTTTTTTTTTTTTTTTTTTTTAATTTTTTTTTTTTTTTATATAAACCTTTGTTAATGTTATTTGATAATTAAAAATGCACTTACTATTTTCTAAAAAAATATAAACTGGTTCAATTTGATAGTTTAATAGTACACTTATATTTGTTTTTTAATATAACCTTTATTAATGTTATTTGATTATTAAAATATGCACTTACTATTTTTTTAAAAAAAGGAAACTATGTTGGTGTGTAATTTGATAGTTAAAAAGTACATTTACCATTTCTTTTTAAACATAAACTTTGTTAATGTTATTTAATAATATAAAATATATATTATTATTTTATTCTACGTTACATTATTTAATGTGAGGTTTATATTTTTTATTTATTTAATGTTTACATTTCATAAACGTAAAATTTTACTTAATAATATAAGGTATATAGTTGAAATTGAAAAAAAAAATTAGTATATAAACATTCCATAAATATATATAAATGAAGTATATATGTTGGATTAATATATACAAATAGTGTATATATTGAATTAATATATACAAACAGGGTATTTATGAGTTGAATTAATATATATATATAAACACAATATATGTTGGATTAAATAGTGGGTTGTTATTGTCAAAGTGAGCATGGCTCAACGAGCATATGTATGTGTTGACGACCAAGAAGTCTGTGGTTCAAATCCCCCACCCCAATGTACTCAAAAAAAAAATAGTGGGCTCTTAGTGAAGAACACGATTATAGAAATAAATTGAAGCCAGGCGGAAAGGAAAATGAAAAATTAGTTTAGGTTTATTATTGTAGTAAGGTGAATCAAAATCACTTTCTAAATTTCTTCTAAATTCTTTAATTTTGAGAATCTCTAAATAGTAGCTTTAGCTTTTAGCTTGTCGGTTAATCTGCCGTCTTTCATATTAAAATACTTTCATGACCATTTATATCCTTCCACATCCTTTATCCTTCCACCAGGTCCTTTCTTTTTCATGCAACTAATTTCTACCCTGTTAGACATCAGTTGAGTTTTATATGAACATAAGTCAATTACATAAGAACATCAAAATTATTTCTCAATTTTTTTTTTTAGTCATGATGTTCTTCTTAATTTGGATAGAAAAGTAGAAACACAGAAGAAAAAATGGTCACTCAAAATTTGTTTGAGATACATGTGACAATTGTTTTTCTAACATTTTATCATATAAATCTGAACAAATATCAAAATATTATTTATAATTTAAACTATAAAAATTATAAATAATTAAATTATAATCATTCATATATTAAATATTAACATATAAATAATTATTCTCTAAAAAAACATATAAATAATTAAAATAGTATGTCTATTTTGGTCTTTACTGTCAAGCCATACCAATTTTATTGGAACTTACCAAATACGTGCTTCTAAATTGAAATTTACCAAACACTAATTTATTTTAAAAGCTACCGTCATCCCAAACTGAGTCTACATCTCTCTCGTAATTATAGTGGATCTCAAAATTCCGATTCCCATTTTTCTTCTTATAATGGGTCCCACTATTTTTCTTCCAATTTTACCTTTTAAAATTAAAAGATTCATCAATATTTAAACTAATTAACAATAACTCAAAATATATTTAATTTTCTAGTTTAATCTAATTAACAATAGCTCAAAATATATTTAATTTTCTAGTTGTAATATAAAAAAAAAAATATATATTTTTTAAGCGATTAAGAGTTATTATTAAGAATAGTCTTCTTGGTAGATAAATTATCAAGACTAATGTTGTTTTTTACCACTATGGCTTTTTCGTGCAATCGTGGCAAGGATCAGGCACCAGATTCATTTTTTTTTTTTTGTCAATTAATTAAAAGAAAAGAAAAAAAAAACACTTTTAGATCCTGGTTGTCAGCCTCATCATCGGGCCAGAAGCCTAGAGGTCGGCCCAAGCCCAACACAAGCTCGATCCAAGCCTGACCCATGGTCATCGGTTACCGGCTCGGCCCAGCCCAACCCTTTCATGAATTGGATTGGATATAGATTTGTTTTTTTTTTAATTGGATTGGCTCATGGGTCAGCCCATTCGAGTCGTATTTGGATCAACTCGTTGGGCCAGTCCAAAGGCCCAATCCAATATATATATATATATATATATATATATATTTTTGTAATAATAATTAAAAAAAAAATTAGTCATTCATGTGTTATGTCCAAGCCCAACTACACTACTTTACACGTATGACCTACATGTCATTGTACAATTGATTAACAATGTTCATGCATGCCTTGAAAAGTTGGACATGGAAAAGAGAGAAAATTATGTCAACAAAAAGAAAAATTACTTTCCAAAAACTACCATCAATTCTGGTCTCACAGGGTGAGTTGGTCTCACAGGGTGAGTTTTGAGGTTGGAGGAGGCTTATTCTCTATAAATAAGTTTTAATCTCTTACAAATTTTATATTTAAAAATAATATTTTTATTCAAAAGGTCAACTCAAGTCAGGCCTAAAGGGTCGATTTAGGCCCGATCTAATTTTGGTTGGCTCGTGGATTGGGCTATGGACCTATATGTTTTAGGGGTCGGGTTGGCCCAAGCTCGGCCCAAATAGTGGTTTAGGCCCGAATGGCTTGGGCCTGTGCTAAGCCTGAGCCTTTGATTCTTTGGGTCGGGTCGGCCCGGCTCGGCCCAATGATGAGGCTGACCTGGTTACAATCTTGGTCGGATTGCAACCAACTTTTTTTTCTTCTTTAAATTGAATTACACTTTATCTTGCTATAGAGTCTTCTCCTAATTTGTGGATTCTTTCGTTTTGTTCAAAATAGTTATTCTACAATTTGTATCTCTCAGATTTTTTATTTGGCTTAAAAAAAATGTATCCCCTCATGTACATATTTTACATCATTTAACATGGAAGGTGAATCTCATACACCCATGGTATTAAATTTCGTCGACATGTCGACATTTTCATCGATATTTCTACATATCCATAGGTTCGACATGGACATGAGGGGTGAATCGACATTGCCATCATACCGTACAAAATCGATGAAATGTTAAAAAAACAACAACAAAATGTAAGCTAACGTGAATATACTATTATAAGAAGTGTATTTTAACTCATTTAAGAGTGCAAAATGTTTATTTATTAATTTAAATACATGTTTTTTTTAAACCTTTCAGAAATATCCATCGACATCGACATTTTATCGATATTTCCATCGACATTATTTATATAAAATTGAGACCTCGATATTTCTGTCGACATCGACATTTAGATCCTTGCTACACCTTCATCAGGTATATATAAAGTCATTTCTTCTAATTTATTTTTATGTTTATTTGAAATTCAAATGGTTCTGTTTATCCAACTTTAAATTTTGACACTCATTTGTATATTGTTTCTTTACTTTCTCTTTATACAACCATTTCAATATCATTATAAATTTATAATCATAACATTACAAGAATTAAATAGTTAATAGTTAATTATTTTGTTCATCTCTGAATCTTCTCCAAAATTAAAAAATTTTGTCCATTCGATTTAAAGAAAAAAAAAATGATAGTGTCAAAAAACAACGTTAGTCTTAATAGTTTATTTATCAAGAAAGCTATTTTTGATAATAACTCCAATTTACTCATGTCAATATTTTTAAAAATAATATTTAATTTTTAAGTTAACAAATTAAAATTAAAAAATAGTAATTAACCTATTCAATTTATTTCAAAATAGAATGTAATTTTTCTATAATTACAAAATTAGAATTTTTTTTTTCATTTCCAATCTTTTTAAATTTCTTCTTCGTTTTATATTCATGTGAAGCTTAACTTTATAAAATGTTTGAAATTATAAACTTCAGTTTGTATTTAGGGAGACACATATTTGGAGAATATTATTCAAATACAATAGTAGGTTGTTGTTTCATTATTGTTTTCTTCTTTTTGGGTTTTTCAATTTTTTTTTTAATTCCTTATCCCAATATGTATTTTTGAAAGAAAAAAAAAAATCAAAGTGATTGACATGATATATGACATGTTATGTTTTTTTTAGACATTTGAATGAAGCATTTAGTTTTTTAATTCTTTATCCAAATATATATTTGATTCTTGTAAGTAATTTTTTTATTGTTGGAAATAATTTTCGTATTCTTAGACTATAACATAAATTAAATGTTTCATTCAAATGTCTCCAAAAAATCAATTTCTTAACAAATTTTCAATATTTTATCCTTCCAAATAGAATGTAAATATTTTTTTAAAATAATACTTTATTATTTTTGTTTAGAAAAAAATTATACAAAATTTGATAGTATGTCTATTTTAGTCCTAAATCACAATAATTTAATGTTTATTTACTAAACACCGTAACCAACTTATTCAGATCTACAACTATTTTAAGTACTGTTGTCATCAATTATTTTAAAAACTATACCAATCTCAAACAAAGCCTTAGAATTAAAAATCTAATGCAACATAGTTCAACGGATCAAAACATATATATTTGGGGGGTTTGGATTGACTTTTTAAGTATTTAATTTTTTTTTAAACATCATTTTTAACAAAATTCACACTCTTTGAAAACCACTCAAAATGACTTTTAAAAAAACGCTGTTGAAAAAACAAGTTATTTTAACCATCAAGGGTTGGCCTAGTGGTCATAAAGGGCCTTGGGACTTCAATGCCCTCTAAGAGGGAATGGGTTCAATCCTTGGTGGCCACCTACCTAGGAATTAATTTCCTACGGGTTTCCTTGGCAGCCAAATGTTGTAGGGTCAGGCGGTCTGTCCCGTGAGAATAGTCGAGGTGCGCGTAAGCTGGCCCGGACACTCACGGATATCAAAAAAAAAAACCAAATTTAGAAAAAGGACTATTGAGTGTTTAATGGGAAATTACTCTTAAATTTTCATAATATATATGAAAATGACCAAAATACTCTCACATTTACCCCTCAAATCTCTCCACCTCACTTCCACTACTACTATCCATCACGGTTGGCGACCACTATCATCCTCACTCCACCGCGATAATCGTTTACTAACTGCGAAAGTTAGTGGTCGATCATAATTTTTTAAATACAAATTTAAATTTATTAATTTATAATATTTATTAATAATAATTTTTTTTTTTAATAGTAATTTGACATTAATAGAAGTATTTTGAGTGTCCAACATATAAAATAAAATCATGTATATAAAATGTAAGCAATGATATGAATGTTTTAATTCTAAACCAACTTATTTATTTTATTTTTTATATTCGAGTAGATCCAAACTAAAGTTAAGACTTTGAAATCTACAAATTTGAAGTATGAAATGGGCTTGGGCTTGTGTTGACTAAGCCCGGCCCATTCTGACATTGTCGGCGAGGTTTAAAAAATAAAATATATATATATATAGAAATGTTTGAATATTTGTGGTGGTAGTCAAATGAAATGGGAATGGGAAGACTTTGACTAGTGATTCTAAATGAAGTTCTCGTGGTAGCACGTGACAGCAGCACAGGTGCACGTGCTTGTGTGGCAGAAATATTCTGCCCGTTCAAACTAGACTTAGTCAGCCCATTTGAATATTGTCTCACTTTACATCTTTCACACATTGATAAAATGGTCACAAAATTTAAAAAAAAAACTAAGAAACTTGATGGAATCATGTTCTAAACAACTATGTTTAAATAGGTTAAATTTAATAGAATGATTTTTCTTAATTCTTTATAATACTATCTTTACTCGTTTTTAATGATTATTAAGTCAACATGTCGGGTGAAGAGATTCAGACATCTAATATTTTGTTCCAAGGTCTATAACTAGATGAACTATATATGTTTAGGTTGGCGCCAATCTATTCTAGTTAATAACATAAATTTGTTGTTGTCTATTTAGTCGGTAAACCTTACAAAAAAAATATATATATATATATATATATATATATATATATATATATTTTTATAAAAACTACTATTTTTTCATTAATTTTTAATCGACATATATATCATAACTTCAGATGTGTATTTTAACATGCTGATTTGAGATTCTATTGAAGCCACGTTGAAGCGAGTATTGAATCAAAAAAAATATTTGATGATAAAATAATCAAAGACGAAATTAGTAAGCTTTTGAAAGAAAAAGAAAAAGAAAAAAATCTAAAACATCAACTATTATAACTTCGACTTCAATAATATTTAGACTATTATAATCGCTAACTATAATTAGACAATGCTCCAAACAAACCAAATGTCTAAAATAGTTGCTTTTTTAATAAAAGGGATATTGTTATAAATAACTAAATTAAAAAACCGAAATAAATATAGCTAACTAAATTTTCTATTTGGTCCAATAACTAACGAAATTTTAAGAAAGGAGAGTGAACACTTTATACATCGGTTATGTTCATAGTAGATGACGTTATTCCACATAATCGAAATTTAATTTTTTTAATTTTTATTTATTTTAATTTTTAAATATGTCAACAACCAACCAAAAAAATAAGTATTGATCTTTTCTTGGTATTTTCTCATATATACTTTGTCTGGTATACTATCTATACTTTTTGGCAGATTTGAGTACACTATTTATACTTTTTGAAAAATGTATTTTTTGGGTACTATCTATACTTTTTGACAAATGTATTTTCTTATATATACTAATTAAGGGTGTATTTTCCTATTTCATAATTTCTCGGTAGACTATCTACACTTTTTGATAAATGTTTTTTACAATATATTTCTCACGTCATTCTTCTAATCAAGGATGTTCCTTAGGTCATTCTTCTAAATAAGGGCGTATTTCACAGTGCATACTACTTATCCTAGGTCATTTTTTTTAATCCGTCTGAATGAATTTTTTTTACCACTTTTATTAGTTTTGTACTTTTCATCCATCTTGAATCTTTATTTCGTTTAAATTTAGTTTATGCACTTTAAATGAAACTTGATGGGAATTGAAATATGTCGGTATATATATATATATATATATATATATATATATATATATATATATATATATATCTTTATTTCTTGTGTTTTGAACCTATTAGGTGTATTTTTCAATATATACTATTTGTTTGGGCGTGTCTGTTTATCTTTTTATGAGGCGTTGTGTTCGTGTTGGTCGAGTTAGTGTATATTGGTCAATACAATGGTTGACAAGTTAGTTTAATTCAAATTATTTCAAATATTTTCAACCGTTTACTAGTTGTTACTTTTTTTTTTCCTTCCAACTATTTTCTCTCTCGTAAAATCAACCATTTTGTTTTTTAGTTGATTTGATTTTCAATCGATTAAATTTCATAGGGTATTTCAGTCTCAATATAGTTTAAAGATTATACTAAATATAGTTGTTAGCTATTTTTCAGTAACAACTATTTCATTTTAGTTATCCCTCTTGTTCCTCTTTTTTACCAACCTTTTGAGAATTTAAAATGGAATAGATATAAAAATACAAGAAAATAAACACACCCAAAATAGTACTAGGAATCTACAATTGCTCAAATAGCAATAATAAAAGTAGACTAGAAGATTATCAGATAATATAATAATTTTGAATAAATACTATAAATTTGTAAATTTAAACATAGTTAAGAATATAATCCATGGGTTGTAATAATACCATATAGTAATAAAAAAGATAAGAGTCAAATGTCAAAGGTGTAAAAGTTTGGACAGAAATAATTTTTAAGGATTTTGCCATCTTCTTCTGACACACTCTTTTCCCAAGTAAACTGCTCTTTCAATAGCTGCTGCTACCTCCCCATGTGCTCTGTCTCACAATTTTCAATTTTCAAATATACATTCTTTTTTAATTTTCTAATTACACAACTTAAGTCAACTATTAATTATATAATTAAATTTTCACTATTTAATATTGATTTTCAATTTCGTAAGTATGGACATCTTTATTAGAATAAAATTGTAAGACTTTCTATTCAGTTTACATCCGGAGAATGATTTTTTGTTTATATAATTGAAGTCTTAGATCTTGTACATTCATTTTTTAACATTTGATTTTACTTGAAATCAATCCGTTTCAAGTATGGTATTAAATTTTCGTCGACATTTCCACATATCCATAGCTTCGACATCGACACAAGTGGTGAATCGACATCTCCATCATACCGTACGAAATGGATGAAATATTAAAAAAACAGTAACAAAATGTAATCTAACGTGACGTGAATATACTATTATAATAAAGGGTTGATTGCACAAATAGCAATCATGCCCAAACTAATTGCAAATTTAGCAAACATTAAAATGTTTTGCAAATATGGAAAAAAATCTGTTTCTATCACTGATATACTTCTATAAGTGATAGACTATTATCACTGACAAAAATCTATAAAAAGCTGAGGTGATCAACGAAAGACTTCTATCAGCCATAAGATATCAGCGATAGAAATTGCCATATCCGCAAAATTTTAAAAAACATGCTATATTTTTAATTATTTTATTCTAAATTGACATCTTTTACAATTTTCCTATAATAAATGTATTTTACCTCATTTATAAGTGTAAATTAGTCCGCATATATAATAAAAATTGAATATATATATTTATTTTTAAAAGAGTGAAAGTTGAACATATATATAGGGCAAAAGTTTGTAAATATTGAATTTAATGAAAAGAAATACTTATGATAGAAACTTTTATGATGTTTTTTCGAGTTAAATTACAAGTTTAGTTTATAAAATTTTATTTATGTTTGTGTCTAATTAATCACTAAACTTTAAATATTTAATAGGTCGATAAAGTTTCAATTTTGTATCTAGTATGTCCTTATACTTTAAAAATACTAAATAGATTTTTAAACTCTCAATTTTGTGTCTAATAGGTCCTTGTCTTATTCAACATTTTTTAAATCTAACCAATCTATTATTACATTTTGTGTCTACTAGCATTTTGAACTTTTAATTGTGTGTCCAATAACGTAAATTTAAAAAACGTCAAATAGGGTCAAAGATATGTTAAACACAAAATTAAAAGTTGGATTACTTATTAGATACAAAATCAAAAAACTTGAGTCTATTAAAAAAAAAATTGAAAGCTCGAAACAAAATTAAAAATTCATGAACCTATTAAAAAAAATGTTTGACATAAACTTAAAAGTATCGGAATAAACTTATAATTTACCTATTTTTTTCAATTAAAAAAAATGTTGCTACTACACATTAATTTGACTTTGTTCAAAATAATGGCCATGGAGTAGAAGGTTGGAAAATTTTGAGAATTGAAATGTTTTTAAGGCAGACAAGATAGGATACTATAAAACATTAAAAAAACTAAAAAAAAAAAAAAAAAAAGACATTTTTTTTTAATTAAAAAAGAAATACATAAGAGACAGCAAGAAGAATCTTGTATTCCAATTATAAGACCAACTTGGAGTGGATGTTGTAGTAGTTCCAACTACAGAATATTGCCCCTAACTTTGCAACACAAACCTAAAATTTTGGTCTCAACCAATTATGTATAATAATAATGTACCTACTTTAAAACTATTTTTTTTTTGTTTGGGAGGCGGGGTTAAGTCCGGTGGTACTAGAGACGAATTCTTCTTCAGTGTATCGCTTGTTCGATGATCCTTGTGAGGATCTGACGAAAGTGAGAATGCTGATTGCGGATGTGAGTACGTGGCTCCTTCGTCCTTTTAGGGACAGCTGCAGTTTCACTTTCAGAGAAGGAAACATGGTGACACATCATTTAGGGCCAATGTCTATAGGCCTTTGTCGACGATTGATTTGGCTGGAGGATTTTCCTTCCTCCTGAGATCGAGTCGAGATCGAGTCTTATTGTTGGCGTTGCTCTTAAAAAAATTAATTTTTTTTAAACTTTTAAACATATTTTAACTTATTTTTAAACTCTTTTGAGTAAATTGGTTAAAAAAGTATATTTAGGTAGGATGGTTAAGAACAACATTTATTTCCACAACTATGTTTGACAAACTCTTTCATGGAATTTATGTCTCAAACATGAGAGTGTGTTGATTACATAAAAATGCCTTAAATTAAAATTGTGTTTTTTATACTTTGAATATTCTTAACTTAATTTCTATATTGTAATCATTTTAATGTTCTATATCCAATGTTGGTATCACACTAATTTTAGGTTCAATTACCGACTTAATCCAAAACTTTAGAATTTAAATCTATTAGGAACTTTTAAGGTTCATGATCTTTTTTAACACAAAATTAAAAAAAAAATCTATTAGACACAAAATTCGAATTTAAAAAAAAAAAATTGTTTAGAAGTTATTTGGCATAAAATTAGACATTTAAGAGTTATTAGACATATTTGAAGTTGATGATCGATACAAAACTAAAAATTTTAGGATTTATTGACACCACAAACTTATTCGACACAATCTTAAAAGTTTATAAATTAAACTTTTAATTTAAGCTAAAAATTAGATGGTGTGACGATAATTTGGCGTCTAGTTTGAGATTTGAATGAAAATACCAATGATCAAGAATTAAAATTAGGGCTAAAATTTTGGTCTCGTTCCATAATCATTTTTTTTTTTTTTTAAATTAAGCTTATAAACAATTATTCTACCCATAAGTTTCTTTGTTTTGTACTTTCTAGGCATATTTTAAAAAACCAAGTGATATTTTGAAAACTAAAAAAACTAGTTTGTTGTATTTTGAATTTAACTAAGAATTCAAATGTTTCTTTAAGGGTCAAGTTGGACTGCCTACTAAAAAATTAATTTTCAAAAATGTATTTTTTTAAAACATTTTCTACGGACATATTTAAAATTAAAACACTCATATGCTTGGTTACATTTTTTCAAAAATATTTTTATATACAAGTTTGTTTTATTTGATATAAACTAAAAGTGTTTCTACTGATGTCAAATTACTTTAAAATACAACTATTAATAAATAATATGAATTAATAAGTTCAAATTTGTATTTAAAACACTATGATCGATCGACCGTTAGTTATCTTTGGTGGTTAGCTACGGGGTGAGTCGGTGGGCGATAGTGGTCGTCGGAGGTGGGCAGTGGTCGTCGGTAGTTGTCGAATGTGGGCGACATCGGGTGGTGGCGGTCGCGGGGAGGTGGGCGACGATGGTCGCCAGAGGTAGGTAGTGGTGGTGGTCTTCGACGACAGACAAGCGGTGGTAGACGACGACGATCGATGGTGGGCAACAGTGGAGGGCGACAACAATAGTGGTCGCTGGTAGACGTCGGCGGGCAGGGGGAGTCATCGGTCGCTAGAGGTGGACAATAGTGGTGGTCGCCGGCGATAACTATCGTGGAAGTGAAGGTGGAGAGATTTGAGAGGGGTAGTGTGAGAGTATTTGAGTCATTTTCACATATTATAAAAATTTAAGAGGATTCTCAGGGTTATTTAGGGAGGGGGGTTTGTTTGAGAAACTTATTAGAAAAAAGGGGTGGTTTGAGAACTATTTCGAAAAATAGGTTCTTTTTTTGTCTTATTAGGAGTGCGCGGGTTCAACCCGCGCATCTCTATCATGCCACTGGACTGCCCATGTTGAAGACGCGCATCTATGACTAACGGCGTTAACGGTCAACGTTTTAGTCTTAAATTTGGGACTTGAACCCACGCAAAACTTTTTTTTTTTTTTTTTTTTTTCTGAAATCCTCTACTTCGCTGGTTGGACCCGCGTATAGAGTTTTTTTTATTCAATCTTTTTTTTTTTTTTTTTTTTCATTCAATCCTCCTAATTTATTTTTTCGAATATAATCCTCTCACGGTCCCTTTGAACAAAATTTATTCTTGAACCCGCATGTTGTTGTTTTTTTTTTTTTTTTTGGAAGAAAAGAGAGGAGTTTTGGAGTGGAGCGGTAACCGTAGAGAGAGACTGTAAATTTAGAGAGAGAGTGTAAACTTAGATTGAGAGGAACTGTAAAAAAAAATTAGAAAAGAAAAGAGGGGAGTTTTGGAGAGGAGAGAGGCAGCAAATTTGTTTGGGAGATTGTTAAGCTGTTTGTGAGGAGGTGAGGGAGATTGTTACGCCGTTTGTGAGGAGGGGGAGGAGGGTTGTTGGAGGTTTTAAAGGGAGGGATGCGCGGGTTGAAGCCGCGCATCCCATCTACCAAATGAATATTCTACATTAGGTCACGTCAGGTCAGGCTGTCACATCAGGCGGCGTCAGATGACAGGCGACGTCAGGCGGCTGATTGACAGCTCCCTCGGGTTATGCATTCTACATGTTGCGCTTCTTGAAGAAGCGCAACCAAAGAGCCAAACAATCAAACGTCCGTTTACTCACTTGCGCGGCTTTAGGACGGGTAGTCCAATGGCATTTTGACCAGTCCAAGTGCGCGGGTTGAACCCGCGCACTCCTAATAAGACAAAAAAAGGAACCTATTTTTCGAAATAGTTCTCAAACCACCCCTTTTTTCTAATAAATTTCTCAAACAAACCCCCCTCCCTAAATAACCCGGATTCTCAATTATGCCAACATGAGCATAACTCAACCGACATATTTTATAGACTAGTGACTAAAGAGGTCACGGGTTCGATCCCCACCCACACAAATTAAATTAGAAAGAAAAAAAAAAACATAAATTTAAAAAATTAAAAATAAATAATTATCGGACCTTAATTATTATTAAATCTCACTGCCTTATCTAACTTTCATCTAATAATCAATTGACAATCAAATCAGTATAAACAATGGAGACTAAAGATAAACATAAACATAATAATTTTAATAGAAGATTACACAAATTAAAAAAAAAAAAAAAAAATTAAAAAGCAAGTTGAGATAGTCGAGAAAGATATAGTAGAATTTTTTTATTATTAAATTAAATAATTTTGGTGTGGGGAATTCCAAAAGGTTTGGTGAGGGATGGTGATGTTTTGTGAATGGCAGCAAAAGGATCCAAAGAAGACATTTTTTGCAAGGCAAAAATTGAGGCTACAAAATCAAATCACTGTTTCTTCCATTTCTACACTCAATTTTACCTCAAATTGTGAAGCAATCAATTGTGTATTGCAAACCAAAACCAAACCATCTCTCTTTTCAAATCACATCATTTGATTTGATGTCACTTTCATTAGTCATTTTGATTTTGATTTGGATTTGGATTTGGATTTGGACCCATTTCTTTAATTTCCCCCCAAATATGACTCTAATTTTGGATTTGTGTTGTTTTTTTCAATAACTTTTTTAAACTTTTGGAGTTGCTTTGCTTTTCCTTTCTAATTAGTGGGTAATCTTTGGTTTTTCCAACTCCTTTTTCCTTTTTTCAATTGGGATTTGAGAAAGGGAATTGACATTTTGGAGCCCCACTTTTTTTTTTTTTTTTTTTTTAAGTTGATTTGAAACTATTTTAAAAAATAATGTTGTTTTTATGAAAGATCGTCTTTTCAAAAGACGACATCTCCACGCGAGATGCAGGTCGTCTTTTCAAAAGACATCTCCATCCACCTGACTTTCAGTAGATCGTCTTTTGAACCATATACCTCCAAAGATCAATATCTTTTTATTTAGGTATGCAAAAATTTCGAAAAAAGATATGGTTGAAAAACTAACACAGACAACTTCAATTTGATACTTGACTACACTATTTTTTGAGTTGTATATAAAAAATAAGCATCATCGAAGTTGGACTATGATTCTGTAAATTTCAGAATTGTTGCTCAACTTTGTGAGAAAATAAATATAATTTTTAAAAATTTAAATTTAAATATCAAATGGTTATAAAACCGAATCGAAAATTTTGATTTTGATTTTAGAATTATTATGGAAAAGAATGTTAGGAGAAAGTATTTGAATTATTTGATGCGTTGTTAATATAGGAAGAATAAAGTTGGAAAAGGGACAAACAATGTATTTGTCTCACTTTTTATTTTCCATCTAAAGGTTGGTTGATAGTTGATACCCAAAAAATAAGAATGATTATTATGTTTGATTCTTTGCCTTCATTCTTAACTACTTTCCGCCAATTTTGATTCTTTTGTTTTTGACTTTTAAGAAATGAAAATTATTATATTTCAATATATATATATTTTGTGTTTAAAATAAGTGTATTCCCTATAAATTTCAATTACAATTTGTGACTGCAGAGTAGTTAGTATCTTTATAAATCATGTGTTGTAATTCATTGTTCCCTCATTTGTAATATATATCAAAATGGACAAAATCTTATGTTGACAATTTAAGGAAGTATCAAACATATTAAAATCTACGGCGTTGAGAGAAATTTTGATCCCAAGAATTGGACACGAAATTACAATGAGCGTGTTTAGCAAGGTGATGCTAAGTGTTGAGCATCATCAATAAGGATACTAAGTTCTTTGAGATCACTATCCAACCCATTCAGTAAATTGATTACATTAGAGGCATCAATTTTCACTTGAATAAGATGGGTGTTATCTGCTTGAAGGGCTCGAAAGTCGTCACAAATTGTTTGAGTCTCGAGCCAGCTATTAGGTCAATGAACTGCAATATATCGATAGTCGACGACAATGAGGTGGCCCACAAAGTTACAAATAACTCATCTAATTCCACCACGATGTGCAAGGTAACGTTCCAGGTGACATGACAATTTAGCTTCCAACCAATCATATCAGGTGCATGGTTGTTGGGCAACGATGTTGTTCTAAGACTGTCTGCAGAGGCAGCTCCTTGGTATCCATTGAGTTCATCTAACAAAATTTTCAGTAACATGCAGAAACCATGATCATCGAATGCACCTCCATTATATAGGAAACGATTACGATACTCTCATATTCTCATAACATTATGAGACATCTCTCAAGCACTCCATCCACGTCTGAGGTCCATATATGTTGACATCTATCTTGCACGCACTAATGAGATCTGGCGCAAATAGAGGTTACATCATTATGCTAAACATAACGATTTCAAAGATGATTTTGTATACCTTCATTCGAAAAAAAAGATGATTGACTGACTCACTCATTATCGTGCAAAATATATATAGCAAGTTAGAATAACACCCTTATTTGCAAGATTAGTAAGAGTAGGAATGATGTCGTAGAAAATCCACCAAGAACATATTTTAACTTTAGGTGGAACTTTCGCATGACATGATCAAAAAGCCTTCCAACATCTAGATTGGATCTTCGCCCTCAAACTTGAGGCTTCGTCCTTGGAAGTGAATTGCATGTCGTGCGTGTAGGCACTCTTGACTTTGAACACTTATTTCTTGTCTATACTCCAAATAACTTCGTCACTTGGCCTTAACAGATCGAGGGAGACATTGAGAATTCCACTCGTATCATTCAAAATAAAAGAATTTCGAATAAGATGGACATTACTTGATAACGATATTTTATGACGGTAAATTTGAAAGGTTGATGTCACTATTTTAACATTGATGTATCATCCTTTCAAGATATCATATCTAAATTGGAAAAAAAAAATCACATTTTTAGTTAGGAAACCAAAAACATAGTCTAATCATATTTCGATAAATCATAATTGAATCATAACTAAAAAAAAAAAACTTTAATTAATGTTCATCGTGCAACCCACATATTAATCTAAGTTCCCATTACGTAATCAAAAAGTACACAACTTTCAAGATACACACAAAATTTTCTAAGCTCCCAAAATTAACTAAAAAAATAAAAATAAAAAAATAATAAATAAAATAAAATAAAATCTTCCAAATTTCGGTCTTCGTCTTCCCCAAGTTTCCCTTTTTTTTCAAAACCGAGTCCCTTCCACTCTGCAACTCCAAATTTTCCTCTCAAAATTTTTCCCATTAATGGCCGAAACCTTCATCTCTCCGTCGACCAGTCCGCTTCATTCTTCCAACTCCGTTTCCAGTTTTCCTATCATCGCCGTGGCCGTCATCGGAATCTGCGCCACCGCGTTTTTACTCGTCGGCTATTACATCTTCGTCATCAAATGCTGTCTCAACTTGCACCGAATCGAAATCCTCCGCCGGTTTTCCCTCTCCCGCCGCCGTGAAGAGACCTTAATACTCCGGCAGTCGGCGGAGCCACGTGGGTTAGACCCATCAACGATCCGATCAATCCCATTGATTTATTACAAAAAACCCACCGACGAAACAACCACCGGCTGCGAATGCGCCGTTTGCCTGACGGAATTTCAGCAAGAGGAGCAATTGAAAGAAATTCCGATTTGTCGCCATCTCTTTCATATTGATTGCATCGACATTTGGCTTCAGAATAATTCCAATTGCCCACTTTGCAGAATCACAATCTCCGCCCAAAATTGGCTGATTCCGGCCGATCGAATCCTTTCCCCTTCAGATTTGGCCCCCAATTCCGGCAGCCCCATCGCCGCCGGGGATGAGAATTTTGTTGTGATTGAACTGGGTCGGAATCTCAATTGCCGCCGTCCTCCGCCGTTGGGCTCTGGCGATCCACCGGAATCAGGAAGGAAGTTTAAGAAGAAGCTTACGAGTATGGGAGACGAGTGTATTGACATGAGGGAGAAGGATGAGGAGTTTTTGGTGCAGCCCATTAGAAGGTCGTTTTCGATGGATTCTTCCGGCGACCGGCAGCTGTATATGGCAGTGCAGGCGGCGGTGCGGCAGAACGGCGGCGGTGGAAATGGGGTCGACGTTGAGGGTTGCAGTAGCAGAGTACGAAGATCTTTCTTTTCTTTTGGGAGTGGCAGAGGATCTAGAAATGCAGTTTTGCCCATTCAGTTCCAAGTTTCATAGTTTTTTTTTTTTTTTGAGTGAATTTTTTATCGTTGTAATTTGTAATATGCTGATATAGGTTATAACTTATAGCACATTGTTGATATTTGTTTGATTTTTGAGGAAAATTTTGCCTTTTCATTCTGATTTCTTGGGTGTTTTGAGTGTGAAATTTCTCTTGCAAATGCATAAAAATTGATCGGCCCAATAGTTAAATTCATCCCATCATAAATTATATATATATAGGATTTAAACTTCAACCGCGAAGAAGAACATGTCAATTACCATGAACCTATGTTCAATTTGACACTCGAAGACTTCACCACAGTGGTATGTGCCAATAAGATGAATCTTTCTAAGCAGATAGGACGACTCTTGCTTGTTCTTGTCACTCGACAATCGACGACTGATGTACTTAGAACATTCAGTTCAATCGCTGCTCACAAAATTTATACGTATTGATATTCATTTTCTTACACACACCTACCAGAAGGAGGAGAGAAACTTAATTATTGATATCGAGATAAACGTTATGGGCATTCACTAGTGCCAGTCCTTACTTGATCCTAAAGGGAAAGTTAAGACCTAAAATCGAGTTTTGGAAGACATAGAAATATGACTTCATTTTCATTTCAATTCAAAAATAGTCGAATTAGCGAGAGGAAGGATGGAATAAAAAACCCAATAACTCACATATATTAATGTTATATCCGAATGAAATTTTCGACTTATCTTATTGTCCTTCAATCTTAGATAAAACCCATCATCAATATAATCTACTCTCCTCCAACTAAGCTCAAATGATATGTCTATCTATCCAAATATGTTATTTAATAACATATAATCAACACAAATTTTAACAATTATTTTTACACAAATACTTTTTTTTAATTTTATTTTAAGAATAATAAAAAATTATTTAATAAGTTAGAGATGAAATTAATATTTAATTAGTCAATTTAAGCACAACAATAAATTCGTTAAAGTGAACTTAGTTTAGTGGTACATGCTCTACCTCCTTTGAAGTTAGAGGTTTGATCCCCACCAATTCCAATTATTGTACTCTTTTTTGTTTTTAAAAATGTCTTTTCTTTTAAATATTTTTTATTAATTAGAATACTACACTCATATATTTGATTACATTATATCAAAAGTGTTTCATTCACATTTGTTTTTTGATGTTCTCTATGCATCTACTAATGTCAAATTATTATAAAGGACGCATATTAATAAACACGATGAACTAATAAGTTTAAACTTGTATTTAAAACACTATGAACAACCGCTGATTACCGTCACTGGTCGCACGGATAAGGGCAACGATGGGTGGTTGACTACCGATGATAACGACAATTGCGGCAGGCATGGTGGGTAGTGTGAAGTCACAATTTGGTCATTTTAATATAGTGTAAATATTCAAGAGGAATTTCCCATTAAACACTCACAATTTATTTATTTATTTTTTAATTTGATTTTAAGTGTTTGACTAAAAATAACTTATTTTTCAAATTCATTTAAAAAAAATCATTTGAGTGGTTACCAACCATACAAATTTTGTTAAAATCATGTAATGAAGTTGTTATGACTCGTCTACACTGGCTGAGTCGTTGTGGGTTACCTGGATTGATATTGATATTCTTCGAGGGAAGTCTTTATGGTATGTCTGTTTGTCGTCTAGCTGGTCTTGGTGTACTCGGGCAATTTCGTCATATTCTTCGAGGGAAGTCTTTATGGTCTGTTCGTTTGACGTCTAGCTGGTCTTTGTGTACTCAGACACTTTTTCGGCTTCGAGAGCATTTTCGTCTGTTCGTATAAAATTCCATTGGAGATGTGCGACGATGTCATGCTTGGGTGGATTCTTGGCTTCCGAGGGCACTTTTGCAACGATTAGGCCTTGAATTCTCGATGTAGATGCTACATAGTTGGTTTTCATCCTTCAGAGACTACGAGTGTAATAGGAGCATCCGTCGACAAAAGGATCACCCTAAGATGATCATCACATGGCTATTGAGAACGAATCAAATCAGATGGTTCTATTTCTCAATCTTTCTGACTTGCTCCTACGGAACTAAGGTCGAAAAGATTGAGAAAAATCAGTCATTCACAACCACTGATGAAGGATTCCTCGAAAAGTTAAGGATTCGTAATCCTTTTTAGAAATCGAATGGATTCGGTCTTATACATACGCGAGGAAGGTAATCAAAAAAAGAAAGAAGACGAGTTCTTCTTTCTTTTATCACTTAGCTTAGGAGCCGTGCGAGATGAAAGTCTCATGCACAAAAGAGAAACTTCTCTCATCGCATCATTAACCGGTGTAGGATTAAAGATCAGGTCCAGGATTACGGGCTCGCCCTAAATGGAATGGGTCTCTTAGTTACGCTGCGCCCTGACTCGAGTCCCCATGTACGCTCTTCTCCGCCCGCAACCCAAGAAGTTGTCTCGAAAGTATCTTTTTTTCTGGGAACATGGTCAACCAGAAATTATTATGTTCGCGATTCGTCATCCACCGATGCAGAAAATGCTCTAGTTTTCCATTCTCATATGGCAGGCGCAATAGAAAGTTGGAGGCAGGCGAACGCCTTTTTTTTATAAGAGTAGGAAGGTTAGTTCGTGCCCTTTCTGGCGGGAGAGGCGATGTCATGCTTGGAGATTCTTCGGCCTTGTCGAGATTGCGTGCGGTGGGTGAGTTTGTTGGGGTAATTGATAAGGACAACGAACTTCCACAAATCTCCACAGTTGGTCGGGACAACCTCATCGCGATTGCGTGCGATGTGGGTGAGTTTGTTGGGGTAATTGATAAGGACAACGGACTTCCACAAATCTCCACAGTTGGTCGGGACAGCCTCATCGCGATTGCGTGCGATGTGGGTGAGTTTGTTGGGGCAATTGATAAGGACAACGGACTTCCACAAATCTCCACAGTTGGTCGGGATGGCCTCATCGCGATTGCGTGCGATGGGTGAGTTTACATGTATGATAAGGTTTGGGGTAATTGATAAGGACAACAAACGCATATTGTCTACTTTGAGCCTAAACCACCCTCATGACTTTGCACTCATGCTTATACCCATGATCTTCATCTCTTCCTCATACCAATGAAAAATGTTGTTCCTTCTTATATACCCATGATCTTCATCTCTTCCTCATACCAATGGAGAATGCTGTCCCTCCTTATATATACCCATGATCTTCCCTTCTTCGAACCGATGTGAGACTTTGGTCGCACTCCCAACAATCACTCCCCTCGAATGAAGTACTATCGAGTATCCCCTCAAATAGTCATCTCTAACATGGTTAAGTTAGAGACATGACTCTCATACCACTTGATAATGACAACGGACTTCCACATATCTCCACAGGTATGATATTGTACACTTTGGTTCTAAACCTCATGACTTTGCTTTTGTCCACCTCAAAAGGTCTCATACCAATGAAGAATAATTGTCCTCCCTTATATACCCAAGATCTTTTCCTTATCTAGCCAATGTGAGATATTGTTTGTACTTCTAACAATCCTCCCCCAAACAAAGTACCAAACTTAAGCCTAATTTGTTCTCAACAATCCTCATCTCGAACAAAGTACCATAACCTCCCCACAGATAGGATCGTATTACACTTGAGCAACCCAAAAAGCTCAACCACGACCCTCAAATAGTCATCCATTTGAATTACACTTGAGCAACCCGAAAAGCTCAACCATGGATTCACTATGACTCAAATTATGACATTGTCATTGGAGGCTCATCAATATCTTTATTTGACACCCGAGGATTTTACAAACATGGCTAAGTCAGAGACAAAGCTCTGATACCACTTATTAAGAACAGGAACCCAGACAATGAAGAATACTTGTCTCCACAGGTGAAAGCTTAAGTGTGGAACCAAAAGCAAAAGTCATGAGAGTTATGCCCAAAATGGACAATATCATACCAATATGGAAATATGTGGAGGTTTGTTGTCATTATCAGTAATATCCCTCGCCACTCCTTTGTTGTCGGCTGACCATTCGTGATCGTTTGTATATACTCGGGCTCGGATTCATGCCTATGATCCATTGGTTTCGTTAGGTTGTGTGTTGTGTTGTGCCTGACTACTTTGGAAACAAGAGACCATCTTTTCTTTGAGTGCCCGTTT
Organism: Herpetospermum pedunculosum; assembly: GCA_028017165.1. Classification (NCBI taxonomy): domain Eukaryota; kingdom Viridiplantae; phylum Streptophyta; class Magnoliopsida; order Cucurbitales; family Cucurbitaceae; genus Herpetospermum; species Herpetospermum pedunculosum. The sequence continues at coordinate 3,547,412 of CM051524.1, read as the reverse complement.
AGTAAGGATCTGTGGACGGGACTTCTGAGGTGGGGTCATTCTTCTCATCAGGTGGCTACCTAGCTACTGAGTTGGCTTGCATTTATTGCATGGGGCGGGGCGACCGACTCAGGCATCAAGTTTGGAGGTTGGCTTGGTGTGCGACCATTATACCATATTTTGAAGGAACGGAACTCGCGTGTTCATGGGACTAGCCCCGTTCTCCCCATTCTATTCTCATTAGTGTCCAAACAGATATGACTTATAGATGTGCTTTGTGGTTGAAGGTGTTGAGGACTCCAACCTCTATTAGTGTACCTCTTGGGGATCTGTTTTCGTGAGCCGTGATTTATTTTCCTTATTTTTCTTGATGGATTTTTGAGTGCCTTGACTTCGACATTATGGGGTCCTCATCGTTTTTTTTTTTTTTGGGGTAACATATTACCATTGTAAAAAAAAATGTTAAAATGACTTTTTTTTTTTTTAACATACTTAAAAAGTCAATCAAAGATATCTTTAACTAGAGCATTAGAGATTACTTGATATATAGTTGAAAAAATTAATCACAAGCTCTAAAATAGTTTTGTGCAGACTAGAAGAAAATGGAATAAATTTAAATGTTTTATTTGATGACAAATGAAAAGGGAAATTAAATATTTTTTATTTTATTTTGAGAAAAGAGATGGAACAAAATGCATCCAAAATCTTTGGGTTGGTGCTTTTTTTTTTTTTTTTTTTTTTTTTTTTTTTTTTTTTTTTTTTTTTTTTGTCCAAAATGCATTGTTTGGATAAAAATGAGGCAAAAACAAGAATCAACAATGGGAAAACCATTTTTGGTCTCTCCACTGATTGCAATAATCATATCTCTAACAACTTCCCCTCAATAATATATGCCTAAGGTTTGGTTTCTCTTTCCTTTTTGTCTTTTATATATTTACTTTAATTTTTTTTCTTTCAAATTCCTAACTTTGGAGTTCATGAGTAACATCTTTCTTTGTTTGATTATCTATTTTTCAAAAATTTAAATTTTAAAAATTATTTAGTGCTGGTTGCACAAATAGCAATCAGACACAAACTAATTGCAAATTTAGTAAATTTTAAAATATTTTGCAAATATGACAAAAAAATTTGTTTCTATCACTGACAGACTTTATCATATCACTGATAGACTTCTATCAGTGATAGACTATTATTACTGATAGACTATTATCACTGACAAAGATTTATAAAAAGCTGAGGTGATCAACGATAGACTTCTATCAACCATAAGATATCAGCGATAAAAATTGCCATATTTGCAAATTTTTTAAAAATATGCTATATTTTGAATTATTTTATTCTAGTTACAATTTTCTAATTATTTATTATTTTTTATTTTTTAAATTTAGTTAAGGATTCAAATATTATATTGGAGGTTGAACTTTCAAAAATATTTATTTTAGTTTTTTAACTTTAAAAAAGTATCCATAAAGTTTTATGATTATTATATTTTACTTTCAACAAACGAATTAACGTGTTAACATGAATATTTGTTAAAGCTACAAAGGTAAAATGAACGAGTATTTGGTTACGTGGAAGAATATTAATAATAAGTAATGATTGTTTTTATTCCGAGACTAAAATAAGATTGAAAAATGGTAAGAAATGTCAATTTATAGAAAAATAATTAAAAATATAGATTTTTTTTTTAAAAAAATACGGATATAGCAATTTCTATCATTGATAGTATGGTCTATAGCTGATAGTAGTCTTTTTTATAAAATTTTATCAGTGATAATAGTCTATCAGTGATAATAGAATTCTATCAGTAATAGTCATAAAATCTATAGTCACTGATTTTTTTTTGCCATATTTGCAAAAAAATTTTAAACTTTGATAAATTTGCAATTATTTTGGACTTGATTTCTATTTATGCAACATACATAAAAAAAAAAAAAAAGTATTATAGAAATAGATCATAACACTATTATTCTTTTGTATTCCAAAAAAAAAAAAACTCACTATTATTCTTTACCTAATCATCTTCATCACGATTATATATATCGTTGTTGACAACATTTTTGTTTTAATTCAACGACATGAACGTGTGAGAATTCTAAACTCTGACTTTTTAGGTCGAAAACATATGTTAATACATTAATTAGTTGAACTATGCTCGGTAAACAACATCATTTTAAAGATGCATCTAAGGTTGATCTTGTAAAACATGCTTATTGGCAGTTGAGGCACCAATTTGCAAATGAGATTCTTGGAAATCTGATTTATTTTGAAGCTTCTGCTCATCTTGTTCTTTTCCCCATAACAGCAAATACAGCCCCACAATGACTATAGCTCCACCAACAATGCTACATAAAAATACATTACAAAAACTTTCAGAAAATGCTATATATATCAATCAATATGCCATTTCTTACAGTCAAATTATAAATTTGGTTCTTTTTTTTTGCTTTAAACTTTAAGATTACATAGTTTTTTCAACTTCAAAAAAATGTCTAGGATGGGCACGTACTTGTCCGGACACAAAATTAAAAGTTCATAGACTTATTAAACACAACACTAAAAGTTACACGCACCTCAACTAATCTCACGAGACAGAGTGACCCTACAAATATATTTGGGTGTCAAAGAAACCTATAGGAAATTAATTTCTAGGTAGGTGGTGACCACCAAAAGTTGAACCCATTCTCTCTAAGAAACATTAATAGTCTCAATGCCGTTTATGTATGACTACTAAGTCAACCCTTGATGGTTGACACAACATTAAAAGTTTAGGTCCCGTATTTGATTTTTGGTTTTTTTGATTTTTTTTTTTAAAATTAAGCTTATAAACACTACTTCCATCTATGGTTTACTTCTTTTGTTATCCACATTCTTTTGTTATCCACATTTTCCTACCGTTTTCAAAATTCAAATTAAAATTTAGAAACTAAAAAAAAAAGTTTTTGGAATTTCATGGTGGAAAAGTAATTTTTTTAAACAATTAAAACATTTATGCACTAAACTTATAATTTAGCCAATTTTTTTTATATGGTCATTTTTTTATATTGTCATTTTATTTTCTTGTTTCTTATTGTATTCTTAATTATTTTACCTGCCCATGTAAACCTTTTGTCCAAAAACAAAGTAAGCTAAAACAGCAACTAAAATCCCACAAAGTGGATTGAACATGGTCACAAAAACTGGTCCTTTTTCTTCTGTGCACCACAGTTGTATGTATGTTACCAAAGCTGAGCCCACTATTCCCTGCAAGAATTTAACTTTGGTATAAGTTTAACACATCAAAATTTAAAGGCCCTTTTAATCTCTTAATGAAGGTTGCTTTGGTCTGTTTCTTACACCATAGATAATGCACCAGAGATCAATGTTGAGTCCAACACTCCAAACTCCTGGCTCGTGTTGTGTCAACACTGCGAAAACTCCTGCTTGTACTGCTCCGACAAGGTTCATCCATGTCGTTAGCGATAGCTGCGCCGGGTATCGTTTTAACGTAAATGCCTGCATTTTCAACCCCAAAATGAATATATTGAAAAGATTACACTTAATCATAGCATATATGTGCCAACAAGAGCATAGCTCAACGACATGATGTATCGCCTAGTGACCATGAGGTCCTAGATTCAATTCTCACTCCAATATGTTGTAAAAAAAAAATCATAGCATATCTGGTTGAAACGTGTGTGAGGGGTATTTGAGCTAATAAATGAAGGAAAAATATTTAGAGGAAGTTTGAGAATGGTTTTTTGAAATGATAAATTATTTTTTTATCAGGTTAAAAATCACCTAAAAAAATGTCTTTAATCATTCCAAATGAATTTAATATTTAGTTTTACACTCTTTGATGCGATTTTAATAAATCAAAATTGATTTTGAATCATTAAAAACATGTTTCGAAGTGATTTTGAACATGAAAAATGTCATTTTAATTAATCATTTCAAAATCACTCTAAAAGATGTCTTTAGAATACGACATTGATCTCAAAATTCTCAGTCTTTTTTCGGATATCAAATTACTTGTCGAGAAAAATTAGGGTTAGGGACCTGCAAAATGTAGAAAATGGCCCAAGAAATGCAGCTTGCAACAGTAAGAATTGAACCCTTAAGCCAATCCTCATGGAGATTAGTAGCTTTGTGTTGAATATGGATGAAAGGATGCCATATATTTTTGATGATGGATCCTTTGTAAAAAGTCATTATCATCACACCACCCAATGAAACCAATGTCCCCAATACTTTTGCTATCCCTCTTGGATTTTTAATATCCACAATCTCCATTCTGCAGATATTAAATAATGTTAGGAGAGCTTATTTAATAACGTTTTTGTTTCTTGTTTCTTATCTCAATCGAAAATGTTGATGAATAGACTTGTATGTTTGTAAAATCGAAGACCGAACCTTAATATAACCGCAATTATAAACGTCATGCATGCTATGGTGTTGACCATTGATGTAAGGAAGGTGGGAGATGTGTATGTTAAGCTTGCCAAGTGCATGTTGAGACTCAAACTCTGCCTGCATTTTATTACCATTTTGATCTCTAAAATTTAGGTATCGAAGTGGATTAAATGTGTGACATTAATTAAAACTTACCCCAAAAGAGACAGAACAAAAATCTCGAAAAATATTGCCACCGTAATCCTCGGTCTTGTTTTTCTACATAAACCAACATAAATCAATAAAAAGAATTCATAGCGAGGTGACATTTTACATTTTAACTTTTCAATAGTTCGCGAATTCAGAAAAAAATATGGTAGAAAATTATAGCGAAGGTCGTAGTACCTTTCAAGAAAATAAGCGAAGGGAAACATGGCGACACCAGCGACGATTAGTCGATAAGTGATGTGAATGCGAGGATTCATACCACGCTTGAATGAAGCATCCATTAGAAAATACAAAACTGTGTAGCCCAACTGACTAAAAATCATGAGGACGTGTGGCTTAAACCTACTGAAAAACGCTCGCAACAAACAGATGTTCATCGCCATGATGATGACCGATATCCACCGCCGCTACCGCTGCCACCGCTCCTCCTCAGTTAACAATTTAGTTGAGCTGAGGTATTGAAAGTGTACATATATATAGGAAGAAATTATTTCAAGTATCCAGTTGATCAAGAAAAAGATTATTTTGGTGAGTATTGATTCTCAATAGTTGTTAGTCGTCTCAATCAAATTTCTTGTGTTGCATCACTTATTCCAAATATCTTCCTTTTACTTTTTACACATCAAATTATTCTTTTTTCGCAATGAAAAAAAAATTAAAAATAAACATCAAACAATTGAACCGATGACCTCTTGGTCACGGACACAACCTTATGCTAATTGACCTAGGCTCAGTTTGGCAACATCAAACTATTTTTGGTCATTAGAATATATGAAAATAATAAATTAACGATTAAATTAAGGTAATTATGTGAAGTAAAGGGAAAATTTGAGTAAAAAATGGAGATAAATTAGGTTGTTTAAATTGTTGCACAGAAAGAATTTAACTTATTTGGAAATGAATCCAATTCTTGAGAATATTTTGTATATGATTCTCTCAACTAAAAAATCAAGAACAATTTTGTTCATTGCGCCAACAGTTACATTCTCCAATCAGAATTTATACCTAATGGAGTAGTAACTATACTTTTTTACCAGAAAAGTAAAACTCGTTTTTCAACGTCATATCTAATACGTCATTTTTAACTTAAAAAATGTCAATAAGCATAGCTCAATTTGTATGAGGTAAGAACTAGTGACGAGAGGTCTTACCTTCGATCCACACACCCACATGTTGTCGGGAAAAAAAAACACTTCTAATCTTTGTCATTTGTTTAAAAAATATTTATGTTCTAAAAGTTGCAATATTATTCTTTGGACCTTTCATAAAAGTTTCAAAAATACTCTTAGAATAGAGAAATTATTAAAATATTTGACGAAAAGTCAATGTGTTTGAATGTCGTAGTAATATTACTATTGCAACTTTTGAAAGGATGTGAATATTTTTTTAAACCTAGGAAAAAGTTGATGAGTATATTTTTATAATCTATCCCAAAAACAAACTTATAATATATGAATCAATTCAACATAAGCTTATAAAATTATCCCTAATTTTTTTTCAAACTAAGCTCATAAACAATTATGGATATATAGTTTCTAGAATAACCTTTTTAATATATGAAAAGTGTTTTTAACTCAAAAACATATTTACAAAAAAGTTAATCACAACTATTTATTTAAAAAAAAAAAAATACATTTCACTTTAAAACATCACCCTTAAAATAAAGTTATATTGTGTCCAAAATTTTAACGAATTTCTACTCCAACTAATTTTTAAGGATAATATTATAACTTTTTTTTTTTTTTTTTATTAGTACATTGGGGTGAGGGATTCGAACCACAGACCTCTTGGTCGTCAACATATACATATGCCCGCTGAACCATGCTCGCTTTGGCGATAATATTATAACTTTTAAAAGGGTAGAAATATTTTTAAGTATTTTTTTTTCTTTTAATTTAGATAAAAGCAAACTTATAATATATGAATCGATTCAAAATAAGCTTATAAAACTATCCCTATTCTTTTTCAAACTAAGCTCAAAAACACGTCATGTATAAATAGTTTTTAGAATAACCTTTATAATATGTGAAAAGTGTTTTTAACTCGTGAAACATATTTACAAAAAGTTAATCATGAAACATATTTACAATTAAAAAAATTAAAAAACAAAAATACATTTTACTTCAAAAACATCACCCTTAAAAGTTATTTTCATTTTACTCCAATGATATATTTTTTTTTTTTTAAGTAAAAAAATTAATTTATACCCTTAAACTTTAGAGGTGGTATCAATTAAAATCCTAAACTAATGATTTTATCAATTTAAACTTTGAACCATGAACTTTTTCATAAATGTATAAATTTACACCATTTGTTAGAATTTTATTTTAAAAATGTTAATTAAAATACGTGGAGACTTATAATTTTAGCAATTAAACCCCTAAACTTTCATAAGTGAATCAATTGTCTGAAAATTTAGGGGTTTAATTGATAAATTATAAATTTTCACACGTGTAAAAACTAACATTTTTCTAAGAAATAGTGTAAATTGATACACTTATGAAAGTTCAGAATTTAAATGGATGCAATCATTAGTTTAGGGTTTTAATGGATACAACCTCCAAAAAGTTTAAGGGTATAAATTGATTTTTGTACATATTTTTTAAACGTTTATGAAAGGTTATAAAGGTAATATTGCAACTTTTGAAATGATAGAAATATTTTTTAAACAAAGGCAAAGTTCAGGTGTATTTTTTTTTTTATAATTTAGGCAAAAACAAACTTATAATATATGAACCAAATTATCCCTATTTTTTTTTTCAAACTAAGCTCATAAACAGATTATGTATATATAGATTTTAGAATAACCTTTTTAATAGGATGAAAGCAATCTAGTTAAGTCTCGAGGCTCAGACCCATTCAGGTGGTGAATGGAAAAGGAGAAAGAGATGCAAGTTTCGATTTGATGAAAGTTGGACACCTCCCCAAGAATGTAGAGATATTATTATGAGGGGAGGGTTCTGGAATCCCTAATAATACTGGCAGCACTTTTCAGCCTTTACATCGAAATTTAGAAGAGTGTGCTAAAGCCATAGGCAGTTGGGGAAGAACAATGAATTCCATAATCAATCCTACTGGCTCTTAGGAACCAACTTAAGGTGACATATGAGCAACCTTTGCCACTTGACTTTCGAATCATCCATGAACTGGAAGAGGAGCTTGGCAAGCTACTGTTGGAGGAGGAGATTTATTGGAAACAACGTTCTTGTGATAATTGGCTAAAATGAGGAGATCATAATACAAAAATGGTTTCATAATCAAGCTTCTAATCGTCGAAAGAAAAATGAGATTCGAGGTATTCTCGATGCAGGGTGAGCATGGCACGAAGATGGAAAAAATATCCAACGAATTTTTGTTGATTATTTTCAACAAATTTTTACCTCGAACGCCCCACCAACTATGGTCTTGGAGAATGTTTCAGGGCACATACAAAACAAGGTAACATATGAGATAAATGAGAGGTGAAATAGATTTTTTTGCCGTGAAGAAATTGAACGGGTAGTCAAAGGGTTTCATTCTTCAAAGGCACCGGGCCCCGATGACTTTCATGTCTGCTTCTATCAGAAATACTGAGATATTGTGAGGTCTAAAACTACAGAGGGATGCTTGGTTATCCATAATCGGAAGACATTGGTTAAGGAGTAGAACAAGACAAACATTGTGCTTATCCCGAAGGTAAAACAATCGAAACAAGTATCTGATTTCAGGCCAATTAGTCTTTGTAATTTTTCTTATAAAATTGTGACAAATGTTAATGCTAACCGTCTGAAAAGTATAATACCTAATATAATATCGGAATCCCAATCTGCGTTCATTAAAGTTTGTTCTATTAGTGACAATGTTATCATTGGTCACAAGTACCTTCACTTTTTGAAGAGGCAAAAAAACAGATAGGATATGAGCAAAGCCTACGATTGGGTTGAATGGAGCTTCCTGAAAGAGATCATGGTGAAACTAGGCTTTCAGAAGAGATGGATTGAGCTGATAATGGAATGCATTTCTACCCCTTTCTTTTCGCTGCTAACTAATGGAGAGACTAGGGGGTACAATCGACCCTCTAGGGGCTTATGACAAGGTGTCCCACTTTTGCCTTATCTTTTCTTAATGTGTGCTGAAGGTTTATCTGCATTGTTTCGTTCGACTAACGCTCAGGGTGTATTATCTGGAATCTCTATTGCACGTCTTTGCCCCTCAATATCTCATTTGTTCTTTGCAGATGTGTGAACTTCAACAAATTTTTCCTTTATTTCTCTCCAAATGTGGTAGCGAAATGTGGCTCGTATCTGTTGGATCGGTATGACAATCGTAGAGGGTGAATAGGATTTTAACCAAAAGTTTATGAAACTTTTTCGAGAGTGGGCTCAATTTAACAAATTAATATATTTTTTACTAACAAACAATTTAAACAAAAAATTCATGCAAATAAGAACACCTCAAATTAAACTATAAATTAACAATAACAATTTCAAGCATCTAGTTTAATTCTAAAACCAAGAATGATAATAAATATGCAAAAAATAATTCTACCAACAAAGTAATTAATTATGATCAGCTTTTAATTTCTAACACAAAATTCTAGCAATGATTATAACACATAATAATTGAAAACGAATTGCTAAAATTAAATAGAAAAAAGAGAAAAATCTGACACCGTAAATTTATAGTGGTTCAGTCTAACTCGACTACTCCACCCCAAGCTCCTCTTGGGTATTCTGCTAGAAATGAACCGACTGTTTCCACAGCTCAAAGTCCAACTCCAACTGCTACAACGTTCTTTTTTCGAGTGCAAGAACAAACTCAATCATTTCCATTGTTCAAGATCAAACCGTTAACAACACTCTTATTTACGGGTTCAAGAGTAACCCATACAATAAATTTGAAATATAGAACGATATGAAAACCTCTCTCGAAGAGTGAATATACAAATCAAAACTCACAACTTGTAAGAAAATGATTCTTACACGTAAACACCCTCAAATGGCTATGAATAATAAAGAATAGAAACTCAAAATTGCTAAAAAAAAAATAATAGTGGAATTGCTCTCTAAACAAGATTGAAATTTTCATAATTTTTTTCAATTTTTCTTCGAGCTTCAAATAGGGGAGCAGGAGGAAATTAGTGTTGTGACCAGTGGCGGATCTACGTGGGGGCTGGGGGCACGTGCCCCCCTCAAATTTTCCGTCTTTGTAATTTTTTAATATAAATCATAATTATAATTATATAATATATATAAAAAAAGTTTATTTTAATAATGAAAATTGAATTTGGTTTAGTGGTACTCGGACATTATTTTGTACTCTTAGTCTTGGTTCGATTCCAGATAAAAACGTAATGGAAGGTGGATTTTTTTTAAAAATTGTATTGATTTGATTATTTTACGTAATGGAAGATAGATTTTTTTAAAAAAAATTGTATTGATTTGATTATTTTACGTAATGGAAGATAGATTTTTTTAAAAAAAATTGTATTGATTTGATTATTTTTTATTTTTTAAACTAATTTAGATTTTTTTGTTTTTAACAATGATTTGATTTGATTTTTTTTTTTTTTTTAAATTCAAATTCTCAACATCAAACATAAACTCATTTGGAATTTTTTTTTTAACAATTGATTTTTTTTTTCTTCTGAATTCGGATTTTTTTAAAAATAATTCAACTAATTTGTATTTTTTTTTTAGTAATTGATTTGGAAATCAACCGATTTGAAAAAATATTTTCATATAGTGCCCCATAAATAGAATTTCTGGATCCGCCCCTAGTTGTGACACATGTCAGTTGGCTGATTGGTCTGAGAAAATTAGTGTTGTGACACGTGCCAGCTCTTGGTTGGCTGATTGGTTTCGCCACCCCATGTAGGATTTCTTGATAAATTTTGTTTTGCTCAAAACTTATTTGTTAGAGCTCTAATTTGAGTGATTCGAAAGACGTTGGAATGGTCCTTTCGAGATCTACACTTTGAACACATTAAAACACTATAATTGTTAGTAAAAAAAATTGGTTTGTTATCATCAAAACATTAATTAATTAATTTGAGATTAAGGGTCAGAAAAAACCAACTATCTCCTCTTTTTTATGATGACAAACTATTATAGAAAAATGAAATCTAAAATGGTGTGGGATATGATATATGAGCTTGTAGCACAATCAACACACATACATAATTTGTCCTAAAAAAAAAAAACACACATACATAATTTTAATTCACTAAAAAAGAAATATATTCAATAATAACCAACTTTCATTTTTCTTATAACCTCTCCCTTTTGGAATCAATCAAAAAGGAATAATAAGAAAAAGGAATTAGAAACACAATTTTATATCAAAATTTACAAACTTCTTTCCACTTTTGAAATCAATTTAACAATTTCCCTTGATAAGGGACAAATAAACATTTACAAAATTTCAATTAGGAGTAAGAATATAAAATAATTTTCTCCAAAAACAATAACTCTAGCTAAAAGATAAACAATATGCATAATAGAGTGGTACACCAATAAAACAATTTCAACAATTTCACATGTATAAACTCCACCTAAATATATGGATTCTTCTCTTTTTTTTTTTTTTTTTTTTATTACATTGGGGGTGGAGGGATTCGAACCACAGACCTCGTGGTCATCAACTCATACATATGCCAGCTGAGCTATGCTCGCTTTGGCTATGGATTCTTCTCTTAAGAAACAAACAATAAATACCATGAAGATAGAATATTCAAGTAAAATTCATCCAAGAATAATACTCTGCACAATATAACACATTAAAAAAAAACATGATAATTCAATATTATAAGTCAATTTCATAAATACTCTTCCTCTAAAAAAGAATTTAACAACTCTTACGAACAACATCGGTACACATTCTAATTCAAGGACAAACAATATGCTTAAAAAAAACATTTCACTCAACACATACTTCATATAAATAACATATAATAGTCAACAAAATATGAAATTAATTTTCAATTACAAAAGGTAATTCATGCTTAAAAAAAATCTAAACAATTTCTTTCAAAACAACAAACAATATATATCAAATATCAAAAGAATATTTCAATCAACATCAGTTTCTACCAATTCAAACCTTCAATCATTTCAAATAATTTGGATAAATCTAAAAGATTCTAAACTCAATAAATTCAATAGGAAACAATATAGATAAAAATCAAAAATAAATATTCAAATCTTTTCTCAAGCATATAAATCAAATAACAAAAATACTGATATGAATTATGGATAAATTTAAAAGTAATTGATCATAAGACTTTTAAGAGCATATAATCATAAAATGATCCATCAATTGAGATAAAAACTCCACTAAATAAAAAAAAAATCAATATTTCATCATTAATAACCCATAATTAAAAACTATAAGAGTTACAAAAAAAAAAAAATAAACCATTTCCCTTTTTTTTTTAACGGTATTTTAATTAATGCGAGGATTGAACCTATGACCTCTTAGTCACAATCTTATGTCAATTAAGCTATGCTCGGTTTGACTCCATTTCCCTTTCTTGATTGAAGCAAACCATAATAGTTGCTCAATTTTATTAAAGATATATAATTTCTATAAAAGATACCAATAGAATATTTATCTCAAAAATTTAAAAATAAATTTTAATTTTTTATTTGTAGTCCAAGCAACCAATTGCTACTTGAAATCACACTAAAAAGAAGAAAGCTCAACTAATAATATTTGGTATCTATTGGGTCCTTGTTGTTAATGAGCATAGATTTTAGAACTCATCTCAAACTAGGTCCAACATTACTAACATTCATTTTTGACAAATAACAAGTATTAAATTTATGACCAATTTTGCCATGAATAACATACAACATTAGACAATAATTGATAACAAAAGCATAGCTCAACTGACATGATGTACAGACTAGTGACTATGAGATCCTAGGTTCAATCCCACACCCCACATGTTGTCAAAAAAAAAAAAAAATACATTAGACAATAATTTTTTTTAACAGATTGATTTTTCTCAAAGATATTCTTTCTTGGAGCATTATTTAATTTGAAACAATTTGGTCTAATATGACCTTTAACTCCACAAAAAAGACATGTAGACACAAATTTTGATTTTACATGCATATTTCTAGTATTGTCATGTCTAGGTACAAATCTAGTATTATTCATGCAAAGGGTCTTATCATGACAATGTTTATGCACAAACTTCACATCATAAACCATTTTAAATCTAGCATGAAATTGTTTATGCAACAATTTTGAATTTTGATTGATACTTCTAACTTTTTCATACTTTGACACAAATTTAGATTTATCAACATTAGGCACAACTGGTAAAACATTTTTAGACATACAAGGGATAGCTTTAACAAAATTAGTTTTAGAGCTAAATGAAGAATTTCCATCCACATAGCCTAATCCCCACTTGTCATTAAAAGATTTATGGATGCCAATAATTTTATCTAATCTTTGTGCACCAATAGTCAATTTCTTAATATACTCTTTTGCAATTTCAAGCTCTTTAATAGCAAACAATTCTTTTTCTTTAAGCATATGCAAAATATCATCTTTCTCATGAGCCTCGTTCTTAAAAAATTTAACCTTATCAATAAACGAATATTTCTCTTTCTCTAAGGAAGTACTGCTAGTTTTCAAATCAATAATTTTAGTTTTCAAATTAACAATTTCATCATTTTTATTTCTCAAGTCATTCACTTCAAATTTCAATCCACAAGATAAATACACTTGAGATTATCATTCTCTTTTTCAAGAAAAATAATTCTATCAATCAATGCATATTTCTCATCATCGAAAGAGATTTATCAACATGCAAAACATCATTATTAATAGTTCTATTTTTTAAACAAGTATTTTCATTTATCAAAGATTTACTCTTCATGGATAAAACTTTGTATTTCTTTGATAGTTTGAAATATTGAGAGCTAACTTTCTCTCAAGATCACATTGCATACTTTCAAATGAATTAACTCTCATTCACATCAAATAAATCAGACATTTTTTTTTTTTTTAGTACATTGGGGGTGAGGAGATTCGAACCACAGACCTCTTGGTCATCAACACACATATGTCAGCTGAGCCACATACAAAATGTTAAAATCCATAGCAAGCATAAATGTATTCTATTTTTTCAAATGTCATATTTTATACCATCAAAGAATGGAGGTCTATCAATACAAGAATTTTTAAAAAAATTAAAGTTTCCATAACTCTAACAATTAAACTTTTTCAAATAAATTTTCAAAATATTAACAAGATACCTTAAGTATCAAAATAATATTTGAAAAATAATTTTAAGTAGAAGAGTTTATAGCTCTGATACCAATTGTTTGATCGATATGACAATCCTAGATGGGTGAATAAGGTTTTGACGAAAGTTTATAAAACTTTTTCGAGAGTGGACCCAATTTAATAAATTAATATAATTTTTACTAACAAACAATTTAAATAATAAATTCATATAAATAAGAACACCTCAAATTAAACTAGAAATTAACAATAACAATTTCAAGCATCTAGTTTAATTCTAAAACCAAGAATGATAATAAATATGTAAAAAAAAAAAAACAATTTTACCAACAAAGTAATTAACTATGAGCATTTAATTTAAACACAAAATTCTAGCAATGATTATAACACGTAATATTTGAAAACTAATTGCTAAAATTAAATAGTAAAATGATAGAGAAATACGACACCGTAAATTTGTAGTTCGGTCTAACTCGACCTACCCCACTCCTCAAGCTTCTCTTGGGTATTCCACTATAAATGAACCGAATCTTTCCACGGCCCAGAGTCCAACTGCTTCAACGTTCTTTTTTCGGGTGCAAAACAAACTCGATCATTTCCACGGTTCAGGATCAATTCGTTAACAACGCTCTTGTTTATGGGTTCAAAAGTAACCCTTACAATAGATTTCAAATATAGAACGATATGAAAAACTCTCTCAAAGAGTAGATATACAAATCAAAACTCACAACTTTGTAAAAAAAAAACGATTCTTACAAATAAACGACCTCAAATGACTATGAATAATAAAAAAAATAGAAGCTTAAAATTGCTCAAAAAAAAAAAAATTGTGGAATTGCTCTCTAAACAAGGCTGAAATTTTCATATTTTTTTCCGAATTTTCTTTTATTTTTCGAGCTTCAAATGGGGGAGGGAGAGGAAACTAGTAGTTGTGACACGTGACACTCCTTGTTGACTGTTTGGTCCGTTTTCGTCACGCCATCTGTCGCGTAGGATTTCTCAGTAAACTTTGTTTTGCTTGTGACTTCTTCGTTAGAGCTCCGATTTGAGTGATTCGAAAGGAGTTGGAATCGTTGTTCCGAGCTCTACACTTTGAACACTTAATTTGGTTTGTTATCATCAAAACATTAATTAATTAATTTATGATTAAGGGCCAAAAAACCAACAATATCTTCAACAGATCATCCAGGTTCAAACTATTCCATTCCTGGGTACCTATTTGGGTATGTCATCTTCCTTCTCACGAGTAAGAGTTCTGATTTTCGAGCCTTGAAAGAACGAGGCTTTCTACAAGGTTGGAAAGGAAATATATTTTCGGTTGGGGGATGGAGATTCTCATCAAAAGTGTGATCCAAGTCACACCAATTATGTGATGGGTTGCTTTAAACTCCCAAAGTAGTTTTCTATGAAAATTATTAAAATGGTGGTTCGCTTTTGGTGGGGTTCTACAAATGAAAAAAGGAAGATATATTGGTTGAAATGAGAAAAGTTAAGTAAACCCAAGGAGATGGGAGGGCACAACTTCAGGGATTTGGAATATGAAAAGTGTTTCCAAGTGCATTAAAAAAAATGAAAAGTGTTTTTAACTCCTGAAACATATTTTACTTCCAAAAAAAAAAAAAAAACTATTTTTTTATTTTTCTTCGAGAAAGAAATCATAACTCTTTATTAAAAAAAAGGTGTACATTTCACTTCAAAACATCACCCTTCTTAGTTTATTCCAAACATTCTCAATAAGATAAGAAGCAACAAAAGATCTATTGATTTTGTTGATACCGATTTTCGGTGTCAATGGTGAATTTAGTATTGGGTGTGGAACGAATTTAGATCAGCGATACTTGAAAAGACAGAAAAGTGAGCTAAGACCGGTGTGGTGCTAACCACACGGACTCCGATGCTCAAGTTAGCTTGGAGAGAGGGGGGAATTGAATATGGAAAGTATTTTGGTAGAAGTTAAAAGAATGTTTTTTGCCTTACCCTCAATCTTCCACCTTTCCTTCCTTATATAATCCTTCCATATGACCGTTTTCAGACCGTTTCGTGTCATTAAACAGGTCTTTATGGTGTTGGTAACTCCCGGGGTTACGAAGACAACGTAATCACCCAGGAAGGGAGGTTCCTCTCTTTGTGGCTGAGCCGACCCCATTGGGAGGGGGGTCGGCTTCTTTGCTTGGGCGAGCCGTCCTCGGCGTCGACTCCTATCCTTGGTGGGCTGGGCTCATCCCCCTTGTGGGCTTTTAGGGTTGATATATTCTACCCACAAAAGTTGCCCTCAATCCTCATTCTAGTGTATCTGCCAACCTTTGAGTGAGGATTTCCAGTGGTCATTCCTCTTTTGTAGAGAGCTTTCTTCCAAACTTCGTTACCTCTCATGGGTTATTTGTCGGGACCATCAAGTTGGGTTGAGTCATGCATGACTGGTCCAAATGACATAACATTCGAGCCTTCTTCAGAAGGAAAAAGTAAATATCGGTATCGACTTGTCGTACCTCGAGCTCGTTTTATGGGACCATTGACCCAAAAGGCCTTAGACATCTTGAGAGTGACTTACAGCGTGGAGATGAGGCCCTTGGCTCCAAGCGAGTGCATGGAGCTTCGTCCTCCAAGTGAGGTGGCTTTCTACCCGACGATGTTTGAAATCGGCGTACGTCTACTGCTACATCCTTTCGCTCAGCATTTTTTGTCGTTGACAGGCATCGACATTTGGCTTCAGAATAATTCTAATTGCCCACTTTGCATAATAACAATCTCTGCCCAAAATTGGCTAATTGCGACCGATCGAATCTTTTTCCCTTCAGATTTGGCCCCCAATTCCGGCAGCCCCATCGTCGCCGGGGACGAGAATTTTGTTGTGATTGAACTGGGTCGGAATCTCAATTGGCGTAGTGCTTCGCTGAGCCATCGAAATTTAAGAAGAAACTTATGAGTATGGGAGACGAGTGTATTGACATGGGGGAGAAGGATGAGGAGTTTTTGGTGCAACCCATTAGAAAGTTATTTTCGATGGATTCTTCCGACGACCGACAACTATATATGGCGGTGCAGGCGGAGGTGCGGCAGAACGACGATGGTGGAAATGGGGTCGAGGTTGAGGCTTGCAGTAGCAGAGTACGAATATATTTCTTTTCTTTTGGGAGTGGCAGAGGATCTAGAAATGCAGTCTTTCCCATTCAGTTTCAAGTTTCATAGTTTTTTTTTTTTTTTTTTGAGTAGATTTTTTATCATTGTAATTTGTAATATGGTGATATAGGTTATAATTTATAGCACATTGTTGATATTTGTTTGAATTTTTAGGGAAATTTTATCTTTTCATTCTGATTTCTTGGGTGTTTTGAGTGTGAAATTTCTCCTTTTGGTGTTTTGTTTTCACTTCGAGGGTATGCAAATGCATAAAAATCGATGGACCCAATAGTAAAATTCATCCCATCCAAATATATATATTAGTACAATTGGGGTGCTAGGATTTTAACCTCTTGTTGTAGCTCACAAAAAGCCTAATAACTCACATATGTTAGTGTATTGTCGTTCAATTCGTCAACGCCCCCTTATTCAAACTCATTATATGTTGGAATTTATGTCATAAAGCCTCGTAGTTAATTAATAATAATAAATTTATATTTTATAATATTAATTATATATAAAAAATCAAGGTTATTAGTGTAATCTTGAACAATATGTAGTTGACATACAAGTGGATCATGTTCAAAAAATAAACCAAAATAGTCTATAGTACATGGATAAGGTTGAGTGCCTTATCTTGGTATAACACTATGGATACGACTCACTTTGTAATGGTTACAAATGATTTGATCCAAATCATTCATGTAAAGATATGTGAGTGAGGGTATCCTATACAATGAGTTTGTATAAGACTGGACCACGAAATATATAATCTCTCTTATAAATATTCGTTATTTGAGAAGATTAATATTTCACAGGATGATCATATGTGACTCGATCTTAATCCTCAGTGAGTTATGAACTTCTGCGTATGAGGACTCCTCCTTTGATTTGTGTGGGTGAGAATGACATTTATAACTAATTCAATAAGTCTACCATTTTGGAGACTTGACCAAACAGGGAGCTGAGAATATAAGTTTCACAAGATGAAATACACTCCTTCAAATATAGGAAAAGTAGATGAGTAGTTCTCTTAAATGTTGATTCTGGGACTTGAACAATGGGGACCTACCCTTTCATTGGCCCGAGAGGGACTTGGTTTAATTACGGGGCTAAAACAGACTTTTGACCCATCTGTAATTACGAACAACTCGTGAATGATCGACTTACATGTAATGCTCATATCCATGGACACAACTTGTCCTAGAGTTCATAAAAGTGCAATATGGTGTTGACTTGCATGTAATGCTTATATCCAAGACCCTTCATGACCACTAGGCCAACCGTGGATGGTTAATTAAAACACTCATATGTTTGGTTACATTATATCAAAAGTGTTTTATTCACATTTTTTTTTCTATACATCTATTGATGTCAAATTATTATGAAGAACAATTATTAATAAACACTATGAGCTAATTAGTTCAAATTTATATTTAAAACACTATGATTAGTCAATGACTACCGTGGGGGTCGGCGACGACGACGGTGGGGTAAGGGAAACGGGTGGGGGTGGACAAATGTGGTCGCCGATGGTGGGTGGTTGTGGTTGTCGGTGATAACGACCGCAGCGGCAGGCATGGTGGGTAGTGCAAAGTTCACATTTTGATCATTTTCATATATTGTTAATATTCAAGAGGAATTCCCTATTAAACACTCCTACAATTTTATTTTTTTTAATTTGATTGTAAGTGTTTCACTAAAAATAATTTATTTTTCAAATTCATTTAAAAAAAAATCATTTTGAGTGATAACCAACCTACAAATCTTGTTAAAATTATGTTATTTGTGGTCGGGGAACATCGAGGGTCAGGGAAGTGCTAAGGTAGTCTGGGGTGATGTGTGTCTGCCGCGTAGTGAGGGAGGCTTGGGCATTCGCCATGTTCGGTCCTGGAACTCAACAGTTGTAATGAAGCTGCTCTGACTCTTGTTTACACGAGTTGGGTCCTTGTGGGTTGCTTGGATTGACACTTATATTCTTCGGGGTAGTCTTTATGGTCTGCCCGTTTGTCGTCTAGCTGATCTTTGTGTACTCTGGTAATTTTTTTGGCTTCGAGAGCAGTTTCTT
This sequence comes from Herpetospermum pedunculosum, assembly GCA_028017165.1. Lineage (NCBI taxonomy): Eukaryota > Viridiplantae > Streptophyta > Magnoliopsida > Cucurbitales > Cucurbitaceae > Herpetospermum > Herpetospermum pedunculosum. The sequence goes on along the minus strand of CM051524.1, from coordinate 3,528,406 downwards.
CGGTTCGTACGGATTTCCATTAGGGATGGGAGGTGGTGCAATGCTTGAGTGGATTAAGAAAATTTATGGGAGAAAATTATAGGAAAGGTCGTGGTACCTTTCGAGAAAATAAGCGAAGGGAAAGATGACGACATCAGCGACAATTAGTCGATAAGTGATGTAAACGTGAGGATTCAAACCATGCTTGAAGGAATTAGAAAATAAATGTGAGATATTGTGTTAAAAATTATTTTTGTTGTCTTCCAAGAAATTTGTAAATGATAGATAAAATAAAAATAAAAATTTTCATTTTTTGGAATTAGAAGAAGTGCTTAATAATAAAATTTTGAAAGTTTGTAGAAAAAAAATTGTATAGAAGAAAACAACTAAAATAAACTCATAGAACTCCAAGTTCAACAACTTCTGCCCAAACACACCTCAGACTTCAGAACTCCAGACTAAATAACTCTTTGCCCGAAACACGCATACTTCAGAACTCCCTAGACTAAATAACTTCAACTTTCCCAACACTTTGGGCCAAACGCCCCCTAAAGAACAAAGATATACACTTGTGCCAATCTAAACACAGCTTAATGGACAAGTTAACATTTATCATCCCAAAAGTCTATAGTTTGATGCTTCAACCGTTGAACTCAAAATAATAATAATAATAAATAAAAAAAAAAAAAAAAAATACACATGTTTAAACTATATTCTTTTGTAAACCATATGCTTCATTTATGTGCAGCATTTTCACTTGATCCATATTTTAGTATATAGCAGCAGTGATTGTTAATTAAAACATCAGCTGAGTGAAGAGAATAGAGACCTCTGATTCATAAGGTAGACAGATTGCGCAGCCACTCAGCGGTTGCCACTTGGCGGTTCGGACTGATGAGAGTGGCTGATATATTCAATCAAATGGCCAACCAAACAGCCCAAAAGGAGGGGAGATTCTATCAAGAATCTGCACATTTGACAATTGCAAGGATTGAAAGAAAAAAAAAATGGTTTTTTTAACAAACTGCTCATTGACATCATTTTATCTTATATCTTGATTCCCTTTCTTTGTAGAAAAAATGGACAAAGATTAAACAAATGTAAGAAAATGACATGAAATGTACGTAAAATTCGCGGTATGAGTACGTGTTCAACCTGCAGCAGCCAACATCCAGAGCATAATCAGACCTGAAATGGCTATGGTTATCCAGCTTAAGAAGGCGAAAACAACAGAGATCTGGAACTTTCGACATTCGTCCCCGAAACTGCAGTGTCCCAAGTCGCTGAAGAACAATACCGCTACCCCACCGGAGGCGGAAGCTGCAGCGAGAGACAATGTTGCTGTAACCTGCAAACCAATCATTGGAGAAATGGTTGAGATCCTCCTACACTAGTAATCACAAGACACAATCTTAAGCAACTCAGTTTTGTAGGAGCTCAGTGCTCACCCAATCCCCAACTACAAAGAGGCTGACCAGAATAGGATTGTGAAGCATCTTCTTTCTTACCAATGCATATGCATCTAACAATGCCAACAAAAAACTCCATGTCACTTGCAGACCCATCGACGCGATCACGTAGCTGCAAATCATAAGTAAATGACAAACGGCATCAACGCGCTTCAATTCATGTCTTATATCATCTCAAATTTGATAACTTTACTGTATGATAGAGATTCTATTGTAGAGTAATGATAAAATTCTCAAGTAAACAAGAGTAGTACTTGAGAGAAAAATACAGCAAAGGAACAGAACTATATGATGGGCAAGGGTACTTTTCATCTCCAACGTGCTAGAGAAGTACATTCATATGGTATCAGAGAGTATCTCACAGTTTCTTCCATAGTTTTTTGAGAACTCAAGGACACAAATGTTCAATCTATGTCGAACAGATCCGGTTCAAGTAAGGTCGTATTTTCTTCGGTAGTTATTTCCACTGAATTGAACTTGTAACAAAATCTTCCCATATGAAATAAATGATAATGAAGAAGAATAGCTAAACAATGCAAGAGGCTGTTTGAGAGCTGGGAAAGAGCTACACTAGAAAAACACCAATAACCCCAACCCAAACCCCCAAATTCCCTCTTCAATTATTCAAAGGTTTTACCCAATCCAAGCATAGCTCTGGATAAAGGCACAAATTAACATTCCAAAGGTCGATGCTTCGATCACTACCTGCAATTGTTGAACAAAAAAAAAAGGAAAAGCAATAACCAAAAGCAGCCAAATCACTACTAAAAGGCAAGGATCACACATGGGATTAGATTCAGCAGCAGCATTCCCAAAAATTTCTAATTCCATCAAAGATTCTCTAGTCATAAAATCCTTATTCTCCATTGAAAAGTTGAACAAAAACAAAAAAACAAAAAACCTTTGAAGAATATTCGATTTCAAATACTAATCATACCAAAAGAAGAGAAGGGCAAGAATGAATAAATACCAAAAAGCTGTGAAGTTATAGAAGCCAACAGCAGTCGCCATGGAAGCAATAGAAGCAGCAGCAAAAACACATTGCAAAAACCTCAACACAAACCCAGTCAAAGTTCCTGGAGTCCCAGGAAAATCCAACATATTTCCCCTTTGCCCCATATCAAAACACAATCAATCACAAAACCCCATTTTCTTCTCCTCCAATTCTCCATATCCTCAAATCTCCACCATTTTCACAAAACCCACAAAACCCAATCTGCAAAATCGAAGCCGATCATCAGAAAGAGAGGCGAGAAATCTTCAATCAACACAAAAAAAACAGAGGAATGTGGATTTTGGTGGGTTTTGGTATGTGGGTTTTGAAGCGATTACAAAACAAAAGAAGAATTGAAGGTGAAAATGAGAAATGAGAATCTCCAAAATGGGGTTCTTCGACGGCACGCGTTGATTGGCCCACCATATCCCCTGGATTTTGGTGGGTGGATTGCCGTAGGAAGAACCAATTGAATGAATTGTTTAGAGTAATTGTTTAGAAGAAGACAATTTTGATGCTTGTGAAACTTGTGAGTGAAGCACTGAAGATTTGAAGAAGCACTGAAGACTTGAGGTTTTGTTTTGTTACCTTTAACTTTACTTTTTATTCATCTTTACTATTTTTGTTATGATGTTGTTTAATTTGGAATGTATTACAAGAATTAAATGATGTCTAATTTTGCTATTACTAATTTGTATTTGGAATCTTGCTATATAAATGTATGTTAAGAATATAGATATCCATTAGATAAGAGAAAAATCATGGGTATATAAAGGGACAACTATCTCCCAATAGTAGGAGGTCTTTTGGGTGAAACCAAAAGTAAGGACATGAGATATCGCTTAGTGATTATGAGGTCCTAAATTCAATTCCCACCTCAAGATGTTGTAAAAAAAAAAAAAAAAAGCAAGGACATGAGGTTATGCCCAAAGTAGACAATATCATACCTGATGTCTGTTGATATTGAATATGTGGTTGAGTTTTGCACAAGGGTAATTCGGGATGACTATCTAAGAGTTGTGGTTGAGCATTAAAGGTAATATGTTCAAGTGTAATACAATTTTATTCGATGAGAGGATTGTTGGGAATTAGACAATATTATATCATTGTGGGGTTTAGCACAATTTTTTTCTTCTAGAATTTATCGTTCTCCCTCGTGATAACTCTATATATCCTTCGACGAATGTCGAGATAAGGTTATTTATATTACCTACAAATCACATATTACAATTTCGATAGCAAAAACAAAAAAGAGTTGTTGTCTGCCTGTCTCATACACTCTGTCCCTTTGAGTATAGAAAATGTTTAGCTTTTGTCCTATCTTGTGTTATTTATCATTTCACTTTATATCTCAAAGCAACTTGTCCACAATTATTTCTCCCGTCATCTATTTGTTTAGCTCTATACAAACTTAATTCTTTTTCTCTAGAGCACACTGCTAATTCAATATAGTTCAACCACGAATCTCCATCATGATCACATTTTTTAACCTCACAACTTTTTTGTCCGGCTTCCAAGAATTCTATTGACATAGTTAAGTCAAAGGCATCTCTGATACCACTCGTTAAATCACTAATAAATCTAAAAACTTAAGTTGATAGATTACAATAAGATATATTTATATCAATACTCTAACAAAACTCATTTGGAAAGAGTTACCAAATCAATTGTTTTTTTAGCTTAAACAAGTCCTAATTTAGAAAGGGTATTTGTACGGATGACCATCTCCTCGGGAGACGTAAAGTTTTTTTTTACCTTCTCTTGAAATTTTATGTTTTTTGACTTTCTCTCGTGATAAACAAGTGTCTTCTCCCTGTGAAAAGTCATTTTTGTATCCTTCGTTTATCATCAGGGCACCATAGTTGTCTCTTCGTGATTGTGCTTAGTGAAGGGTACTACAGACTTTGTGCACTTGCTTATCACGAGAGAATGTCTCAAAAAACACAAGTTTTAAAAAATCGGGTCAAAAAACCTCACGACCTCCGAGGGGTGGGTCATCCGTACAAAAACCCCTAATTTAGAACTCCCATCAAGCGGATCAACTTGTTTGTAAATTTATGGAGGGATTGTCTTCAAATATGTAAGGCACTTCCTATAAAGGCAAGACCGCAAGGGGACGTTTGGGGCGCAAGGTGGGTTATTATAGTGGGTGAGTTATAATAGTTTGTGTTTGGGGTGCAGAGTTCTTTAGTCTAAATTTAGTAAGTCTGTGTTTGGGGTGCTTGTATAGTCTCGGTTTAGTAAGTATATGTTTGTTAGTAAGTATGTGTTTGGGGTGCATAGTTGTATAGTCTGGGTTTAGTAAGTCTGTATTGCAGAGTTGTTTAGTCTGAGTTTAGGAAGTCTGGGTTTAGAAAGTCTCTGTTTGAGATACATATTTCTTTAACATGGAGTTCTGAAATATGTGTTTATGTTGGTTGGCTTTTTTTAAGAATGTTTTTTGTTGTACTGTACCGGTAAATGTACATGACATATTAATTTATGGAACCTCGTACCCCAAAAATGATTGTCAAAAAATGGGTAATCAAAAGATCATCCATATGCCATTGAGTTATGCTCAAGTTGACTTATTGTACGAAATATTTGTTGTTTATTTGATATCTTCATACAACCAAGTTAATGAATGCATGCTTGGATTCAGTGATGTGAAACACATCAAAATACATATTTTGTCATAGTTTTATTCTACTCTCTCCTCTTTTGAAATCAATAAATAGGATTTTCATGAGTTTTTTAACACTTGAGACATCCTGATTCACATTTCTTTTCATGTCACACATGTACAAGTTATAATTTAATCGTACACATCAAAATTTTGTGTGTTGTTAATCATGAACATTTTTTAAACATTTTGCATAGTTCAAAGGTAATTTTAAAACGAAACTCGTAGTTTAGGGATAATTTTTTTTATATATATAATTTAGCAAAAATAAAATACAAATCTGGTAAGAAATATTAACATTGCATAGTCCAATAAAAAATACACATAAGTTTGATCACAATGGGCATTACAAGACAATTATCAACCACAATGGGCATTACAAGACAATTCTCAACCCCAATGTGTGAGACAAACAAAAAATAGAAAGGCAGAGAAGTTATTCCCAACCAAAACCATAGCCGTTCCCAACCTCATTTGACCATTATAGTTCATGCACTCCTCTTCTTCTACTTCTACCTCTCCCTCTTGTTCTTCTCAACCTGAGTTCTTTAGCTGCCCAATAGTTAAAACAAAAATCATAACCATTTTAATTTCAGATAGCAAATGAAGAACACAAAATGCATAATGTAATTTTTAAAGAAAAAGACAAGGATAAGACTCACAAAGTTATTTAAATGTCGGGTATAGCACCTGAAACAATATGAATATCAGTTTCATATGCTCCTATAGTAGCAACACTGCCCATCAAACATATTCATCAACCAAGGATCAAACATATATCAACAATTTGAAAATATTCTACACAATGACAAAAGCAAGGAAAAGAGATTGAATACTCACAAATTCAACTTGGGAGAGGGGTGTGGGGTGAGGTTGTTCTGAATTTCTTTGCTATTCAAAAAAACAATCATGATTATGAAGAATAGGTGGGAAAATACATGTGCATTAATGAGAAAATATCAAATGGTTAAAAAAAAAAAAAAAAAAAAAAACCTCACAGATGTGAAATTCAAATGTGGGAAGTATTTGAATTTCAAATAATAATAAGAGTATGACTTATGCAATGAATAAAGGAGAGACAGTGTAGTTATGGAGAAGAAATGTGAGATGACATATGATTAACTTCATTAGATTGTAACCTACCTCTTTCAAATCAGAATTGAATTCCAAAACAGAAGAAAAGTATGAAAATAGAAGAAAAGTATTAAAACAAAGTGGATGATCAGTGATATTATGAAGAACAAGCGAGACTAGACATGGACATTAACTTCATTTAATTTACCCAACCACATTTCAATCCATTTTTATCACACTACAGGAGAGATATGACAAACTTTGGAGCAAACAGAAGACCAAACATGAATAAACACAAATAAATCAGCCTCAGAGATTGAAATTCAATCAAAGTATTTGAATTTCAAATAATGAAATGACTAAAAGAAACCGAACGAATAATGACATGAGTATGAAGACAAATGACAAAAATGAAGGAAAACCCAAGATATTCACATGAGTTTCAACACAGATTCCCAAAAATTATGTGAAACCAAATAGATATTTAGATGTTTGTAACTAATATTACTAATCCATAAGACAAGTGGAACCAACTAACATCAAATGCACAATATTACAAATTTAGCCCTCACAAATGAGGAGAACACATAGATTAAAATCCCAACAAAAATAAAGAATACAAACATCTGAATATCTCATGAATAAAAAAATAAAAATAAAAACAAAAACAAAACAAAACAAATAGATGAAGATCTCAAAAGCAATATAGAACAAATTATGACGAAAAAAAGTCAGGAGAACAGATAGTTGGAGATCCCAAAAAAAATTAAAGAACAAATGTATAGAACAAATCATGATTAAAAAAAACAAGGTAGAAGAGGGATGAAGATCCCACCAAAATGAAGAACACAAACATAGAACATATCATTAAAAATAAATAATAAATAATAAATAAAAAAACGTCATCGACTGAAAAAAAAAAATGTAAAAGACATGCATCATCGGCTGGAAAAATGATAGAAAACTTACCTTTGAAGAGACTCCCCCACCGAGCTCCTGAAGATCGCTCCATCATCCCCTACCTACCAATGAAACATGCAGCCTCACAGACCCCCAAGCAACGGCGGCAAAGGGAGCCTCACAGACCCCCAAGAAACGACGACAAAGAGGGACCGATCCCTTGTTGGAGCGGCAAGGGAGCCCAAAAGTTCCCAGATCTATTTTTTAAACAGATCTGGAAACCCTAAAAATCGTAGATCTGAGGAAGAGAGAGAGGTGAAATCGACTGAGGATGAAGGTGAAGTCGTTTGAGGAAGACCAAAGAGAGAGAGATGAAATCGTCTAAAGAAGACGAAGTTGAAAGAAAGATAGAGAAACTCGGCTGCGAGAGAGTGAACGAAAGAGAGAGACCCCAAACAAACCCCTAAACCGGTTTCCAAACCAAGGTAACCCACTGCCTTCTACAGAGGGTTATTGTAGCATTTTGGGGTTATAATAACCCCCAAATCTCCGTCTCCCTAAACCCACGCCCCAAACACCGGGTGGGCTTAAATAGCCCACCCCACCCGGGGGCCCAAACGCCCCCCAAGAGATTATTGGGTCACGCAAAGAGATTATTTTCCGTTTATGTAAAGGGTTTTTCTAGAATAGTTTAGAGTGGTATCAGATGACAATGACTAAGATATTTCCACTACTTGGGGCATAGTCTTCATGGTTTTTACCATGACAAAATAATAATACCTCTTGATTTTCTCATTAGAATAGGAGGTTTATATACAACCTAAGTTAACCCTAATTTCCCAAAATACATATGTAATAAGATAAATGTATAAATATAACTTCTTAAAATGGATAAATTTCTAATAGAAACTTAAAGTACATGGACCAAAATGATATTTTAATAAAAAAAAAATAATAATAATAATAATACTTAGGTTAAATTACAAACTTAGTACCTCAACTTTGAAGTTTGTGTTTATTTGGATTCTTAGTCAAATTCCAAAAATAAAAACTATTTTTTGAAAGCTACTTTTTTAGTTTTTATAATTGGCTTGATTTTTTTAAAAGGGAGTAGATAACAAAACAAAGAAAGTTAAGCTAGAAGTAGTGTTTATAAGTTTAATTTTTAAAAATAAAAAATAAAAAACAAAATGGTTCTCAAACAGACCCAAAAATAAAAAATAAAAAACAAAATGGTTCTCAAACAGACCCTAAACTTTCAGATTTTTTAAAATTCATGGATCTTCCCGACACAAAATTTAAAGTTTAGAGTTTTAGACATAAAATTTAAGTATTTTTATATCTAATAGATTAATTAATTTTTTAAATTTTCGAATTTTTTAGATGATCTATTGGACACAAAATTAAAAGTTCAATGGTCTATTAAAAAAAAAAAAAAGTTCAAAAAGACTTATTAGAGACACAAAATTAAAAATTAAAGGTATGTTTTTCTCTATTAATAAACAATATGTTACCTAAGCATATGAAGTCAGGTTCGAATCCACTTGACAATATGTTACCTGAGCATATGAAGTCAGGTTCGAATCCACTTGACAGGTCAGAAATTTAGTAAAAAATAAATCAAATTAACAAAAGAAGTAGATTTATTAAGGTTAGAAATTGAACTAAATAGGGTAGGGGCCGCGCGAACGCAGGCCCCAACTGCAACAAATTATGACATAGGCTCTGCCACATTGGACAGACCTTAGGTTGGCACCCCTCCAAAGTGCAATGGAAGTCACCCAACCTAGGCTATGAGCCTTCATGGTCACCCAAAAACCCCGTCCAGGTAAGTATGTTGTATGAAAGTTCGTTGATTTCATTTTATACTTGACTTGCGCTTCTCCTCTTTTCAACTTCTCCGATGTGGGACAAACCAAAACTGCATGGAACCAAATATGGTTTCCACATTTTTTTTTTCTCACCAAACTCTCCATATGTTTTCTCTTTTCTTAATTTCATTTATGCAACCTAAATAGTCATGCACCATATGATTGCTATGCTATATTTTTAAATTTTTAATTCATATAATATAACTCAACTTCTCTAGATCATATATTCTTATATATGAATTGAGAAATTTGGATTTTCAATATTTGAAGAGCCAATTTCCTCACTTTATGAGGAGTATCTTCTTTTTTATATATTAGGTGTTGATGCCGAGATTTTCATCCACTGTAGTTGTGATCGAATGAGCAGTCTGAATTTTGCCTTCTTTACTATTCAAAAGAACAATCATGATTATGAACACTACAAGAAAACAGTGCTAGAAGAATAGGTGGGAAAATACATGTGCATTAAGAAAAAAAAAAAAGAAAAAAAAAAAAAAAAAAAACGCAAGCCTCATAGATGTGAAATTCAAATGTGAGAAGTATTTGAATTTCAAATAATAATAGGAGTATGACTTATTCAATGATTAAAGGAGAGACAGTGTAGTTATGGAGAATAAATGTGAGAGGACATATCATTAACTTCATTAGATTGTAACCAAGCTCTTTCAAATCAGAATTGAATTCCAAAACAGAAGACAAAGTATGAAGACAAAGTGGATAGTCAGTGATATTATGAAGAACAAGTGAGACTAGACATGGAAATTAACTTCATTTAATTTACCCAACCACATTTCAATCCAGTTTTATCACAGTGCAGGGGAGATATGACAAACTTTGGAGCAAACAGAAGACCAAACATGAATAAACACAAATGAACCAGCCTCAAAGATTGAAATTCAATCAAAGTATTTGAATTTCAAATAATGAAATGACTAAAAAAAAACGGAACGAATAATGACATGAGTATGAAGACAAAGGACAAAAATGAAGGAAACCAAATAGATATTCAGATGTTTGTACCTAATGTTACTGATCCATAAGACAAGTAGAACCAACTAACATCAAATGCACAATATAACAAATTCAGCCCTCACAAATGAGGAGAACACGGAGATAAAAATCTCACCAAAAATAAAGAACACAAACATCTGAATATTTCATGAATAATGAAAAAAAAAAAATAGATGAAGAAAAGAAAAAGGACAACAGATAGATGAAGATCTCAGAAACAATATAGAACAAACAAATTATGAAGAAAAAAAGCGAGGAGAACAGATAGTTGGAGATCCAAAATTAAAAAAACAAATGTATAGAACAAATCATGATTAAAAAAAATAAGGCAGGAGAGGGAGGAAGATCCCACAAAAATGAAGAACACAAACATAGAACAAATATTAAAAAAAAACAAATAGAGACTCATTATGGGCTGAAAAAAAATGTAAAAGACATGCATGTACTCATCATCGGCTGGGAAAAATGATAAAAAAAACTTACCTTTGAAGAGACTCCCCCACCGAGCTCCTGAAGATCGGTCCATCATCCCCTACCTACCAATGAAACATGCAGCCTCACAGACCTCCCAAGCAACGGCGGCAAAGGGAGCCTCATAGACCCCCAAGCAACGGCGACAAAGGGGGACCGATCCCTTTGTCGGAGCGGCAAGGGAGCCCAAAAGTTCAAACAGATCTGGAAACCTTAAAAATCGTAGATGTGAGGAAGAGAGAGAGGTGAAATTGACTGAGGATGAAGGTGAAGTCGTCTGAGGAAGACGTGTTGTGAGTGCAAACAAAGTCCCACATTGGTTAAGAAAGGGGAAGATCATGGGTATATAAGTAAGGGACAACATCTACATTGTAACGAGACTTTTTGAGATGACCAAAAGCAAAAAAAAAAAAGAGGTGAAATCGACGACGAAGTTGAAAGAGAGATAGAGAAACTCGGCTGCAAGAGAGTGAACGAAAGAGCATAGCTGAACGGCATGATGTATCGCCCGCCTAGTGACCATGAAGTCTTAGGTTTAATCCCCCACCCCAACATGTTGTCAAAAAAAACAAAAACTATTTTTTGACATCTACTTTTTTTAATTTTCATAATTGGCTTGATTTTTTAAATGGAAGTAGATAATAAAACAAAGAAAGTTAGAGCTAGAAGTAGTGTTTATAAGTTTAATTTTCAAAAATAAAAAACAAAAAACAAATGGTTATCAAACGGGGCCTAAACTTTCGGACTTTTTTAAATTCATGGATCTTCTAGACACAAAATTTAAATTTTAGAGTTTCATTAGACATAAAATTCAAATATTTTTATATCTAATAAATTAATTAATTTTTTAAAATTTTCGAATTTTTCAGATGATCAATTGGACACAAAATTAAAAGTTCAATGGTCTATTAAACAAAAAAAAAAAATTCAAAATTCAAAAAGACCTATTAGAGACAAAATTAAAAAAACACTATGATAGCCGAGGGTGGTAACAATGTTGGTGAAAGTGAAGATAAAGAGATATTTTTATATTTGAGAGAAAATCTCAATTAAACACAAACAAAAATATACCTCCCAATGAACAAAAAAAGAAGTAGATTTATTAATGTTAAAATTTGAACTAAAGGTAGGGTAGGGGCCGCGCGAACGCAGGCCCAACTACAACAAATTATGACGTAGGCTCTGCCACATTGGACATACCTTAGGTGGGCACCCCTCCAAAGTGCAATAGAAGTCACTCAACCTAGGCTATGAGCCTCCATGGTCACCCAAAAGCCCCGTCCAGGTAAGTATGTTGTATGGAAACCGTTGATTTCATTTTATACTTGACTTGCGCTTCTCTTCGTTTCAACTTCCCGATGTGGGACAAACCAAAACTGCATGGAACCAAATATCGTTTTTTTTTTTTTTTTTTTCTCACCAAACTCTCCATATATTTTCTCTTATATTAATTTCATTTATGCAACCTAAATAGTTATACATATGACTTTGATCGATTTGCTATGCTATATTTTTAAATTTTCCATGCACATAATATAACTCAACTTCTCTAGATCATATATTCTTATATATGAATTGAGAAATTTGGATTTTCAATATTTGAAGAGCCAATTTCCTCACGTCAATTTCCTCACTTTTTGAGGAGTATCTTCTTTTTTTATATTAGGTGTTGATGCGAGATTTTCACCCACTGTAGTTGTGATCGAATGAGCAGTCTGTCCTAAATTGTCATCTTGTATCAGTGTAGTGCTCGATCATACATGGTCCAATGCTTAGTCAGTAAGGTGATTTAAGTGTGGTTTAACCTAGCTAGAGAGTAGATAAGGTTGAACTACATACCATTAATGAAGAATGAACCCTCATATTTATAGTGTAAGCTTCAATGGTAATGGTGTCCACGTCGTACACCTATTCTGGCGTGTTAGACGTGTAGTTGTCAGGCAGGACGACCTATATATTTTCCTTTAAGGTAGTCAGATCTTCTACTCGGCTCGACAACTCTGCTACGGAGGTGTAAGTTGTCTCTTCGGGAAATTGGACTGTACAAACCTCTCAGGATTCGTGTCCCTAGCAGTAGAGTGGACTTTACCCATAACATTTGTACCTCTAAATTTGATAGCATGTTTCGAAATTTATCATAAACTTTCAATTGCATTATATTCAACTTTAGGGTTAGATAGGAGTTGCAAGATGCCCCTTGTCTTGTCCATGATTTGCACCCATAGTGGGTTGTGTACTACTATTATTATTGTTCATTTTTTTTTATTGCAAAGTGGAGAATTATTGTCCTATTGTTTTTACAGCTTAAACAAGTCTAATTTAGAAGTCTCATCGAGCCCTTTTGAATAGTGAACCTTCATAAAGTCTCTTGGATTAACTGGTTTGTATATTGGAGGGTTGTCTTCAGATAATAGCTCTTTAATCGGTTCGTACACCTTTGAATTTTCCACATTATCCCATATGTATGGTCGAAATTGGCTTGCTACTGAAATTCTTGGCCCTATCTTCTTCGCTACCACCCTGTGGTTCACACTCACCATTTTATCGTTCGATATAACCTGCTACAACCGTGAAAGATATATGTTAATATTAATATACTCTCTCAAGTTTCTTGCCTAAACTTTTAAGGCTGTGTTTGCTAGCAAAGGTCGTCTTTTGAAAAGACGATCTTGTTCCACATGGATGAAGATCGTCTTTTGAAAACACGATCTTCATCTGGACCCACACAGGTCGTCTTTTCAAAAGACGATCTTCATCCACATGGCTTCCCGCACATCATCTTTTAAACAATGTACCTTCCAAGATTGATATCTTTTTATTCAGATATGTAAAAATTTCGAAGCTAACACAGATAGTTTCAATTTGACACCTGATTTCACTATTTTTAGAGTTGTATATCAAAAGATAAAGATCGAAGTTGAACTATGGTTTTACAAATTTTAGAACCGTAGCTCAACTTTGACAATCTTTATTTTTTGATATACAACTCCAAAAATAGTGAAATCACATATCAAATTAAAACTCTCGGTGTTAGCTTTCCAACCCTATCTTTTTTTGAAATTTTTGCATATATGAATAAAAATATATCGATCTTGAAAGTACATTGTTCAAAAGATGATATGCTGGATGAAAATCGTCTTTTTTAAAAAAAAAACTTGTGTCGGTCCATAAGAAGATCCTCTTTTGAAAAGACGATCTTCATCCACGTGAAACAAGATCATTTTTTCAAAAGACCATCTTTACTGACGTGGTAAAGTCGTCTTTTCAAAAGTTGATCTTCCGTAAAAACAACGTTATTTTTAAACATAGTTTAAAATCTTGATTGTTTTTATAAAAAGTTAAGTTTCAAAGATTATGATATTAAAAAAGGTATTATGTTAAAAGTGGAAGCACTTGCCTGAAGGAAATCTCCAACGTTAATTACAAGAGCTCCATGCAATGGAGGGACATTGAACCATTGATTGTGATGCAAGACTTGAAGGCCACCAATTTGGTCCTGTAAAAGTATGGTTATGAAGGCTACATCGGTGTGGTTGGTGGTTCCAAGGGTCAGGTCTGGCTCGGGGCATGCTGGGTAGTAATGGCTCAACAATAGGAGCCCATCTGCGCAACCCATGTCCTTCAAATGGCTAGCTTCAAGCCCAAGAGCCTTTGATATCAGCTCAAACAAAGTCAACCCAAGTTTCTTCACTTGCTTTGTGTATTCTATCACTATTTCTCTGCCAAAAAAAAAAACATTTTTAAATTAAACTGTGTTTTGTCTATGTGTATGTTAATCTCCATAATGTTTTGATGTTTTTTTTTTTTTTTCAATGTAGTCATTATTGTTTAAAAAGCTTCAATTTAATACCTTATATTTTAACATTGAATTATTATGCTTATTGGTGGATGTTAAAGTTGTATATTATTTATAAATCATATGACGAGCTGATTTTGGACATAATCTTTAAATAACATAATGAACAATAACATAAGCATTAAACTAATTAAATTAATGGGTTAAGATATTGTCATCCTAAACTTTGGAGGTTGAAATTCCTACCCTAGATGAACTAGAAATAATAACAACACAATTAAAGTTTAAATTTTTATTTTAATTCCTAAATTTTTAAGCTTGTTTCATTTTTTTTCCTAAACTTTTAAAATGTTCCTTTAGTATTTCAACTTTCAAATTTGATCTAGGAAACTTTTAAAATGTTTATTTTAGTATCAAAACTTTCAAAAAAAAAAAAAATTAAAAATCATTTTAGTCATATCATTTTCTTTACTTTTTAACAAATTAATGATGTTCCATAGGAACATATGTGCTAGCATGCTAATATGAGAGATATGAGTAACTGACTTTAAAATTGGGGTCAAAATTAATTTTGACTCGACAATTTTTTTTTCTTTTTTCGCAAAGGTAATATATTACGAAAAACGAGAAAGAATGACTTCAGAGTACAGGAACAAGACATTCAAGGCCACATCAAAGAGAACAAAGAAAACATCTCAAGAAAACAAGTTCCAAAGAGGAACACTAATAGAAGTAGGGGTCAATAACACACCCCCAACCATGAAGCACGTTTATAAGTCATATCGTCCTAAGTGCTAATAAAAACAAACTGGGGAGAACGGGAGCCAACTCCATGAACACGGGAGTTTCGTTCTCTCCAGATATGTTAGTTGGTCGCGCATCAAACAAACCTCCAAACATGACGCCCGACGTCACCCCACCCCACCCCATGCCACAAATTCAAAGCAACTCAGTAGACCAGCAACACAACTTTTTTAAAATAAGGATTTCTAACCTTTTTTTTAAACATCTTTTTTAGTATATTTTTTTCTCTTCCTACCTCGTTTTCTCTCTTCCTCTTGTTTCCCCTCTCCCTACACTCTTTCCTCCCTCCTAGCTCCATCGTTTTTCTTCTTTCTACTCTCCCATTGTCGACGACCCTCCTTTTGCTGAGGAGGCAATGATATTTCAATCGCATGCGACTTTCACCGACGAGGGCACCTTCCAGATCCAATTTTTTTTTAGATCGGTAATTGTTTTCAAATCTAGTAATTTTAAAAGTGAGAGTCCGAGTGACAGCCCGATCAAGAGCCCGAGTAAAAAAAGTTGATGCCAACAAAAAAGTTAGGACGAGTATTAGTCGAGTGGATAATAGATTAAAAGGAATATATAGTGCAGACTAAAATGATTATGTTTTACTTTTCAAAAAAAATGATTATGTTTTAAAAAAAAATTATGTACTAAAATAGATAATTTAAAAAGTTTAGGCATGAAAAGAGAATAAATTTAAAAGTTTAAAGAACATTTTTGGAATCTAACCCAAAACTTAACATACAAAGACAAAACAAATAGAAAGTTGAAAGTTGAAAGTTTGGTTGACCTGCAAATTTGAGGTATCTCCTCAAGCTGTGGATGGAAAGGAGCCATGGAGAAAGAAAGAGTGTCTCTCCAATTAGCCGTTTCCGATTGGAACAGATCGAAATTTGAAAAATAGCCCACTTTCTTCGAACGATCGCGGCTATAAAATTGTTTCTTCAACTCCGAATCTTGGTCGTGAAACTCACGAATCCCATCGATTATTTTGTCCAAAACTTCCACCGGAATCCCATGATTCACCACCTGAAAAAAACCCCATTTCCGGCAAGCACTTCCGATCTGATCCACCACTTTTTCGCCGCCGCCGCCGTGGAGGTCGATGATCGGAATACTCAACTCCGACTCGGCGGCGGAATTATTGGTAAGTTGTTTGTGGCAGTGAAATATAGGTGGGATTTTGGTTATTCCGGCGTCCAACAGCCCCTTGACGCCGGATTTTGAGTTGTCGAACGCTTCCAACTCGGATCTTCTTCTCGAGTTGAGTGACTCGGTTTCAATGGTGGCCATTATGATTCCGAATCTCGACTGAATTTGATTAATGTTACTTGAAATCTATTCAAATATTCAGTCACATTTATTCATTCTCATGTACTTGGGATTGAGTTGAAATATGTGGCCAATTTTAAAAGAGAAAAGAAATAAAACTTTTTGTCGGTTGTTAACCATTCAAATCCAACTTTAAATCTTGGTTTTTGAATTATTAAAGTTAGTTTTTTGTTTTGTTTTCTTATTATTATAGTCGGAGTTATAATAATGGTTATATAATAGTTTGTAAATATTAGACGGTTCCATCCTAAAACCAATTGGTAATAGGAAGAGTGTGTTATTATAAGTAAGGTCCCTTCATCTTTCCGATGTGAGATTCCATCATAAAAACCAATTGGTGATATGAGGAGTAGCCCATGTGTGTTATATTATGAGTGAGGTTCCTTCATCTTTCCGATATGGGATTCTCAACAGTAAACAGCAATATAGCTACTTTATTGGTTGTGAGTTATAACCGTCGTGGATCAAGTATAAACGGAGTTATACATCTAACTCCAAGTTGATGTCTCAAACACCCTTATTATGTCTATTTGGTACCCAAATTTAAAAATTGTTTACAAAATACCTTAAACTTTGGTATTTTTATCTATTTAGTATCGAGATTTTAATTTTTTTTAATATATACTTAAACTTTTAATTT
Organism: Herpetospermum pedunculosum; assembly: GCA_028017165.1. Lineage (NCBI taxonomy): Eukaryota > Viridiplantae > Streptophyta > Magnoliopsida > Cucurbitales > Cucurbitaceae > Herpetospermum > Herpetospermum pedunculosum. The sequence goes on along the minus strand of CM051524.1, from coordinate 3,511,418 downwards.
TATGTTCAATAAGTTTCTAATTTTTTTATTTTGTGTTTAATAGGTTATTGATTTTTTTTTTTTTTTTTTTGGTATTTTTTAAACACAATTTATTAGGCATGAAATTTAATTTTATAATTAATTTTTAAAAATTTAGAATATGTCAATATTGGATACAAAATTAAATGTTTAGTAACGTTAATATTCTTACACTTTAGGAATTTATTTGACACTTCTTAAAATTTAGAAATTACACTTGCAAGGGATTATAATATTTAATGACTAAAATTGACATGAGTATAGATGTTCTCTTGTTACTTTAATTATTAATAGAACATTTGAGTGGATGTTTATTAGGAAACTTTTCTAGTATTTTTTGTGGTGTCTACTCCATTATCTACATTTTTAATTTGCATTGTGGTTATTTTATAAATAATTTAATTTTAATGTCACTTATTTGAGGTAGTATTTTTATTTTAAAACCATGTGGGTTAGTAGCTTAGTGGGATGATTATAGAAAAAATTTAACTTAGTGGTTTGGTATTTATTTTCTTATAAATACTTTTTTGGATATTTTTCAGACCACCTTTACTTCTCCCAAACTTAATGAAGGAAAGGTAATTCTCACATTGAGTCCCACCTCATTTTCGATTGGAGAAAACTACTCTGTAATTTGCAATAAAACTACAAATATAATGAATGTGTGGGTCTCACTTCATAATTTGCAATCAGATTACATTGAAGAGATCATCAATGGTATTACCATTACACATTGCGTGGGATCCACCGCAGGAGGTGTATACATGGATGCACACAATGTATTAAAGGGAAGGTACTGGTTGGCCAACCACTTACAGATAAATGAGAAATCGGAACAGACGAGTCTGTATACCTGAGGAAGTGATGCAGCTGCAGACGCATCCACCGCAGGAGATGTATATACATGGCTGCACACAGCGTATTATAGGGAAGGCAGTTGGTTGACCATTTGAAACTGCGTTTCGTTTCCTCATGAATTTGAAATATGTGACTTGTTGTAAACCTCTCTGATTTCTCTACTCAACACACAAAAACCTTGGGGTACACAATCCTTTGAAAACGAATACACAGGAGGTTCCTTCCCCGAAAACGCATACAAAGAGTTCTCCAAACGCGGAAACAACACGCATTCGACGACATCCTTCGACCTACAATTTATACAAGCATACGGCATCATGGGTTTTAGCTTGGTAAGCGTGTTTATCCTCTCTCACATTTTTTGTTTCCGTCTATTTTTTGAACGATGAAGTAAAAGGTTAGTGTTAGTTTAGCTATGGAGGTTTCGATTTAGGAACCTAGGGTTTTAGCTTGTGAAACTAGACAAAAGATTTTTGAAGAGGTTGATTTGAATTAAGATTGCACGCTACTTGATTTTTTTTTTTTTTTTTTGAATAATCTATTGTGTACCTTTTTTTTTTTAGGAATTTTGTTTAGTTCCCAGATTCGAAAGAGTGAACAGTTAGAGGGAAAAATCTATTTTTTAATTTAAAAATTTAAATAAGTAAAATAATTAATTAGCATTTTTAAAGTCTCACCACACCACCATGAATCTCATATCTTATTTGAGCATTAAAATATGTAACCTCCAGCTAAAATATAGTTCAACATATGATAAACAATATCTATTTTATATTAAGCTTGGTGAGAAAAACTGAACTGCTACTCAAATTAGAAAGTAGAAAATCTTTGAGATACACAGAAATGAGTTAACTGACAAATTAACAACTCACCTTACCAAAACAAACTCGGGTAAGGAATTAATTAATCAAAACTAATTGAATTTTAAAATCTAATTAATCAATTTCAAAACAAATCATTGGTATAATGGGGAATCAACTAAAACAAACTTATTCTTAAAAAAAAAACTCTAGACATAGAGTGCAAACAATATACGGAATTAGACATTTTTCTAATTATTTGTAGACATTCTTCTTAAAATCTCATTAAATTGGCCCTAAATCGGGTTTCGGTTGATTCCTATTTTTCGCTAGTCCCGTCTCAAGACCTTCCAATTTTAACAATAGTCCTCATAATCTAAAATAACAATTTAAGCAAATCAAAAATCAAAAATCAAATAATAATTTTATTTTGTTTTTTTAGAGGAATGGGGGAAAAGAATGATGGGAAAACCCAACTTGAACTATTTACTTAAGGAAGTAAGGAAGGGATTGATATCAATTGTTAGTGTGCTAACAAAGTCTCACATTGGTTAGGGAAGAGATTTATTCATAGTATATAAGTGAGGACAATTATGTATATTGGTATGAGATTTTTTGGAGTGGCGTGTTCCACCGGAAATTTTCATTAAATTAAACAACTCATAACATAGGTAGAAATTACCATCCTCTAACCACACCGGTAAATGTAATTTGAGGAGAGATTGAAACTCCAAATCTAAAATGTTCATCTTCCCCAATTCTCCATAATCAAAGCTTGAACTGTTCAAGTGCAGAGACCCCATTAAGGCCCTTGTTATAATAATGAGACACAAAATTCTTGATGGTCGTTTCTCTGTAAACCGCCGGATTCTCCTCCGAAATCAAATCCTGAATCGGCCGATAAACCTTCGTGTCGCTCTCCGGTGGAAAATGGTACCTGAAAAAACACGCCACCGAAATCCTTGGCCCTTCACTTTTCGCTATCACTCTGTGATTCACACTCTTAAACCTCCCATTCGAAACAAGCTGCAACAAAACAAACCAAACAAAATTAGCCCTGAATTTTCGTTTAATAGATAGCTAAACAGAAACCAAAAACAAAATCCTTATAAAAAAATGGCTGAAATGATCATCAAATGGAAGGGAGCATAAGCTTGTAAACTCACCTGTAACATATCGCCAAGGTTTACAACAAGAGCTCCATCAATCGGACGAACATCCACCCACCGATCCCCATACCAAACTTGAAGCCCACCGATTCGATCCTGCAAAAGCACCGTCATAAAACTGCTATCCGAATGATCACTTGTTCCCACCGCCACCTCCGGCTCCGGGCAAGCCGGGTAGTAATGGCCGAACAGAATCAGCCCCTCGCCGCACCCCATTTCATTCAACCGATTCGGCCCCAACCCCAAAGCCTCCGACACCAATTCCAACAAAATCCCCCCCAATTCCAGTACCCTTTTCGTGTAATCCAGAATTACATCCCTACAGATTAAGGGTATGTCCTCCGCCTCCGCCCCCCGTGGCGCAATCACGCAGGAGATTGTGTCCCTCCAATTTGTAACAGGGGCTCGGTACAGATCGAAATTGGTGTTGTAGAGTACCTTTTTGGAGTAGTCTCGAGAGTAGAATTTCTTCTTTTGTTCGTTGGGTTGTGAGTGGAAGTTCCGGATTCCGGCGAGCATCTCCGCCGTGAGGTTTGCCGGGATGGGGTGGTTGAGGATTTGGAAGAACCCCCAATTTTCGCAGGCGGAGCGGATTTGGTCGATTAGGATCGATCGCGATTCTGGGTTTTGGGGAGTTTGGAGATCGATGATGGGGATCGTGAAATTGGGGTCGTCGGAGGGTGCGACGGCGGCGTTCTGGTTTTGGTGGAGGAAGATTTTTGGGACTTTTGTTAAGCCTGAATCTACCAGTCCTTTTACGCCTAACTTTGATTCGTCTAATGCTTTCAATTCTCTTTGCCGGTCGTATGCGTTGTTGAGGGAAAGGTTTTCCGCCGGATTCCGATCTTCCGCCGTCGTCGCCATTTTTGCTTCGTGTTGATCGCCCTTGATCAAAGTTGGATAAGGATGAGTATTTATTTTATGTGAATGTAAAATATCTATACTCACATTTCAACTTCTAAAATGAAACGCATAAATAAAATTTAAAAAAAAAAATATATATATATATATATATATATATATTGTAAGGTTTGAATCTCCTTCTTAATTCCACATGTGATGTAATATTTTAAAAAACAAAATAAAATGAGTCGGTGAATAAGTTGTTTTAAATACAAACTAAATTTATGTCCTAAATGAAAATTTTGGTTTTTTAATTTGAGTAAAATGGGTGTTAGGATAAATCGAATAACAAAGAACAAAATAAGAACGAAAGAAAAATTGACACAGATTTACGTGGTTCACTAACGTCGTGTTAGCTACGTCCAGAGGTAGAAAGGAGAAAACAATATTGTTACGAATAGGAGATAATTACAAAATGACAGACTAGGGACGTCTGACATCATTAGAAGGTTTATATATGGTACTCTTCTAATGACCTAATACAAAATGGGTCAAAGCTCAAAACAAATAAGTAAAATCCAAATCAGCGAGACTCCGTACCGAGCCAGTCGTAGAGGGTTATAACAGATTCAAGACATTCTAAAAAATCTCCACATTGACTTGAATTCTCCCACAGCTGACAAATGTACCAGATGCAACACAAAATTATCATATGTACCCAAAACTCTCCTTGCCTCAGAATGTCCCATAAAGGTCAACAATTCAAAACATTTAGTAAATCCAAACAATATTGGAACTTGCCATGTGGAACGAGCTTGGTGAACATATGATTGTTTGCAGTACCTACTTTCAACACCTTAACATTCTTCTCATTTCTCGAAAAATGATATCTCACATCTATGTTGTTAGTCCTCTCATGATGAACTTGATTCTTGGCTAGGAATTCCAATAATGAGAGTAATATACTTTTTCTTTAACTCAACGTTATAGAAATTCGAACTTTTAACTTATTCGTTAGATATAATGCATTAATTAATTAAAGTGTACGAATGGGATAGGGTGGATGGGGATGGAGGCTTTAATATTTAGAAGGAATAACTAATCGTTCAATCAAGTTGGCAAAATTTGTTAAATGTAGTAGACGTCTTCAAGTTTCACACAAGTCCTACAGTTTCTTTCGCGAATTAGTCTCGCACTCTTTTGAAGTAATTTAATGACTTTTGAGATGTAATAGTTGGATTATTGTTGAATTGGAGACGATGTACTCGAAAATCAATTCAAGTCAAAGTTAGTATAACTCAATAATAACTAACACGTACTTTTTTCATTAATTTTTTTTTTTTTTGAGTACATTGGTGGTGGAGAAATTCGAACTACAGACCTCTTGGTCATCAAGTCATACACCTCTTGGAGGTTCAAATATCTGTACCCTTATTTGTATTAAAAAAATCATTTTAAAAAACAATCATTTTTCATTTAGTTTTCAAACTTTCCTGTCTAGTAGTATCTAATATATCACATCTCTCTCCTCTATCTTTTCAATATAATAATAATAAACCTATTTATTTTTAATAACAATTATTATAATTAAACAATCATAGGTTTGTCAATAACTACTGTTAATTGATATATAGGTACATTTTCTTACTAATGACCACTTAATATAAGAATATAACTATTGTTCAAAAATAAAAAATAAAAAAATATAAGAATATAACTAAATTTTACCATCTCAAAAGAAAAGAAAAAACTAAATTTTACCTTTTCAAAGCACATATGTAAACTCAGAGAGAGAGAGAGGTAACATTAATTCAGCCTCATCATCGGGCTTGAAGCCCAAAGGCCGGCCCAAGCCCGATCCAAGCCCGGTTGGATCCAAAGAGTGGAGACCCGTAAAGCTTGGGGCCTATGGAATAATAAGTTAAGAAATTGTTATAAGATCTCTCTCCTCTATCTTTTCAATATAGCTTATAAATAGAGTGTTAATCCAATGCTCATTTTATTATCCCACATTGTAAGTTTTGAGGATGAGAAAAAATTTTCCTCTATAAATAAAGTTTTAATTCAATTTTAACTTTATATTTAAAAATAATTTTTATTCATTAGGTCAATTCAAGTCCGATTCGAAGGGCTAATTTAAGTCCGAACCAATTTTTGCTCATTGAGTTAGGCTCATGGATTAGGCTATGGACCTATGTTTTAGAGCTTGGGCTAGTCCAAGCTAGTCCGCCCGACCCGATGATGAGGCTGAACATTAATCATTACTTATTTAATAAATATTCTTTTGAAAAAAATGTTATATGAGTTGAATTTTTCTATCAGATAAGTTTTGGATCTAAAAGAAGCCACGAGAGTAATCTCTTTGCTCAAAGCATTTGTGACTTTGTTTAAAGCTCAATGAGATCTTGTTTCTTGAAGTAAAGTTTGAACTCTAGTCACGGACACAACCTTATGTCAATTGAGCTATGCTCGATTTACTTTTTCTATTGAGAAAAAAAAAATAGAACAAAAATTTAAGAATATAAAATAATTTTTTTCCAAATTAATAATATTAAAAAATACAATATCAATTAAAAAATATTAAATTTTTTTTTTTTGCAACGGTAGTTTAATTAATGCGGGGATTGAACCCATGACCTTTTAATCACTGGCACAACCCTATGTCAATTGAGCTATGCTCGGTTTGGCAAAAAATATTAACTTTTTCTATCTCATCTAAGTCAAAATAATCTCCCCGAATTTTAATATATATATTAAAATTATATATATCATCATCCTCATTTAACAAATTTTGATCTCCATAGTCCTTTTAGGATTGATTTTTGTTTCAAAAACTAAAAGCAAATTCAAAAAAGAAAAAAAAAAAATTTAGTACAATAAAGGAAAAAAAAAAGTAATTTGCACAGAACAAGATTTGCTTTACATTATATATTAAAATAACTTGGCTTTTAATGTCTCCTTTTAAAACCACCAACTTGTGTTTATTATATGATTTCCCACCACCTCCTTCTCCTTCCCTTAGAAGAAATGTCTTCCCTTTTTCCTTTTTTTTTTCTAATTATTGGCTGGGTCTTGCACCTCGACTAATCTCAAAGGACAGGACCCCTGACCTTGACCTTACAACGGGGTCGTGCACCTCGACTAATCTCAAAGGACAGGACTCCTGACCTTACAACGGGGTTGTGCACCTCGACTAATCTCAAAGGACAGGACTCCTGACCTTACAACGGGGTTGTGCACCTCGACTAATCTCAAAGGACAGGATCCCTGACCTTACAACGAGATCATGCACCTCGACTAATCTCATAGGACAGGGTCCCCTGACCTTACAACCTTTGACTGCCAAATTACAAGGCCTTTTATATGCACTATTCCCTTTTCCACATTGGTAAGATTCAAATCCCCATTTTCAAACACATTAAAGAAAAAAAAACTTCAAAATTATGTGAAAGAACTTTCATTACAATCACATAACCCCAAACTTGAAAATACAAAAAACATCCTCAAGTTCATAGAAAGAGTAAACAAAAACATATCACAACCTCCAAAAAAAACATAACAACAACACGTACGACCCCCCATTTTACTTCCCTACTGATTCCAAAAACTAAAAAAAACATGATTATATGAGTGTTCAGTTCCAAAAAGAGTCCTACAGAAAAGAAAAACATACGTCCCTCTCCCTCAGCTGATCCATTAGATCCTCCCCTTCATAATCTATGATGTTTTTGATTTGGTATTCTTCTTTGCTACTTGTCTCCTCGGGATCGAATTCTTCATGCCGATGAAGAACAGCAATGCTCCCAACAATGCCAGATTCTGCATAATATTGATCACCCGCAAAAAGTTTAGATTTATGTTTGGTGGGTTTGTTTCTAAAAACAGTAGTATTTGAATTCTAGATTCTAAATTTCTATTTTGGGATCACTAACCAAATGCAATTTTGTAAGCTCAAAATGAGAGGGAAACAATCAGATTCATCATTCATGGTTAAATAGTTCAATTACCTGAGTGAATTTCACAAAAAGTTGGTTGAATTCCTTCTTCTCGACGTCGTAGTTGTAGAAATCGTACAAGATGGGCGTCGCGATGGCCTGATGCAAGATCTGTCCAACAAGAAAAGCAACATTATTCAACAATTCAATCCAGTTGATGAAATATTGGTTTCAAAATTGTGACATCATAACATACCAGTAGAAAGGCTCCAATGGAACTGTTGAAGATGAAGAGCAGACTTCCAAGGCCCTTCAAAGCAATGGCACCAGCCACAAGATGAAGGATCTGAACCCAATAACAAGTTAAGAACTCTCAGAAATCCCCTTAAAATGGATGGAAATTTAAAGACAAAAATAGCCATTTTCTCACCTCAACTTTAGGGAAATCCAACCCAGTTTGAGATTCAATGTTGCGAGAGAAAACGTTGAATTTGGGTTTCAAATACTTGGCCGCCGATCCGCCATCAACACCAAAATCATTGAACCTACAGAAACAAAAATGAAGGGTTTTAGATCCAAAAGGGTTTTGAGGAAAACATAAACCCAAAAATTTACAAGATCCCCTGTTGTTAAATCAACAATCAAACCAAAAGGTAAATTTAGACAAAAGATTCAATACCCACAGAGAGATTATCTAAGGGGGGGCAAATTTTCCAATTCCATGCAAACCCTTTTCAGTACAAATCCAAAAAGTAACAAAGAACTAAACACATTGTTCAACTAGTAAGCAAAACAGAAAATTCCCAATCATTTCTAATCACAGATCTGAAAACACAAAGAAACAGAGCTAATGAATCAGAAAAAGACTTCAAAACAACAACAGTAAGTAACTCCCATGATTTCAAAACTTGAAAAAAGTTCATAAACTAAAACCCTAAATGAGGGTTTTCTAAACAGACATTCAGAAACTGACCCAACATCTAAAAATTTTAATTTAAAGTGAAGAAACCTCAGATTAGTGAAAAGATCAAGAAATTAAAGTAGATCTGAGTTGCTTACTCTTGCCAAGCAGAGAGAACGAAGACCGAGACGAAGATAACTCTTCCGACAAACGAAACAAAAGCCATTTCTGTAGGAAGAAAAACAACACCTCCGACACCGATATTCCGATTCCGATTCCGACCAAGATTTCGAAACCGAGACAAGAGAAGAACAGAAAATTGAAGAGAAAAAAAAGGGAAGAAAAAAAAATCAGAGACTTTTCTTCTTTCTTTCTTTTCTCTCTGTGTTTGTCTGAAAATTTCCTTCTTCTTTCGTCTCCTCTGTTTCTCTCTCTGTTAAATATAAACTCCCCGCGACTGTGGAATTTATCTGTACTCTCACGAGGTTTACTCGCGCGACTGTACAATTTATTTGTACTCGCTTTTGAAATTTGACTGTGTTGACCGCCCCTTGCCTCCACGTACTCCAGCCAATCATATTCGTTTAATTGGAAAAAAGTATGCCACGTGGCAGTGTGATAGAGTGCTTACGTGGATATTATATTTAAATGGCCGTCTTTTTTAACCGTATTTTACAATAAACCTCTCTCTAAATTCACAACTGTTTCCATGGAATTATTGACTGGTGTCCAATGGTTACTAGTTGTCTTTCGAATTTTTATTTTATATTTAATTTCAATCAACACCCATTAATATTTTTAGGTTAATTATAAAAAATATATTTATATATATATATATATATATATATCCTTCAATCCGCTTCCTTTTAAAAATACTTTTGAACTATGAAAAACGTTTTAAAAATGTACTCAAAGTTAACAACATACACAAAATTCTAATGTGAACAGTAAAATTTTAACTTGTACCTATGTGACATGAAAAAAAATGAAAACGTAGACACTTAAAATGCTAAAAAATTATGGAAATCATATTTTATCAATTCGAAAGATCGAGCGAATAGAGCAATAGTTTGATTAATGCAAGGATTGAACCCATGACCTCTTAATCACGGGCACAACCTTATGCCAATTGAGCTATGTTCGGTTTGGCGATCTTTATACTTTAGTGGGATTGTGCTCACATTACAAATTATATTCTATCCTTACAAATTTTGTTTTCTATTAGAGTTTCACCCCTGTCAAAAAAAAAAAAAAAATTAATAGGATGTATATTTAAAATCATAATATTTTTATAAATAATTTATTTTTGATATATTTTTATAAATAATTTTGAGATATACATAAAAAAAAAAAAAAAACGTCAATTATATGAACCAAACTTAAATTAAACTCATACCATTATTACTAAAGTTAAAACTTTTAAGTTATAGAGAAAATTAAAATTAAATTCAAGCCATGAAAATTAACCTTTATTTCTTAGGATTAAATTTATAGTATCTTGTCAATTTAAGGTTTAAAATGATGGATTTTTGTGTGCTAGAAAATTATTAATGGGAACAATGTGGCAATGACTTTTTTTTTTTTTTTTTTTTTTTTTTTTTTTTTTTTTTTTTTTTTTTTTTGAAAGAAAAGTTTGATTGGTCTTGGAAAAAAAAGTCAGATTCTCACAAGTACAAGGGGACAAAATGAAGAAAAAAATAGTGGGAAAAAAAATAAGAATTATTGGTGTGATTTATGGATGGATTCAAAGGGCTTTTTTTTTAGATCTAATTCTCTTTACATTAATGCCCATTATTTCCTTTCATTGCATGTACCTAAAGACTTGTCCTTTTTTAATTAATTATTATTTTTTACTCAAAAAAAAAATTAATTATTATTTATTTCTAAATAGTGGGGTTATAAGTATCTAGATCATGTCTCAAAAGAAAAACAAATATGGTTAGATGGTGGCTTCCAACTTCAATATATTTAATATTCTATTACTATTATTAAATTCAAATCAACCTCATTTGTCACTTCTATTTTATTTTCTTCATGCTCATAGTCGTTTACTTTGAAAAATAATAATTTAATTAATATCATATTAATTTAAAGTATTTTTTTTAATTTACAATTTGATAGAAAGGAAGGTTATTAAATCGAGCATAGTTCAATTGCCATAAAATTGTATTCTTGACTAAGAGGTCATGAGTTCAAATTATCGCTTTAATTAAATTAAAAATAATTAAATAAATAAATAAAAGAAAAATTATAACGGATGTCAATTTAGAGTAAAATATAACAATTTTTTTTAAAAAAATTGTAAATATGACAATTTCTATCACTGATAGTAGTCTATCGCTGATAGTAATCTAGTAGTCTATCACCTAAACTTTTATAGAATTTTGTCGGTGACTATCACTGATAGTAGTCTATCCGTGGTAATCATATATCAACGATAGCAGTCTATCAGTGATACTCACTGGTTTTTTTGTCATATTTACCATTATTTTGGCCTGATTGTTGTTTATGCAACCAGCCTTAAATAAAATTGTATAGATCTCAAATTCAAATTTCCTTCCAATATGTCGTAAAAAAAAAATTATCATTAAATTATGGAGACATTTTGATTTAAGGAGTTATATGACATTATGATTTGAATCCGTAGTTCTTAAGAATATTACATTAATTATTTTCTTACTATTTGTTTGGCTTTTTCATTTATTGTTTTTAATTCCATTTGAAAATCATTCGGATTTTTTTAATAGTTTTGATGATGTGTATTGTATTGAAACAAGGGTGGTTTTTTCCATATACAATCTATGTAGGAGCCATATTAAAATATTATTAATAATATTAATTAAAAAAAATGTATGGACGAACAAGAAATATTAATCCATTGTTATTCAAAATTTGTTTTCAAAACTTTTTTTTTAATTTCCAAAATTATTTATAATAATTATAATTAAATAACTTAAAAACATTATAGTATAGAAGGGGACATTATCATTAGTTGGAAACTCAACTGTGATGTCTCGTGGAACCATATTTCACAACGCGACGACATAAACTAGGTCATTTGTGATTCACAAGGTACCATTAGAGTGCTTGGTGCAAAGAAATGGTTAGCGACGAACATATCAATTAGTTAGAAACTCTCGCCCCATCGTTGTAAGAGGCTCCAAGGAGATACAAAATTTAAAATGAAAATAACTGTCATAGGAAACTGGTTCTTTTAATTGAAAAAATATAATCATTTTTCTTGAACTTAAAAAAATTAATTTCTTAGGTGAGAATAAAAAATATATATATACTCATTCCTCTAGAAAATAAAAAACAAATAACGAAAAAAAACTGTAAACAAATAATATAAAGTGAAAACGTCATAAAATATCAATTTATAATTTTTATTTAGTAGATATAGCACATTAATATATCAATTTTTATTGATAATAGTCACTCATAACCGTCAATTTTTATTAGTGACCTTCAAGGGTGGACCAATAAAAGGATTACGGCTAAGCCCCCAAATGTTTAGATTTTTTTTTTATACATATAAGTAAAATTAATGCCTTAAATATATACCCAAGTAATAAATATACTCCCCCAAAATTTACACATATTTTCTATTGTAGTGGTACAATTGCACGCCTTGCGTGCGTGTAGCTATGCACAAACTTGAAATTGGCCATTAACAATATTTTTTTTTTTTTTATTGAACATCTGACCTCTTAGTCAAGAGCACAATTTTATGTCAATTGAACTATGCTCGGTTTGACAATAATTTGAATGGTAAGAATGCATTTAAATTCATGCACCTGTGTACGTGGTTGTTTGCACAGTTGCAAGATCAATCAACCCACACTCTACGCGACTAATTTAGCTCATGTTGATATATATATATATGAGCTAAATTAGTTCCCAATAATTTTTTTTTTAAAGTCCACATAAGGTGCAAGTGTGAATTCAGACCTCTAACTTTTTTGTGATTTTTTATTTTTTATATTTATATACTATCATTTTTCAGCCCCAAAACCTGAATGGCTGGATCCGCCTTAGTGATAGTCACTATTTTTTATTTTTTATATTTGCAAAATTCAATTAGTAATCTTTTTCATATTTACAAAATATTTTGTATTTTTATAATCAATCCTTAAAAAATGATGTATACTCATTAAAAAAAAATGTATACAAATAAAATAGAATTATACAATACAACAAAATAATGGTGTGATTTGTGGAAGAAAAAAAAAAGTAGCTGTCCAACTCAGCTGACAGGTAGGAAGCAAAGCACGTGATGCACGTGAACTGAGTAGCCGACCGGAACTTTGCGTTTTAGGATTAAACGACGGATGTGAGATCTGATGCTGCCCCAACCCATAACTCCACAACTTCCTTTCCTTTTCATTTTTCTTCTTTCTTTTCTTTCATATTTAATTAATTCAACCTTCTTTAACATAGTTACTTAGATACATAATATATTAATAAGTCAAGCTATGTTATTTTTGTTGATGTCAAATTTTACACGGTGGACGACACTTACTTCTCACGTGGTTTCAACGCTGAATTTGTAATCTTTGGTACGAAAGGACCTGCAAAACAATGTAAACAAACTCCGATGCCAATGTTAGCAAGGACGACAATTGAGTATAGAATTGACTTCTTTCCTTCCTGCTATTGAAGCGATATTTATAATGTCGTTTTAGGTCTTTCATTTTCTCTACTGGGTATAACAAAAAAAGGATCGATTGGTCCCCGTAGGTTATGCTTACCCTTTCTCCCGTAGGAGTAGATAGAGCCTGAAAACCCCAGCTCTGCCATGAGGGTCGAGGAGTGCTCGACCTGGGTCTAACCGAGCACACCTCTTTTGAACCTGAAAGTCCATATGAGATCGACCCTGATCTCTCTTGTGGATTTGACCCTAATTGCTTTAGTGGGTCAAATTCCTTATTTAAGCCGAAGAGTGGTCGGCGTTGGGCGTAGCTGACCACACCTCATCTTGCGTCGAAGGAGGTCAACATTGGACTTGACCAATCACACCTTTTCTTGAGTCGAGAAGTTCCTCTCTGGATGAGTTTGGGCTTATGCTAATCTGTCTGGATATTGCTAGAAGTTGAAATGGTATTTCTTGTGGCACGAGATGTGGTTTTAATGAACCAGTCTTCAGTAGAGTCTTTTCTATGTGATTATTTTATTCACAATAATTTTATTGATAAAATATTACAAGTTCAGTCCATGAATCTTTAAGGTTATTTTTAATATATTCGTATCATATTTGACATTTTAATTTATTTTTTTGAATTTATTAGATACACAACTCAAACATGAAAATCTTTTTAATTTTATGTTTATTTGGTCTTTGATTAAAAAAATTTGTTAAATATGACTTGAAAGTTGAAAGATTTATTAGACATTTTTTAATTTCAATAATTTGTCAATTAAAGTTTAAAGACGTATTAGAAAGATTAAACTTAAAATTTAACTTATTTTATTTGTTTCATTTTCATACTCTATCAAAATATTACACCACATCATAGTTAAAATATCTAATGACTTATTTTTACTTTGTCATGATTTATAAGTACTTTTTTTATATGCATTGTGAGTATTTAAATCAACTTTAAGTCTATTAATATTCTAACGAGAAAAACTCCATACAAGTATTAGAAATACTAACAATACCGCAAAATAAATATGTTTTTTTTTTTAATTCTTTCTCCAAAAGAAAAAAAAAACAGCATTGTTATGAAATGAGAATCTTATTAGTCAACTCCGTGTGAAATAGAATTTATATATAGCTACAGTTTATGTGTATATATACAAATAAATTCAGAAAATAAAAAGAAATTGTAACACACATTTCATGCACCTAGTTAAAATAATCAATGTCATATATATTGTATACGATAAATGCAATATTTTTTCAATGTAAAATCTTATTTATTTAGTTTTAATCATGATGAAATTTTGTCAAAATAAATCGCTCTATTGATATGTATTATTATTATTATTATTATTTTTTTAAAAAAAAAAATCATTAATTTGCGAAATGAAGTTGAAGTATACCATAAGCCATTAATCCGTGAGTATTGGACAAATTATACAAAAAAAATATTAAGGTTGTTATGCATGTTGAGTTTACTTGGAAAAACATTCAATCAATTGTATCTGCAACATTGAATTAGGAGATTTGTCATCTTCCAAATCGATTTGAAATAGTCATCGATTCTCAACTTTAAAATCCTCAACCTTGAAAAAAAACTATCAACCTCAACCTTTTACATCGTTGAATGCTTGAATTGATCTGAAAACTTCGACTCTCAAAACCTTATATGATATATTTTCGGACTGAGTAAGGATTCTCGTCTCCCTCAACTCTTGTCTTTGTACATTGTCGTCGTTTTAACTTTGGGAAAAAAAAAATCCCTTTTCTCAAAATGCATGAATCTAGGACGGTGATTAGTGCGATGAATTTGTATTTTCTTTCCTTTTTTCCTGTTAAACATTTTCAAATTTAAATTATTGAGATTTTTTTTTCTTCAAAATGCATGGTTGTTAGAAACCTTTTCTTCAAAACGCATGAATCTGGTTGTTAGAAATTGAAATAAATATTTAAAAAAAAATGGTTATATCGGTTGTTTGTAAATAAACTTATATAGCAGGAGTATACTAGGAATGAAAAAATGTTAACTTCACTCTATTAGTGAAAACCAAAGAGAAGATGACAAGGCAAGATAGGAAAATATTTTCTGTTATTAGTTCTCCATTCATTCTTTGACACGTAGCCTAGGGAGTGTATTTTAACAACCTGTACATTTTGTCTTTATTCATTCTCAAGTGTATATATTGGAGGCTAGGGTTAATAGCCTCCACACATTCGAAATATTCAATACATAGGAGAATTCTTCGCTGGTGTACTCTGTTCTGATTCTTCTCCAACATTCATTATTCAAACTTGGTATCAGAGCTGAGAATGACAAACGTCAACCCTAAATCTTTTTTTTCCTCCTCGTCTAGCGCCAATTTTGGCAGCTTCTCAGGGTCTCCCCTCAATCAGCTTTTGAATCAGATTACCTCCATAAAGCTGGACAAATCAAACTTCTTGTTGTGGCAAAATTTGGCGTAGCCTATCCTTCGGAGCTACCAATTGGAAGGTCACCTCACCGGAACGGATCCGTGCCCTGAAACTCACATTGCAACTCCAACCTCAATTGTCGAAACCAATGAAAATCACAGCGGTGAAACTCCAGGCACGGTGGAGACTCCCAGTCCGATCAGCGTTTCTACTACTCCCTCTGCTCCCAAACAAATCCCCAACCCAGAGTATACGAAATGGGTAACCATTGATCAACTACTATTGTGCTGGCTCTACAACTCTATGTCTCCTGAAATAGCAATGCAGGTGATGGGCTTCTACACCTCTAAAAGTCTGTGGGAGGCAGTCCAAGACTTATTTGGAATTCACTCAAGGGCTGAGATTGACTATCTCAAGCGTCTGTTTCAACAAACCAGAAAAGGGTCGTTAACTATGAGTGAGTATCTTATAACTATGAAGAAATACTCTGATGGATTGACTCTTGCAGGCAGCTCTATGTCGTCTGGTGACCTCATCTCTCAGGATCTCTCGGGGCTTGATGAAGATTACAACCCAGTTGTAATTATGATCCAAGGCAAAGCATCTATCAGTTGGTCGGAAATGTAAGCTGATCTTCTATCTTATGAGAAGAGATTGGAATATCAGACAACCTTGAAATCTGGGATAGCAAACATGTCCTTAACGAATGGCACCTCTACAGTTAACATGGTTCAAAACAGATTGTCTCCTCCCAATCAACAACCAAATCGCTCATCAGGCAATTACTCTCCTACCTCAGGGGGCTATTCCAACTCAGGGCACCGTGGGAGTCGTGGGGGAAGAGGAAGAGGACGTGGTGGAAATGGTAATGACTATCGTCAAACACAGTGTCAAGTGTGTGGAAAAGTAGGCCATAGTGCAGCAGTCTGCTTCTCACGCTTCTTACCTGATGTAAACAATCCACGTAACACTCATCAAAGAGAAAACCAACATCACCACCATCAGTTCTCCTCAGGCTCTAACTCCTCTGTCTCCTCTAACAACAATCAGTCACGCACTGCATCCTCTGCGCTCATGGCTAACACTGTTTTTGCCAGCCCTGAAACTGTTCTTGATCCTCATTGGTATGCTGATAGCTGAGCCTCTAGTCATGTGACGGCCAACCCTGGTCTTCTTGCAAACAAAACTGATTATGCATGTAATGACTCAGTGGTAGTAGGAAATGGTAACAAACTCTCTATCTCTTCTCTGGGCACCACTTGTCTAGCTACTAAGTGTGGTTCCCTAAGACTAAACAATGTTCTTTGTGTACCATCCATTGCTAAAAACCTTGTTAGTGTCTCTAAACTGGCTGTTGATAATGACATTTTTGTTGAGTTTCATTCTACCTTCTGTTTGATTAAGGACAAGGCTACGGGGGTGGAGTTGCTGAGGGGCACACTTAGAGATGGCTTGTACCAGATTGACTCTCCAGGGCTGTTGATAAATAAAGGACAGGGCTCAGCTTCAGACTCAACCAAGTCGGTTGTTACTTGTCTGCCCAATGAACATTCCCCTTATGTGTTTGCTACTGATGTGTCTTCTGTTTCTGCACAACAAGTTAATGTAGTTCTAACCAAGTCATTACTGCATAAACGTTTAGGTCACCCCTCTGTCAAAGTGTTAGACAGCATTATCCGCAAATGTAACATCTCTTTACCAGTCAATGATGAGTTAAAATTTTGTGAATCTTGTCAATTTGGCAAAATGTATGCTCTTCCTTACTCTACTTCTCAGTCTCAAGCCACAACTCCCTTTGAACTCATACACACAGATCTATGGGGACCTGCCCCTGTGCTCTCCTCAGATGGTTTTCGTTACTATGTGCTGTTTGTTGATGATTTTAGCAGGTTCACATGGCTGGTTCCTCTTCGTCAAAAAAGTGATACTCTCACTGCATTCACAGAATTTCAGTCCATGATTCTCAACCAATTTCAACAAACAATCAAGGCAGTTCAGATGGATAATGGGGGTGAATACAAGCCAATAACTCAGATCTGCCAAAAGCTTGGCATTACATCTCGGTTCTCATGCCCGTACAATCGGGGCCCTTCAGTACCTCACTAACACAATCGGGGCCCTTCAGTACCTCACTAACACTCGCCCTGATATTGCGTTTATAGTGAACAAACTCAGTCAGTTCCTCAAGGCCCCCACGGATGTTCATTGGCAAGCAGTCAAACGCGTCCTTCGCTATCTCAAAGGTACAACATCCTATGGTCTGCTTATCCAACCGAGCTCTCAACTCTCCATCTCTGGCGGATTGGGCAGCTAGTATAGATGATAGGAAATCCGTAGGTGCCTACTGTGTCTATCTCGGTCCTACTTTGATTTCTTGGTCCTCTAAGAAGCAAGTTGCAGTAGCTCGATCTAGCACCGAATCAGAATACAGAGCCTTAGCTCATGCCTCAGCCGAGATCACCTGGATTAGGCAACTACTCGAAGAACTTGGTTTGACTCTCTCCTCTACTCCTCTGTTATGGTGTGACAACCAAAGTGCAGGGGCGCTTGCCACAAACCCGGTGTTTCATGCTAGAACGAAGCACATAGAGATATATGTGCACTTTGTCCGGGATCAAGTCCTCAACAAACGCCTTGAGATTCGGTACATTCCCTCCCAAGAACAACTGGCTGATTGTCTCACCAAGTCTCTCAATCATGATCAGTTTTCCTACCTCAGAACCAAACTCGGGCTCTTTCCTCTCCCCTCTCGTTTGAGGGGGGATATTAGGGAAAACCAAAGAGACGATGACAAGGCAAGATAGGAAAATATTTTCTGTTATTAGTTCTCCATTCATTCTTTGACATGTAGCCTAGGGAGTGTATTTTAACAACCTGTACATTTTGTCTTTATTCATTCTAAGTGTATATATTAGAGGCTAGGGTTAATAGCCTCCACACATTCGAAATATTCAATACATAGGAGAATTCTTCAGCTGGTGTACTCTGTTCTGATTCTTCTCCAACATTCATTATTCAAACTCACTCCCTATATTGAATGAAAGTATGAAACTTTCCTAACTATTTTTCAATCAACTTTTTATTTCTATCTATTATCTAATAATTTCCTAAGAAAATAATGAAGAAGACCAATAGCCCATTCTCTTTAATCAATGAGATTTTTAAAAAAAAAAAAAAAATGAAAAAATGAGAAGATAATTTGATTGAATAGGAAAAGTAATAAATAAATAAATGATAACTTGTATCCCACTCCCCCTTCAAAGGGGTAGGTGAAGGCAAGTTGTGTAATAAAGTTGGATTGTTAGTAGCTCTCATTGAATTGTATAATTAGTGAAAGTTTGGTCTTTCTTTGAATGCTACATCTTCTTATGTCTTATTGGCCATTTTATTTGTATTCATAATTCCCAACTCTTTTTATCACCTATTTAATGCCCTTCCAATTAAGACACTAGGAAAGATTTCAATGTACAAAGTCATTAGATACATAATTAAAATAAAATAAAAAATCTTATATTAAAAAAAAAAAAAAAAAAAAAAAAAAAAAGTATTGCGCGTATTTAGTAGTTAAAACTACATCATTCATCTCTAAATTATGAATCATTTGATCGATCCAAATTCAAGTGTGCTTTTCCAACCACATCGATAAAATGATCGACATCCGTTTAATTGATTCTTTAAATTTTTAACAATTAATATTAATTAGATCGGTTTCATTGATTCTTTAGGTTCGATTTGAAGAAAGTTGGGTGAGCCATGAAGAGTGTAGACAAATTATAGAGCAGTGTTGGTCTGATGTTCGACATAAGAGTGACGATTCTTTTAATGTAAGAATCAACTCATGTCCGCAAGCATTTCGTAGGTGGAATCAAAATAGGTTCAAAGGGTCACTTCAGGGTACCTTTCGAAGAAAAGAAAAGGAGTTAGAGGAAATGAGACTAATGGGATCTGACACTAGAAGAATAGAAATGATGCAAGCTGAAAAAGATCTTGATCGTTTGTTTGAAGAAGATGAGATTTACTGGAAACAACGGTCGCGAGAAGATTGGATTAACTGGGGCATACATAATTAAAAAAAAATTAATCTTATATTAACCAAAAAAATAAAAAAAAATATTGCGCGTATTTAGTAGTTAAAATTACATCATTCATCCCTAAACTATGAATCATTTGATAGATCCAAATTCAAGTGGGCTTTATAAAATGATCGACATCAGTTTAATTAATTCTTTAAATTTTTAACAATTGATAATAATTAGATTGGTTTGTTGATTCTTTAGGTTCAATGTTAGACTTCTAATTATATTGTGTATCATGATTTAATACTAAGTCAAAGGTTATAAAGACTTTACATACACCTAATGAGAATCTAGTTAATTTAGGCTTTGATTAATCTAATTAATTACTCAAAGTCCCTTTATGATTATCAATTTTGTTTTGTAAGTGAGAGTAATAATTCTTTGTAATTAATCCTTATCCTTATCTGGTCTGCAACATTATGTAATAGGGACTGACCACTACTGGGACATGGGAGCCATGGCTCTCCATTATATGCCTATAATTATGATTCAAAGATATATGATTAAAATTTAAAATCACTTTCGGTTCTTGAATTTGAAGTAACAAGGAAACTGTTTTGTTTGATAACTATTGAGTTTTTAATTTTTTGACGATTGATTAAGGGTCCGTTTGGGATTGTCGTATCAATTTTAAAAAAAATTTAACCGTTTTTGTTGTTCGGTAAAATAGATTTTTTTTTAAATTTATATAAAATCACTTTCTAAATTTCTTCTAAATTTTTTGATTTTGAAAATCTGTAAATAGTAGCTTTAGCTTTAGCTTTAGCTTCTCGTTTAATCTCGCGTCTTTCCTATTAAAATACTTTTCTGACTATTTATATCCTTCAACCACGTGCTTCCTTTTTTCATGCAACTAATTTTTATTCGACAACAGTTGAGTTTTATATGAACATAAGTCAATTACATAATAACATCAAAATTATTTCTCAGTTTTTTTTAGTCATGATTTTCTTCTTCAAATTTTGTTTTAGATACATGTGACAATTGTTTTTCCTAACATTTTATCATATAAATCTGAACAAATATCAAAATATTATTTCTAATTTAAACTATAAAAATTATAAATAATTAAATTATAATCATTCCTATATTAAATATTAACATATAAATAATTATTCTCTAAAAAAAACATATAAATAACTAATATAAATAATTAAAATTGTATGTCTATTTTGGTCTTTACCGTCATACAAATTTTGTTTGAACTTACGCTTTTTAAATTGAAATTTACCAAATACTAATAAGCTTCATATGACAGTTGATTTTTCTAAAAGCAAAGGTGAAAACAATTATTTTATAAGCTACCGTAATCTCAAACTGAGCCTAAGTTTATAAATACCATTTCTTGTTTTGTTATCTACTACTTACAAATGTTTTTAAAATATAAATAGAATTTGAAAATTAAAAGAAAATATTTTTTAAAAAATAAAATGGTTAAGAATTCTAATGTCAGAAATATGAAAAATCGTTTGTAAATAAATAGAAAAAACAAACACAATTTCAATTTTCAAAATGTTATCGAACAGGGTCAGCCTATGATAATTTAATCTATGAACTTTAGTATGTAATAATTTAATCCTTATTTTTTCAAATTTGTAACAATTTTTTTTTTTTGCAACAGTATCTTAATAAATGCAAGGATTGAACTCATGACCTTTTGGTCACAGGCACAACCTTATGCCAATTGAGCTATGCTCGGTTTGGCAAATTTGTAACAATTTAGACCTTAACCTAAATATGTTTTTCTTCTTTTTTAAAGTCATTATACTTTTATATATACACTATTTAGGAATTTTTCTTTTCATAACTATATAACGTTACGTTTAAAAATATTGACGTTGACTTACTTCCTTCATGGTGTGAGGTGATATTCGACGTCGTGTGCGTCCAAGCCAAAAGGTTGTTCCACCTCTGTGGCCACAGAGCAGTCACAACCTACCACCAGTTCAGCGAATATTCCAAGCATCACCCCTTCTCAATGGCAGCATACGATCCAACAGAATATGGCCTACTGGGCATATGCCAAAGAGAGGGATGAGCTCATTCAAGGGTTCTTTAATGCCTTGGCCCCGACCTTGATGCCTGCTTTCCCGACGTTTCCTCCCGTTTGCCTGAATATTCCTTCGAATACCGATTCCGAAGACGACGCCTCATCTAAAGATTAGGGGAGTACCGTTCTTCCTTACTCTCTGCTCCTTTCCTTCATTTGTTGAATATCTTTTTAGTTTTGTTAGTTAAGATTCAGTTTTTTAGTTGTTTGTTTTCTGGTAGGATAGAAGTATGCATTTTGTTATTTCATTATTTCATTGTTTTGTTAGGATAGTAGTTGTAGTTGTTTTATTTGATTCTGCTAGGATAGATGTTTTGTGGAAAGTGCCTACTTAGACTTAATGACTTGATTGCACAAGTATGAAAATGTTTTAGCATGCTATATTTCATTTGTTTTTCTTTAAAGTAACCTTTATGATGATAACTAGAGCTTATCTCTACTCAAATAGTGTCAACTGTCATAGCTTGTAAGTTTTTTTCAAAAGCATAGGGTTCCATTAGTACTTTTCTATGCAAAACTTTTTCACAAGTCTAAACTTCCTTTGTTTAACCAGTTTAACATGTTTAGGAGAGTTTAGCCTTGACGTTTTTTTGTAGACTAATGCTCACACCATGCCTTTTGAAAAATCTCCTGTATAGTCAATGAGGACATTGCCTCCTTTAAGTTTGGGGGGGTGAAGTATATTTGTAATGTGTTGACTGTTAGGTCTTGTTGTTATGTCTATTTCAAAAGAAGAATAGTTCAAAAAAAAAAAAAAAAAAAAAAAAAAAAAAAATCTATTTCTAGAGGTACTCCTCCTTCTTAAGTTAGCTGAGTAACCAGGGACGATCATGGGCCCCATGGTTGTCACTGCATGAAAGGGTAACTAGGAAGTGAGTATTTATCTTTGTTTGTGAGGCTTGCTCGTAGCTAGATGCACTGTGCAATGAAATTGCAGGCAAGCTGGAACGAAGGTGAGTCTAGCAATAAAGATTCTCTAGAGAATGGTAAAGAAAAAGAGAGAGAGAAAGACAAATAAAAAATGAGAAGCCTAGCAGCAACACAAGTTTGGGGGAGAAAGTGTTAAAAAGTTCACATAAGGAAGGAAAAGTCTAAGCTTAGTTTATTTCACGTAAGGGACTATCCTAGACTTAGTGACTAAAGGTTAGATAGATTAAGCATATGGTTAGGATAGACTAGAAAAAACTTTGTTTACAAAATGAAAGTAGAAACTTATGTGAGAAATTACTTATGGGATTATGGCTGGCACTAGAGTATGAGACCTCTCCTGAAAGGTTGTTTATAAGCGAACTTTGTTTGAAAGCATGTTAAACATTTGCATAATTGTACATGCTTGTTGTTATTATGTGTTGAATTGCTTGAGGACAAGCAATAAGCTAAGTTTGGGGGTGTGATGAACGTCATTTATGTCATGTTTTTACCCTTTAAAGCATACTCATTAATTGACTTTTTGAGTTGAATTAAAGATAATTGTGCATGTAATTGATAAGAAAAGAATAAAAATAGGAAAGTCACATGCTCAAGGTCGTTTTGTCATTATGAAGCAATTAAGAGGGTAAAAGAGTCATTTTTGATAAGAATTAATGTTGTTTTAATTATTTGCAGGAAAACTGTATTCTGCTTCAGCTTGTGGCCACAAAGGAGTCACAGAGTGCAAAATCTAGCTTGTGGCCACAGAGGAGTCACAGAGTGCAGAATCCAGCTTGTGGCCACATAAGAGGCCACAGAGTACAGCTGACTGGTCAAACGAATTGGTTGAGATATTTTGTCAAAGATCTTCCAAAGATTCAGCCAACCTACTCCCTATTTGACCTAACAAACATTTCCAAAGATTTCTCCCTCATTTTAGCAACCTCCAAACAAACCCCAAGGCCTATAAAAGGCACCTCAAGCCTTCATTCAAATCATCGATCAATTCTTTACAACAATCAATCTCCACATAATCGATCAACCTCCTTTCTCTCTCGAAGAACTCACCCAAATTCCCGAAATTCCAAACAAGAGCGGACCACTCCTCTGTAATAGTTCTACTTCAGCCAGCTCCGAAAGGAAGGTGCTGCGAGGATTCGATTTGCATTGACGACGTGAATCGAGCGAGTAGAGACCCTTCATCCATTGTCCACGAGTTCGAGAGAGAGGAAGTTGGAAAATTTCCAGATTTACTTTCTATTTAATTTTGCACATTTTCTATTTTACATTCTGTTTTTATTTCGCATTTATTTCCGTTCTTAACTTTACAACAAAATTACCATTTTACCCTTTTAGCAACTTTCGCATTTATAATTTAATTTTCAGTTCAAAACATTTGTTATTCCAATTCTATCCTTTATTTATTATTTACATTCTGTTTTTATTCCATTTTCATTTTATCTTTAATTTTCGAGTAAAATTACCATTTTACCCTTTTAGCAATTTTTGTACTTATGCATTCTTTTTCAATGAAGTATTTTAGTCTAGTTCTCATTATGAGCTAAGTTTTCCTAAGGGATTCAATTATGTGAATGCCCGTTAAGAAATGAGCTAGCTTGACAGCTGTAAATTACGGTTTTACCCCTTATGCCTTATGTGGTTCGTCCTTTACTGAATATATGCAAAAATGTTATATTAATTTGATCACTTAATTAGCATGAAATGTTAATGTCGATACTGGACAGGTCGGGCAATTAACGGCTCTCGTAAAGGTGATATAGCAGAAAAACCTAGGAATAGGATTTCGTCGATTGTCCTTGATGATTGGGGCAAAAGACTATAGGATCAATAGGATTGCATACTTAACCATCTAAGATCACATTATCCACTGGACCGTGAGTATAATGGCTTAGACTCCTAAAGGTACTTGCAAAGAGGCTGAATAGGAGACGAATCTGATCCAAAAGCATAAGGTACTATGTGGTGACTCTGTGGTCACAGGTTGTCAAGTAAACTCAACTTAGGGCTGAAACATGATTGGATCCCTGTTTTTTATTATTCCTTTTCAACCCAAAACCAACCAAACATTATCAATTTATTTTGGTTACATTTCATTGCATTCGATAAACAAATTCTTTCTAAAACTAAATTCTTCAACAGTCTCTTGGGATACGATACTTGGAATACTTTCCATTTTATTACTTGATTGACAGTGTATACTTGCACTTGACCATATATCTATTGCAGGTTATTGAACCAAATTAAACACACACGTTTTGGTCCATCATCTAACATTTTCCTATTAGGTTTGACTCAAGATGGAAAGATAGATACGAGGAGTTCGGGAATCACTTAAGGGTCGAGTAGTGGTTGGCCTAGGCTTGGCCGACCATGCCCTAATTGGGCTTGTTGGGTCCTTTGAGGTCCGACCAATGGTTGACCTCAACCTTCTCTTCTCATGGGGTCGGCCTCGACTCTCTTTCATAGGCCAAAGCCTGTTATATTTTGGGCCTAACTCTTTTAATAAACTATGCTCATGTTATCTTATCTCAATGTTCGTAGAGGAAGAAACGATTTTTCTCTTCTTTTTTGCAACGATTTTTCTCTTAGCATGGCATCTGGTTCACATGAACCAACTTCGATCCGATCTTTTCTATATGATTATTTTATCCACAACAAGTGTATTTACAACAAAATGTGTAAATATTTAATCATGAAAATTTGACTTCTTTATGAATATTCTTTTTCTTATCGGTACAACAAATGAGGTAAGAAGATTTGAACTTCCAAACTCTATAAAGGAAGTATATGTCGATTATCATTAAGTTCTCACTTTAACTATCAACATTCTTCTAATAAGCATAAAATAAAAAATTGTTAGTATTTTTTTGAAGTAAGTCAATATATATTAATACAATATGGGTGGAAAGATTTGAACACATACTTCTTCGTCGTTAACACATACTTTATGTGCCAACAACAACATAATTCAATTAACATGATGTATCGATTAGTTGACCAAGAGATCCTAAGTTCAATCCCCCACCCCTATATGTTGTCAAACAAAAGAAAAACACAAACGTTCCTGAAAGTTGTTAAGATTTAATGAAATTTCTTACGTAGATCAATAAACTAATTAGGAATTGAATGACTTTAGAGTGTACAAAGACTAAGTTGTTACCTAATAAGACTAAATTCTTTCAAATTAAAGTTTAGAGAACAAATTGTTACTTTTATAAAAAGTTTCAAAAAAAAAAAAAAAAAAAAAACTAATAATCTATTAGCATACACAAAATTTTAAAATATTGTTTTTAATTTTGTTTTAGGGCTGGTTGCACCAATAGCAATCAGGCCCAAACTAATTGCAAATTTAGCAAATTTTAAAATATTTTGCAAATATGACAAAAAAAAATATGTTTCTATCGCTGAAACTTTATCATATTACGGATAGATTTCTATCAGTGATAGACTATTATAACGGACAAAAATCTATAAAAAGCTGAGATGATCAGCGATAGACTTCTATCAGCCATAAGATAACAGCGATAGAAATTGCCATATCTGCAAAATTTTAAAAAACATACTATATTTTTAATTATTTTATTCTTAATTGACATCCGTTACAATTTTCCTTTGTTTTAATCCTCATTTTTTTTTTTTTGTTGAAAAAAAAAATGAAAATGTCATATTATTTATTTATTTTTAACTTTTTAGTACGAAAATGTTAGATTGACAACACCATTGGACCAATAAAAGTAGAGTATGGAATGAGATAATTTTTTAGTTTTTAAATATGGAAAGAAATCCAATTTATATTTGATTTTGAAATCCATTAATTGCTCCTTTTTTAAAATTGGGGTTTCAATTAATAAAATAGGATATATATGGTATTCATATTACAAATCTTCCACAAAATCAAGAACCATCTAAAATAATAATTATTATTTTCTTTTAATACATCAAATAGAAATATGTGAACTTTCAACTCGAGAAGTACATAGTTATGTTCACTGTAAAAATAAATATACAAAATTAACTCTTTTAATATTAATGCAAACAAGAAAATTGTCATTTTTTTATTTTTAATTAATAAAAATAAGGTAAAAATGTTATGAAAACTAATAAATATGTTAATGAGAATACTATTTTTTTTTCATTAAATATATTTAAAAAATAATCAAGGAATTGAATGAAAAACAACCTTACCAAATGACATAAGAATTTGATTCCTTTTGGAAAAAAGTGAAATCTTCATCTTCATTTTTTGTTGTTTGAAAATTAAATATTAATTATTATTTTTTTATTAAAAAAAAATTAGATTGAATTACAAGTAATTCAAGTTTTTTATTTGATATGTTCTTGAACTATATAAAAAGATGAAAAAAAATCTAAAATATTACTAATCTTTCAATTCTGGTGTCTAGTAAGTCCTTAAATATTAAATTCTATTAAATATTTTTAATTCAACTTGTAAGACACAAAATTGAAAGTTTAAAGTCTTAAAGATCCGTTAATTTAAAAAGTTTGATTATATCATAGATCAATTAGAGACATAATTAAATGTTTAGATGCTTATTAGTCATTTTTAAGACTTGATGACCTATTAAACACGTAATTAAAAGGTTAGGAATATATTTCCCAAGAAAAAAAAAAGATTATTCAAGTACCGAACTAAATTAAAAAATTTAGGATAAAAATAAATTTATACCCTTAAACTTTAGAAGTTGTATCAATTTAAACCCTGAACTTGTATAAGTGTATCAATTTACACCATCTCTTAGAAAAATGTTAGTTTATACACGTGTTGAAACTTATAATTTATCAATTAAACTCCTAAACTTTCATACAATTGATTCACTTATGAAAGTTTAGGGCTTTAATTGCTAAAATTAGAAGTCTTCATGTTTAAATTAACGTTTTTAAAATAAAATTTTAACAAAATGTGTAAATTCATACACTTCTGAAAGTTCAGGGTTTAAATTGATACAATTATTAGTTTAAGATTTTAATTGATACAACCTTCCAAGTTTAAGGGGAAATTGTAAGAAATGTCAATTTAGAGTAAAATAATTAAAAATATAGCAGTTTTTTAAAAAAATTGCGGATATGACAATTTCTATCCCTGGTCTATCGTTTATAGAAATTTATCGTTGATAGAAGTCTATCGCTGATAGACTCAGTTTTTTTTTTATAAAATTTTGTCCGTGATAGTAGTCTATCAGTGATATCCATCAACGATAAAATCTATGGGTGATAGCAACTGATTTTTTTTGCCATATTTGCAAAATGTTTTAAACTTGACTAAATTTGTAATTATTTTGGGTCTGATTGCTGTTTGTGCAACCCGCCCAAGTTTAAGAATATAAATTGATTTTTTTCTAAAAATTTAAAAGTATATGAACTAAAAAAAAAAAATAATTACGAAATGAAAATGGTACTTAAAAATAAATAAATAAATAATAATAATAATAATAATAACAATAATAATAATAATAATAATAATAATAATAATGAGATTTTGTAGTCTGAATTTAAAGGTGTGTAAATAGAAGGAAAAAAAACCTCATATTCGTTTGTGTACGATCTGGTGGGGGTTTAATTGTACGAATTTAGGCTCTCCTTCTATAATCTCCGCCTCCCGTTGGACTCTGCCGCTGCCGCTGCCGGAGCTCTAACATTCCGATCTCTAAAAATGGGCTTCTTTTCTTTCCTTGGACGGGTCCTCTTTGCCTCCCTCTTCATCCTCTCCGCCTGGCAAATGTAATCTCTCTCTAGATCGGACTCATTTTTCTTTTCTTTTCCGTTATAGATCTGCTTCTTTTCATTGTATTTCTGTCTTTATTTGTTTCTGATCATGATCGATTTCATGGGTTTTGTAATCGGTGCTCTATTGGGTGAATTGGGTCTTTGTTTTAACTCATCTTTGACGATATTTCTCGTTGTGGGTCGTATTCGTTTTTTAGTTATAAAGTAATCTGTTCTTCTTTTTGGGGTTTTTGTTGTGTTTCTTGATCTCTCCTTTTTTTTACCATTTTCGGCGATTTGAATGTGCTTTTTGAAATTGGGGTTGTAAGTCAGCTTTCTTCGTTTTTAGAAATGGAGGGTTTTTACTGGTTTTTCTTTGCTGGGTTTGTTCGCAAGTTGGGTGTTGAGCTGAGCTATCGCTTCTTGAGATTCGATTTGGAATATTGGGAATTTTGATGAATTCTTAAGAAGCTGCAGTTTTGGTTGATTCCTAAGAAGGACCCCACTTCACTTTTTCTTCATTATTAATATTTGATTCATCTGAATTATGCATCATGTGATCATTTGTTTTCCAGCTCAGTAGGTAGTTTGGAAGGACGAAACTACCAGATTGTTGTTTTAGGTTCTTGATTTCATTTTCTGTGTTTACAACGAGATGGAGCTTTCTAAATCATTCTCTAGGAATCAATCTTAATTAAGAAAAAATTAGCAAAGGTTTTCAAATTTCACCTTTCAGGCAATACAAGTTTAGTGTTGTTTAAGTTGTGCTAGATAGTTTTATGTTCTGCTCGTGCTCGTTTCTTAGATCTGCTATCTACTTGGAAGAAATTTTAACTTCACATTTAGATTAGAAGCTTTTCAACAATAGCCAACCTGAGCATAGCTTAACTGGTCAAGACATGTACTCTCGACTAAGAGATAGGGTTTTGAATTCTTTCTCACACCCACATGTTGTTCAACTAAAATAATCATAATGCTGCAACTTGAAAAATAGATCGGGTTGTTTTCACCATAAAAAGGTTAACTGAGTCTATAATTCTTCTTCTAAATATATTTTGAGAACATGTTATTTGAATTCTATGTTGCTATACTTGTCTAGTCATGGTAATAATATTATAACCCACAATGATCTTAGAGGCTTCTCATTTCTCCTATTTGCCACGCTACTGGGTTTCTTTTCAAACATTATTCAGGTAACCACGAAAAAGTAATATATAAAGGAAATGTAACATGTCTAACAAACAGTGAAGTAAAGTATGTCTATTTTGTCTTCTTGTTTCTTGTTAAAGCCTAATATATCTAA
Source organism: Herpetospermum pedunculosum (assembly GCA_028017165.1). Lineage (NCBI taxonomy): Eukaryota > Viridiplantae > Streptophyta > Magnoliopsida > Cucurbitales > Cucurbitaceae > Herpetospermum > Herpetospermum pedunculosum. The sequence goes on along the minus strand of CM051524.1, from coordinate 3,481,757 downwards.
TTATTGTTTTGTGTAACTTCAAAAACTATTGGCTTATGACTTGGTTGAGATCTATGTTCCCATGCCTCATGTTAAGTGCCATACATGATGAATAAGATCAAATTTCCAAATTTCTGCGTTTATGTTGATCTTGATAAGGCATCTATTTTTTTTAGGTTCAATGAATTTGGCACTGATGGTGGACCTGCTGCAAAGGAATTGCTACCGAAGTTGAACATTTTTAGGAGAAACGTCTCCGCTAGATTTGGATTCGACCTACCTGTTATTGATGTAAGCTCTGGTTCTTCTGTGGATTGGACTGCTGAATCTTCACTCTTTTCCCTTTTGTACTTAGATTTCGAGATTGTTTTACAGGTTTCCCATTTAGTTGCTGCCTTTCTGTCTCTTAAAGGCATTGGTGGCCTTCTCTTTGTATTTGGGAGCCCGATCGGAGCCTATCTTCTGGTAGAATTTGCTTTTCCTCATTTTGATTATGCCTTTACACTTGGGAAGTTACTTTTCAGTTTATTACTTTTCCCATTATATAACAGCTAAGTTTGTTTCTTTATGCAGCTTCTCTACTTGGCAATTAGCTCCCCAATTCTATATGATTTCTTCAACTATGGTCGTGAGAATTCCCAATTCAGCATACTATTGAATGATTTCTTATTGGTCAGTTGATCTAATTGATTTGCTTTTACTCTGAGCCAATTCAATCATGTCCCTGCAAAGTTCATTTTTCTGTGTTATGATTTGTTTTTCTTTTTCGCTTTGCAGCACATCGCACTTGCTGGTGCATTGCTCTTCTTCATCGGAACGAAAAACTCCATTTCGAGGAGGCAACAGAAGAAGAAGGCACACAAAGCCAAAACGAACTAGGAATGTAAGAGAAGTCACTTCTTCAACTCGAAATCGTTCCTTTCCATTCCCTTCACTCGGGTTGGGACTCGGATGGAAAGGTAGGATTGAATTGCTGGATACTAATGTGGGTTTTCAAAAAATTTCTTATTTAATAATTTCTTTTTGTAATAATAGATTTTCTCCATTTAGGATTTGTAGTACTCTTTTGACTGTCAAATGTTGTTGGAGTTGGAATTGGGAATTAGTGATTACAGACAAATATGAAGGGATTTAGGCACATGTTTTTCTTCATTCAAACTGTTTGCAGAGGATTAGAATATTTTATTCAATTGACCTTATTTGTAGAATTCTGTGTTGATATGCATCTTTTTGGATATTTATAACTCTTGCGGAGAATCATCTAACGATATCTCGGAAAATCTTTTAGTCTCGTAGCAATGAACATGTTTTCAAACCGAACCATCATTTGCGATCCCTGTACCGTATGAGTTTCGACATGCTCCCAATCATTAAGAATTTACCATGCATTCATCTAGTTTCATGAAGCTTTTTACTATGGTGTTTTTCTCATATCTGTTTGAGAAAACATTAATTTGCATTTACAGAAACTCTCCAGTTTCTTGGTATCCATGAGCACGTAATCCTTTGTTTGAATTTATGTTAGTAGAAAGTTTAGTAGGCTAAATGTGTCATTTAATTCTTGAGATATACACTATTCTCTAATTTTTTTTTTTGAACATTTCACAAGTTTTAATTGTGTTTAGTTTCATAATTCTCTGTTACTACTCGCGACGGAATGATAGTCATAAATTACACTATATACGACTACCGAGTTAATATTTTTTTAAATGTTAAATATCAACTTAGGGCATGTTTGCAAGTGAATTTGAAATAGTTTAAATCACTCGTCATGTTCAAATTCGATTTTCATTGAAAGATATTGCGTTTAAAAATGGAAAATTACACATTAAAATGATTATATGAAAAATCAATTTTAGTAATAGAATTGAAAATTTTAAGGTATGATTTAGGGTGTTAAAAGACAAAATTGACCACTTGAAAAATTAAATTGGATTCGTTTTTTTTTTCTAAACCTGATTGAACTAGTTCATTTCTTAGATCTTCTGGGTTTAATTATCTCGAACTAGTTTTCTTTTGATTATGTTTATTTGCTCTCTCGCAATCCTAAACTCATTGGTGTGTTTGCTTATATGTATTGAGTTGTAATCATATTTGGTTGATTACGATAATGCTCTTACTAAACAATAAACAAATAGATCAACAATGGGAAACCACACATATTTTTTATAGTCTCTCTCCATCTCATTTGAAAACAAAGAAATCCCTCATCTTCGTCTTCTTTATTCTTCCTTACCCTGTCGGTTTCACTTGGTTTCCAACACTCAATCGTCCGTCACATTATCCGGTCTGTTACTAATCGATAGAAAATGTTGTACAATCTTTACAGTTTAGACCTAGATCACGTAGTAGATTTTCGTATTCCAATTTGAATGACACATGAACGGACAGTTGACGTGTTACAAGCGACAAATTAGGAAAGGTAAACATGCCCTAAGTTCAAGCTCATTTGTCTTTCTAATCCAAATTGTGTAGTTCGAGTTAGTTGATCAGGTAGTCGTCCTTTTTAACACCTTAATTGAAAGTAAGAAGTTGTAAAAGAAACCATAGAAAAGAAGGCATTTTGGGGAAGTAGTAATAATAGGCAAAGAAAAGAGACCCACATCGGAAAGGAAGAAGGAGGAATAGGGAAGGGGTTTGTATAAAAAGGGGCTGAGAGTAAATAAGAAAATTAAAAGGGTCGGTTGGCTAAATATGCCGCGCTGGCCATTGATTGGTTAGTGCTGTATGGCTATCTAGACATATGGCCGACATAATTTGTGGAAACTTCATAGGGTTGGCTCCATTGGCCGACCCTCCTAATTTACTTCTCCCAAATTTTTGTTTTATTTTTTCTTCTTATATTTTTTACAATTTTCATTGAGTATAAATGTTTCTTGTTCTTTTATTTTACATTATTCTTTCAAGATTATGGTATATAAATTATATATTTATAATTTTTTTCTTCATTTTAAAATGAATTTTTAATTTTTATTCTTTTTTAAAAATGTTTAATAGGTCTTCAATTATGTGTCCTTTCAATATTTGTTCTTGAACTTATTTAACACTTTTTCGGAGAGAAGAGGTTTGACTATGAAGGAGGAAGGAAGGAATGCGCCTCCTGGTCTGGGGAGGAGAGGTTTGACTGGGGAAGGAATGCGTCTCCGGTCTGGGGAGGAGAGGTTTGACTGGGGAAGGAATGCGTCTCCGGTCTGGGGAGGAGAGGTTTGACTGCGAAGGAGAAAAGAAGAATACGAGGAAGGAATGCGTTGCGAGGAAGGAATGCGTCTCTCAGTCTCCGAGAGAATGCGTCTCCTGGTCTGGAGAAGAGAGGTTTGAAGGAATGTGTCTCTCGGTGGGGAGGAGAGAATGTGTCTCCTAGTCTGGGGAGGAGAATGAGTCTCCTAGTCTGGGGAGGAGAGGTTTGCCTGCGAGGGAGGAAGGAAGAATGCGTGTCCTGGTCTGGGGAGGAGAGGTTTGACCGCGATGGAGGAAGGAATGAACTATTAAGGATCAACTATTAAACGAAAAAAAATTGAAAATTTAAAGACCTATTAAAACAATTTTAAAAATTCATAGACAAAATAGACACAAACTTAAAAATTAATGAATTAAATTTGTAATTTAACTTAAACTTACTACATTATTTAGTAAATTAGCATGAATTTAGGTTTAGGGTAGACTAATGTTCATGTAATTTTTTTTCCTTTTTTTAATTGAAGTTATACAAATTCCTTAGAAATTTTTAAGAATAGTTTTAATTTTTTTCTCTCTTAAATGACATTCCTTCTTCACTAAATTTCATCAAATTCATTAAATTATACTAAATTTCATATAATTCATTAATATTTTATGTAATATAAGTTTGAACTAGTTTTAACATTTGGGAGATTAAATTCATTATTTTTAAATAATAAAGACTAAATTAAAAAAAATATTGAGAGATAAGTCTTAAAACTTAAAAAAAATATGGAGACTAAATTAAAATTATGTCCAATTTATAGAAAAATTGTAATTTATAATATATTCATTTATTGAAGATTTTAAATTAATAGCTTTGAGGATTTACACACCACTATATTATATTGATTCGTACACCAATTTAATAACTTTTATTTTTCGTATAATAAATATAGAGTATAAAAATTTGAATCGCTAGAACGTAAATATTAATTATCAGGTAGGCCAATTCAACAACTTTTTAGACCTCTCAACATTACACAATTTTAAATATGGGTCAAATTTAGTCTTAAATGTAGTCAACTTTATAAATCAATACAAAGTTCAATAATTATGTCTCATCACGTGGTAGCTTTTAATATCAGTTATGATGCAATGAGCTTAAAAATCTGGTTCAAACTTGAATGACCATGCCCAATAGGATAAGGAATGAATTCCCTAATTTTACTTGTCTTTGCTTTATTATTTTTCTTCCAATTAAATATACACCATCATTCAAAATTTAGGTAATTTTCAATTTCGTCAAAAACAAATCTCTATTTTATTTTTGATATATTAAAAAATGAGAGGTGTACAAATAATTTGAAATCCCGAACAACTCGACTATTCAACCCAAATTGAAAGAGTTGGGTTGGATTATGATATTTTTAATTGAGTTGGGTTGAAATTTTAAAAATCAAAATTTCAGTTTGATTTACAGGTTTGTATTTTTTTTAGCTCGGATCAATCTGAATCGAAACGAACTCGTATATATATATATAACTTATCTTTATTTTACAATTTATAAACTCTAAACTCACTCACCATTGTGCTATCTCTCAAATTTCATCCCCAGCTCTCAGCCTTCGTCAATTCGCCGATTCACCTCTCAGTCGCTCTCAGTTCTTCGTTGTCGCTTTCAGCCCACGGTTGTGCATCTTCCCTCAAATTTCATCTTTTATCGTCGATTCACCCAAGCTCTCACCCTATCGCCGATTCTCTAGACTCTCAATCGCTCTCATCTCCTCATCACTGCTCTCAATACTGACGTTGTCGCTCTTAGCTCTTCGTTGTCGCTCTGATCTCCGACGTCTCAGCTCCTCGTGGCCGATCTCAGCCTTGACACCGTCGCTCTCAATTCTTCATCACCACTCTTTGCCCCGACGTCTCAGCTCCTTGTGGCCGATCTCAGCCTCGACACCGTCGCTCTCAATTCTTCATCACCACTCTCTGCCCCGACGCCATCACTCTTAGCCTTCAATGCTCCTTCGATTCGATTTGTCGGTTTAGTTTTCAACTAGACATTCTTTAATCCTTTGATTCAAAGCTCTAATTTTAAATTGTTGGATGATGTGAACAATTTGATAAAGTTCTCTGATATAAATATTTATGGTTGGTTTCTTGTATGTTGGTTTTTTTTGTTTAAAAAAATAATTGTGTGAAAATTGAAATAAAGCTCTATTGTTATTGTTTTTTTTTTGTGGACCACAATGTTTTAAATAATTAATAAATTTTTGTTTTAAAGAAAAGCATCCCGAGGACCCAAGCTAACGAAACTCAAAAATAGAAGGGTCGGGTTGACTAATATGTTGGGTTCATTCGGGTTGCTGACCTGCCAACCCGAAATTTTGAGTTGGTCCTAAAAAACTCTCTAACCCAACTTATGTACACTCCAATTAAAAATTTACAAATTTTTCAATAAAGTCCTATAAAAAACTTGTTAACTCAAATTTGATATGTCATTAAAATATTGTTTGATTTATATATTTGGATAGGTAGACGTGCGTTACTTAACAAATAAAAATTCGCTACTCCAGAAGTCCCAAATTGGTGGTACCTTTCACCTTTGCACACATACAAGCAGAATTCGGACGCTGCAGTTATCGATAGTTCAGTAGGGTTGAGATCGATTGTCAGAATTGCATTGAACGAGACTATAATTGTTGTGACGACCTTCTACGACATGGACGAGTTTGTCAAACTGGCTGCCGTTTTTGCCTCCATGACGGTTGTGCCAAAGCCATCTATATTGGTCTTCATCGCTTATTGACTTTTTGAGTCCATGGAAGTTATTGAATTGGAAATGATCGTCATTCAAACAAAATTCAAGCCTATATTGATGTTATTCGAACACACCAACGGTGTGATTTTATCTCGGACTTCCTCCTCGTTAATAGAAGTGCAATTTCATGCCCACATATTAACTTGCTATGCTCGATGCTACAAACATAAAGAGATCTAGGTTGATGATCACCCATTGTGAGTGACTTTGACAATCCTAGGACCTCGCTTTTAAAAAACAAAATTATTTTTATGCTTATTTTGCTCTTGTGTACTAAAAATAATAATAATATAATAATAACAAATAAAAATTAACTCATCCATCAACAAAATTCATCCTACCTATCAATAAAATTCATTTATTCAAAATGGCATCTTCACGTATTCAAATCAATTTTATTTTTATAGGTAGTTTGAGTTCAATGGTTCAACGTTTAAATACGTAGTTTCGTCCGAACACATTATATAAATATCCTGTTAAATATAGAAGTTAACTATTTTTCAACAAAATAATTGGGTAGACTATTTTTCAACTTGCACGGTTCAATTTCACATATTCTTTTAGTTGCCCCATTTAAAAATCACTTAGGCATGTTTGAGGCACCAACTTAGAGTTTGATTCACCAATTATTTTAGTGAGTATATAGAGTAATTACACTAACTTTAATAGTATATAGTATTTACTATTTACAATTATTATAATTCATGAAACATCTCAATTTTTTTAAAAATTAAGTATCATATATAGTATATTAGTTTTTATTTTTTTCTTTTAAAATTTATTCGTGAGCTGTGGCGGTCTGATCAAACAAATAACTGCCATCCACGTGTACTCTTATCTCTACTTTTTCAAAGGTTCACGTTTGACCACGTACCTTAAAATCGACGTCATGATTCAAAGATACCGCCGCAACGTCGTTACAAACCAGTCAATTTGAAGCCACATCGGATTCCTACCTGTCATTGCCATACTCTCACGTCACCCTTGTCTGCCACGTGTTAAATCTGTCTCCCTAAGGCATCAAATCTCACCACAATTATTATTTAATAATTTGAAAGAGGTAAAATTCTATTTAAATATTTATGCAAAAGGGGGAAAAAAGAAACATGAGAATATTGAGTAAATATTTTTGTTTGAATAATTTGTTAAAATAAGAGAAAAATATTTTTAAAACAGGGGGAAGTTTGAATTTTTATAGGGAGGTTTGGAATTTTAATCAAAATTTTCAACTATAAAATAAATTGGTCAAAAGCAAAGGTTCCAATCCAAATCCAATCACATTTTATTCCTTTTAAATCAAACACCACCATAGCCCATAGGCCATACCAAAACAAAAACAACAAGTTAAGAATATATCTTCATGTTTCTAGATTTTTCCACTCTCATCATCAACATAGGATTTTATTCAAATTTTCCATGTTTCTTAAAGATTTTTTTTCTTTATTTTTCTTTTTCTAAATTCAACTACTTAAATTGTGTATTGAGATGTTTATTATATATATATATATATATATATATATATATTATATTTATCAAAATTTAAAGGTTAAATTACAAATTTGGTATTTGAAATTCATTTAATTTCGTTACAATTTCATCGGTTTATTTTCATCATATAAACACATTTGAATTCTTAACTAAATTTTAAATTGAAAAAACACTTTCTAAAAGTTATATATTTCTTTATAATTTTGTTGATGTAAGAAGCTGGACTTTTCAGAGGCGGACTTCAGATTGCGCTAAGTGGTGTAGCCGACTTGCAAAGAGAAAGCAAACTTGCACCGGTGTGAGGCTGAGCCCATTGTACTTCGCTACTTAAGTCAATAGAGAGAGTTCTAAGCTTAAGTGAGGTGTGAGTCGTATGAGTTGCGTACCTTTCAATGAAGGGTGGGCTTCATATATATAGGAGAGGAATGATGGGACGATCGACGTCGATCCATATCCACTTCCTCATCATGAAGATGAGATGGTCCCTAATCCTAAGGCGGATTTGTAGAGATCGTCGTATCACTGCCTAAAATCAGTGGCAGAAGTGTCAGGAGACCTTCCTCACCCTGATTTGAGGGGGTTGATTGTGATGGGAACAAAGATGTCGTTGGAGGAGAGTCTCGCATGCCCCTGACCAAACCCTAAGAATTGAACATATGCTAAGTGGAATAATTTCAAACATATAAGTTACATATAATTAAATTTATGTTTATGTCTATGTCTAGCTAGTCCCTCCCCCATTAACTTGCCCAATCCAAATTAGTCCACTTTAACACACCTCAATTCCCCTATTACACTACATAATTCTAACCAACCAAATCCTATAAACCTAACAAAGCTAACAACAAAATCCGATCATCGCATTAAGACATAATAAAAAAAAGCAACAAAATCCGATCATCGCATTAAGACATAATAAAAAAAAGATTATTCTTTTTTTTTTCTTTTACCATTTCAAGGTTGGAGTCTCTAAATTGAAGAGAAATAAAATGATAAACTATAAAAACCATCCCTAACATCTTTATTTTTGTTTCAAAAATATCTTTATTGTTTGAAAAGATGCAATATAATATTATATTTGACCTTCAAATACTTTCAGATTTAATCCAGACAAGCGTGTCAATCACTACAAAGTATTTTTACTTTGAAAAGTCAAGAATTTAGAATGATTTTATTTATTTATTTATAATTTAGTAAAAATAAAAATAAAGTAATTGATATTTGTGTTATAACATAGACAAACAAAGGATAAAGCGAAAGAAAGAAGACATATTTACGTGGTTGACTAATCGACAAACAAAGACTAGAGCGAAAGAAAGAATGTATATTTGTGTTATGATAGTTAATCGACAAACAAAGACTTCTGACCTATTTGATAAAACAAAAAAACAACATTCTCTTCCCTTAAACTTGCTTAGAAGATTTAAGTTAGTTTATCTAGGAATTCTTCTAAGTTGTTGAGTTTCAAATGGTTAATTCCGTTTTAGATTTGGAACGATAACTTGATCTGAAATTTTAGATAAAATATATATTAATTGTCAGAATCCCATAAAATTTATATTGATTATATTTATATCGACCCAACAAATTGCATTCAATTTCCTTTAACTTGTTTGAATCAGGTAGATAATCAACAAACAAAGACTAGCTACGTCTACCGTCCGGAAACAAAAGGAGAAAATGTTTTCCTATCGTGTTAAGATCAGAAGTCATATTGGAGGATTTATATTTAACTGATAAAAGTTATTGAAATATTTATACATGACATCATTCTAATGACATAATATCTAGACCGTCCCGTAGTCTTAGTTACGGGAGCGTGTGACAACTATGCGCCAGTTATTGAAGGCCCCAACTGGACCACTGAAAATCGTGCTACCCACATGCCTCTTCCTCCCCCTATAATTACCCCTTCTTCTCTTCCTCATCCTTCTTATCTTCTCCATTCAATTCCCAAATTCCTCTCTTCTTTCCCCACACTCTCCAATGGCCGACTCACAGAGACGCTCCTCCACCGCCGCCGCCGCTTCTCGGCGGCAACAACAACAACAACAGCAGCCGAGCCGCCTGCAGCGCAGAGCTCCGGCCTCCCTGCAAATCAACCGCTCCGATTGGAAGGTCGCCATCCCTCTCTTATCGCCACTCGTCTCTCCATCGTCGCCGAATGAGATCCAAAATTGGACGGCGGATTCAGGATCGAGTTCCTCTTCTCAGCATCATCATCATAAAGAATCGGAGCCGGAGAAGCTACCGGTTTTTAAGAAATGGCAGCATCCGGCGGCGCCGTTTCATTACGATTCCGCCGGTTCTAGGGCTCCCAGATTCGTACCCGCCTAATTCGATATATATTTTTTTTTTTTGAAAATAAATTCGACTTGGATCTGTAATCAGAAGAAGAATTTGTAGTCTGTAGATCTAACGGTCTGTTTTTGACGAGCTTATTGATGGAATCTTATGCTTAACCACACTCGATTATTTGTACATATCATTGGGTTGGTTTTGGTTGGGCTTTTTTTTTTCTTCTTTTTTTATTTTTCACTAATATTATATTATTTGGTCACATCATTCATCACACTACTAACATTTAGATTGAACTGACATTTAGCAAGTAAAATAATATATCAACCAATAATTAAGCTATCAAATTGACCCGGACGATGAGTGAGTTATTATTAACTCTGGTTATAATAGAATGTGAGTTATAGTAGTTGTGATAGTAAATACTATTAAAGTCATTACTCTATCAATGGTGAATTTTGATAGTCGGTGGGCCAAACGTAAACTAAGTTATATAACACAGTCTACCAAACTCCAAGTCAGTATTCCAATTCCAAACGCTCCCTTAAAGTCGTAGGTTTAAATTTACTATCCCTTTTGTTGTCCTAAAAAGAAAACAAAAATAAGATGCAAGGTGGAGTGACAAACCTAAATATATATTCAAAGTGGAGTGACAAACTTAAATATAGTTTAACGAGAGTTAAGATATACATCATCGACCAAAAGGTTAAAGATTCAAATTCTCATCCTCGTGTTGAATTTAATTTTTTTTTAGGAAAACTGCAATGTGGTGTAGTAGTTTGAAGCGAGTAAAGAAAAAAAAATAATTATTGTGGTATTTTCATTGATAACTTACTAACTGTTGTGATATGTCAAAATAAGCCTGGTTCAATTAAAATATAGTAATTACTCTTGCTCTTTAACTCTTGCATGATTGATTCAAAAAAAAAAAAAAAAAAAAAAAACTCTTGCATGATGTTAAAAAAAAAAACTCTTGCATGATGTTAAAAAAAAAAAAAAACATTGTGGTCCTTATGGTGGCTAACTAACCTATGTGACAAAATAAAAAAAACAAAAAATTGTCCTCATACTAACTAACCTATGACTTTAATATATGTACCTATCATCCATATGTTGGAACAACTAACATAAAGATAGAATTATTTAAAAAAAAAAAACTGGTTATTTTTTAAAGGAATTAATTAAGTAAACATTTTAAATATTCAAATTCATAATACAATGAACTTAAACTTCACTCTAAAACAAACCGAAAGTTTGAACCTGAATTTATTGGGAGGCTCAAGTTTAATTTTTTAAATAGTTTAAATTGAAAAGTGGAGAATTTTGACCAGCACACAAAGAAAAAAAAAAGGATCTTATCTTTTTGTTAATGCCAATGAGAATTGAAATTAATTACTTTATTTTACTAATGGAACTGACTAGGAGAGAGAAGTTAAGATGAATGATTGAAAGATTATTATCATATATATATATATATATTTCTCGTTTTATTCGACAGGTTGAAGTGAGAGTTTGAACCTAATACTTCATAATCACTAGACGATACTAATTGAGCTATGTTTTTATTAACATATATATCACTTCTAAATACTAGACTTAGTATAATTTTTTTCACTCTACTTAGAATAAGAAGGGACTAAAAAATAAAGATTATGGTTTAAATAATATATATTTTAGTTTCCATACTTTTTACTTTGGATTCGTTTTTGTTACTATACTTTCAAAACGTCTATTTTGATCCTTATATCTTTAGTTTTTATTTAAGTGTAAATTTTACAAAAATCTTTTAATACAAAATTATTTTTACATTTTAAAAAATTTAGCAACTGAAGTGTCAGGCTAAAATTATGATCGAAAAAAAAATGAAGGGACCAAATTGATCATTTTTTAAACGTACAAGGACAAAAAATAACATTTTAGAAGTATAGAGACCAAAATGAACCAAGATCAAAAGTATAGAGTCAATCAAAATAGACGTTTTGAAATTTGAAAATACATGGACTAAAATGAAACAAAAAAAATAAAAAAAATTTGGGAACCAAAATAGTATCTAAACCGAAGATTATTTTGCTATTAGTTAAAATATTCACAAAAATTGTTTGGTAGTTTAAAAAAAGGAATAATTTTTTTTCTATAGGAATTTGGAAGATGTAGAATTCTTACCGTTGGACAGAACACGTCTAAAGTCTAACACTTTATAACGTTGTGTCCATCACACTCCATTACTTAAGTTAGTACTTAGGGTGTGTTTGGTTTAGCTTCCTAAGTGTTTAATTTTTGCAAAAAGTCATTTTGGAATAAATTGAAGTGTTTGGCAACCATTCAAAATGAATTTTTGGAGAATGAGTTTTTGAAATAATGCATTTTGGATGAAACACTTGATATTAACTTTTGAAAAAAATGTTTTTGAGTGTTTATTTGAAAAACCTACATAATTCTCATATTGTATTCAAATTACCAAAATACCCTCACACTCCTCTTTTAAATTTTCTCCACCAACCAACCTCCTTCGACCACCGTCGCCCCTCACCGACCATCTCCGACCGCCGCCTCCAAACTCCGACTACCACCGTCCAACTCCGGCCACCCGTCGCAGGCCACCGCCTCCCACTCTTGCCATTCGTCGCCCCGCTCAAACCGCCCGACCCCGGCCACCGTCGCCGCCACCTGACCCCCAGCAACCGCCGCCGCCACCCGACCCCGGCCACCGCTGCCGCCACCCGACCCCGACCACCGCCGCCGCCACCCGACCCCAGGCAACAACCGCGGCCACCGTCGCCGCCACCCGAACCGCGGCCACCGTCGCAGCCACCCGAACCCCGGCCACCGCCGCCACCCGACCCCGACTCCCGCCTCCCCAGCCACCCGACCCCAACCCTACCACCGCTGGCCAGGACCTGACCACCCGACCCCGACCCCGACCACCGCCGACCCGACCACCCGACCCTGACCCCGACCACCTGACCCCGACCCTGACCCCGACCCCGACCCTACCACCGCCGACCCGACCACCCGACCTGGACCCCGACCACCGCCGTCCCCCGACCCGGCCACCCGACCCTGACCACCCGACCTCGACCCCGACCCCGACCCCGACCGCCCGACCCCGACCCCAACACCGACCCCGACCCCGACACCGACCGCCCGACCTCGACCCCTACCCTAGCCCCGACCCGGACCCCGTCTGCCCGACCGTGACCCTGACCCTGACCCCGATCCCGACCCCGACCCCAGCCTCGGCCCCAACCCCGACCACCGCCGGCCACCCGACCTCGACCCCAACCCCAGCCGCCCGACCCCGACACCAACCCCGACCCTAACCCTGACTGCCCAACCCCGTCCCTGACTCCGGCTGTCCGAACTCGACCCCGACCCCGACCTCGACCGTCCGACCCTGACCCCGACTGCCCGACCCTGACCCCGACTCCGACCCTAACCGCCAGACCCCGACCCCGACCGCCAAACCCCGACCATCAACAATAGTAAACCCTAAACTCTAAACAGCAAATATAAATTTAAACTTATTAATTCATATTGTTTATTAATAATTGTCCTTATAGTAATTTGACATTGAGAGAAACACTTTTAGTGTAGAACAAACCAAACACACTTGTAGATAAAAACACTTTTGAGAAAATGTAACCAAACACATGAGTGTTTTAATTATAAACATTTCTAGAAAAAATGTTTTTGAAAAAATGCATTCTTTGAAAAACATTTTTTTAGTAGTCAATCCAAACACACCCTAAATCTGAGGTGTTAAGTTGAGTAAATATATTAATTATCCCATATGTGCGTATGCAAGAGAGTATAATGGAAGAAAGTTCCACAATTTATATGGAATAAAAATAGAGTACTACTCCTTTGGAATTGGTTATTGTTAAATCATCAATCAACTTAAAAAGTTTAAGCTGATGAGTTAATAATTCAATACTCTCTCTCACTTGTGAACTTGAAAAGTTGTAGAGGCTCAATCAATGAAAATCAATATTAATAGGAGGAAGAAATGACATTATAATAGTTTAAACACAAAACCTTCATTCTCTGAATCCTAAACCGTTCTCCAATACCATGTTAAATTACCAATCAATTCAAAAGCTCAGGTTGATGCGTTAATATTTCAATAATTCCGGCTAGATTTTACGACGACTATCTCTCCAGACATACACAACTGCATGTAGAGCGATATTCTCTACTTCAATAATTCCGACTAGATTTATACGACGACTATCTCTCCAGACATACACAACTGCATGTAGAGCGATATTCTCGGCCAAATATGGTTGGATTGGCGGCTACACGTCGAGTTGATGCTTCACAATTGAGGTGTGGCTCGCGGGTATCTTGAGTCAACGATCTATGTGGCGGCCAAGCACACACAATGTGGATGGTATTTCCCCCTCATAACAGGAGAAATGATATAGGGGTGTTTGGAGCACCAACTTGGAGTTGGATAGACTGAGTTATTATAACCGAGTCTACGTTTGACCCACCGACTATTATAACCCACAGTCAATAAAGTAACTATACTGAATTACCCAGCACCTCAAACAGTATCTAGGGGATTGTTAAAGATGAACCACACAGACCTATTGGTCGTCAATACATTCATATGTAAGTTGAGCAATACTTGCTCTGGAAGGATTGTTAAAGATGATGTTTATTAATAAAAGCCTAGACGAATTCTTTTAGGAATATGCTACCATCAAGTTTGTAAATAATAATGAAATCCTTTAAATCTCATTCTTCTCTTTAGTTTGAGTTACATTCTCTCTCTCTTTCTTTTAACTATACATAATATTTGTTTATTTTCTTACTGATTTTAATTGTATTGAATTGGAAAGAATTTTTTTTTGTACCCATTTTAGTAAGATATATTTGTATTTTCATACAAGATCTTGATATGGTTTGAATGGTCAATATTCAAAATTCAGAAGAAAAAAAAAAGAAAAAAAAAAGACAAAAGGAGTGGACTATATAATACAAGAATATAATATAAAAGCATTCAAACCATAAATTAATAAACAATAATTATTCTCTGAATTTCTTCAAAAAAATTATTCTCTAAATAATCCCTCAAATGATTAATTTAAAAATACTCAACACATAAATATATATATATATATATATATATATATATTTTCAGCATAATGCACAAATTTCCTCAATTTTACCAAATCAGCCCCTTAAGATGGCCCAATTTGCACAATGTCTTGTTTGGCCCATAATTTCCACTTAGAAACCTCCCCTATTTTATAATTATGATACTTATTATTTTAATTTTAAGAATATAAAATTTATCATATGCTTTCAATATAATATCTATTTAGTTCAAGATTTTAATCACGGTTAGAATCAAAATTATACTTACCCTTAATCTTTAATATTATCATGTGTTGACGGAATGCTGACATGACACTCCATTAGATAAAATTTGAATAAAGTGACATGATCTATCAATTAATTAGATGATGTAAAAATGAATAGACAGGCACAATCAGAATCGAACTAGACTTGAGATAGACACTAGGGTTCGGTCGAGGCGAGCAGATTACTACCAAATTTTATCTCGATAAATTTTTGAAATTGAAATTTCTATGTTTGGAGGGAGGGGATATTATTCACATAAAGAAGGGGTTGTTTGGATTTGAAGAAAAATAAAAAGTAGTTGATACCAAGAAGAAAGCTACAAACACAAAATCACAAGTCACTCATCACCAATACCACCACTTGTAAGTTGTAAATATATATTCCCCCATATGCTCACTCCAAACACAAACTTGCTTCTTTCTCAAAATGTAAAGCCATAAACTAATCCCTATTTTGAGTTAAATACTAATTTAAATTTGTGTTAAATTACATTTTTGATGTCTGAAGCTTGAATTTAGTAGTACTTGGGGTCTCTAAAGTTTCAAACTCAATATTTTATCTTAGAAATTTTACTTTTGATACATTTTTTATCCTTTCGTTAATTTTTCAGTTAAATCTTAACGGAAAGCTCACGTGGTAACTATTTTTTTTAATTAAAAAATATTTTTAATTATTAAATTTAAAATAATATTTCTTTAAAAAAAAATTATCTCCTCTCTCTCCTTCTCCCCTTTTTTTCTCTCAACCTCTTGTCTTCTTCTTCCTCCCGTCATGGCCACCACCACCGATTTACACTTGAATGAAAAGTGGAGCCTCTATGAATTTGTGATTGCCTGAGTCCCAAAGAAAATGGGAGAAAGAGATAGAAGAGAGAAAAAAAAGTTTTTTTTTTTTTAATTTTTTAATAATTTAAAATAAAAAAAATATTTTTAATAAAAAATAGTTGTAAGTTAGCTCTCCGTTAAGTTTTAACAGAAAAATTGACGGAATGACCAAAAACACACTAAATCCAAATTTTAGGAACACAAAATGTTGAATTTGAAACCTTAGGGACCCAAATACTACCACAAAAAAAATGTTAAGTTTGAAACCTTAGGGACCCAAATACTACCACAAAAAAATGTTAAGTTTGAAACCTTAGGGACTCAAATACTACCACAAAAAATGTTGAGCTGGACAAAAAATGTAATTTACCCTTCAAACTTTATATAATCTAAATCATTTTTTTTTTAGTTCAACATTGGAGTGGGAGGATTCGAAACTCTAACCTCGATGGTCGAGGACACGTCTTTATACCAATTGAGTTATGCTCGATTTGACTAATCTAAATTTTATCGTTGTATAAAGATTTCACAACTTTATGCCAATTGAGCTATGCTCGGTTTGACATAACATCTTACTTTTAATTTGATAGGTGTATAAAAAAATAAACTAATATTTTATGAAGTTTAAGAAGTAGACGCAATAGTTTTATATACATATTTGATTAGTTTTAGATTGTTTGGTTGTGTAAATATCGTATAAAAGATTGATATAAATATTGTTTTTTCATTTTAGTAGTTGAACCTAAAATGTTAATGGATTTGTTTACCCTATCACCAAATCCTCCATAGATTTTGAATTCATTTGATATTTCCTTCACATGTTATTTTAAAGAATTAGATTTGATATGAAATGTGTTTCTAATGCGATGTTATGTTTATTTATTTATTTATTTATTTTAAAAAAAATGCTTAAATTTTATTTTAGTTCTTAAATTTAAAAATATCAATTTTAAGACTCAAATATTAAAAAAATAATCATTTGGTATCAGAAAATTATCTATGTTAG
Source organism: Herpetospermum pedunculosum (assembly GCA_028017165.1). Taxonomy (NCBI): domain Eukaryota; kingdom Viridiplantae; phylum Streptophyta; class Magnoliopsida; order Cucurbitales; family Cucurbitaceae; genus Herpetospermum; species Herpetospermum pedunculosum. Next base: position 3,464,812 of record CM051524.1, on the reverse strand, counting down.
AAAAATTGAAGGTAGAATCAAAATGGTTATTTTTAGGAATACATGTTTAATTATTTATGAATTTAGGGCCGTCTTATATATAAGTTATGAAAATTTAATTTTGTGTCTGTCTCACCTGAAAATAATAGACATTTGTTTTAAAAAAAATTCTAAACCTTTTAGGCACCAAATTAAAAAGCTAATGAGGTGTAAGACACAAAATTAAAAGTTTAGGCCCCGTTTGATAACTATTTCGTTTTTTGTTTTCTATTTTTGAAATCTAGGCTTGTTTTGTCCTAATTTCTTTAATATGAATTTCATTTTTATTTGAGAAACATTTAAATTTTTAGTCAAATTTCAAAAACAAAAACTAATTTTTGAAAGCTACTTTTTTTTTTAATTTTTAAAATTGGTTTGATTTTTTAAAACATCGGTAGAAAGTAGATAACAAAACAAAGAAAGTTACAGTGAAAGTAATGTTATAAGCTTAGTTTTCAAAAACAAAAAACTAAAAATCAACTGGTTATCAAACGGGGCCTTATAGATCTATTAAATAGATATATTAGATACAAATTTAAAAGTTTAAAAGGTTATATTAGATAAATTCTAAAAGTTCAATATCTAAACTTGTAATTTGACTCTATTTTAAAAGATTAGACACTCAAATACTTTTTAGAAGCTTATAGAGTAAAATAGATTATAAACATATAGGCAACCACACATCTAGCTCAACTGGTTACATCGATCACCAGATGTTCGAATCTTCAATCTCACTTGTTGATTAGCTCGGACACAAAAAAAATATGTATGGTTACATCGATCACCAGATGTTCAATTTCCAATCCCACTTGTTGATTAGCTCGAAAAAAAAAAAAAAAAAAAAAGAAAAAAAAAATTGATTCCTTGTCGTTGAACAAACTTAGACGAATCCATAAGCTTCAAGCAATTGAAAATTTTGATTCCTTGTCGTGTTAAAGTTGAACTTCTTTATGTTTTTGGGTTTGAAATATCAAACATGAGATACAAAATTCAATTGATTTACACCCAAAGACAAATCACAAACGCACACGTGTATGATTTAGGATAACATTATTTATTTAATCATTTACTTTCAAAGATAATCAATCTTTGATGATAATATAGCAACAAGTGGATAACAATTGAAAACTAAAATGTGTAAGGGCCAAATTTTAAAAAGAAAATGGCAAGTTTTATAAGAAGCTTTAATTATATATAAGAACAAAAATCACTTAAATAATATTTTTCAATAATTCACTCAATTCTACTTGAGATCTTACATCTCTATTCATTAATTATTGGAATACATGCCAAACCGAGCATAGCTCAATTGACATAAGGTTGTGTTCGTGACTATGAGGTCATAGGTTCAATCTCGCTTTAATTAAAATACCGTTGCAAAAAAATTATTGGAATACATTATTACTAAAATATCAAATGATTAGCATGTCAAATAATTAATACTATTGCATATAATCAAATAATTAATACCATTGCATCAATCCTAGTTATTTTACATGATTAAAAAAATATTTGTTTAATTAATAAATTGTGTATTTCATTTAGTATTACATAAGAAAAAAAAATAGTTTCTTGTTTATTAGACAAACATGATGGGGGAAGTTCTTCATCTTTTCGATGTTGGATTCTCAACATGCTCGCGATGCATCTTGCCTCTTTGAGTTTTGGTCCATTTTGAGATGATGTCCTTTTGGGTTCACCATTCTTGGTTCGGATCCCCATTTGGACTTCGTGGCTCTAATACCATATTAGACATCATGGGGTTCCATCATAAAACCAGTTAGGAATAGGAGAAGTAACCCATATATGTTATATTGTGAGTGAGGTCCTTTCATCTTTTCGACGTGGGATCCTCAACATTGTTGAAATTTATTCAAAGAGTTACCTTTAAAATTTATTTTTTAAAAATTAAAATAATTAATTTGAATCATGAAAACGAAATCTTGCTAAATTTTATTCACTATTTCGACGTTCAAACCTTTCAAATACGACTTTAGGAGTCGAGATAGATGAATCATAAGTTATTCCAATTTTTATTTTGACCTAATAATGTCATTGTTAAACATCAATCATAATGTGAGAAAAAAGAAAAAAGAGATTGAAAGGGTCAAGATGGAAAAAGTATGGTCTTATTCCCTTAAAAAAGAAGTTTGGTTTGGTCCCTTTCCTCTTTTTCTCTAAAGGGGGCACCCATTTCAATAATGATGCTTTTGCTTAAAACTATTTGCATTGAATTGCATGCTTGCAAACCCATTTTCATTAGGAACTCACCCATTTAAAATAAGGGTTTAAGATTAATTTAATTAAAGAGAGAAAGTATATAAATCTATTGTAATTTACAAATTACCCTTAAAAGAATCAAAGATGTCAATTGTAGTTTTAAAAAAAGAACAAAATCATACCATGAATACTCTCATTGGTTGGTTTTTTTTTTCTTTTTTGGCAGCCAAATGTTGTAGGGTTACGTGGTCTATTCCGTGATAATAGTCGAGGTGCGCGCAAACTTTCTCGGACACTCACGGATATAAAAAAAAATGTTGGTAGATACGTATCATTTAAATTTTATTGCGGAGAAAGAAAATTATTTGATCTCTTTTTCACTTTAGCTCAACAACAACTGCACTGTTGGAGATCAAACCATGAACTTTTGAGATCATAATTAATGTCTTACCCACTAAATTCATAATAACATTTGTCTATTTGTGGTTATATGTACAAGTTTTAGTACGCATTTTTCTCTTTATTAAAAAATAAGATTATGGTTGAATTCTTCAACTTCTCTATTTGTACCATTGTTAAAATTAATGATTAACAACCACAACAATCATAGTAACTTGAAAAAAAAAAGTGAATACTTAGTTGATGATAAAGGATAACAAGTAGGGTTTTTTCCGCACAGATGACCTCCCATTAGGGTCTTAAATCCAAATGAGCTGATTTTTTAAAACACATGTTTTTTGACATTTTCTCGTGATCAGCAAACCCCCTCAAGTCATTCGTACTCTTCGTTGAGCACGATCGGGAGAGACGACTATAGTGCCCTCGTGTTCAGCGCAGTGCTGATGACGTCAGTCAATGAACAAAAACATGTGTTTCCAAGCGGAGGTCAAAAAACAATAAGATTTCGAAGGAAGGTCATATGTATAAATTAATTATCTGTTTAATTTAGAGGTAATTAAAAGAATAAATAAACAAATCATGAAATTTTAATTAAAATCTTTGTATAGGATTAAATAAGACGTTAATAAAATTATTTAAAACAAAAAAAATGTTAATAAAATTAGAAGACATAAAAATTTACCGTACGTGTGTAGTATCTGTCAATATATATATATACCCTTTATTCACACTAAAAAAAAGCTTAGAAGACAAGGAAATTTCATTCCTTCCCCTCCAAAGAAAAAAAAAAAAAAATCAATTATGAAATTATTTTAGTGATGTTTTTAAATATTTATTTATTTATTTTATTATTATTATTTTTTTTTTTTATAGAGAATTAAACTCGTGACCTCTTAGTCATTAATCTATTCAATTTATCGGTTAAACTATGTTCATATTAGCTATTTTTTTATTTTATTAAATCGGTGAAACTTCTAAATTTCATATTATAGAATATAGATAACATTCTTTAAATAAAGATAATCATGAATATTATTTTTATGTTATAAAGTTGATGTTAAAAAGAAGAAAGCAAATTTTTTTTTTTTTTTTTTAGCAAAACCATATGATTTATGCTAGTGTAGTAGCAATATTGATTGATCATGATTCACAAAACAAAGCCTTAACCCACTTTCTTTTTGTCAATATTTGGTTGCTATTTTGCTAGAGAAAAAAAAAAAAAAAATGAATGGCCATGTGCTTTGGTGTAGCCCATGGTCAATTTTTTTTTTATATATTTTTTTTCTCAATAAAAATTAAAAACAACATACCTAATCCCACTACAACTTCTCTACTTTTGACCAATTTATTATTATTATTATTATTATTATTATTATTATTTTATTTTATGATTTGATATGTTGATGTAAATCCCAATCAAGCCCCTCTCATGGGCTTTGTGAGATAGAGATGAAGATTGGAAAAGACATAATAGATTTAATTTTTTTTATTTTATAATCTTTATCCTTTTTGGTATCCAAATTAATTGATCAATGATTTTTTGAGAGCTTTGTCCCTTCTTATAACAAAAGGCAAACAAAATTATTAAAAAACAGAAAAAAAAAAAAAAAAAAAGGAAAAAGAGAGAAAGTTCCAACTCATAGACAATGGCATGCTTTTGAAGGCATAGTGATATATTGTAATGAAAGGGGAGGGGAGCAGGTGTACTTAAATCATATCACTTTTTTCATTTTGTGGTACAAAAGTTTGGAACAAAATCATTCACACCTTCCCAAACCCAACTCAACTTAAACTACAACAACTTTTTCGACATCGTCGCTTCTAAAATATCTCTAAACTTTATAAAACGTCTCGTTGAAATGTCTTGAATCTGTTATGACACGCTACGATTGGTTTGATATAGAAATTATGTATTTGTATTGAATTTTGACTCATTATGTATTAGGTTATTAGAAGAGTCTCATATATAAACTTTCTAATGACTTTTGTCGCCCACTAGTCTGTTATTGTTGTAATTCTCTTCTATTCGTAATACAACTGTGTCGATTCTCTTGCACTTTTATTCTTTGTTGTTCGATTATGTCGTAACACGTCTAATAAGTTTTTAAATTTTAAATTTTATGTTTAATAAGTTTATGTCATATTCAAAATTTTAAAAAGTTGATTGATTTGATTAAAAATTAAATTTTATGACTAATAAATAAGACTCTAAACATTTAATTTTTTTTCTTCTAAGAAGACGGTAAATTCTAAAAAAAATCAAATAGGTCAATGACCCAAAAATTGACAATTCAAAGACTTATTAGACACGAAATTTAAAGTTTAAGAATTTATTAGACACTTATTAAATTTATGGACCAAATAGACACTAACCTAAAAGTTAAGAAACTAAACTTATAATTTAATCTCAAAGTTAAAATCTCTTATATAACTTTTTTTCAACTATATATGGGATAAGAGATTCGAATTTCTGACTTCTTGGTTGAAGATGTATACTTTTTGTCGGTTAATTTCGTGTAAGATTAGGGCACAACAATGAAGTATGAATATTTGAACCTCCAACGTCAAAAGAAGGAGTACTACATGTCAATTACTGCTAAATTATCAATTATGTTTCCTTTAACTTTGGTAAGATTAGTTGAATGTGCACAACGCTCTTGAATATATTATATAATATAGTTTTATTGACTTTATGTGTGTATGTGGAATATCAAAGTCAAAATTATAGTCCACATTTACATTAGTGACAATTTTCCAGCTTCCTTGGGACATGTCAGAAAACCAGTGAAAATATTGGCTATGTAATGAATATGAATAAGTAAATGCCTATTTGTGTGAATTTGTTGCTCACCATTATAGAATTAAAGTCTCACCAACTTTACTAAATATATTTGTATATAAATGTTTAACTAATTCGAAAATAGTTGTTGGAGCATGACTAAGTTGACACATGTATGTGTTGACGACCAAAAGATCTGTAGTTCGAATCTAAAAAAAAAAATTGAAGAATTTCGTATAAAAAAAAAAAAAAAATTAACAAACATATATTTTTTAATTAACAAATCCAAATTCATCCTAATTTTCGAAAAAGTATCAAATTAATCGGTAACGATTTAGTCCATATACTTTCAAATGTATAACAATTTATCTTGTAAACTTTATCATGTAACTTCTTCATTCATATATTTTTAAATTTGTTACAAATTAGTTGTTATCATGAAAATATTCATCAAAATTAAATGTCAATTTTTATTATGTAATAACTTAGTTTTTCTAGTTTATAAATATATTTAGTCTATATAATCAATTTATGGATCTACATAAATAAGAAATTCTATTAATATATATATAATTTTTTTCAAATTGTTTGTTACAAATTAAAATTTAAAGACAAAATTGTAGTTTTCATGAAAGTTCATAACTTGTTTATCTTTTTTACTAAATCGTTACAAACTAAACTAAGCTGAGTGTATTTTTATAGATGATCTTTTTGGATTCTGTAATGTTTTTGGACCTGTCTAAAAAATAATATTTTTTTGTCATTTTGCTGACGTCATCAACACTTCGTTTTGCTGGGTACGAACACGTTCATGAAGAAAAAGTCTGTAATACTCTTTGTTGAGCACGAGAATACTATAGGTCGTCACTTCGCGATCATATTCAGCGAAAGGTATTAAAGACTTTTTCTTTGTGATTTGTTTTTAACAAATGCGTACAAGATCAAACAAACATGCATTTAAAAAAACGGGTCAATTGGCGTTACGGTCTAAAAATACCCGAACTAAACCGGTGTAAATTGGAAAAGTTTTAAAAAAATTGAAAAAAAGAAGTCAGAAGTACAGAATTAACAACAAATACATCACTGTTCCACCATTTCTGACCTTCAAAAATAGTCACAGAGAGCGTCTTTTTTCCCTCCAATCTCTCTCCCTCGGCCCTCTCTTCTGGGTTTTTGTTTGCTCAATGAGCTGCTCGGCGCCGCCCTTCGACCTCAGAATTCTCTCTCTGTAATCAAAATCATCTCATACTCTTTCATTAATGCCAGAGCACCCCATGAAATTTATTTTCCACTTCCCAACTGTTCGATTCTCCCCAATCTTCAACAAAATGTAATGGGTTTCCTCTAATTTCTCCAATTTCTTCTTCTTCAGATCTGCAGCTCACTTGGGTCGACTCTAATTTCCTCCAGATTTTGAAGATTTCTCTCAAAGGGTCAATTTTTTCTGGGTTTACATCGATACCCATATCGAATTGAAGAGGAGCAATGGTTGCAGAGCCTTGGATTGTCAAAATGGGGAACCAGGTTAGCGCTAATCTCAAACACGCCCTTCTCGAACCTTCTAAGAACAAGAACTCTAAAAAACCAGAAATCGGTGGTAATACTAAGCAAACAGTCGGTATTCTCTCTTTTGAAGTTGCTAATGTAATGTCCAAAACGATTTACCTTCATAAATCTCTGTCTAATTCGGCCATTTCGAAGCTCAAGAACGAGATCTTGAGCTCCCATGGAGTTAGAAACTCAATTTCCTCTGATGAAGTTCATCTTCTCGAGCTTGCGGTTGTTGAGAAGCTTGAGGATTTGAATCGAGTGGCTAATGTGGTTTCTAGACTTGGGAAGAAGTGTTCTCAACCTGCGTTACAGGGGTTTCAACATGTGTATTTGGATATCATTAATGGAGTTATAAATGTGAAGGAATTGGGGTTTTTGGTGAAGGATATGGAGGGGATGATGAGGAAAATGGAGAGGTATGTGAATGCTACGGCGAATTTGTACACTGAAATGGAGGTTTTGAATGAATTGGAACAGGCTGCAAAGAAGTTTCAGAACAATCAGCATGAAGAGAGTAGAAAGGTGTATGAACAGAAACTTATATGGCAGAAACAAGATGTGGGACATCTCAAGGAGATTTCTCTTTGGAATCAAACGTTTGATAAGGTTGTCGAATTACTGGCGAGAACTGTTTGTACTGTTTATGCAAAGATTCATTTTGTATTTGGGGACTCTTTTCTGAAGAAGGATGTGATTGTGAATGAGAATGCCTCAAGTCATGATGTGAATCATAATCATCATCATGTTCAGATTGGTGCGGCGGAGTCGTTGGAATCGAAACGTGTGTCGGTCGAGAGAGGGTCTGGACCGAGACGGCGGTCGAGTTTCAAGTCTCAAATTAGCTCAAGAAGAGGTGAGGTTCCATTGTTTACACCTGATGACATCAATTTCCCTTGTGGAACAAATCCTGGGAGGCTTCTCATGGATTGCCTTAGTTTGAGTAGTTCTGTTTCCAAGTTGGATGATGAGGATGAGGATAGTTATGTTGACCGTGACGATCGGAGCTGCCAAATCTCCGGTCGTAGCATTAGGAACAGTAGCTCCAGCCATTTCAGTTCCTTCAGCCAGGTGCAGTTCTCTGTTCCATTTGGGGTGGATCAAAGACAAGCTAAAAGTGTGATGTCTAACAGTGGAGGAAATTTCGGCTTCAAGAGTAGGTTATCTGTCTATGCACCGGTTTCAACCGTTGGAGGCTCTGCTCTTGCTTTGCATTATGCAAATATCATCATTGTCATAGAAAAGTTGCTTCGTTATCCTCATTTAGTTGGCGAAGAAGCTCGGGACGATTTGTATCAGATGCTACCAACAAGTTTAAGATCATCCCTGAAAACACATTTGAAGTCTTATGTTAAGAACCTGGCTATATATGATGCTCCTCTTGCCCATGATTGGAAGGAGACTCTCGATGGGATCTTGAGCTGGCTCGCTCCATTGGCACACAACATGATTCGATGGCAAAGCGAACGCAATTTCGAACAACATCAGATTGTGACTCGGACAAATGTTTTGTTGATCCAAACTTTGTATTTTGCTGATCGTAAGAAGATCGAGGAAGCCATATGTGAGCTTCTTGTTGGATTGAATTACATTTGCCGCTACGAGCATCAGCAAAATGCATTGCTGGATTGCGCTAGTAGTTTCGACTTTGAAGATTGTATGGAGTGGCAGTTGCAATGTAAAGCTTCGTATCTTAATTGAAGACGACGGTACAGGCGTAGACCATTTTTTTCTCCTTATTACACAATGCATTTAGAGGAATGATAGTTCAATAGAATTGTGAATACTGAGCAGCTTTAGCACACTGAAAGACATGATTGATGGGGACTTCAATTCGTCACTGTTTGCTGTTAAGAGGTATGAAAGTTTCAATCCAAATTACCCATTTGCATCCTTGATGAAATGAATCTGCATATAATTTGTTGGATTGAATACACATAGTTTCAAAACATTGCCATTTTTCATCTTTCTTCTCGACGTACATGCCATCGCTCGTGTTGTTTAATGTTACGAACTTATGGCCAGTCATTGATATATGTGATGTCTTTTGCACTGCATTTCATAGTCACAAGCAATGTAGTAAAAACTGACTAGATATTGAATTTCTAAGTTTCTTACTTTGTTTGCTGTTCTTGTGGACTGTTTTTTGTTTGGTTTTGACATAGAAAATTTGAGTATCTATTAAAGAGCTACAGCCTGCTTGGATTATACACCAGCAGGAAATTTTGCTTTTCAGGTGGAAATTTCTGTTTTTGTACATTATGCAATCAGATCAGGCTGAATTCTTTCAAATGAAGATGGAAAAAGGGAATTTGGTGCTCAAATCTCCTGATCCCCAACGATCTACGGTTTAACTTTTTCTCCCCAATTTGCCCCTTCCCGCCTCGTCCCCCCCTGTCCCACGATTCGTTTTTCTTTCTTGGTGGTTGTAATTTAAATATAAAACTGTAGCTTGATGTATTTAAATCACAACCATATCTATATCAATGCCAATTCAATGGATGAAATATATTTCTTAGAGGACATTTCTGCTACACACATGACACACAAACTCACCAAACACTATTTTATTTGTTCCTAGGTTTCCAGATTTTACCCTTTTGGTCCTAGTTTTGAGTATAGTTTCTATTTGGTCCTTAAGTTACAAAATGTTACATTTACATCATTTTTCGAGTTTAGTTTCCATTTGGTCCCTAGATTTCAAAATATTACATTTCTACTTTGAATTTTAAGTTTAGTTTCTATTTCGTCCTAGGTTTCAAATTGTACTCATTTACCTTTGAGTTTTCACTAATGCTCATTTTTTGCCATTTGTATTAATTTTCTATTAATTAATTTAGTTTTTACTAATTTTTTCGTCAAAAGATTAAAATGTAACATTTTGAAACAAAAAAGACTCGATGTAAACTAAATTTCGAACTCAGCGGTAAAAATATAATATTTTAAAATTTAGGTATGAAATAAAAACTATATTAGGGACCAAAATGATAATATATATATATATATATATATATATATATATATATATATATATATATATATATATTTTTGAATGAAGAGTATGGAAAAATGGTCCAAAGTTTCCTAAAAGTTGGAAGAGTAATGAATGTGATGATGGATGGAGTTGCATTCATTGTTGCCTTAAAGGTTATTTGCTCATGTAGCTGAGTGTCCATAATGTGCTGCCATGTGCATCATTAATTCATCAAATCTGCTTCACAATATAAATTTGTCTTGTCAAACCGAGCATAGTTTAAAGTTGTGTCATTGACTAAGAGGTTATGAATTCAATCTCTGCATTAATTAAAATATCTTTGCAAAAAAAAAAAATATAAATTTATCTTCAATACAACTAAAAAAAACTATTGGTTTCATCTGGTAGATAGATTTCTCTTATTTTTTGTCAAAAGTTTCTATGTTTTTTATTTTTAATAATTTAATTTCTATAATAAATGCATTAAATAGGGATAAGTGAGTGAAATAAGTCAAACTTCTATGATTCAAAATCAAAACTTATTATGCCAACAAGACCATAGCTCAACGGCATGATGTCACGTCTAGTAGCCATGAGATTTAGGTTCAAGGTCTTATTATTTCATTTAAAATTACATAAATAAAATTATCTTTCATCAACGGGTCATCATGTTGATAATAACTCCCGGACGTTACAAGGATTACGTAAGTGCCCGAGAAAGAGCATTTTCTAGACTTCACAGACTATATATAATTTTAATTCAAACTTTTAGTACATGTGTTGTGTCTATTAAGTCTTTAATACTCCCAAAATATCTCTAAACTTAAAATTGTATCAATCTAATCTCTTTATATTAAAAAGTTCTTATTTGAAACTTCTTGTAATTAACAACACCATTAATTATTAGTTCAATGCATGGAAAAAAAACAAAAAAAAGGTTGCACCAGCCGGGAATCGAACCCGGGTCTGTACCGTGGCAGGGTACTATTCTACCACTAGACCACTGGTGCCAGTTGATGCAATTTGAAACATATATTAATAATACTTTTTCACACATCAGGCTATTCTTCTAATAATATACCAACAAATTTGTGGGGTATGAAAAAACCATAGGTTTAATGTGGTTCAACTTTTTTTTGGGTGGAAATCTAGTGTTTGATAAAAAAGAAAGTCACTCTTGAAAAAAATTAAATTGGTTAAAAATTATTTTTTAAAATTTCATTCTCCAAAAATTAATTCTACCGTGATTGACCAAAAATAACTTTACAATCATATTATGGTAATTTGAGATTTGTAAAATCACTTTTAAGTGTAGTTAAAAAATGATTAAAATTGGTTTTAAGATAATGCAATTAAATTTAAATATGTATAATATAATCTATTATAAATTATATAATCTATTATAAATTATATGATACCGTATACAAAATTTATAACATAAAATCTATTATAAATTATATAATATTGTAAAATAATAATTATACAAAATTTATAACATAAAATATGTTCATAAGTTAATTAATTAATAATAGTTGGAAAATTGTAACAAATGTCAATTTAGAATAAGATAATTAAAAATATAGCATGTTTTTTAAAAAAATGCGGATATGACAATTTCTATCGCTGATATCTTATGGTGGATAGAAGTCTATCGCTGATCACCTCAACTTTTTATAGATTTTTGTCAATGATAATAGTCTATCACTGATAGAAGTTTATCAGTGATATGATAAAGTCTATCAATGATAGAAACATATTTTTTTTTGCTATATTTGCCGAACATTTTAAAGTTTGCTAAATTTACAATTAGTTTGGGTCTGATTGCTATTTGTGCAACCAGCCCATAATAATTTATATTTAAGTTAATATTTAGTTAGTAACTACTACTAATTTTATGATTTATAAAAATCTTATCAAACACATTTTAAAAAATTAATTAAATTGATATCTAATTTCTCTACCAAAAACTGATGTGAAAACCTAAATAAAACTTTGTTGTCATTTAATCTCTTTTTAAATTTATTTTTTCAGATACATCCAAACTGGGTTTAACTTTCTATTTTTATTTTTTTTTTTTTAAAAAAGAAAACCTTTGTCCATGTCGTGAGCTATTAATGAAATGAAATGAATATTTTTTTATTTGTAACATTTTGTTAATTTATTAAAAATAAAACGGATAAAATTGTCCAATAATGTGAACATAAATGTAATTTATTAAAAAAAAATGGTAAATATGTCAAAGAAAATATTTTGTTTCTTTTTAAGATTCTGATTTTTTTATATATTAAATATAATAAATAATAAATATAAATATGCTAACTCGACATAGCTCAACTGACATATATGAAGTTAGAGGCAGCCAACCCGAGAGTTACCTACGATTGATAATGTTATAACCAAAAGAGGGGTAGGGGAAACAAAGTTACGAGTTGGGTAGCGGGAGTGCTAGTGTGACTAAAAGATCACAAGTTCAAATTCTCTCTTCACATCAGCTCTCAAGTTGTCACACAAATATCCATTGCAAAAAAAAAAAAAAAAAAATATTAAATATAAATATTAAAGTGAGTCTCAATAATTGTAGTTTCTCATTTGTAAGTTATAACCGAACCGAACCGATTAGAAAACCGAACCGTAGCACATTCGGTTTTGGTCGGTTTAGCATTCCTCAAAACAAAAGAAAATTAAAAAAAGAAAGGGAATTCAATGTTCTTCAAAGCCAGTACAGATTTCTTCTCTCGTCCTCATTTTTCCAGTAAACGAACGGAATACAGTTTTCTCGAAATCTCTTGCTGTCTCAATTGGGATTTGGCCGTCGATCAAATCCAATTTTCCTGTACAATTTCAAACTAATTGTGGCGGAAGAGGAACGATTTTCGCAGAATTGAGCTCGTCATGAGTTACAGAAGGTTCGTATCCAAACCTTTAGTCGATTCACTGTTCTTTTGTTAGCTACACGCTCAGAATTGATTTAATTATTCCACCAGATTGTTCCACTGCAATGCCAACTTATATGATTTGGATCTAATGACCTCTTTTTGGTTAAACTGATTAAGCTTCCATTAGTGTTTGAAATTCTGATTACTGCCTTCTTTTGTTTGTTATTTTCGTTAATTAGCTCGCCTGGAGTCTGAATTTGTATGAATTTGGTTCTGATCTTGTGTTATAACTATGAGTATGATGTACATTTGAGTTCTTAATGAAGCAATTTGGAACAAAATAGAGTGTAAACTAAAGAGTAGGTAGTTGTGATCTCTTGGCCACCTATCTTGGATTTAATATCCTATGAGTTTTCTTGACAACCAAATGTACGAGGGTTGAGATTAGTCTAGGTGCGTGTAAGCTGACCCTGACACTCACGGATATATATAAAAAAAAGATATGGTTTTCGATCTCGTGGCATAACCACGAGATGGAAGTACGAATCCTATGATGACTTAAAAAGCTGCAACTGGGATATTAGTTTTCCTGCTGTGGTTGTAAGTTTTTGTGCTTATTTTAGATAGTAATTTGAATGAAAGCATAATGAGGTCAAACATCTCTGCAATTCTGTAATTCTGGATGTTAGGATCTTGTAAGGCCATTGCTTCTTCCTCCTTGGTAACATGGAGTTAAATCAATAGCCATTTTTGGTTTCATTGGTTAAATTTTGTCACACACATACACTATTCTTGAATATCAGTATCTCATTTTTGTACAATTTATATTATGTCATTTGAAATAACTATTATTGTTTTTGTTCATAGGGAGCTCCGTTCTTCCAGATCTTCTCTCTTTGATGACCTCGAGGAGGGTGGTCTCAGGACTAGCTCTGCCGCCGAAATTAAAGAGCATGACAATGACAAAGCCCTCCACACTTTGGAAGATAGAGTTTCTATTCTGAAGAGGGTTAGTTTTAAGCAGGGAAATTCTCCTTAATTATCAATTTATTTATCTCTGTTATATAAAAGGTTGTTCTTGATTGAACATATTATATCCTTTTGAAGCAATGATGATAGGTTCAATGTTATAAGTTGAAGTGACTCTTTCTATGCTTTAATATAATCTCTTGGCATTGGGATCCTGTAGCTTTTCGCATCTTAATTTATTATTTCAGATTATTTTGCAATCCAGTGATTCATCCTCTTGCCTCCTATTCTTTAATCATGGAAGAAAATGGTTAGGAAAAAGGATATGAAGCTTATTCTTTGTGAATTTCTTCAACTATATTTCTGCATCTTAGCGCCTGAATTTGAGTATGATAATGAGCTCTTTTTCAAGTATGATTCTGTGTATTGCCTGAAAGTGACATACCTTTGATGCAAAAGACTGTTGTGCTAATGTTGTGCTAAAAGACCTCTAGGATGAGCTCTTGGTCTAATTGTTTTAGATTGGGGTCCTTTCTTGTAATTCGAGTTGGGCTTATTTTTGTATGTCCTCGTACATTCTTTCATTTTTCTCAATGAAAGCTCGGTTTCTTATTAAAAAAAAAAACTCTGTGATGAGCAAACTAGTAAATATTGAGTGGGTGTAATTAGTTTAGACTAGTGGTAAAAAGAACTCTTAGTGATTATGGGTCGAAATTTCCTTGTAATGACTAATGATATAGTAATTTTCAATTCTTCACTGCCTAAAATGGTGAATTTCAAGGCATAAAAGTATTTTGAGGATTGGTGCAGCATGAGATTCTGATTTTCCAATGTAGAAAAAACCTTAGCATGTATGATTTCATTAGATAGTACTTGAAGTAACACTTCGTTTCATGTAGATACAGCTTAAATGATCATTAGATATCTCCATTCTCCATCATCACTTGGTGTATATATACCAAGGATCAGGGTTTGTTTAGTACTTCCATAACAATGTTTACAGTTTCCAGCAAAAAAGATTCTGACCTCCCACGATTTATCTTCTTGATCCATCAGCTCTTGATGTATGTATTGTTTGAAATAGTTGACAGGTGACATTCACGAAGAAGTGGAGAGTCATAATAATTTACTTGACCGAATGGTATGTTGTTTCTTCAAGGTTATTTATTTGTGTCTCGTGAGTGGAAAATGATAGGAGCACTTTCTTTATATGGATTTTATTCGAATCAGGGAAATGGCATGGATTCTTCAAGGGGTATAATGTCAAGAACCATGGATCGATTCAAGATGGTACCTTATCTAGCCTTTTTCAGCTCATCATATTTAGGCCAAATTCTGGTTATTTACACGTGTTTCATAGAAGGAAGAAAATGATGAGAGTGTTTTTTTGCAACTCTTTGATATCCAATTGGAGAAGTTTTTTGTCCTTGAATTTGGGTTTTCCCTTTTGTAATTTCATTCAATCAATTAAATTTTTTCTTATAAAAAAAAATGATAGAGATAGAGGGAGTTTTTATAAGTTCAGCATTTACACTGTGGGACTGAACTTGCAAACTCTCTTTTGCTCTCAAAATTTTTCTTCTTACTTAACAAAGGGCAAACAACCATCATTTGTTCCAAAAAGTAAAAAGATATGGAAAATCAAGCACATATTTAGTACATTCCTTCATCTTGAAACGATCAATTTTCATGCATCCTCCTAATTCAAATATTCATGTTCTACAGGTTTTTGAGCAAAAATCAAAGTGGAGAACTTGTAGACTTGCAGTGTATTTTGTATTGTCCTTCTTACTTCTTTTCTATCTCATCAGGTAAGGATTCAGCTCAGCATATCACTTTGTTCCTCTACTTTTTCCAACATTGCTCTGTTTATTGCGTTTAGCTTGGCCAAAAAGTATCCATGTTATCCATGCTGATTGATCGAGTCTGAATTAGTGAACTTATGCCGTCGTTAAATTACACCATGTTATTGAGTAATTTAAATTTATTGTATTTTTCATTTACATCCAACAGCTGGCATTGATGTTTAGCGAATATTATACCTGTAATGCTAACCACCATGGGTTAGCCATGTGGTCAACAAGAACAAAAATAATGAAGGGCTTAGAGGGATAGGTGTTCAAACTAGGTGACCAACTACCTACGATTTAATATCCTACGAGTTTCTTGGCAACCAAATGTAGCAGGATTAGATAATTGTCATGTGAGAATAGTTGAGGTGTGCGCAAGCTGCAATCAAATGTAGCAGGATTAGACAATTGTCATGTGAGAATAGTCGAGGTGTGCGCAAGCTGGCTCGAAAACTCACGAAAAAAAAGTAAAAAAAAATCTTGTAATGCTTGCTTTTGGATGTTCAAGTTTTCTTTTATATAGATGGGAATACAGTTTTGATATCCTTCTCCTGCATTTTGTTTTTTTTGGATAAAATTCCCCATTTTTGTATTTCATCTTGGGTTATCTTTTTCATTGGCATTCATTTGCAGGTTCCTCAGATTCTTCATGCAAAGTTAAAGTAGGATTTCTACATCGAGTCAACTCGAAGCATCGTGTTAGATACAATCCGACCTGGCATAGTCCTTGTCTCTGCAAGAACATTGAAACACAGACCAAGCTTTCCTGCAAAACACAAGATTTACCAAAATACATAGTTTTCAATGGGAGTGGAACAGCTCAATAAATGACCCTTTTTTAGTCATTGCTATTATTTTTTGACGATCTAAAAAGCATATCCGTCGTCAGTTTAGAATATATCTTGCATTCAATCAGTAATTTGCTCATGCTTATAAATGAAAGAAGCTTTTTATTTTCAGGCTAGTGTAAGACACTTTCTAATCTCACTGGGGAGCTACTATAATCATGGTTTGGAGAGGCTTGAGCTTGACGGTGGATTTGGTTTATTGATCAAAACCATCGTTGATAAAGATTAATTAAGCTAATAAATTTGCAAACCATGGTAGGGGCCATTGGAGATCCCATAGGCAAGGGGAGCACATGGCCACCTGACAGGCCCCTCTCACCAGTATCATACCAAACTACAACCTGACTAACGCAAGGTGATGGGCACCCACACCTCCTGTACATTCGTATAAAATCAATACGGATGCGGCGGTGTGGATGATTTGATAGGTCTAGGAGCTATCGTAAGAAATCCCGAGGGGCACACGATGATGACAACTCAAGGTTTCCAAATCTTGCACGGGTTTATTGAGCTTGTTGAAGCGGTAGCTTTGAATTAGGGGAGATTATAAAAAGCCTTCAAGATCGGTTTCTACCCTCTTTGGACGGAAACAGACTCCATCATACTGTGGAAATTACTGGCAGGAAAATATCGTTTTGAAAACTAACTTCGAGTTTATGTCGATGCGTTATGAGACGACATGGTTTAGTCGAAGGTTTTCTCTTTACTACACGAAAAAAGCAATTATGTGGCGCAAGAGTCACATAGTTTGGTCGGAGGTACACTCCTCATGGAGTCATGGGTTGTTTGTGTAGTTATTGGTGATGTAATCTGTTTTTTCTACTAAAAAAAATGTTAAAATATCATTTTATTTTACTTCTTATACTTTCAAATTATTTATAGTGGAAAGATTGAGAAGACCAGGATGAAAATATCGATATATTCGTAAATCAAAGGATTCGATATAGATATTAGGGATAAATGAATATCTCCAATATCTTTTATAGATACCTGTAAAACATAAAAAAATATCATCTATTAATCTCAAAATAGATATAAATACTAATAACAAGATCTATAATTTAGTTTGGAAGTAAAACAAACTTAATTATTAATTTAAATATTTTTTTAAAAAAAATTGATTTACACAATTATTTGTTGATATCGATATTTTACGGATATATTCATGAATATATCCGTAAAATTGAACTTCCGATATGGATATGGATATGGATATTGATATTTTCGTTATTGAACGAGACTCAATTTTTTTTTTTTTTTTTTTTTTTAACTAACCGTAAACTAATTATACGGACTAATTTAAAGTTGGTAGTACATACACTAAAATATGACATTTTAAAGTATAAAGATATTTCAACTTAAAAACAAAACAAAAAATGTCATAGTAGTTATTTTTATAATTTTTTTTCCATGAATGCAATTAGAAGTAAAAGAATTCAATTTTTTATTTATGATTTCCTTTTTCTTTTACAAAAACTAGTCTTTAATAATAATTATGCAAGTTATTTAATATTATGAGATTTCAAACTCCTTTTTTTTTCTTCCGTTAATAAAGAAGTTCATGTCTTTACATGTATGTTAAAACTAATAGGAAGATTTTTTTTTTTTTTTTTTTAAAAGTATATAAAATTAGAAAGTTTAGGGATGAGTTCGAATAATTTGAAAAGCTTCCGTGAAGTAGTAGAAGTCTCTTGCGGTGCCTCCATGTTCATATAAGTGGGGCCTTTAGTAAAAGACATGTGTCTCACCTTTTTCACGTCGGCTTAGGTCAAAGACTCAAAAATACATTAAAAATAAAAAATACGAGGAACAACTCACGAAAACAAGGACTAAAGAAAAATATTAATAAAAGTAGGACCAACAATATCCCGTCAATCATGAAGCACATATATAAATCATATCGACTTGGACACTAATATAAGAACAACCTGAAAATAACGGAGATTAGTCTTATGAACACACATGAATTTCGTTCTCTCCAAATATGGTAAGTAGTCACACACCAAACAAGCCTCCAAACATGCCGCTTGCACCGATCACTCTGTTCTATCTTACAGATCTAAAGCAACTCAATATAAAATACAACCATAGAAACAACTCCACCACAAACATAATTTTAAATTTGGTTATGATAGTTTTAAAAGTTTAATTTTAATTTATTTTCTATAATTTTAAATGTTTTAGTATGATTCCTATAATATAGTTAAATCTCTCAAATGGTATTCAATTTTTCTTTCTGACATGCTAGGCAAAACATAACTTGCTAAAATCTTGATACTTTTAGTTAGCTTAGAAAATTTTATGATTCAAGCTAAGCTGCCTTAGTTTATTATAAATGTCTATACAAATGAAATTAAATACTTTAGGTAACTTGTATTAATAAATCATAGAAAGGTTACGACAAATCAACAATGGCGGCGCGTTCGGTATAGAAACGAGTTTATTAGGGTCCATTTGATAACGTTTTCTGTTTTCTATTTTCTATTTTCTGTTTTATGTCTTTTGTTCTTTGTTTTCAGTTTTTTATTTTCTATTTTCTGTTTTCTGTTTTCTGTCTTTTGTTTCTTGTATTTTGAGAACTAGAAATAAGAATTTGTTTGATAACTACTCCGGTTTCTTGTTTCTTGAAAAAAAGAAACAAAAACTTGTTTGATAACATTCTCTGTTTCTTGTTTCTTAAACAAAAATATCTTATTTGATAACTATATTTTTTTTTTTTTTTTTTTTAAAAAAAAGTAATTATCTAAAGTTTACATAATCTAATACACATAAATCGAGGAGTTTACATAATCTAATATAAATAAGTCTGGATAGAAAATTAAAAACAAAGATAAAATTATATGTATCCTTCAAATGTTGGCCAAATTTGATATGCAATGTCATCTCTCACTCGAGTCGTTCCTCTTAAATTTTGTTGACTCACATCTAACTCAATCATATTGCTCTGTAAATTGTTGCACAAACTCTGTATTAGTTCAACGATGATTGATTCATTGCTAAAGTCATTGAATATGTCATCTTGACGATCATTAAATCTAATGTAATTGTGAATAATATAACATGTTGTTGGTATATGTTTTTGTGTGTTAACAGAGTAAAGAAGCATTTGTTTAAGAATAGGGAATCGAGTCTTTCAACACGCTAAAACAACGTTCAATAACATTTCGAAGTAAAGAATGTCGATAGTTAAACACATATTCTCTACCTCGAGGATGATGACTCATTTCTCTAAAATTTTGAAGTCATTGTCAATTTGTCATTGTTCGTTATGGACAGTATTTTAAATTTTCGGTGATGTGTAGACATTTTCACGTATCAATGATCTCAATATCAACATGAGAGGTGAATCGACACTTCAATTATATTATATCGATAAAATGTCGATGTCAATAGATATTTATGAAAAAAAAACATAAAAATTAAAAAAAAAAAAAACAGACTTAAATTAATAAATATTTTCATGTAATTAAATAAAATAAAGGGCTGGTTGCACAAATAGCAATTAGGCCCAAACTAATTGCAAATTTAACAAACTTTAAAATGTTTTGCAAATATGACAAAAAAATATGTTTCTATCACTGATAGACTTTATCATATCACTGATAGACTTCTATCAGTGATAGACTATTATCACGGACAAAAATCTATAAAAAGCTAAGGTGATCAGCGATAGAAAGTCTATCAGTGATAGACTATTATCACTGACAAAAATCTATAAAAAGCTGAGGTGATCAGCGATAGACTTCTATCAGCCATAAGATATCAGCGATAGAAATTGTCATATCCGCAATTTTTTTAAAAACATGCTATATTTTTAATTATCTTAGTCTAAATTGACATCAATTACAATTTTCCTAAAATAAAAGACTTATCATTAATATTAGATTCACTAACTAGAAAATTTTAAAATTAAAATAATATATAAAAATTAAGAAGAATAAAAAAGCAATACATTACACATAGGTCTTGAAGCGAGGAGACCTTATAATGGAAGGGTTGGCCACAAGTTACAAACAAACCAATTGTTGTTTTGTGTACCATTTACGAACGGAAATATAAAAAGAGAAATGAAACAAAAAGAAACTTTTTTTTTAAGAACGTTTTTCAAAATTTAGAAACAAGAAACGATAATAATTATGAAAGCCCCTTTCTTTAAAAATAAGAAATGAAAAAAAAAAAAACAACGACCTTTAATTAAAAAGTTATAACATCTTTTCAGAAATTATGATTTACGGTACAAAGAATAAAAGATATAATTTTTTTTATTTTTTTTTTTAAACATGTTGAGATGAGGATTGAAGGTCACTAGACGATACATCATACCATTGAGTTATGAAGAGAAGGTAAAATTCAATTGAATAAAATATTGAGAGATAACACATAAAATATAATATCAAGTATCTTGTTTTGTTCATAGAATATATATAAATAATTAGTTTGACCGATGCTTTTCTATACTAAAAGTGGACCAAATTAGGTAAATGATACCCGGTGTGTTAAATATTATATGTTATTTATTTATTTATTTTAGTTTAAATTATACGTTAGAATAGAACATATTTTTAATGTCTAATTAAAATTTTGATCCTGCTTAATTATTAATTTTTTTTTTCTAAGCATTACTCAACTAACATAAAACATGTGTCATCAATCAGAGGAAGTTAGAAGTTCAAATTTTCGACTATAAAAAAAAATCATGTCAAATAATAAATGAAATGTATGAATCCAACTTCCTAAGATGATGAACAAATACAAAACATTATCCTAAATAGTTGGACCACCGACATAAGACTTAAGACAACAAAGTCAATATTTTTGGTAATATTTTTGTTTGCTAATATTTATGAACTCGTTGTAGCTTTATCACTTTTATTTGCTAATATTTTTGTTTAATCTTAAAAAAAAATTAGGTATTTTTTTTCGTATTTTATTTACTTGGACTTGCTACTCTTATTTTTTCGGATTATATGAAACTTTCACCCTTATAATTACTTATTCGTTGGGTACCCAAAAATGAATTTTTGTTATAATAAGTAGTGGAAAAAAAAGTGATTCCGGTGAGATTCTATTATTGGTGCAAATTTCTGACTTTCATCTAGGTCGACCTTGGATGACCAGTTGTGTAACCAAGTAGACCTGCAAAGAACGAATAAGAGAAACTTGCACCAGTGTTGTACTTGACCCAATACGCTTCGATATGCTTCAGTTAGCGAGAGAGTTGTGGAACTCGAGCTTAAGTAGAGTTACGATAGGTCGTGTACCTAGCTTCTAGGAAGGATGATGCCTTATATTTATAAGACAAGTTGCGTTGGTCCTGGCGCCAACGCCGCACACCTAGTCCGACGCGATAATGACGTGACTGGCGGGTGTCAAGGAGTAGTCATCGAGTGGTTGGCCAAAGCATTACCATATCTAATAATCGGTCTAGCCTGGTCGACTCAGATGACTGACCTCATGAGTGTGTGTCTCTTCAAGTGAATTAACATGTGGGTTTCTTGGGATCCGGAGCGGCTCCTCGAGAATTTGCAGATGATGTCAGCACATCTGACTTATAACACATTGGAAAATGCATAAATATATGATGACTACTCTGGACAATAGAGTGTATTGCACTTTGAAACTCATTTTATTTGGAGATTGAACATTACAAATACATTTTTTTTAATAAATTTTCAAATGAAAAACTTATCCGAAACATTTTTTTAAATTTAAGGTTAAGATTGCACACTAGCTAGTTTGAGGTGCAATTTGATCAAATTGAAAGTTTAGGGTACAAAATTATATAACTTGACAAATTTAGTTTTTTTTTTTTTTTTTGAAATCTTTAATAATAATTTTGATTCGAGAATAGATACCATGTGAATATGTTTTAAATGGGGGAAATGAGTATTTTTTTTCTTTTTTTTAGAAAAATGTTACGAAGACTAAAATAGAATGAGTGTATTATTATTAACCTTAAAAATATATCTTTTATGTCCATTAGTTATGTATGTTCAACTTGGCCGACAAAATATGTTTTAACTTGAAAACGTGTCAAACTTGAAAATTGAATTTGCCATTTCCGTACAAGATTTTGTGTATATAATAACGTCATATTCCTTTCCCAACTTAAATGTTTTTTTTAATTTTATTTTTCTCTCTCAATTTTCTAAATCATTTTCAATTTTTCTCAATGTTTTCTTTCCTTTTATGTTCACTATGATCTGAAAATATAATCCCTCCATATTTAATCTTCCAATTTTTCTAAATTTATCCCACTTCAAAATTCACCTCCAATTTAATTTCCGCTGCTCTGGCTAATCGGTGGTGGGCCAATCGGGTGGGCTTTCCGGCCACTGACCCGATGGAAAACACCGTCAATGGCGGCGGAAGAGATCATGACGACGACGAAGACGAGCTGAAGATAGGCGGCGTTGTGGTCGGTAACCGCCGATCGAGAGGGCGGCCACCGGGATCCAAAAACAAACCAAAACCCCCAATCATCGTCACGCGCGACAGCCCCCACGCGCTTCGCACGCACGTGATCGAAATCGCCGGAGGAGCTGACGTCGCCGACAGCATAAAGCAATTCTCTCTCCGCCGGCAACGTGGGGTTTGTGTTCTCAGCGGCAGCGGCACGGTCGTCAACGTCAATCTCCGGCAATCAGCCGCTTCCGCCGCCGTGATCCAACTTCAAGGCCGGTTCGAGATTCTGACTCTGACCGGTTCTTTTCTTCCCGGTCGAGACCATCCCGGTTCGACCGGGTTGACTGTGTACCTCGCCGGCGGGCAGGGGCAGGTAGTTGGAGGGACGGTGGTGGGCCCACTGTTGGCGGCTGGGCCTGTAATATTGATAGCTGCTACTTTTGCTAATGCAACTTATGAGAAATTGCCTTTACAAGACGACCAAAATTATGAGAGAGAGACTTCTCCGGCCGCCACGGGCAGCGGAGAAGTGGAGGCGCCACTGCTGTGTCCTCCGACGGCAACTTCAATTTATGAAATGATGACACCTAATAACCATCATGGAATTGGGGGACACATGGGAAGCTATGAATATGCTCTCATGAGAGACCGTCTTGTTTAAATTGATGATTAGTGGGTTTTCAATATGTTCACGTATGAATTTTGATGGTTGTATTTATATTTAAATTTTAAATTTTGAAAAATGGTTGGTTAGTCTTTATTCTTAATTTTGATCATTTTAATATGTGGGGTGTCGAATTCAAACATGTGACCTCTCTAACTTCTTGATTGATGATACATATTTTATCTCAGTTGAGTTATACTCATGTTGACGATAATTTATATTTTTTATATGTTGATATATCATTACTTAAATATTGTTATGGAATATTGATTGGACTAAGCAACTATGATTTCAAAAAACAACAAACAACGAGTGTAGACGGTTGAAGAGCTAGAGCGAGTGAATTTAGGGATCGTAACCAAAGTTTCAAATCAATTAGAAAAGAAATATATCATGAGCATATAAGTAAGAATAACAATCTTTATTGGATTTATATTCTTTTAAGTAAAATTAAAAGCAAAATCATAAAGAAGCCTATAGTCCGAAGTAAAAATATGGAGGGTTCATTTATTCTTCTTTAGAGTTGGTGAGTCCAAAAGACATAACTCAATCGAATGTCATTTTATTAATAAGGTCTTAAATGCTTGAATCCATCTTTTTCATATCGAAAAATACTTTTTTGGAATTTCAATAAAGGCCGTGTTAACGAAGTTTGTTTTCTTCGTTCATATTTTTGGATCAATTTTTTTAAGAGATTTTAGAGGAGCGAAAGTATATATATATGTTTTTTTTTTTTTTTTAATCTAGAATACTTAGTAACAAATATAAATCACTTTGAATATAATCTAATTGGTTTATTTATTTATTATTATATATTTTAAGGAATCACTTTTAACTTGATTATTAAAAAGTGATTGATCTAAACTTTTGGTAATTTGTTATTTGTAGGAATCACTTTTTAGATGTTTGTATACAACAAAACAAACTTGAATAAGCTTTTAAGAAAATAAAACCAAACACAAGGATTTTACTTAAAACCATTTTTAATTATAAAAGGTGTTTTAAGGAAAAATATATATTAAAAAAAAGTAGTTAATTGGAAGGGCAGGTGAAATTGACCAAGTTGTGATCAAGTTCATGTGTTAAATTTAGAAAGTAATAAAATATATCAGGTTATTAATGGTTATCTTATTACTATTATTATTGTTGCGTTCAACAATGTATGTGTTGCCAAACCAAGCATAGCTCAATTGACATAAGATTGTGCCATTGACTAAGAAGTCATGAGTTCAATTCTCACATTAATTAAAATATCTTTATTGCAAAAAAAAACAATACATGTGTAGTGCCGTAGGGGTGAGGTTTATTCAAACTTCTAAGTCGAGATGTAAAATTAACAGTTGAACGCTTAGGTTAATAAAAAGATCAAGTTGTTAAGTATCGAGATGATACATAATTAGTATGATTATTATTTTAACTAGCACTGATTGCAAAAACATGTGCATATATTGAAACCAAAGTTATAAATTTTCATGGACATTTTCATTCTTTATGAAATTTGACATCGACATATTCATTATATATAGAAAATCGACAAAATATAACAAAAATATTAACAAAATATCATAGATATGAACCTAATATTAATAATAACAACACAAAGTAAAAAAAAAATAAGAGAGTAGAAAAATAACACCCAAAATATATTGGTTCGTCCCAAGATATGGACTTCGTTTAAAGTCTTCTGCAATTGCATGTTCTACCTATTATGTAGATTACAAATGACTCACATGCTCACACTACAAATCACACTAAAATAATCACAACAATGATTACTTCGACTTCCAAGCACCACAATGATGATAGTTTAGGATTACACAAAGAAACTCAACTCTCAAAATTATTGCCGCACACACAAAGTCTGAACATTCAACTCACAAAAAAGCCCCTAAGGCTATCAAAAAAAAAAAAAAAAAAAAAGAACCCCTCAGATTAAGGGAGAATTTTCTGTAAAATTGTCACAGCGTCGCGACTGTAAAACCGTCAAAACATCGCGACGTTGAACGAAAATGTAGCGTTGAAGACTTGAACCTACTATTTATATATCGGAGCTTGCAATATTAATATGTCTCCACAAGAAACTCCTCTCAATAACATATATTTAATAAACCACACACCAAGTGAGGGTTGATTGGTCCTGCACCTGTTCAAAAAGTCACGCATGGGACAAAAATTTAAATGTATTATTACCGTCCAAATTTTAAGAACAACCACCTTGGTGCAGTGAGTGAGCGCTCCACCTTAGATAGTAGAGAAATTTTTTTATCAAACAACCATTTGGTGCAACTGGTGAGTGAGCGTATCATCTAGAAAAGTGGGGGTTCGATTCTGTCCTAGGGCAGATTTTCAAAAAAATTATCCAACAAACACTTGGTGCAGTGGGTGAGCGTTTCGCCTAAGATATCAGAGAGTGTGAGTAGGGCAGATTTTCAAAAACATTATCAAACAACCAATTGGTGCAACAGGTAACACACTTAGATAGTTCAGAGTGGAGGTTCGCACGGGGTAGGAATTTAAATGCATTATTTCCGCCCAAATTTTTTAATGCCAACAAGAGCATAGCTCAACGGCATGATGTCTCCAACATGTTGTGAAAAAAAAAATACCATTTCTAGAACTCTTCACTTATTTTGTTTATGCCAAACCATAGCTCAATTGACATAAAGTAATTTTTTTTATTTATTTTTTATTTTTTTATTATTATTTTTTTTAATATGAGTTTGATTTGGATCATTATACTTTTTTTTTTAATTTGAAAATTCATATTCAATATACAAAAAAAAAAAAAAAAAAAAAAATGCCTCAATTAACTATTTCAGCTAATTTTCCATCATCCTGGATATAAATGACATTTATTAAAAGATGGGGGATGTTTCTTCTTCTCTAGTTGTAGCCATAATTAATTTGACATATTTTCTTCAAGTTGTTTGAAAGTGCCTTCAAACTTTCAAAGTTCAAACTAAACTACAAAATATTAAAACTAATAATTGAAATAAACTATTATTAGCTTGTTGAAATGGACAAAATATGCATTGTCATTCCATATTTGTAATCACTTCTAAGTTCTATATAATCACATGCATTTTTTTAGGTCATTTCTCACCTAAACTACAAATGAAGTAATCTTTCAATTATATTTAATCAACTAAATTTACTAGTTTTCAACCATGTCAAATCGACAGTTTTTTGAACTAGGGTAATAATGTAGTTCATATTAATATATGATGGATTCTCGTTGAACGAAACTTAGAGTATGTTTGAAATGAGTTTTTATATATCTAAAAATCATTTCAACTCGGTCATTAACAATGTGTTTGGATTGATTTTTTTCAAAAAAAATATTTTAAGAAGATTTGTAGTGTCTCGCAACTACTCCAAATGAGTTTTTAAAAAATAAATTTGAGAAATAAGTTATTTTGAGTGAAACACTTTGAATCAAATTTTAGAAAAATGATTTTTGAGTGTTTAATCGAGAATTCCTCTCAAATTTTCATACTATATGAAAATGATCAAAATGCCCTCACACTACCCTTTACAAATCTCTCCATCTTGATTTTCACTGTAACCGCTACAACCACTATTGCCGCTCACCTCATTGTTGTCAACCAACTGGCGGTAGTCAATAATTGATCATAATGTTTTAAATATAAATTTAAACTTAATTATTAATACATAATGTTTATTAATAGTTGTAGTTTATAGTAATTTAATATTAATAGAAATATTTTGAGTGCAGAGCAAAACAAATAAAACTGTGTATTAAAATACAAACATTTAATTGGTTTGATTCTTAATTTAAAAAAAAAAAAAATTGTAACACACGAGTAAAATAATTAAAAATATAACACTTTTAAAAAAAATTGCAAATATAACAATTTCTATCACTTAGTCTATCACCTCAGTTTTTTTATAAAAT
This sequence comes from Herpetospermum pedunculosum, assembly GCA_028017165.1. Lineage (NCBI taxonomy): Eukaryota > Viridiplantae > Streptophyta > Magnoliopsida > Cucurbitales > Cucurbitaceae > Herpetospermum > Herpetospermum pedunculosum. Next base: position 3,437,346 of record CM051524.1, on the reverse strand, counting down.
TTTGTCAGTGACTATCATTAATAGTAGTTTATCAATGATAGTCATATATGAGCGAGAGCAACATACTTGCAAAATATTTTAAATTTTGCTATATTTGTCATTATTTTGGGTCTGATTTCTGTTTATGCATCCGTAAAAAAAAACAAATGTTTTTTTTTTTTTTTTTTTTTTTTTTTTTTTTTTTTTTTTGGGTAAACCGGCTATTGATTGGATTGAAAAAATTATGTTACATACACCAATGCATTTCATTAGGTTAATTTAATAAAATAATCTCAAATTTGAATGCAAGTTGGGCATTTGTCTTACTAAAAAAGGGGGAAAAAGTTGGATTTTTGTCTCTCAATTTGAAAGTTATGTGTTGTAGATTGGACCCATATTTGAGGTGACTTGTGACAACCAAATGGACAAAACAAAACTTCAAATCGACTTGTGACAACCAAGGCTTCAATTACAATACAAAGAAGAAAAATAAAAACTTCCACATACTTTTAGACAAATAATAGATGGATAAATTGACTTTATCTCCCTCTAAAATAATTGAGATTTCTAAAATTGTGCAAGTATGTTTCATAAAACTAAGAAACCTTCAAAAGATGGATTATTATATATTATTAAAGAATTATCTATTTTAAGAAAATATTATCTTATGTATGACATTTTGAACTTTTCTCAAAGAATTAACTTCAAAAGATCGTGGAGGTTGGTTTCTTGAGTACAATGGAACAGTAGGAGTGGGTGTCGTGGTTCGTGATTTTCTGGTCTGTGTTATGTTTGCGGCAGTGATGTGGTTTTCGCATGTGCGGAGTGCGTTGATGGCAGAAGGGCTCGCGGCAGTAGAGGGGCTCCTTTTGGCTTGGGAAGCAGGTTTAAGCCCGGTGATACTAGAGACAGATTCTTATCGGGTTTATCGTCTGTTTGAGGAATCTTGTGAGGATCTGTCAGAAGTGGGTATGCTGATTAATGATTGTGTGAGCGATTTCCTCGCCCCTTTAGAGACAGCTGCAACTTTACCTTTAGGGAAGACAACATAGTGGCACATTGATACCTCACAAAATGAGCTATCTTTAGGACCTATTTTATGCTAGTTTAAAGATTTACACGGGTAATTTCACGTTTATATTTGATTATTTTATAGATATCGAGCATTTGGAGCAAACCGGAGCTTTTAGAAGATTTATGATGAAAAATGAGCTAATTGGATGCAAATATGAGGTCCCAAGTGAAGAGGAGGGATGAATCAAGCCTAAATTCCCGAGGGGACAGCGTCTAGACCCTGTTAATAGCGTCTAGACGCTATAAATCAAAAAGGAAAAAAACTTGTTTCAACGCAAGCTCGAACTCAGGACCACCCAGATGGAGATCAGTTTTCTGCCAGCGTTCAACCACCTCACCCAGACTGCAACATTATTACTTTTGACACGCTTTAATCTATATATTCAATATCTGGGTGTGATTTTGAGCTTGCACCTGCACCAACATTCCATACTTGGGCACCACACAGGATTTCAGCCCATCAGATTTGCCTAATTTGATTTATACACGATTTTTGCCCTATTTTACCTTATAAATACATCTTTTTGGAGAGTTTTCGGGGAGCCAATTTGGAGAGTTATTCCCAATTTCGAAAATACATAATTTTAAGAGTTAGAGGAGATTTTTGGGAGCAAAAAGAAGGCAATTACATGCTCGGGATCGTGGCGATTACAGCGGGAACGTGGAATCGACACTAGTTTTATTTCTTCTTCCCTTTTAATTTGTAGTTTCGTTATGAGTTTAATTTTGAGTTTAGATTTTATAATATTGAATATGTTTGGCTAAACTCATTTATCTTGGGGATTGATGTAGTCTTTTAGTTTTGATGTTTTAATTAATTGAATGCTTAGATTGATGGTTTATTACTCATTCATGCTTTTACTTTCTTAATGCTTATAATCTTTTGGCCAAGGGTTGTATGTCGTCATGGTTTAAATTATGCTTGGAAGAGAATGATTTAGACTAGATCTTAATTGCATGACTAAGAATAGTTCTAACATGGGAATGATTAGGCTATCTTAGAAGTTGTTTTAAAGAAGAGTTCTTAATGCCTTGCATGTCTTTAAAAACTAGATTGGAAAATTAGTTTTATTACATTGCATGAGACCAATTGCGCTCGGAAGAGGCAATTGTTATTTGTGTCCTTCTAGACTTATGGAAATTTGCATGAATAATCTAGGTATTTGATTGATTGAAGCATCAATCTAATTGGCGAAATCAACTCCCTAAGATATCTCTCTCCTTGTTGTTCTCCATCTTTTATTTTATGTTTTTATTTTGTTTTAATCCTATCTTTTATCGCTTTCTTTCTCTAAATAAAATTGGGTGACTGTATTCGCGGTACTTAAGTGAACTAGAAAACCAATCCTGAGGACGATACTCGTATTTACATACACTTTTATTACTTGACCCGTACACTTGCGGTTTTGCACTGCATTAAAAGTGCGCAACAAGTTTTTGGCGCCGTTGCCGGGGATTGGTAATTATTTAGTTCGCTTAATATTGTGAAGAACTCACTTGATCTTACTTTAGAGCTTTATTTGTTTATTTATTTTTTCTTTGTTATTTTATTGTTTTTTTTTCAGTTTTGTCTTTTTATCCTGGCTATTTATTTTGTTGATTGGTGTTTGCATTTATTCGTAAGCCGAATTTTAGTTCCTTAATTTTTTCTTTATGGCTTTTAATAATTATGGGTGGCCTTATAGGGAGTATCAACATACCCAAGAACCAACACCATCCTTCAATTCCTACCCATTGAACTATACCCCTTATGACTATGTGAATTATAATGTTTCCAATGGCTTTCTAGGATATCAAATGCCTAATCATTACTATTCTGAATCTATGAGTTATGAAAATTATTTTTATGGTAATGACGAGAGCATTCATAACCAAATTTTGTTTTGTCCCAACCAAATTGAGGAAAAACCTTCCCTTGAAACTTTAGTGCAAGAATATATTTTAGAATCTAAAAGGCTTTGTACTATTGAATTAGAGAGGTTAGATCAATTAAAGGTTAAATTTGAAGAAAATGAGGTTGCTCTAAATCGTATAAATGTACAACTTAGTCAAATGGTTGATACAGTTAAAGTCTTACTAGAGCAAAGCTATTTTGATGCCATTGAAGTCGATAATACAAAATTAAAGGTTAAGGTAGAAGAAAATGAGGTTGTTTTAAATCGTATAAATGTGCAACTTAGTCAAATGGTTGATACAGTTAAAACTTTACTAGAGCAAAATTATTTTGATGCCACTGAGGTTGATAGTAGAAAACATTGTGAAGCCATAGACACTGATAGTGGGGATGAATTGAGAAATTGTGAGCAATACCAGGATCAAGTTTGTGAGATAAAGAAAGAAAGTGAGTCTAATGTGGAAAAAGAAATTCAGGTGATAGAGTATGAGGCTGAAAAACCCCACCTTACTTTATTTGCAGAAAATACTCTTAATGCTGAACTTTCTTTTCCTTATTCTCATGCGTCTTTTAATTTTGATTTTGATTTTATGTCTTTTTCTTTTTTTATTTCTATAAACAAAAATTACAAAAATATTTCTCTTTCAGGTACCCATGAGAAGAACGTGATCCTACTAGACTTAGTAGGATACATTGATTCAAGCAAGAAGGGACCGAAGAAAATAGAGGCGTTTTATGTACCTTGATGCATATATTCCTCTCGTCTAGCTAGAAGACGTTAAATAAAGCGCTTCTTGGGAGGCAACCCAAGTTTAATTTCTTTAAGTTTTTTTAAGTTTTTTTTCGTTCTTCTATTCTCTTTGTTGTTGTGTCGTTATTTTTATGTTTCTGTTGATTTTTTTTTTATAGGAGCAAAATCATCATTATTCTCTTCCACAACTTTGAAGAAAATGTTCTCTCCCTCATTAATCAGGGCAGTATTATTCACTCTTGTATTTTCTTTGTCCATTGCATGCGTTAGTAGTTATACATTGAGGACAATGTATTCTTTAAGTTTGGGGGTGAGTTTATGCATGTTATGCATGTTTTTAGGAGAAATTTAATTTTTTGAGCATGATCTTCATGGTTGAATATTTGTTGCATCGCTTGGGATTATGACAACCTAGGAAGTGTTTTAGTTTTTTGATAATTTGCATTTGTTGGACTATGAGACCATATTTGAAATTTGAGTTAAATTTATTTTTTTGAATCCCTCTTGATATCTTTGATTACTTTGTAAGCTAAGGATACATCTTTGTTTTGAGTTTTAATGCATGAGAGAGATAAGCATGATTGGTATGGTATTTGAAAATTTATATGATGGTATCTCATTGTTTTACTAAATGAAGAATGCATAAGGTTTGATGCCAAAAATACCCTGCTTTTCTGTGAGTTTTTTAGCCAATAAGCACTCTCATTACAAAGTGTTCTATTCTCTTAAATTGAGTGATTACCATGCATGATTGATTTTTCTAGAACTTGCTTTGTTATGCATGTCTGGAATCTCTGAATTTGACTTGAATGCTTTGATTTCACAAGGGCAATTAGGTAAAACCACTTCTAGCTTTCTCAAATAGCCTACCTTGAAATAATCTTTAGAAAGCCAAATTTTGAGCCTTAGACCTTTTCATTGGAAAATTGCCACATTACAAGCCTTATATCAATTCTCTTGTTGTTTTCCTTTCTCTGAACCCTGAATTGAAGAATTATAAGTGTTTACCACACGATGTTTCCATTCATCAAAAGGAGAGAGTTGAACTGTGTCAACAAAGTATTAAAAAAAGAGAAGAAGCATTCCTTTCATTAGCTTCTTTTAATGCTTCTTTTAGAGAAAAAAGAGAAAAAGAGAAAAAAGTTATATATTGAAAAAAAAAGAAGAAGAGCAAAATAGTACACTAGGTGAAGGAAAGTTAATGTTTCAACAAAGATCATAAACGGACACATTCATCAAGAATCAACTGAAAAATTGAGTTTCATGTGGTAAATATTTATACTTTCTTCCAATCTAGTAGCTTAAAATTTACATCCATCTACCCTTACCTAAGCCCAATTACAACCAAACCAAGCCTTGAAATTTTGCATTCATTCTATTCATTGATGATGAAGATGTGATATATTAGCAAGCTTATGGTTAAAAATCTTTTATGTTTTGGTTTGAGCGTTTATCATATATATGCCATAAACAGTTGAGCGTTTTGAGTGAAATTTTGTGAGGGTATCAAGTCTTGTGCATTCAATTTTGGTAGCGTAATGAGATGCTTGAGTTTTTTGTTATAAAATTGTAGTCTATGAATGCTTAATCTTTTGATTGCTACTAAGACTCAAGTCATTGATGTTTGTTTAGTTTTATTTGTATTCTTAGATATCAAAAGAAGTTAAATTGCACACACTCACGCAAGAGACACATATTTGTTTTTAATTGTCTTGATAAGTTGTGGTCTAATATGTCCTTCAATTGTTGATTATCTGTCTTAAGAACACTGAGGTTTGAGTCACGGACATGCTTTCATTGATTCATTTAGTGGTCTTGTTTTATTTTGCTCGAGGACTAGCAAAAGCTAAAGTTTGGGGGTATTTGATAGCTCACAAAATGGGCTATCTTTAGGACCTATTTTATGCTAGTTTATACACTTACACGGTTAATTTCACTTTTATATTTGATTATTTTATAGATATCGAGCATTTGGAGCAAATCTGGAGCTTTTAGAAGATATATGATGAAAAATAAGTTAATATGATGCAAATATGAGGTCCCAAGTGAAGAGAAATGATGAAAATAAGCCAAAAACCCGAGGGGACAGCGTCTAGACGCTGCAAATAGCGTCTAGACGCTAAAACAAAAATAAAATGTAAAAAGAACGCTAGCCAGTTTCGAACTCAGGACTGTGAGCGATTTTGCAGAATTCATATCAGTGTTCCACCAACTCAGCCAACTACCGATTATGTTATCAATTGTCAGCAAGGTTTAATTAATTCATTACTGGAGCCTGATATTCAGCCCACACCGCAGCTGCATTATCTCCCATAGACGCGCGCTACACAGGATTTCAGCCCATCAGATTTGCCATATTTGCTTTATACACGATTTTTGCCCTATTTTATATTATAAATACATCTTTTTGAAGGATGTTTGAGGAGCCAATTTGGAGAGTTATTCCCAATTTCGAAAATACATAATTTTAAGAGTTAGAGGAGATTTTTGGGAGCAAAAAGAAGACAATTACATGCTCGGGATCGTGGCGATTACAGCGGGAACGTGGAATCGACACTAGTTTTATTTCTTCTTCCCTTTTAATTTGTAGTTTCGTTATGAGTTTAATTTTGAGTTTAGATTTTATAATATTGAATATGTTTGGCTAAACTTATTTATCTTGGGGATTGATGTAGTCTTTTAGTTTTGATTGATTGAAGCGTCAATCTAATTGGCGAAATCAACTCCCTAAGATATCTCTCTCCTTGTTGTTCTCCATCTTTTATTTTATGTTTTTATTTTGTTTTAATCCTATCTTTTATCACTTTCTTTCTCTAAATAAAATTGGGTGACTGTATTCGCGGTACTTAAGTGAACTAGAAAACCAATCCTGAGGACGATACTCGTATTTACATACACTTTATTACTTGACCCGTACACTTGCGGTTTTGCACCTGCATTAAAAGTGCGCAACAAGTTTTTGGCGTCTAGACGCTGTCCCCTCGGGTGTTTGGCTGATTTTCTTCATCCTCTTCAATTGGGATCCCATTTTTACATTCTATTAGCTTATTTTTCATCATAAATCTTCTAAAAGCTCTGGTTTGCTCCAAATGCTCGAAATCTATAAAATAATCAAATATAAACGTGAAATTACCCGTGTAAATCTTTAAACTAGCATAAAATAGGTCCTAAAGATAGCTCATTTTGTGAGGTATCACACATCAGTTAGCACAAATGACTTTGGTTTTCAGCGACGTATGGTTTGGCGGGAGAATTTCCCTCCTGAGATCGAAGCTTCGTGTTTGAATGAATTGATAACTGTTTAGTTTTGTATTGAGTTTGTTAAAAAAAAAAATAATAATAATAAATAATGGTATGACATTTTGAATTTTCTTTTAATAAACATGTTAGTAAATAATGACAAAATATATGTTAAAATGGATAGAATAAATATCATCAATATTTAGCATCTATTTAACATTATAAGTAAAATTCTGACTTTCACCATTATTATTATTATTATTATTATTTTTTTATTATTATTATTATTATTATTTTTTTTTTTTTTGTAAATGTATTTTGTTAATGTGAGAATTCAACACATGACATCTTAATCAAAGATACAAGACTATATCAATTGAGCTAAGACTCGGTTTGATAACTTTCACTATTACTCTTAGTTGAAGGTATATAAATGGAATCTTCACGTGCCAAACATATATATTAAATTAACATAAAAAAAATAATAAGATTGATGGAGAAGCCATTATGAATTATTCGGTCGGGTATAATAATTAAATGGACTTTGATCGATTGTTTAATCACACTCTATAAAACCACAATTGAGTTAGTTGAATTTGGATGGTTCTTAATTATTATCATTTTTATTAAATTACTAATTTAGTATCAAAAATTTGAAATTTAGGTCTATTTCATCCCTAGAATTTAATTTTGTATCTAATAAATTTTAAATTTTTAAATTTTATGTTTAATGGGACTGATAAATTAAAAAAAAAAATTAATTGATGTATTAGATACAATTTAAATCTTATGAACTAATGAAACCTTAAAATTTTAATTTTGTGTCTAGTAGATTCAAATTTAAAATTTCAAAAGTTCACAATTAAATTTATAATTTTGATAGTTAGATTACATGTAATTCTAAGTTTAGAGACTAAATTTATAATTTAATCTCATTTTTTTAATTTAATTATTTTTTTTCTTTTTCTTTTTCTTTTTCTGTTTGGTGTATGAGAATGATCATTAATTTTCTCTTTGAATGATAGATCAAGTTGGAAAAGAGCCAAAGCGAGCATATATAGCTCAGCTGACATATGTATGACTTGATAACCAAAAGGTCTGTGGTTTGAATCTCCATCCTCAATGTACTAATAAAAAAAAAAAAAATTATTGAAAAAGAGAATCCACCAAACCCTCCATTTTGATTATTGAAAGCAGCACTCACAATTTACACTTTTCAATTCATTATTCAAGTGGGAAAGAAGGGCTTTTAGCCATTGATGGGACACCATATTAATTAAACAAACTTATTGAAGTAAAATGCTAACTTGATGAACAAGATATAAGGAAAAACTTTTAACCACTATAAACATTTGTGTTATCTTCTCTTCATCTCTCTCGTTTATCTTTCTGCACTTGTTCTTTTCAATTCGATCAATCTCGATCAATCGGTCATTGGTAATAATTTGTTTGCATGCTGAAATTTTCACAACACAAATATATATAATTGGTGTTGGTTAACTTAATGAGATATGTGGAAATATATTAGAATAGAGGGGTTAAATTTAGTTTTTTCAATTATACAGTTGTGTGTTGATTATTATTATTGAATTAAACAACATTTTAGGTGAAAATTTAAATAGAAGAGACAAAGAAGACCCACCATTGGTGGGATTGATGGACCCACACGAACGTGGAGTAATCAACTTCAGATTACAACCGACACGTGTCTTGCAAATTGTTTCCCTATTTTATTTTTTTCCACAAAATTGGCCCACCGGCTACCGGGAATACAGACGAAGTCAAAAAAAAAAAAAAAAAAAAATAGTAATAACAAACAAAATGAAAAAATAAATCGTTGCACCAGCCGGGAATCGAACCCGGGTCTGTACCGTGGCAGGGTACTATTCTACCACTAGACCACTGGTGCTTATTGATAGATTGAAAAATATTTAATTATATATTTTGGTAACATTTAGGCTTAACATGGAATGAAAATAGGCCAATCATAGCCTCTTAAATTTACAAAATTGACACAGATTAAAAATTTAGGGGTGTTTTGCCCGTCCACTTGAGTTGGGTTGAGTTGGTAAATAAAACTCACTCAGTGTTTGACCGATTGATAAAACTGTTGGAGGCAATAACGGAAAAATTGAGACAAAATCAGAATGAAGAGATAATATGGAGAATTTTCTTGTATTGAGTGTTATGGGACTTTGCTTAATTGGAGCTTGCTTTCAAGGGGTGGTGAACACCTCTATTTATAGGTGTTAAAAAGAGATATTATAGATTCCTAGAATTAACTCTTAAGAAGTTACATAACCTTTAATGTTAGGAAGTTACATAACCTTTCATATTGTTAGGAAACTATAGAGATTCCTAGAATTAACTCTCTAGGAAGTTACATGACCTTTCATATTGTTAGACTCCTTACATATTCCAAGGAGTTACAATCAAGAACTCATAGGACTAATTATTGAGGTTACAAATTATTCATTTAACACCCCCTCTTAATTTGTAATTTTCAAAAACTTCTCGAACTTCTCTAACGTAACAACTTTGGTAAACATATCTACCGGTTGATCATTAGTGTTGATGAACTCCAAGTAGATTTCTTCTTTGATTACCAAATCTCTAATGTAATGATGACGTAACTCAATATGTTTTGATCGAGCATGAAAGACATGATTCTTGGTCATTGCAATTGTTGACATATTATCACAAAAGATTTTTGTTGGCATGACCTGCTTTATTTGAAGATTTTTGAGAATTCTCCCTAACTAAATAACTTCACAAGAAGCTTCAGTTGCAACTGTATATTCTGCTTCAGATGAGGATAAAGTTATAGTTTGTTGCTTTCTTGAACTCCAAGATATTGCATTAGATCTCAAACAGAACACATAACCTAAAGTACTTTTTCGATCGTCAAGGGAACCAGCCTAATCACTGTCAGTGTAGCCCAACCAACTGACAATCCTTCTCCTAGACATATTTGAGTCCATGCTTTTTGGTACCCTGCAAATATCTCAAAACTCTTTTAGCAGCAACATAATGATTTTTGCTTGGTTCATTCATGTACTTGGAAATGACGCTAACAATATACATAATATCTGGCCTGGTATTAGTAAGATAGATCAACGAACCCACCAGACTTCGAAAACTTTTTGGATCTACTTTACCAGCATTATCATCACAACATAACTTCTCATTTAAGTCTTGAAGCTCCCACGTCTTATTTCTTTCCATGCTAGCTATTTCTTCATCCATAGCTTTGTTCCAAACGTCTTCTTTTGCGACATCATCAAAACTTTGTGGCTCACAAGCTAACATAGCAAAGTGTTCACTCGAAGCATATATATCTTGCAAAGACCGCATTCTTCTTGGAGGAGATTCAGAGTTGTCTTGATTTGAAGTAGCTTCAACTAGAGATCTTGTCGGAGTTGACGAAGAACTTCTTGGTGATCCCAAATTCTGAGAAACTGGTTGCCAATCAGGCTCTTGAATAATTTCATCATGTTGAGAAGGTTGAGAATTATAATTCTCGAAATCCCATGTGGCCATTTCATCGAATATTACGTCTCTTGATATCAATAATTTCTCCGTCTTTGGATTTAGAAGTCGATATCCTTTTGATTCATCACTATATCCGATGAATAAGTATTTAGCTCCCTTTTTTATCAAACTTCTCTTTTTCACGTGAAGAAACAAGAGAATAAGCTGGACAACCAAAAACTTTCAAGTGATCAATAACTGGTTTCTTCTTATTTCATGCTTCGAAGAGAGTTTTGTCTTCGACTGCTTTAGTAGGACATCGATTGAGGATATAAACAGTTGTATTAATAGCTTTTGCCCACAAATTATTTGGAAGATCTTTGGCCTTCAACATGCTCCTTGCCATTTCCACAATGGTCAGATTCTTTCTTTCAGCAACGCCATTTTGCTGAGGGCTATGTCGAACCGTGAGTTGTCTCATTATGTCATTCTCCTTGCAATAGTCCATGAATGGTTTATAAATGAACTCGCCTCCACGATCCGTTCTCAATGTCTTGATCTTTTTGCCACTTTGATTTTCTGAAAGAGCCTTGAACTGAAGAAAACTAGTAAAAGCTTCTGATTTTTCATTAAGAAAATAAATCCACATCATTCGGGTAAAATCATCAACGAATAATATGTAATATCTCTTGTTAGTGAGTGATGAAGTTCTTGTGGGGCCACATATATCCAAATGTACCAACTCTAATGGAGATTTAGCCCTCCATGAAGTTTTAGGGAAAGGAAGTCTATGGATTTTCCCATAAATGCAACATTCACATATTTTTCCATCATCTTCAATATTTGGAAGTCCAATCACCATATTTTTCTGTTTTAAAGTACGAAGACTTTTGCTGTAAAGATGACCATACCTTAAATGCCACAAGTGAGAAATATCTGGACTTTCGCTTTTGAGAGCAAAATTCTCTTCTAATGGCATAAGGAGCTGGAAGACTTTGGTTACTGACATATCAACCTTTGTAACTATCTGGTCATTTTTCTTGTCTAAAATAATGCATTTGTCATCATCAAAGTTAACTGCATATCCATTTTGGAGCAATTGACCTACACTCAACAAATTTTGAGTTATGCTAGGAACATAAAGAACATCTGAAATATACCTTGTATTTCCTTTCTTGGTGTGTACAACAATGACACATTTCCTTCTGTTTTCTGCATCTTGCCATCGTTAAGCTGCATTTGAGAGCTAAAACTGCGATCAATCTTGACAAAGAAGTCTTTATTTCCTGTCATATGATTACTGCAACCACTATCCAGGTACCATTTACTTTGAGATTGACTTTGGTCAATTGTGCAACAAAATAATTTCTCCCCTTCATCTTTTTTTTGTAAAATTTGCTTCATCTTTTTTCTTTTTATTTTGAAACCAACAATCTTTTTGGGAATGATTTGGAATCCGACATTTAGTGCATCTAAAGTAACAATCTTTAGACTCATGATTTGATTTTTTGCAAATAATGCAGTGAGAGTCGAAATTACCAGATTTGTTTTGCCATTTTCCCTTGTCTCTTTGACCTTGTTCTTTCTTTTGCGTTGAATTTCACCGTTTTTTGGAGTTGGACTTGTAAGTCTTCTTTTCTGCAAAATCGAGCTTGGTATGAAAAGTTTGCTCCACTGATTGACTTGGAGACTTGTTCAACCTTTCTTCGTGAGCTTGAAGTGAACCCATTAGTTCAAAAATTGTCAACTTAGACACATCTTTGGATTCTTCTATGGCAGCAACAACATGATTAAATTTTGGAGGAAGACTCTGGAGAACTTTTTCATTGATTCTCTTTTCTGGAATTGTTTCCCCATAACACTTCATCTGGTTGATTATCTGTGAAACTCGAGAAAAATAATCTCGAACGCTTTCACTTTCCTTCATCGCCAAGTTGTCAAAATCTCTCCACAAGGATTGCAATTTGATGGAAATAACTTTTTCAGTTCCTTTAAATTCTTTCGGCAAAATCTCCCAAGCATCTTTAGGTTTTTTAATACAAAAAAATTGAGGGAAAATTGATTTATTAACGCCTTGCTGAATGAGGCGAAGCGCTAAAGCATTTCACTTTTTGTTCTTTTTAAACTCCTTCTCTTGATCTGTTGACCGCTCTGAAGGGGCTTCCTCTTCTTCAACGACAGGTACTTTATAATCTTCTTCAATGATTTCCCAAAGATCTTGAGAAATAAAAATGGTCTCCATCTGACTTTGCCAATATTCATAATGCTATCCATAAAAAATCGGAACTTGGTTTGTTGGGATTGAAAACAAGTTTGGAACACAATTGTGGTGTTCATTTTTGGATAGCTCTGATACCAAATATGTTGGAGACAATAACGGAAAAATTGAGACAAAATCAGAATGAAGAGATAATATGGAGAATTTTCTTGTATTGAGTGTTATGGCACTTTTCTCAATAAAGAGATTCCTAGAATTAATTTAACTCTTAGGAAGGAGTTACAATCAAGAACTCAAGACTAATTATTGAGGTTACAAATTATTCATTTAACAAACAAAAAATAGACAAACAAAATGAAAGAAAAAAACTTTGCACCAGTCGGGAATCGAACCCAGGTCTGTACCGTGGCAAGGTACTATTCTACCACTAGACCACTGGTACTTATTAATAAATTAAAAAATATTTAATTATAAATTTGGATAACATTTAGGCTTAACATGGAATGAAAATAGGTCAATCATAGCCTCCAAAATTTACAAAATTGACACGATTAAAAATTTGGGGGTGTTTTGCCCGTCCACTTGAGTTGGGTTGAGTTGGTAAACAAAACTCACTCGGTGTTTGACCGGTTGATAAAACAACTCCCCGTTTAATATACCAACTCGGTTGAGTTAAAAGAAAATAACTCCACTACTTTTTCATCTTCACGCCTCAATTCGTAATTGGGGAATCAAATGAGAATCTCCACATAATGTCTATAAATTTGTTATTATTGTTTATGAGTATACTTTATTAGTTTATTTTTATAAATTTAGGAGTATTTATCCTCGAAGGAATTAAAATGTGATTTCGGAGACTTGTTAAGTAAACTTTGTTTGATTTTATTGTCGAGGGCTCGATCCTCGACAAGACAGGAGAGGAGGTGGGTTCCGCCGGAGATGAGATATTTAAAGCTAAATGTAGATGTATCATGTCATCTCTCGACAAATTGCGTGGGGGTTGGAGTGGTGGTTGGAGAGTCTGCTAGGGGAGACTTGTTTGTGCTACTTTTGAGGTGGTACAATGTAAGCTTGGCGTGATTTTCGAGGAGGCTTTAGTCCTTCTCCGAGGATTAAGCTTGATAACGGAGAAGGGTTTCCAAAATATTTGGATTGAATCTGATGCTCAATCTTTGGTCAAGGTCATTCATTCTAATATTGCTTCATTGTCTGCTCATGGGATGTTATTGGCTAAAGTTAGGGAGTTCATTTTTAATCTTTCGTTTCATGGGTTGATTTTTGTTCTCAAGTCTATGAATAAGGTGACTCATAATTTAACAACTCATGCTTTTTTCACCATTGGTTTGTCTTATTGGGAGGATGTCGCGTGTGGTTGTCCAATTTACTTCTTTGGGATTGTTTTATTGTTAGGGCTTTTGGGTCACTTCCATTATTGATTGATTGATGTTTGAAAAAAAAAAACTGTAAATTTATATTTAAATATACTATCAATCTTTCTAGATATTGTGTTTAATTTTCAACTGGGTTATTTTATAGAGAATATGTTTAGTTGTTATTTTGATCCTCTCAAATAGGTTTTAATCATATTTTTTAAACTATAGAATATGATTGATTTCTGATACTGTAATGTCTTGGCCTATGAGACTGTAGGACACATGAGTGACAATCGAAGTTGATTAAGTGATTTGCTAGTATAATAAATTATTTACTTAAATCGAAGTTGATGAAGTGATTTGCTAGTATAATAAATATTTACTTAATTTTTTTTTTTTTTTTTTTTTTTATGAGAGTTATAATGGTTTAGGTGGAAGATCTTGGGAGACTTGTCTAGTAAGCTATTTAAATTTCATTATTTTAAAGATATTTAGATAAGGGTTTTTTTCATAAATATAGCTTTATTTAGATAAGGCTTTTTTCCATAATTATAACTTAAAGTTGTTAAGTTTCTGCTCGTTGACTTTGAATGAATTGCATATATGTTAAGATTCATATAATTTAAGTTTAAAGATATTTCACATATCTTATGAGAATTTAGAAATAGTATTCCACCATGTTGCTATATCTTAGCATGTTTTTAATATATATTTAATAAGTATATATATTTATTTTTAGAAGCACGTTGTATCAGGATTGTTTTCTTTCATGGAGTGAGGTAAATAAAATAATAATAATAATATTATTATGATATATTTTGCACACCTCAAGAATATATGTGGTAATCATAAATCATTTAGCTATGCAAGTCTAAATTATTATTATTTTACCATGTATGGAAATGATTATTCTTTATGTCTTTTATTATTGTTGAGAGCTATTATGTGATACCTAATTCAAATATTTTGGAGAATGTTTGTGGAAATGAAGCTTAAACTTATGAAGCAAATAAAGGTTAATGAGTATTCTATTTGGAGCCAATAAGAGCATGATTCAACTGACATGATGTATCGACTAGTGACTATGAGATCCTAGGTCTAATCCCTCACCCCACATGTTGTCAATATATATATATATATATTCTATTTGGCCTTTAATTTTTCATGAAATTAAAAATTATTATGTATTGAAATATTCTGGCGAATGTTTGCTATAAAATTGTTAATTGATGCAACCTAAACTTATGAAGGATTAATGAGTATTGTTTGGCCATAAAATTATTTGATTATTATTATATGTGTCATTAAAATTATTTGCTTATTATTATATGCGTCAATTACATTTTGGAGCTAGTAAAATTTAGTATTGACTTAAGATCTTTTTGTTTAAAGCTATATATACAATGTGTGGTTTTTTATGAGAGCTTTTAAGATCTTATTAGCTCAAATATTTGATTGAAAATATGAAGTTATTCATTTTATAAGAGCATGTGTATCTTCTTTTAATTGAAAATATGAAATTATTCATTTTTTAATATTTCATTGAGCATGTATATGTTCATGGAAAATGAAAATAAAAATTAGACATTAAATATTATATAATTGTCCTTATTAGTGATTTATGTACTAAATAGAATTCCTAAGTTTAACTAGGAGTACAATTTCTTCCCTTAGAACCCGAGGTTGTTTGGCCCTATGCTAGAATACATGATGCTAAGAGGGTTAAGCTAGAAAGTAGAGCCTATGGATGTGTATTCATTGTGTATGCAAAAAATAACAAATAATATAGATTGTATGATCTAAATGCAAAAGTTAGTGTAGAATCAAACGATGACTTCTAGAAGAATTGATTCCCCTTTTCTAGGAATATTGGGGGCGCATCGTCTATTCTTGTGATTAGGAGTAGAGAACCCTATGAGGATATAGAAACTGAACCTGTGAGAAGTAAAAGAGCTAAAGTAGCTAAAGACCATGGTTTTGATTTCTTTGTCTATACCCTAGAGGAAGATCCGACCAACCTCAAAGAAGCCTTGTCTTCCTTAGAGGTTAATCTCTAGCAAGAAGCCATAAATGATGAAATGGACTCTTTTGAGTCTAAAAAGACCTGATATTTAGTAGACCTACCTCCTGGTAGTAAACCCATAAGTTGTAAGTGGATTCTAAAGAAAAAGCTAAACCCGATGATAATGTTGATAAGTACAAGGCATGCCTAGTAGCCAAAGGTTTTAAACAAAGAGAGAATGTAGACTTCTTTGAAACTTACTCACATGTCACTAGGATAACATCCATTAGAGTCTTAATTTTCCTATTGGTCGTGCACAATTTAGTTGTGTATCGAATGGATGTTAAGACGACTTTTCTGAATGGTGAATTAAAAAAGGAATAATCTACATGGATCAACCTGAAGGTTTCGTTATCCATGGTCAGGAGCAAAAAGTCTGCAAGCTAGATAGATCCTTATATGGTCTAAAGCAAGCACCAAAAGCAATGACATGAAAAGTTTGACAACATGATCATCTCAGATATGGTTTTCATGTCAATGAAAGTGACAAATGCATCTATTATTAGTTAGTAGATGACATTTGCACTATTATATGTTTTTACATAGATTACTTGCTAATTTTGGTTCAAATATTTACGTTGTGAATAAAGTGAAATCAATGTTGGATTCAAACTTTGATATGAAAGACCTCGAAGAAGCGAGTGTGATCCTTGGGTATAAAAATTGCTAGGTCTGAGAATGAAATTTCTCTAAACATACTCACTACATTGAGAAGATCTTAAAGAAATACAACTATTTTGATTGTAAACCTGCATGTACACACCTTATGATCCAGGTGTAAAACTATTTAAGAACACTCGTGAGAGTGTAAGCTAATCGGAATATGTGAGCCTCATTGGCAGCCTTCGGCCGGTATGCCACTAATTGTACTAGACCTGACATTGCCTATGTCATGTCATTGGATTACTATGCAAGTTTACAAGTAGGTCTAGTTTAGAGCTTTGTCATGCTATTGAAAGGGTCATGAGGTACCTGGAAAGAACCATGAACCTAGGAGTGCATTATCAAAAGTTTTCAGCTGTATTAGAAGATTCTAGTGATGCAGACTGGAACACTTTGTCAAATGACTCCAAGGCAACTTGTGTGTATTTTTAGTATAGCCCGTGGTGCTGTTTCTTGGAAGTCAAAGAAACAAACCATTTTGGCTCGGTCCACAATGGAATGTGAGATGTTAGCACTAGCGATAGCTAGTGAAGAAGCATGGTTGAGAATTTTGCTAGCTGAGATCCCTTTATGATAAAGACCGATACCAGTTGTGTTGATCCACTGCAATAGTACCGCGACTATTGCAAAAATCCAGAATCGTTATTATAACGATAAGAGACGACAAATACGTCGTAAGCATTGTACAGTTAGAGAGTTTCTCTCAGTAGGATCTGTAAGAGTGGATCATGTACGCACTGATGATAACTGAGCAGATCATTTGACAAAAGGATTAGCTAGAGAGAAAGTCTACAAGACCTCTTAGGGAATGAGACTATTGTCCATAGAATGATGAGTAACTCGTAATGGTAACCCAACCTAAAAAACTGGAGATCCCAAGAATTAGGTTCAACGGGTAATAACAAGTTATAAAGTAATATGAGTTAGATCAACTTCATATAGTCGAAGCATGAATTCTTGAAACTTTGAGAGGATGAGATAAAAAAACAAAAACAACAAACAATCCTTATGTGTAATTTTGAAGTTGCGAGGTTGAGCATATATAATATGTTCAACGTGTGAGCAGTTTTTTTCTTCTTCCAAATGTATAGTATTGAGAATCTAAACATTTAACTTCAATGTAAAGGATAAATCTATATGATTTAACAGTTGAGTTATGTTTATGCTAACAATATCCGAGTATCATATTAATCTACCACGCTTTTTTTTTTTTTTTTTTTTTTTTTTTGAAGCATAATCAAAGTTTTATAATTTCCTTGAATTACATACCCATAAACCTAGACTATATACTATGATAAATTTCTGGAACTTTCTCACATGCTACACATCTACTATTACAAATTATTAGCCCACAAACTTTATCTCTAGCTATACTCAACATAAATTACCCAAATCCATCCTTATTAAAGTAAATATATATCAAAGAATTGAGCACATATGGATAAGCAAATGGAATCCTTTCTTTTTATCACGATTTCTCTCAAACAATAATAATAATAATAATAATAATAATCCTTATTGAAGTGGGAGCTAAACATATCCCAAAGAATTAACCATATATACAAAAGCAAATGCAATCTCTTGTTTTTTCTATCAATTTATTGATCAAAAGCATTTATGAATAAATTAGGTTTTTTAAAAAAAAAATAATAGAAGGTAAGAGAATTATAATTTATGGATTCGTTACACCAACTATTCTTTATGTAGAATAACCCAAGAAAAATAATCTTTATTAGTTAGGCTAATAATCCCAAAACAAACTACAAAATACAAATTAAGAACACCTTTTTACTTAATTAAAGCATGGTTAACTCAAAGTTATTGAAGCTCCAATTACCTTAATTTCTCCAACAAAAAAAAATTTGATACCCTAAGATCATACTTAGGGCACTCAAAATCTATATATTAATAAAAACCCCATTAAAATTTACCAAAAAAATGGTGTTTAGGGATGATGGCCAAGTCGAAGCTCCAAATCGATTCCATCACCATTCCAAAATTCTGTCCTCCCTTTACTTGGTCCAATTTGTAGGCTCAAATCTGACCCCCAAAGGTTCATATTCAAATCTCCAAGCTCTTGGAAGTAGCCATGTGGGTTCGAAGCCGATGGTTCATAATTCACCACCTTAGACCTAACCAAAATAGCTCCAAAATAGGATTGTTCAATTTGCTTGCTTGGAATATAAGAAGAAGAAGAAAAAGATGAGATTTGTTTAGCTTTGTTGGCTCGATCTTTTCTATGAATATTCATGTGGCCTCCAAGAGCTTGAGCGTTGGTGAATCCACGCTTGCAAAATATGCACCCATAAGAACGTTTATTGGTGAATGAATCGGAATCATCTTCCTTAATTCGA
This sequence comes from Herpetospermum pedunculosum, assembly GCA_028017165.1. Classification (NCBI taxonomy): domain Eukaryota; kingdom Viridiplantae; phylum Streptophyta; class Magnoliopsida; order Cucurbitales; family Cucurbitaceae; genus Herpetospermum; species Herpetospermum pedunculosum. Next base: position 3,418,267 of record CM051524.1, on the reverse strand, counting down.
TCAGATGATCGATCAGATTGTTCTTCGCTCGAACTATCTGAGTTGCTTCCTAGTTTTTCTGAATCCATCAAGAAGAGATGAGTTTTTTGTTTTGTGGAGCTATAAAGACTCTAGTTGAAATATGACAAGAGAGGGAGAGAGATGAAAATGGAAGAAAACTAAGGTTTTATGGAGAAAGGGAAAAAAGAAATGAAGTTGCAAAAAAAAATATTATGTGGGACACGATTAAGAATATGAATAAATGATTAAATATATCATAATTTATAACGGTTTAAGTTTTTGAGTTAGTAGTAAATTAATTAATATGGTATCCAAACAAAAGGGTCAATTTCATGCAACGTTATTTTCTTTTTTAATTAATATTATTTTTTTTTTCAAAAAAAAGATACTTCATTGAGAATAGAGTACAAAAAGGAGAGGCTAGATGGAAGTTTTTACCAAACAACTCCGATTTCGAGTACCATGATGCAGCATTGATAATAATCTCATTTCACTCTAATTTACTGGTCTACAACCAAGAGAGGGGTATTTTCTTTTTTTTGGAGAGGTGGAGATTTAAACTTCGAACCTTTATGTCTTAACGGTTGAGCTATTGACCTATGTTTATATTGACACGAGAGAGATAGTCGAGAATAATATTTTGGAATTATTTTTCTAATATGTGAAAGTGAAAAATATGAGAAAATAGAGAAGACTATTTTGGCAATTTGCTCTTAGAAGTTTTCCCATTGCCGGCTTTCTCCAATCTCTCTGTAAATGACATGTGTTGTGTTGTGATGTGAATTCAACTGCTGAAGTTGCTTTCGGCTATGTCATTTGGATGAGCTTCTGAATCTTCCTCTCCTATTATTCTAATTAACCCACCATGTATAAGAAAAGTTTTTCTTTTTGTTTTTTTTTTTTTTTTTTTTTTTTTTTGAAAATAATATAATCATATCTTAGGTTTAATATTATCATATTTTTGTAGTTTCTATTTTTATGTGTTAATTTTCTGGGCTTGTCTTTTCAATTCAGCCACTAATTTTTTAAAAAAAAATTATTTAATTATATTTTTGTTTGTAGGACAATAAATAGAGAAATTACTGAAGATTCGCATCAATTCTGGCTCTTAACTATATGACACGTGTCAGGGGAGAGCAACATTGAGGTGGCCACCCCAATAATTTCTCCAACAAATTAAATTGGAGTAAGAAGATTTGAACCTCCTCGTCAATTACGAGTTATGTTCACTTTGACAATCACACTTTTTTTTTTCATCAGTAAAGGTTTAAATGGACTAATGGTGAACTTACATATGGTATGATATACTTAATGAGAGTTGACATATATATTTAGAAGAGAAATTAGGATACTCGAACAAAAAATCGGCTAGAGGTTTAGAGGCTAGAGTCTAGAGAAAAGTTTTTCAATTGAGTACAATGACAGATAAGTCATAGTCACAAAATAACTTAGATTTCTTGCATTATGAAGCAATGTTGAGGATAATATCGTCCGCGGGTTCAACCCGCGCAACACTTCGACAAGCGTGCATTTTATTTTTTATTTTTATTTTATGAAATGCAAGGTTGAAAGAAAAAACAATTTTTTATTAAAAATTTATTCCTAACCCGCGTTTTGTTTTTTTTTTAAATGCAATCTGTGTCTTTTCAAACAAAACCATCTCCTAATCTTGCATTTATGTTTTTCAATAGTTCTAATGTTGAAGATGGTGAGCGTTTTATTGCGCTCGGACTCTGTCGCACTATGAGACGTTATCGACGAATTAAGTTATTTTTTTTTAATGTATCTCCAATCGAGCGGTGTGACTGTCTTAAAATATAATACTATACGTTTAGATCATTTTAATAAAAAAAAATGAATAAGATAAAATAATTTTTAAAAATACAAAGTTTTTTTTTAATAAAAGTTGAAACGTAAAGTTACCAATTTGAGAGTGGAAGATTGAAACTACCCTAAATAAAAGGTAATTAAGTAAAATGTCTCGAACACTTTTTTTCTTCCCTTTTTTGAATTATCACAAAAATCGGGTGAGATGAATTTTCAAGTTTTTTTTTATTATTATTATTATTATTATTATTATTATTATTTTATAAAAAATCTTACTAATTTTCTTCTACGTTAATTTATTTGAATTAGTAAAGATTAGTAATTAATAAAATAATTTCATAATTACAAATTAAATGAACACAAATATCATTTCAATAAAGTCAAAATGTATTTTAAAAATAATCAAAAAAAAATTAAACCCTTAACCATGACTAGAGATCTCCTATGACCCCTATCACGAGCATGACGTCCTATGTAATGTCCACGATCACCACGACCTCGCGTATTTGACGATTGACCTTCTTTCATAGTGATTATTCACGGATCGTTCAATGAAGAGGTCGCACATGAAGAGGTCCAATCCGCGTATTAGGAATAAATTATTAATAAAAATTTGTTTTTTCTTTCAAACTTTCGAAAAGAAAAAAAACGCTTGTCGAGGTGTTGCGCGGGTTGAACCCGCGCACTCCTAATAAGACAAAAAAAAAACTAACCTATTTTTCGAAATAGTTTGAGAAGAAACTTATTCTTCTAATAAGTTTGCCTAACAAACCCTCCTACTTAAATAACCCATAAAATAGCATGAAATATGTTACATCAATGACATATATCAAAACCTTAAAAACTTAAGATAATGAGGGGATTCCTTATGAAGTCGCTAAACGAAACTTTTTAAACAATAAGAGGAAGTAAATTGATGAGAGAGGAAAAAAGTCCTCAAACATTTGGAGCTAAACATATATATATATATATATATATATATATATATATATATATATTTGGCGTAATTTATTTCTGTATGTTTCTTTTTTATAATTTTCAAATATTAATGTCATTGTGTAGTAGTTAACTATATATACCTTTTTGTTTTTGTATTTTTAGGGTTGAATATAACAGCTGCACTTTTTAAATAGTGCAATTATTGACAATGTCAAAGTCTTTGTAAAATTAAGAAGGAGATGACCCCATTCTTCATTGTCCATGCAAAAACCTCCAACAATAAGGGACACTTCAATTCTTAAATTTCCTTCTGACAAATGGAAACCAACCTCGTATTTTTGTTTTTCTTTTAACAATATTGTTGTTTTAGGGTAAAATATATTTTTATAATTTGAATTTGAATTTAGTTTCTATATTTGGTGTCTTAATTTTCAAAATTAATACTTTTAATTTTTAATTTTCAAGGTTCTCGATTAGATTTTAAAAACTTGACATGTTAGCTTTTCAAAAATTTGAATTTAATATTTTGTCTCTAAAAATTTTAAATAGTCTCTAGTATAATTGACGGAGTATTACAAGAATAATTATAACATGATAGTTAAGATATGATTACTAAACTATGTGTATTTTTTAAATACGTTGATTTTTTTTTTTTTTTTTTTTTTTTTTGTATATTTTATATTTTATATTTTACACTCATTTAAAAAATATCTTATTATCAAATTCAAACTTTTGGTGACTAATTAAATACATCATTTTTTTTTTAATTTGAAGGTCTAAATAGAAACTAAAATTAAAATTTCAATAACTAAATAGGTTAGTTTTAAAAATTCATGGACCAAAAAATGTGTATTTTACCATTGTTTTTAACCATTGTTTTTAACTGTGGTCTGGATGGGGAGGATGTGTCTGAGGTAGGGGTTTTATTATCTCATCTTCGTATTTGGATGGCCGGTCGTCAAGACAGTTCTTGTGTCTTCACTCACCAAGAGGGGAGTCGTGCTGCTCATGAGCTGGCAAGATTGAGTCTTCTAAAGCGTTGTGACGAGGTCTGGTTAGAGGACTATCCTTCGTAGGTTTCGAATTTTATCTTATCAGATGTTATATTTATTTAGCTCATCTATTGTTCTTCCCACTCGGAACTAAAAAATAAATAATACTCTTGGGAATTGTTTTAGAATCTGTTTTCTAAAATAACAAATTTGTAAAAATGTGTATAAAAATGAAGTTGATTATCTTTAAATCAATATATGAAGTTGATAACGGTTTCAATGGGGACGGCAACTTTGACTTATATATATAATTTCATTCATCAAAAGCTTTTAAAAAAAACCAAATTCTGAAATGGTTCCGTATGAATTTAGTACAATATTTTTTTTTGTACAAATTAATGTTTGGAATATGTCTTGAATTTGTTATGACCTGCTACGACGGATTTGATATGAAAGACGAAGCGCCCGATAGAAGTATGAGGTTGGAGACAACGCTCCAAACCAAATTTTGTCTTGAGTTTTACCATTCTGTATTTATATTAGGTTTTGACCCATTTTATATTAGATCATTAGAAGGGATATGTAAACATTTCAATGACTTATGCCACTCCTAATATGCCATTTGAAGGAATATGTAACTTCCACAAATTTGCAAGAGGTCAAGTTTCCATTCCAACCTTATATATTGTAAAAAAAATACACAAAAAAAAAAAAAAAAAAAAACTATTCTCAGAATCTCAAAATATGATAAAAGACAAATTGAGCATCAGCAAGCTTAATTAATTAGGTGACATTTGACAACAGCTTCAATAAACAACTCTTGAATGCAATAAATTTTCTTGATTTTGTCATTTTGCTTATTGTACATATTTACAGGTGACTTTTCAACACTTAGGATAATGATATTAAACATTGCAAATTATGCTACATTATTTACCTGCTAACTTATTGAATCACACACGTCAATATCTGCCATCTTTAATGGGTTTAACAATTGACAAAGTATAAAACTCCAAAATAATAATAATAATAATAAATAATAAATAAATAAATTACAAATTTAACCCTTGAACTTTGAAGGTTGTGTCTTAGACTTCCTTTAGACATAAAATTTAAATTTATATCTAATAGATCAATTAATTTTTACAAAAATTAAATTTGTTAGGACCTATTAGACAAAATTAAAAGTTTAAAGATTTGTTATACACCTTTGAAAGTCCATACACTAAATAGACACAAACCTCAAAAGTTCAGGGACTAAACTTATAATTTAACCTAAGTTTTACCAGTGACAAATTATTTGTTTGGATATATCATAAATCATGATTACAGTTGAAATACCCTAAACTTTTTTTTTTTTTTTGAAAAGGATACTTTATTGATGTATGTGAGAAACATACAAGCCTTACAAGAGAAGACAGTTCAAATAAAAAATCGAATAAGAGAAGAGAAGATAACACTTATGGTGTCTTGTTGGAGCTTAAAGAAGCAAAAGTTGAAAGAAAGCAAACTGAACTAAAGAGAAGGAACCGAGTCGAACCAAGCCAAAACTGAATCAGAAGAACCGGACCGGTCGAAACCAAACTAGGGTTTTTGTGTGATTCTTCCAGAGAAGCAAACACAGGTGGAGGCGGCTCAGATCTGCAGTGGGTAGACGGAGGAAGGCGGTGAAAAAGATCTGAAAGATGCTGACGGCAAGAGCAGGCGACATGATCGAAAACTTTGGCGGTAGATCTAGGGGTGGGGGTTAGATCTGGCGACGTTGAGCGTCCGGTCTGAAGCAACGGCGCGACGAGGGGCGTCCGGTCTGAAGCGACGACGTTGGGCGTCCGATCTGAAGGGAGCGACAAATACCCTAAACTATAACTTCTTTTGCTCATATCATATATATATATATATATATATTTATTGAGATCGAATTATGCGCATATATTTGATTGAGACATTATTGATTAAAACTCCGAAGTTGAATCTCAAATTCCAGTTTGTTGATCTCACATGAGAATGAATGAATGATAAAGTATTTGAAGAAGTTCCAAAACTAAAAAACAACACCCATTTTATATTAAGGGGCCGTTTGGCCCACGGAGTTGGGAGGAGTGGAGTTGTGGGGAGTAAAGTTACTCCCCGTTTGGCCCAAGGAGTTGTTTAACTCGGACAAAAAATATCAACTCCCCAGACTTCTACAGTAATTACTATTCAACTCCCCAGACTTCTACAGTAATTACTATTCAACTCTCCTTCATTTTCCTCTCTTTCTCTCTCTTCATTTTACAATATTTTTTTAATTATTTTTAAAAAAACATAATTTAAACAAAATGTGTAAAATGACTAAAAATGCAATTCAACCTATTTTTTATTTTAAATATAAATTAAGTTGTTGAATTAAAAGTTAAAATTGGTACTTAAACAAAATTTAAAATGTAGTATTCAAGAAGAAATAAAAATATAGCTTATTTGGATTTACTTAGATTAATGGATTATTATTTGGATTCACTTAGATTAATGGATTAAAATCTTTAAAATTCACATGTAATAGTTAATCGACTATTGTATGTTTTATTTCAAATTCACATGTAATAGTTAATCGACTATTGTACGACTATTTGTTTTATTTCAAAACGATCCAAATAAAATGAATAATTAATGTGAGTGATATTGAAAAAAGAAGGTGAAGTATGACGGTCAAAGTTATTTTGGTTATCTTCGAATAAATTTGTAAAGGATACATAAAATAAAAAACACAAAAATTGTATTCTTAAAATTTATTGTAAGAAATTCTTGATAATAAAAATATGAAAAATTATAGAAAATAGGTTCTAGGTGTAGTGCATATGAAATTACGAGTTTAAGTGAGTGGAAACGAGGAAGAACGTGTTTAACACATAGATATGTTTATGTGTTTTTTTTTTCTTTAGAGAAATTTGTAAAATATACAAAAAAAAAAAAAACAAAAAAAAAATCTCATTTTTAAAATTCATAAAATTAAAAAATTAAAGATTGAGTCTTTAAAAAATAATAATAAATATATATTATTGATAGTCAAGGCGAGAGAGATTACAAAATTAATGTGAGGTATTGTGTTCAAAATTATTTTTTGTTATCTCCAAAATTTTTTTGAAAAATAGATAAAATAAAAAAAAAAAATTGCATTATTAGAATTTATTAGGAAAAGTCCTTAATAAGGAAAATTAGAAAGTTTGTAGAAAACAAAAGTTGTGTCGAAAGAACTAGTAAAATAAACTTAGATTTCAAAACTTGAAGTTCAAACAACTCCGTGTCAGAAAAATATGAAAAATTATAGAAAAAAATTGTAAAAAAAAAAAATAGCTAAAATAAATCATCATTGTTGAAATACTGATTTACGGGGGTGAAGTGAATTTATATGGGAGGCAGAGAAACATGTGTTTGACACATGAATAGACTATACTGAATAGACAATCTTATAATTCATACAATTAAAGATGAGTCCTAACAAAAAAAAAAAAAAAAAAAAAAAAAAAAAAAAAAAAAAAAATATATATATATATATATATATATATATATTTTATAATCAATGTGAAAAAATAATGTCAAATATTGTGCTCAAAATTATTTTTGTTGTCTTCAAAAAAAAATTTGTCAAGATAGATAAAATAAAAATAAAATATTTCATTTTTAGAATTTATTGGAATTGGAAGAAGTCCTTAATATGAAAATTTTGAAAGTTTGTAGAAAAAAATTGTGCAGAAGAAAACAGCTAAAATAAACTCAGATTTCACAACTCCGGACTAAACAACTCCTTGCTCCAAACACACCACAGACTTCAGAACTCCAGACTAAACAACTCCCTGCCCCAAACAGACATACCTCAGAACTCCCCAGACTAAACAACTCCCCAGACTAAACAACTCCAGACAAAACAACTCCAACTCCCCCCAACTCCTTGGGCCAAACGCCCCCTAAATATTGTATTTTACACATCTCATAAACTCACAAATTAAACACAAAAACCTACACCCAACTCTCACACATGTTTCTACAACACTTTATTAATATCTTTGTACATTGAAGCATGAGCCAAATATTCCACAAAGAAACAACATACCTAATATTTATGAAGTAAAAGCCAAAAGTGAGAGGGTTTTTTTTGAAAAGAAATTTAGATGTGAGTGACCAAGTGGGGAGGGTTTTTAATTAAGGTAGTCTTGAATAGGGTGTAGTGTTTGTGAGAGAAAAAGATACCTTAAAATTTGAGAAAAATAATAATAAATTCCAACAAAGAGGGAAAAGAATCATGGGTGATTGAAAGCTACAACGTTGGGAATATGCAAAACATCAGATTTTGGTTAAAAGAAAACACAGGCAATGACGCTGCTCTCTTGTCATATTCAAATGCCCAATATAATGCCCCGTCTCACCCGAAACTCATATGCTTTTCAATTAACACAAATGGAAATCAATGATGCCGTCAATTGGAAACCCTAATTTTTTTTTTTTTTTTTTTTTTAATTTCAAACTTTTCTATTTCATCTAACCAAAATTATAGAGATTGAAAAAGGGGGTGAAAATATATCTTCAATAAGTTAAAATTTCCCTTTTAGATCACATGTTGAATGCTTTTTGGATGACTTTGGATATTTTGTTTTGAAGCTATATCTTCAAGTATTTAGTAACTTTTTTTAAAATAAAAAAATATATATTTATAAAACTTTTTGTCTTTTCAAAGCGTTGGTTGGTACGTTTTTTAAAACGATTTTAAAAAGTAGGTGATAGATCACAAAATGAATTATTTTGTAGGACTTATTTTATGCCTAGTTAGAGACTTACGCGGTTAATTTTATATTTATATTTAATTATTTTATAGATATTGAACATTTGGAGCCATTCAAAACTTTTAAAAGATTTATGATGAAAAATAAACTAATTGAAAATGTAAATATGAGGTCTCAAGAAAAAAGAACGAGGGAAGGGAGCCAAAAATGTCATCTTGATTTAAAACTTTGTATGATGAAATTAAATAAGAGAATTAGGGCAAAAATGCCGCAAAATTTTAGTCAAATTTTTTAAAAACAAAAAAAGTATCGATTTAAAAAAAAAATTCAAAATGTTGGTTGGTATGTTTTTTAAAACGATTTTAAAAAGTAGGTGATACAAAAAGAAAATTATTTTGGATGATAGAATTAGTGTTTATAAGTTTAAATTTTTAAAATAAAATTAAAATAAAATAAATAAAAACTTTAGACCGGTTTGATAATCATTTGGCTTTTGGTTTTTGAAAATTAAGCTTATAAACAATACATTTACATATGAATTTCTTAGTTGTGGTATCTACGTTTCCAAAATCCAAGCCTGGAAATAATAAAAAAGAAGTTTTCAAAATTTTGCTTTTGTTTTTAGAATTTGAATAAGAGTTGTAATGTTTTTTTAACAAAAATGAAAGTCATCGTAGGAATTTACGTGTTAACCGTTTATAGGCTTAATTTTCAAAAACTAAAAACTAAAAATTAAAAGGTTATTCAAAGCGGTCATAATGGTTGGATTTGAGCAATTCTATGACTTCATCTTGAGGACTTTGTCTTTTACTAAATTTTGTATGGTTGGATAACCATTAAAATTAGTTTGAAGAAGTTTTTTTTTTTTTTTTAGAGAAAAAAAAAAAAAAAAAAAAAAAAACTTACCCCGAGCTGTTGTAATGAAATTTCCTTTTTCAACTTTTTTTTCAATTTAGTGTATATGTACTATATTCCTTGTTAAGCCCTAATATAGCCAAATATAAAATTGCCTGACACCTATATTTACATTATTAAACATATTGTATTCTTAATAGGCCACCACTAAAATATAATTAGAACATTAATTAATATAGAAAAAATAAACAAAGCCATAACGATTACAACAAAATTAAACTAACTCACTTAAGTATGAACTCCAAAATGTTAGCTAAAACCCTAATTTGAGTTCCAAATCTATCTCATTGGAACTACCAAGCAAACCAGTCTCCTTCTTCACAAACTTCTTAACCTTCTTCCAAATCCTACACTCACCATCTGATTCTTCTTCACCATTAAAGCTTGAGAAATCATACAGTTTGAGAAACTTAATGGGTTGAGATGAAGATCCAAGAAAATCATGATGATGAGTTGAATAATAATCCAATGGAGGAGATCTTCTAAGCTTTGCGCGGTCTCGTCGATGAACATTCATGTGACCGCCGAGAGCTTGTGCCGATCGAAATTGCCTTTTGCAAAACCCACATGTATAAGCTCTTGAAGAAGGCCATAGAAATCCATCAATGTCTTTTTCTTCTTCTTCTTCATCTCCTCTTTTGTTGTCATGTTTGCTTAAGGCTTTAGCTTTAGCCTCTGGCTTCATGTTGGTGTTGGTGTTGTTGCCTTTGTTTATAATTCTAAGCTCTTCTTGTGGGATGCTTCTCAAACTATTGCTCTCCATTTGAAAAGAAGATGGAAAATTTACTTTGGAAGGTAAAGGTGAATATGGATGAGTTTAGGGTTTGGATATATATAGAGAGAGAGAAAGGTGTGAGAAGTATGCATGTGTTTGGTATTATTCTTCATAAAATTACCTAGATATGATAGCTAGGGTTGCACTTTTATGTCCAAATATAGAATTTATTCAATGGAGCTATTACTATTATTGGATTCTAATTTTTAGCCAATAACTCTAATGTTTCTTTCAACAACTTAATCGCTTATCTGGTAACGAAAAATTTAATCAACACTCACCCTCTTGTGGGCTTGAAAGTTCTAAGAAGATCCAACGAGTAAAAATCAATATTAATTGACGAGAAAATGACAAATTTTAACTTAACATCTTAATTAGAGAACCCACACTATCGGAGTTGTTTACGTAATTTGGTTGATACATATATAGTTGATCCGGTGTAATATTATATATCTTAACTAGTTGAACGAGTCAAGTTTGGCAAACACATTTATGAACAAAAGTTAATATGTCAAAATAGCTGACTCGACTTAAAAGAAAGGGAAAAAAAACTAAATGGGGACTTCAAAACCCAAAAGGGTAAAAGAAATGAATAGAGAATAATCCCAAGAAAATAAATGTTGCGATAAGTAAGCGCAAAAGAAGAACGACGCAGATTTACGTGGTTCACTAACGTCGTGTTAGTTACGCAGTATTATTATGAAATATGAGAGAATTACAAATGAACAGATAGAGACGGCTGAAGTATTAGAAGGTTTATATATGGCACCCGTACCGACCAGTCGTAGAGGGTCATAACAGATTCAAGGCATTCCAACAATAAATATGAAATATATTTAGTTTAATAATAACAAACAAACAAAAAACAGAAGATGACAATGAAAAACAATTGAAGTTATGAAATTGGTATGAGAATATTACATTATATAGACATGAATAAGAAAAGGAAATGTACTGAAGAAGGAAAAAATCCAGTAGAGAAGCAAAACACACAAAAGATTATGGCCTTAATTAACTGAGATATTCAACAATAAGACTGGTAGCCAATTAGATGACTCCATTCAATACTAAATATGACCCTCATTTTTTAAGGTTCTTTTGCCCAAATTGCAGCCTTTACTCTCAATACAACACCCTGCCGTCTCTTTCACTCATCTCTCTCATTTTTCAAATCTAAAAAAATTATTCAATGAAATCGCTATAAACTACAAAGTCCCTCTCTCATAATCATTAAATTCATTAAATGTAGGTTTGAAAACTTAGTTTTCCATTCTACACTTGAAAGTGTAGAATTGTCCGCCACATTGTTCTAACCTCTTCAAATAATTTCTTCTACGCCCACCGAGTGTAGAATATTTTATCTGAGATTAGGTCAACTTTTAGTATCGTCATTTGGGGTTTAGGGCATGTTTAGGAGCAATCAAAATCATTTTTATTAAGTTTAAAATCACTCACCAAACCTATCTTTTATGATTCAAAATCAATTTTGAATTGTATGAAAATTATTTTTAAAAGTGTAAAATCAAACAATAAAATGTGCAAACCACTATTAATAAATGGTCAAAAAGTTCATGTATGATGTATTAAAAAATGCACACCAAATAGAAAACAGAGAGATATGACAAAGAATGATATGCAATAATTCACAAACTTTATTCATTTACTATGCTGAAAAGCTGGATTAAGAAACAGGTATTCTAACTACTATAATCTTATTAATCCTAATAGTCTTTTACCTCAATCATCAAGGACAATCGACGAAATCTTATTCCTAGGCATTTTTGCTATATCACCTTTACGAGAGCCGTTAATTGTTCGACTTGTCCAGTATCGACATTAACATTTCATGTTGATTAAGTGATCAAGTTAATCTTATATTTTTGCATATATTCAGGGACGAACCACACAAGGCATAAAGGTAAAATCATAATTTTCAGTTGTCAAGCTAGCTCATTAAGCATTCACTTAATTGAATCCCTTAGAAAAACTTAGCTCATAATGAAAAATAAACTAAAATACTTCATTGCTAAATAATGCATAAGTACAAAAACTGCTAAAAGAGTAAAATGGTAATTTTACTTGAAAATTAAGAACAAAATGAAAATAGAATAAAAACAGAATGTGGATGAATGATAAAAGACCGAATTGAAATAACGAAGGTTCTAAACTGAAAATGAAATTATAAGTGCAAAAACTAGCTAAAGGGTAAAATGGTAATTTTGCATGAAAATTAAGAACCGAACAAAATGCGAAATAAAAACAGAATGTAAATAGAAAATGTTCAGAATAAAGCAGAAAATAAATCTGGAAATTTTCCAACTTTCTCTCTCTCGAACTCGTGGACAATGGATAAAGGGTCTCTACTCGCTCGAAAATAAATTTGGAAATTTTCCAACTTTCTCTCTCTCGAACTCGTGGACAATGGATGAAGGGTCTTTACTCGCTCGATTCACGTCGTAAATGTGAATCGAATCCTCGCAGCACCTTCCTTCCGGAGATGGCTGAAGTAGAACTTTTACAGAGGAGTGGTCCGCTCTTGTTTGGAGTTTCGAAATTTGGGTGAGTTTTTCGAGAGAGAAAGGAGGTTGATCGATTATGTGGAGATTGATTGTTGTAAAGATTGATCGATGCTTTGAATGAAGACTTGAGAGGTTCCTTTTATAGGCCCTAGGGTTTGTTGGAGGTTGCTAAAATGGGGGAGAGATCTTTGTCAAAAGGTTGTTAGGTTAAAGGGGGATTTGGTTTGCTGATTCTCTTGAATCTTGAAGATTCCTGACAAAATATCTCAACAAATTCGTTTTGACCAGTCAACTGGTGACTTGTCTGTGGCCACAAGCGGGATTATGTGACTCCTATGTGGCCACAAACTGGATTCTGTGACTTCTATGTGACTTCTCTGGGCCACAAGTTGGAGCAAAATACAATTTTCCTAAAAATAATTAAAATAACATTAATTCTTATAAAAAAAAATGATTTTTTTACCCTCCAAATGCTTCATATTGACAAAACGACCTTGAGCATGTGACTTTCCTATTTTTATTCTTTTTTAATCAATTACATGCACAATTATATTTAATTTGAATCAAAAAGTCAATTAATGAGTAGGATTTAAAGGGTAAAACACGACATAAATGACGTTCATCAGTTATGACTAGTGTTAATATTATGGTTTTTTCATAGTTAACATGGTGCGTCACTACAACAAATATCACATACCATAGCATCAGAAAAACGCTATTATAGGCTTCCATGGCGTTTTTGAAACGCGGTCGTAGCCCTTGCTATTGAAAATCTCTAACTTTTCATAGCTTGTTTTCAACGTTATGAAAAACGCTATAGAAAATTCATTTTTTATTGCGAATATTTCACGCTATGAAAACTTTTTATAGCGATATGAAGAAACGCTATTATAGCATTTTTAATAACGTTAAAAATACGCTATAGAAACTTTTTTATGGCGTTTTTAGGCACGCAGTGGTAACTCATGTTATTGAAAGTCCTTCGTTTTCCATAGCGATGTTTCAACGCAATAAAAAACGTTATAAAAAACTAATTTTCAATTGCGTAATTTTAACACTATGGAAACTTTTTGATAGCATTTTTTGGAAAGCGGTGGTAGCCCATGTTATTAAAAGTCCTTCATTTTCCATAGCGATATTCATTTTCCATAGCGATGTTTCAACGCAATAAAAAACGCTATAAAAAACTAATTTTCAATTGCAGAATTTTAACGCTATGGAAACTTTTAATAGCGTTTTTAGGCAAGTTGTGGTAGCCGATGTTATTAAAAGTCTCAAACATTTCATAGCATTTGTTCCATTATATAGAAAATGCTATTAAAAGAAATGTTTTGATTGCATAATTTTAATGTTATGGAAACCTTTCACAACGTTTTCGTAATTTGAATAACATTGAAAATACCACTATGATTGAACTTTAATATCGTTTTTATAGTAGTTAAAAATGTTATAACAACCGCTATAAACAAACATCAGAGTTTTATATTATTTTTTGTAACATTTTTTAGAGTCAATGCTATTGTAAAATCAACTTCAATTCTCATTTCATATCTATAATATTATAAAAGTAAAAAAAAAAATTCAAATTTCTAACTCACAAAAATAAAACACTATATTTTGTGCAAAAGATTGGTGGCGATGCACATTCTTAATATCCAAGTACATACATTATGAGAAGATATAAATTCATAATATTGAAGTATTGCTCAAATTAAGTTATTCATCTCAAAAGTCGTTACTAAAATCAAAAGTGTTGTTCCAACTAAGATTACATGTATGAGGACATGTTGCTTCATAATATCCAAGTGAAATGAATACATATAGTCTGAGTAGTCTCAACATAACACAACTTAAGACATCGCCTATTATTCAAAGAAAGAAAATAAATATAATCGGAGAAAACAAGAAATCTTACCAAGATTTTATTTCTTTTACTTTTCATTATAAGAGTCTGAACCAACATATATGAAATTATAAGGAAAGTTAAGACTAGGGTTTCAATTATTTTGAACTTACAATTAGGTACGCTTGGATATACACAACAAAGATTTGTGAGGTTTCAATTTGCCCTAGACAAAACTTCCTCCGCTTGGATATATACAATTAGGTACGCTTGGATATAACGTGCGTAAAGTAGGTTTTACAAGCGAGAATTTTACTGCTTTTTTTTTTTAGAAAAAAATCTCACGTCTCTCAATTTTCAATAGCGGGAATTAACTAAACGTTATGATACAAAGCAATAAAAAGTCATTTTTGGTGTAGTGATAAAACATGTATGCTCGACCAAAAAATCAGATATTTGAATCCCTCACCCCACACACATCGTAAAACAAAAAAAAAAAATAATAAAAAAATATGGTTAATATTTTTCAAGACAAAATATTATTTTGGTCCCTATACTTTAAGTCTCATTCAATTTTAGTCATTATACTTTCACAAATTTAATATATGTATTCAATAAATTTTTAAATTAGTCTTTAATTTGAAATAAATTTTTATTGAACTTGGTATAATAATAATAATAATTTTCATGTAAGAAATGACACATAATTTCTATATATGATAGGGATTTATATAAACTAGTTTAAAATTATATGCATTGCACTTGTTTCAAAAAGTTTAAAATATAGTTTTGTTAGTATTCAAAAAAAAATAACAAACATTCATAAAATAATAATTTAGTCTCTAAACTTTAGTTTGTAACGATTTAGTTCTTAAATTTTTAAATTTACAACATTTCAAAAATTTAAAACATTTCAATTAACTTTATTATGTAACAACTTAGTCCTTATACTTTAAAATTTGTAACGATGTAGTCCATATTGTGAAAAATACTACTACGATTTAATGAAATTTCTTACACATATAGATCAATAAATTGATTAAGGACCAAAGTGTTTATAAACTACGTCATTACATGTTAAAAATTGACAGTAACTTTGATGAATTATTTTACGATAAGGATTAAATTGTTACAACTTTGAAAGTATAGGAACTAAATTGTTACATGCTAAACTTTAGGGACTCAAATTATACAAATTTAAAAGTTACTAAATCGTTACCATGTAAAAGTTTATGAACCAAATTGTTACAAATACGACTTTACTAGGTATAAATCTGATTTACATGCCTAAATTTAATGACATGTTCATATGTATATATATTTTTTAATGTGAGAGACTAACTGATAGAAGCATCAAATTTTAGTGAGATCACAAAGATAGTTTTGTAAATATCTCAAAATTTGTTGTTTTCCTGAACTAAGCCTAACTTTTCGAAACCATTCAATAAACAGAGTTCATATTATGAAAAGAAAACACCTTCGTTATGATGCCTTCATTTTGGTGTAGATGAAGGTCGATGTTCCAGAAATTTCCATGAAGATCCTGAACCATTTGGCAAAGCCATTCCACCCTCCAAAATTTGTTTAATCCATTTAATCCTGTTTATCATCTCTTCCAAGTCCAAAACTGCATCTTCTAACGAGCCATGGCGCATCGAATTCAAACTGACATCGAGTACCGTCTTCTTTACAGACTGACCATCACTACTACATCCATCAGCATCAGTTCTGGTTCCTCGAATTTCTGTCGATGCATCTCGTTCTCGAGCAGGTGAGCATGAGTCATTGTCCACAGTACTTACACGGTTCGAATTGGAGTTTATCTTTGGTGTGTGTTCGGGTTTCTCCTTCGATGCTGTGTGGCTGGGAAGTCGCTTCAGCTTTCTTGTTGGACTAGTCTGTAAAGCTAATGATACATTTGATTTTCCAGCTGCGGCTTCACTGCCATTTCCTTGCAAAACATATATAAATAAAATAAAATAAGCTTATTATTCTCGTAAGAAGCAATGTTTCTACATTTACAAACAAGGGGCCATTAACTGTAAATTATGATAATTCATACATTTTTAGAAGTGATTAGTATTGTTAATGCGGCTCTTACCTACACTTCCATTGTTAAGCAACCGAGCACATTGAGTACTTCCATTCACCTGTAACCACAAAGGAATTACAAGTACCTCAGTACTGAGAGAACGACAACAACAAATACCAACGTATTCATGATGTCTGAGAGGGGAATGTTAAAGATAGTAAATTTGAACTTAAAGTTTTTCTTTTTTTAATTGTGAGTATCCGGATCAGCTTGCGCGCACCTCGACTAATCTCATAGGACAACCGTCTGATGTGACCCTACTACATTTTGTTGCCAAGAAAACTCGTTTGATATTAAATCTTAGATAGGTGGTCACCATAGGTTGAACTCATTCCCTCAAAGCCCTTTATTAAATTGAACTTAAATACCGAATGCATATGCAAAATACAACATTATTTTTTTTTTATAAGAAACTGAGTTTTCATTTTTTTTTATAAGAAACTGAGTTTTCATTGAGAAAAATGAAAGAATGTGCATATAAAAAAAATAAACCCACCAAAAGGAGCCACAACACAAAGAATGAAACCAAGTTGGTAATTACAAAAGGCCTAATTAACGGACCCATAAAGAAGAATTAAATCTAACCAACTCTCAAATGTCCTTTCCAGACCTCACCATTCTCTAAAGATTCTATTATTTCTCTCAAGTCAATTACTCCAAAAGCAAGTCTGCGACCGAACACTTAATTAAAAGAAGGGTTCAGAAGCACTTCCTTATAGAACCAAAATACAACATAATTGACCTATGGGCCTAGGCCTTTACTGTGTTCAGATCATAGGACTGTAGAATCCAAGTTCCAACTAACCCACCGGATGCTTAGCATGCCTCAACGCAACGCTAGATTTCCAGAGACAAATAAAGCTTTATTTTATGAAGTTTTCAACCCAAAGGTTCGAAAACAAGCCCTTGAGATTAAAAAAAGTAATAAAAAATAATCCCAATTCCCACCCACAACAGCCCCAAGTTCTAACCAACAAGGCCAATATTGAATGAAAGTACAACAGTTGAAAGAATGGCACCTGCATATTAGGGACCATCCAACCAGATTCCGGAAACCAATCTAAGGATGGCCGCAAATCCTTGGAGGAGGCATGATAAGCGAATCCTTCACCAAATGGTGGAGGGAGTAGCTCAACCTATAGAACAGGATAATACAAAAGAGAAATAATTAGTCATCCCTTTAAAAGTGTCATATGCTGTGTTAAAAGTTAAAATAAAATCACAAAGGATAATAAGACGGTGGAAACAAATCAAGCAATCGGTCTGACTTGTTATATCTGATCAAACCTAAGAAGCACGGACATTTCAGTTTGGCTAACCTGTCCATGTCCGATACTTCGACACTCCGACACTTGTTGGACACGTATTGGACACATGTTAGCAGTTTAGATATGTATTAGACATTAGTTGTACAAAGTCAATATGAATCCAACACATTTGTTAGACACGTATTGAACACTTATTAAGCAAACTACATAGAAACATAATAATATAGGATAAAAATAAAAAAAAAAATAATTAGTGTGAAATACATCAAACTCGTTTTCTAAGCATATAAATGCATAAACTTATTGACTTTGGATTTCCACATTGTATAAAAATGCATATTTTAATAAACGTGTCCTTGCCGTGTCCGTGTGCTAGATATGTAAGAAATAATGTGTCATCGTGTCGTATTCGTCTCTTATATCTGTATCCATGCTTCTTAGCAACAAACTGTAAATATTATTCATTAGCATTACCAATAACATCCAACTAGTAAACATAGACAAGGTAGCTAAGATATAGCTCTTCAACAACCGGAGAATAAATATTTTTGGGGAAAAAAAGCATCTTTTGTCACAAATAAAAGCTGATCATGTGGTTAGTAATTGCACTGTTGATATGATTAAGTTAATAAGAACTAAGTAAGAAGTTAGCATTGAACACAGTTGAAAGTCTAAGGAAGTAGGTAAATAAAAGTACCTTGACCTCCTCATCCCCCAATATGGCAATTATTTTGCCAGACCAATAACAGTTATCCTTCCACCAATCAACTAAATCCCCAACCTTCCAGACATCATTCACAACAACAGTCACCTCTAGCTGAGAATTGGTACTAACATCGGATAATTGTTTTTCACGATATACTTGTGGAAACTGAGGACGCACCATCAACTGCCCTTTTGGCCCAGTTGATGGGATACCAAAGGCTGCAGGTGGTTTTTGATATGGCTTTGTCCATACTACTTCTGAAATCAGAGACAAGTTCTAACAGTGAATATAGTACTGTCCTAAAAACTGAAATCCAGTAAGTTTCATGACTAGACTAAATATTTATTGTAAAAATAATTTCTGCCACAAGCATCCATTAACGAAAGCCGGTTCAAAATCAACTTTGACCTACTGCTGGTATAGTAAATATTCCACAAGTTTTTGACTACCAAGTACCAAATATAGTAGGCTTAAGCATAATCTAACATTCAAGTACTGAACAGAAACCTACCACTGTAAAACCATACAACTAAAATACATATGGAATTCTCAAAGCAGTTTCTAATTATCTCAAATTGTTAGTCTAAGAAAGGGCAGTCTCCTCTTCAAACTACTTTATAATGGTTCTCAATACAACAAAAATATATCTCATTCTTCCAATATTTAAAACTAAGTAGTCTCATCAGCTATTTGTGATCTCAACATTTGGAGATCAAAAGATAGCTATACTACAAATGAAAGTGATTTGACCAAATTAGTTATACATTTGTTATCAATCACTGAGCTATCCTTCTTATCAAAAAAAAAAAATCACTGAGCTATCTTCTATTATGATAACTTATGGTCAGAGTAAAGGGATTTTTATCGCAATATCATTCACTTGATCTCAAAGCAGTAAAATGAATGAATAGTAACAGTCATATCTCATGAAAATTCTAGAAGGTTTTCAGTAAGAATGGATCGACCTAGGACAAATAATAAAGATAAGTGCATACCTTCATCAGGAAAGTCAACAAATTCTAATTCATAAGATAGACTCCCCATTCTCCAGCCACTGTCCTTTATCTGGTTGACAGTGTATAAACAAATAAGAAAAATATTGCATTCAGTACCTGATAACAGAAACTAACCAAAAGATATGTTTTTTATTCCAAGAAGAATCATCCCTAGAAGAACTTCTAGAAACAAAGTTCAGTTATAGCAGAAGGTTCAGTAAAGATGTAAATTACTTGGATTAGACCCGAAACCACTTTGCTTTGCTACATACACATAAGATAAAGCAACTCATTTGCATGTTTTTGATTTGTCTCATAATACCATGAAATTGATAGGACTCTAAAACTAAAATACATTGTAATGTATACAGTATACTGAGAGGAGGCAAAATGAGGATGTGTTAGTTAACAAAGGAATTTTTTAGTTGCTAGCCAAGATAATTGGGAATTGTTAGAGTTTAGTATTGGTGTGAGTAAGAAACAAAATAATGGGGAGGGAGGAGAGAGGAAGATCGATTTTTAGATGAGGTTGTATAGCTCTTATGCTGAAGGAGAGATCAAGCTAAGTAATTGAAGAGTAAAATTAGTGTATGGTTTGTTTCTTATCCGAGAAAGTAGTGTTTCGCTGGAGCCAGGTTGACCACAAGAAAGTCCTAACCGTATTGAGCCATAAGATCTCCTTTTCTTTTTTGAAGGGATGACCAGTCAGAATAAGGGGAAGAATATCTTCCACCTCCCAAGGGAAGGCAGTCTGCCAACCAAAAACAGCAAGAACATAACTCCAAAAGCTTCCGGCTTGTGGACACCAAAAGAATAGGCGACTGTGAGACTCTTCCCCTTGTTTGCAAAAAGAGCAATCAGTGTTCATTTTTATTATGATAAGGCACAAAACTTTCACTCGGTTATTTAATCAATATCAATTATAATACTGGAGTTGATGGAACTACAAAGTAGTTTTCAGCTTTTTGACCTATCTATCTCATCCTCATCAGTTACGGATCACTAAACTTCGTTAATTGGAAAAATTAGAAAGAGAAATAATGAAGTAAATCCTATAAACCAATTAACTACTGAAAGCAGAAATATATTCATATACTTAGGTCAGAGATATGTTCACTCTTGTTGTCAGGCATTAATCCTTTAAGGCCTTTAGAGCCTAAGTCTAGTTAAGTATCATTTTCCTTAATCAAGAAAGTCTCTATACACAAGTAGAGATATTATTTTAACATACAAACAATAAAAAGAAGAAGAAAAAAAATGGAGTATTCAAAACTGTGGAAAGTTGTTAAAGATAAAAAAAAATAAAAAAAATAAAAAAAATCTTAATAAGGTCTCTAAAGTGCTAGAAGCCTAGAATCCATGAACTTCTTCAGTAATCTTTAACATGAATTCCTACCCATACTATATATTTCACCCAAATAATCTTCTATTATCCTTCTTTAACCATCTTACCTTTCACTAGAACCATAATCTTCATGCTAAGTTTGATAGTAAAACTCCCAAATGAAAGCAGACCTCCTTCCTCAACTTCTCTAAAATTGATAACACCTCTCCTTTGGTAAGGTATCTCACTTCTCACTTCATATACTCTTATACTAAGTACATACATTTGGTTGTATTCTTGTTTTAGAAGCACTTTACCTTAATACGTCTTATCCAAAATACATTCTAGACCATGATTTACAGGTTAACCCTTAATCTACACTAATTAGTCTTGAAGTTTTTTCTTTTAGTTTCCATTCTTTAAAAAGGGCCACCAAAACTTTTGGGCAAAATAATTCACGTTTGTCTATAATTCTCGAATTTGAACTCAATATCACTTTGAAATCTAACCTTGAGAAATAAACTTCTATGTATGAAACAGGATAACAACAGAGACGAGAAATACGTGGAGGAATTGGGAAAGAAATCCAACCTAACCTTACAGAGTGTACAAAAACTTGTCAATAGGTATAACTGAATAAAACTTTACCTATTCAACAACCCAATTTAACGTGCTTATTACTAAATAAACACCCTATGCACCGGATGTTATATTTCATAGATATTATTTTACATTCTAGGTCTCCTAAACCTTAGGTATTTGTCCCTACAACCAAATTTCCTTAAAATAATCAAATATTTCATCCACACATATCACTATGGGCTGATATAGACCATACAAAGAAAAATATTTGAACACGTGGATGAATTGAGATCTTAAGGGTAAATCAGATACATGCTCTTAGATTGTCAACAAACCGCTTCAAGAGCCTTTACAAGTAAGAATATGATTCCCACCTTACATCGGAACCAAGCACCACGATAACCAATGAGAAAGCAACGCGATTCTACCAGTTGTCCTACTTCAAAAGGTAACCTCTTTGCCATATCATTTCACAAAATAGCATACACCTGTTGGAAAGAATTTCCAAATTGAAAAACTATATAATGCATAATTCAAGCCACAAAAATAACAATTAGCAGCATAACTTTCATCTAGTTCATCACTTGCACTGATAATACCAAGGGAGTAGGGGGGGGCATGGCCATGTAAAGCAAGCAACCGAGCTATATATATGCTTTCAAAATACACATAAAAAAATCGCACTAGCTTACCAGTTACAAGTATTGAGCAATTCATAACCTATCTTCTTCTTTTTTTAACTTCAAATAACCATCTGTGTTTGTATTTGTTTACACATATTTTGGCTAATTCCACGAGATAATCGCATAACCCTACCAGATTCCCGTCGAGAAATTTGAATAATTAGTTAACGTTCAAATAGGTGGTCACCGTTGTTTGAACCCTTACCTTCTTGACATTTCCTTTTCTTTCTTTGGATAAGAAACAGAGCATATTGAAACGAATAACATATATCAAAATGGGGTGAAGATGTAATACCCTCTTCCTTCTGATAGACAAATGAGATTACAAAAGAAAAACTCTCCAGTTCGCTGCAGCTAAGGAAAGGGTATAATTACAGAAATCTTTGGTTACGCTTGCAAACAACCTATTAGGATAATTGATTCACAAGTTCATCACGTTCAAAAATTACAGGTGCAAACTGAATACTCATTGATAAAAACATCACAGTTATGCGAAAATTCATCAAATGAAAAAAATCAAATTACAAGTTTCCTATTCTTCCCAGTTCATATTTTCCCAATTGCTTTGCTTTTGCGCAAATTGAAAGTACAATGTAAGGTATCTTGTTAAGGTGAAAAGAATGGCGAGCTCAAGTTCAGATTCAGAAGGTACCTGTGTAAATTTCTGCAAAGGTAACTTCTTCTTCTCCAGGTTTCTTGTAGACTTGGGAGTCTGAGACAAGTCCCCAAGCGAACCGCGTAAACTGGATTTTCCAAATTTGTTTCGTTTTACATTTTCATTTCTTACGCTGATTTCAATAGCCATCGAATTTTTATTTTAGGGTAAATTACCTTCTTGGTCCCAGCTCGTTTTTAATAATATTGTATTTTTTAAAATTTATTATAAAAATATTGTAAATTTGAAGCTATTTTTAAAAATATTGCAATTTTAAATGGAAGTGGTACGACCTCTACACGCAAGCGTCTTTTGAAAAGACGATCTTACTCTACGTGGATGAAGGTCGCCTTTTACGTCATCGGTATGTACTTCTTTTATTAGAAAATTGATATCTTTTTAACTAGATATTCAAAATTTTCAAAAAATATATGGTTGGAAAGCTAACACAGAGAGCTTCAATTTGATACCTGGTTTCACTGTTTTTGGAGTTGTGTATCAAAAGATAAATATCATCGAAGTTGGACTATAGTTCTGCAAATTTCATAACTGAAGATTCTTTTGAGGAGTGCATTCAAAAATTGATATATTTTTACCATATATTCAAAAACTTCGAAAACAGCATTGTTGGAAAGTGAACACAAAGAGCTCCAATTTGATACGTAGTTTCACTATTTTTGGAGTTGATCAAAAGATATATATCGTCAAAGTTATGAAATTTCACTAAACCCAGAACTGAAGATACGACTGAAAACTTCAAAACTGTAGTTAAACTTCGACGATCTGTATCTTTTAATACACAACTCTAGTGAAACTAGATATCAAATTGAAGCTCGTTAACTTTTCAACCGTACCTTTTTGAAAATTTTTGAATATCTGGTAAAAAAATGTCAATTTTTTAATGCACCCCTCAACAGAATCTCGAGTTCTGAAATTTGCAGAATTATAGTACAACTTGGATGGTCTTTATCTTTTGATACACAACTCCAAAAATAGTGAAACTATCAAATTGAAGCTCAGCTTTCCAACCATACATTTTTTGAAAATTTTGAATATCTGGTTAAAAAGATATCAATTTTTTAATAAAAGAAGTACATACCGATGAGGTCGTCTTTTGAAAAGACGACCTCCATCCATGTGGAGCAAGATCGTGACAACCTCTATCCACGTGGAGCAAGATGTCTTTTCAAAAGACGACATTTGCTCGCGGGTAGAGCTCGTCTTTAACAGCAATATTTAAAACAGCAATATTCAATTTTATTGCAGTTTTCGACCTCCATTTAAAACTGTAATATTTTTAAAAATAGTTTCAAACTTACAATATTTTTATAATAAATTTTAAAAAATACAATATTATTAAAAAACAGTCTTTAGTCCCTAATGTTTGTGCAATCAATTTCGTCCTAAAATTTTAAAATTGATTAATTTTACACTTAAAAATTTAAGAAATACAAATAATATACGGCATGGATCTATATCCAATATATTGTGGCAAACAAGAGCATAGTTCAACGACATGATATATCGCCTAATGACCCTGAGGTCCTAAGTTCAAACTCCTACCCAACATTGTTGTAAAAAAAAAAAAAAAAAATACTCAATTTTATTTAGTCCCCATGAGTTGCATTTTTATTGTAAAAGTAAGTGTTTTCTCCGCACCCCTAGATTTTTTTTTGGGTTTTTTTTGAAGGATTTTGAGAAATTGTTCGGAAATGAGATTTGACTTGTTTTCTTTTTTTGGTTGCAGCAAATATTTTTTTTTAATATTTTGTTCCTCCCTATTTTTCCTTTTGTTTTGGCTTCCTTTTTTCTCTTCCTCTTTTCTCTTGCTCTCTATCTATTCTTTGTCGATAAACATAGTGAAATTGTCGGTGTCAATGAAATAGTGATCTCATTCGTCTACTCTAGATATGAATTTGAGATTTTCTAGATCTGAATTTTTATTTTTTAAGATCTAAAAGATATCACTGTCAGCCACGAAGATGGGAGGAAGAGAAGTGGTGGAGCCGAGAGAGAGAGGTAGGAAAGGGGGAGAGGAAAGCAAGGATGAAAATATCTGTGGATGTATCTGTAAATCGGAGGTTTCGATATAGATATTAAAGGGTAATGGATATATCCAATATCTTTTATAAATACTCATAAAACATCCAAAATATCATATATTAAATTTAATATGAATCTAGATACTACTAACTAGATCTATAGCTTAGATGAAAAGTAAAATAACTTAAATATTAATTTAAATATATTTTTTTAAAAAAATTGATTTACATAAATATTCATGGATATCGATATTTCATCGATATATCCATAGATATATCCGTAAAATTGAAATGTCGATATTAACATGGATATCGATATTTTCATCTTTGGAGGAAAGTATGAGGTGTATGGAAAAAAAAAAGGTTAAAAAAAATGTTATAAAAATTTATTTTAAAAAGTCAGGTCAAATTTTCTTTAGGCTCCAATTTTTAAATCAATCACTCCAATTGACGGGTACTTCTTTTTTTTCGAATTTTGGTTTTCAGATAAGAAATTCAGATTTGGAGAAGAAAAATAAGTGGGAGTGGATTTTGAAGAGGAAGATAATGGTGGCGGCAGTGGTGGTGACGGTCCGCGATGACTTTGCTAGAGGAGAAGTTAAAGAAGGGAAAGGTAGGAGAAGAGGTGGATGGAATGGAAAGGGGAAAGGGAGAAAGGAGTCTTTGGGAGTAGAGTATGAATATTTATTTTGATGTTATTTTTTTCTCTCTACTCTTTAAATTTTCGTTAGCTTAAATATGTATTTTAGTATATTTCATGCCTACAAAAATCGTTACATATTTTTATTAATTTTATGATTCATTTTGATTAAATTCATTACGTTTAATTTCGCAAATTGTTTTTAAATCTAGTAAGTAAATGAAATTACTTTTTTTTTTTTTGCAACGGTATTTTAATTAAAGCGAGGTTTGAACCCATGACCTTTTAGTCACAGACACAACCTTATGTCAATTGAGCTATTGCTCGGTTTGGCATAAATGAAACTACTTGGTACTTTAGAACTTGATTGTCCAATTCTAAAACCTACTGCAACAAATTGTCCAATCTTAGTGACCAAAAATGGTTGTTATGTTTTAGGTCAAATTACAAATCTAATTTTAGGCATCTCTGAGTATATAATTAGTGTGTTTTTTTAAGAATTCAACAATGTGTGAGGGTGAGAAGATTTGAGCATCCGACCTCTTGGTTGAGGATATAAACCTTAATGAATTGAGTTATGCTCGAATTGACAAAAAAATTATTGCGTTTATAGTTTCAACTACTAATTTAAGTTATATTTATTTTCTTTGTTCATCAGCTAGCTTCTAAGATATATTTTAGAAATTTATAATTTATGACCTACTTAGGAGTTATTTCCAAACAAATTTATATTTTATTAAAAGAAAATTCCAACACTCACATATTTTGTAACAAAATTGTTCACCATTCTATAATAACAATTTTAGTTCATATTTACGATACTAGCAATTTCAAACAATTCATCATATCACATCTTTCAATAACAAAAATAGAAAATTAAATTAGTTATTTAAAAAGAGCCATTTTTCTTTTATTCAAACATCACAAAGCTAAAAATGACAATTCAAACTTTTAATTATTAATGTATAAATTAATTGAGTTAGGTTTATTTCTAAACCAAATATATCTCAATTGGTATTTATACTGTGGCCCAAGGAGTTGTTTGACACGGAGTTGGGAGGAGAAGTTAACTCCCCGTTTGGCCCACGGACTTGTTGAACTCGGATAAAAAATATCAACTCCCCAGACTTCTACAGTAATTACTATTCAAATTTGTCCCATTTTTTGAGGCAACACATTTCTCTCTCTTCCTCTTTCTCCCTCCCACAATATTTTAAATTATTTAAAAAAATATAATTTAAACGAAATGTGTAAAATGACTAAAAATGCAATTCAACCTATTTTTATTATCTTAAATATAAATTAGGTTGTTCAATCAAAATTGGTACTTAAACCAAATTTAAAATGTAGTATTTCTTACCATGGAGATAAATAAAAACATCAGCTTATTTGGACCCGTTTAAATTAATAGTTTAAAATCTTTCAAATTCACATGTAATATTTAACACAATATTGTACGAATTTCTTTTATTTCTTTAACTATCCAAATAAAATGAATAATTAATGTGAGTGATATTGAAAAAAGATGTGCAGTATTGTGATCAAAATTATTTTTGTTATATTAAAAAAAAAATTGTGAAGGATACATAAAATAAAAAACAAAAATCGCATTTTTAAAATTTATTGAGAGAAGTCTTTAACAATGAAAATATGAAAAATTATAGAAAAAAATTGTACAAACAAAAAAAACTAAAACAAACTATCATTGTTGAGATACTGATTTACGGGTGGAGTGGATTGAGATGGAATGACAAGTTTAAGATGGTGGAGGCGGGGAAAGATGTGTTTGACACATGGATAGACTATACTTATGGATAAACAATCTTATAATTCATAAAATTAAAGATGAGTCCTAACAAAATATATCTATATATCTATATCTATATATATATATATATATATATATATATTTTTATAATCAATGTGAAAAAATAATGTAAAGTATTGTGCTCAAAATTATTTTTTGTTGTGTTCAAAGAAATTTGTCAATGATAGATAAAATAAAATAAAAATATTTCATTTCTAGAATTTATTGAAATTGGAAGAAGTCCTAAATAAGAAAAATTTGAAAGTTTGTAGAAAAAAAATTGTGCACAAGAAAACAGCTAAAATAAACTCAGCATTCACAACTCCATACTAAACAACTCTCTGCTTCAAACACACCACAGATTTCAGAACTCCAGACTAAACAACTCCCTGCCCAAACAGACATACCTTAGAACTCCTCAGACTAAACAACTCTCC
The DNA here is from genome assembly GCA_028017165.1 of Herpetospermum pedunculosum. Taxonomy (NCBI): domain Eukaryota; kingdom Viridiplantae; phylum Streptophyta; class Magnoliopsida; order Cucurbitales; family Cucurbitaceae; genus Herpetospermum; species Herpetospermum pedunculosum. The sequence continues at coordinate 3,390,472 of CM051524.1, read as the reverse complement.
AAACTAAACAGGTCCCAGACTAAACAACTCCAGACAAAACAACTTCAACTCCCCCAACTCTTTGGGCCAAACGCCCCCTAAAACAGTTTAAACAACCCTTCAAAAATTATAAAAAGAAAGAAAAGAAAAAAAAGACTAGCATTACCACCATAAAAAATATTAATATTTTTGTGAACTTTGGTGTTTGTTTAAAAAATATCCTTACCTTTTCAAAAGTTATAAATTATCCACATTTTATAATTTTTCAAATATTATTCTTAGAATAGAAATTCGTTAGAATTTTAGACGAAAAATAAGTGTGACGGTGATCTAGAACAATATAACGATAATTAATACGCTTGTCTAGATTAAATCTGAAAAAACGACATTCAAATAGTCGATTTCTTGTCCACTACTCTAACAATATTTTTTATTTACGAAAGGTTATATAACAATGCAAAACTTTATTGAAGATATATTTTTTAAACAAATAACAAAAGGACGGGTTGCACAAATAACAATCAGACCCAAAATAATTGTAAATTTAGCAAAATTTAAAACATTTTGCAAATATGTCAAAAAATCAGTGACTATCACTGATAGAAGCTATCGTTGATATATGATTACTTAGGTGATAGACTACTATTAGCAATAGACTTTTATCGATAAACTTCTATCGACAATAGTATCAGTGATAGAAATTGTCATATCTACAAAAAAAAAAAAAATTTAAAAGTGATGTATTTTTAATATTTTAGTCTAAATTCACATTTCTTACAATTTTTCATAACAAAATTTAGATATATTTTTTACAATTTAAAAAAAATAAAATAAAAAGCGATGAAAATTAATCATCAACTCTATTGGTTGAGTCTCTTCTCATCAAAGCTTTAGAGTAGGCCACGAAGACAGGCAGAAACAGTGGGCCCGTATGGCCCACATTGCCTTTAATGCCACTCTATTCAACTGCCTCCTTCAACCAATCGCAATAATAACCTTTAAAAATAAAAAAATAACATTTTGATCCCTATGCATTTTTCATCTATTTTCCACAAGTATTTTTCATAACTTTTTTTAGTTTTAAATATGTGCGAAAAGATTTGAATATTTAGGTCCCATTTGATAACGTTCTTATTTTTTGTTTTTTGTTCTCGTTTTTTATTTTTTAAAAAATGGACTTGTTTGATAACTGTTTTTGTTTCTTATTTCTAAATTTTGATAAACGTATCTAAAAAATAGACAAATTTTGAATAACTATGTTGTTTCTCTTTTTTCCATTTCTTTTATAATATTGTCGTTCCTACAAATTCATAAAATTTGATGTTATCTTGTTGGTCAAAATTGAATGCCCATTTCATCCATCCCATTCTTGTGCCCAATTTTGAAACTCTTGCAAGTTTTTTTTTTTTTGGCATCATTTTTATATATAATTAAAAATATATATATTTAGGATGGGTCCCACAGACAATAATCAGCCCAAAAATAATTGTACATTTAGCATAGTTTAATTTTTTTTACAAATATGACAAAAAATCAGTGGCTATCACTGATAGACTTTATGACTATTACTGATAGACTTCTATTAGTGATAGACTATTACCACTAACAAAATTCTATAAAAAAGACTACTATCAACGATAGACCATACTATCAGTGATAGAAATTGTCATATCTGCAATTTTTTTAAAAAAATGCTATATTTTTAATTATTTTACTCTAAATTGACATTTATTACAATTTTCCTATATTTTTTTGTATTTATGTAAATGACTCTAATTTTTATCTAATTGTATTTATGTAAATGACTCTATTTTTTATCTAATTTGATGAACGGATGAATAACAACCTCCTGTTAATAAATGCTTAATATGGCAATGTAAACATATTTTTTAAAATTTGTAGAAAAAAAATGAAAAAAATTATTTACATAGAATACATTTTGACATTTAAAAAAGTATTGAAGAATAGAATAACTTGTTAAAAAAAAACATTTCAATCTAAAACAAGCTAACATCAACATAATTTAGTAGTTAAAAAAAAAAAAATTATCGAAAATTAAAAAATATATATTTTAATTAATACAACAAATACGGATAATAAATTGAATCTTCGACTTTAAAAGAATTAATACATGTCAAGAGGATTCGAACCTGAGATCTCTTGTTCATAGTTCATAAATTATGTCGGTTGAACTATGTTCATATTGGTTAATATATGTCAATTATCATTGAATTATTCGTCGTTTTGGCACCTGATTTATTCGGGTTGAATTATAATTATTTGCTTCTCCTCATTACCCCATTATTGCCAACTCACTATTCCCTTCAATCATTATATAAATATATCTGCTTCTTCTTCTTTTTATTCCGGTGCGGTGCGGTGGTTGGCTTTTCCCTTTGAAGTTTGAACCTTATGCTTGCGGTTGAGCCACCGCCCGCCGGTGGGGCCGCCGCCGCCCTCCGTTCCCCATCCACCCTCCTCGCCTAATCTTATATGCTTTTCGAATATCTCCGAAATCGCTTTTGCAACAAACCCCCTAATTTTATTTTATTTTTTTTGTGTCTAAAAATATTAGATTCTAAACATGTCATTTCATTTAAGATAAGACAGGAGAGTTGGCATCAAATTGTATATTTCAATCATAATGTGTCAATGCTTCTTTTCTTGTTGTCACCTAAACATTATATTTATTTATAATAAGGTATAATCATGTCCAACTTTTTTAATTTCTCTCGTGGATTTTCTTTTATTGTTATTATTATATGAGAACTTGGCAATTCTTTTTCAAAGTAAGAGATAAGATAAAAGGATGTGTCTTTTACGTTGATATGGCTGCTTTTGTTTAACTTCGAGTTTTTTTTTTTCTTAATCTATACAAATTGGTTCTGCAAAAAAAAAAAATCTATATAATTTTTTTTATTTATACTTGTGACTTGTCTGAAATATATTTTTTTCTTCCAACAAGAACGTAGTTCAACTGATATAATATATAAATTATGAATTAGAGATCTTAAATTCGAATCTTAGTTAAAGAAAAATTGTGTTCTTACAAATAAATAGTAGAGACAAGTTTTTTTTTTTTTTTTTTTTTTTTTTATGCATTTTTAAATCATAAGCATGCTAGACAAATCATCCTAAAGTTGTTTGTAAACACAACTTTAAATAATTAAAAAAGAAATCTTGATTTTAAGACGATCTCCAATCAATCTTTATCTTGATAAGCTTACCAATTGAGGTAAACTTTCTCCATTGTAATAAAAAATATATTTAAAACCACAAAAAAAACTAAGAAACACCATATTTCTTATCTATTGTTACCCATATATTTTTTTTTTTTTAGTTTAACAATTGTGGAATGGATTATGAAATTGTTAGAGAGAATGTTGTCCTTCATTTATATACTATATACTATGATCTTCTCCTCTTCTAATCAATGTGGATCTTTGATCACACTTCCAACAATCCATCCTGACACTCGAAGATTCTACCGACACAACTAAGTTAAGAGAATGACTCTGATACCACTTGTTAGGGACAAGTAATCCAGACATCTCCACAATGGTTTGTTCAGCACCCGAGGATTGACACGACTAAGTCATAGCAGTGGAATACCACTTGTTAAGAACAAGAAACCCAAACATCTCTATAATGGTGTTCATGACTTTGCTTTTGGTTTCACCCAAAAAAGTCTCATATCAATGAAGATGTTGTCCCTCTTACTTATAAAGTCATGAACTTCTCCTCTTCTAACTAATATGGGACTTTGGTTGCCTTAGAAAAGAGAAGACCAAACATAACAACAACCACTTTATCCTCCACCTCAGTAGTGCACATGAGCATCGATGACAACAAAATGATTTTTTAGCTTTATGAACTTTGATACTATTTTAAGCTCTTTCGTAAAAGCACCATTGGGCGGTGGTTCCTCTCTTTTTTTCTTTCACCTCGAACAAAAAATCGATCTCGCCATCAGCTCGACTAAGAGTTCCGAATCGAAAAAGTAAACTGAACGTCGACTTGATGATGCAAAGTCGAGGGGAACCGAGTGCCGAAAAAAACCGGTTTAGGTATATCATTTGATATTGTTTTAATATCATGAGGTTCTATCTTAAAACTATAATTGATAATAAGAGGAGTAACTCATGTGTCTTATAAAAACGGTAAACTTTCTTCACTTTATCCATTAAATTATGCTCGAATTGACATAACTTTTAGAAATTCTAATAAGTTTTTTTTTTCTTCCACGAGATAAATAATTATAAATGTTGTATAAGGTAGGGAAGTGTGGGTGGGGAAAATAATTAATTGGAGGTTGATGAGGCCTTATCAAAAGGGTTAAGGAGCAATAATCAAATATGGGGCCTAATCAATTATTTAGATGCAACATCTTTCTCTTTCTTTACTTTTTGGTTAAGACATGGACCTCTTCTTACACACATGCTCCCTTTCTCATCTACTTAACACTTCTATTTCCCCGTTTAAAGACTATAATTTTCAACTAATCCCTTAAATTAATTTTTTTAAATTCTTACCTAATTAATATTAATTTTATATAATTCACTACCAATTCTCTTTAGGGAATATTTTCGCTCAAAATATGCTATATTATACTTTATTTTTGTGTCTAATAATTGAATCGTGTTTGGATGCCTAATAAATCATATTTAATGACATGTTTGGTTCATGACAATTAAAATATTGTATCTAGTATCTTCATTGGATGGTACAAACCAATTTAATGAATATTTTCTTAATGTTAGGAATTACATATAAATAATCAAATTGACGTGATTTGTTGGTAATCTTAACTATCCTATTAGTTGTTTATATGTATTGTCAATAATACATCTCAATAATTATTGACTCCAATGTAATGAATAATTAATGAAATTTGGTATTAAGAGTATTTTTTTTTAGTACAATAAAAGCATATATATATATATATATAGATTTAATTAAACATCTAAACTATATAAAAAATAAAAATAAAATAATAAAAAAAAAACAAAAAAAAACAAACAAATATCAATTATCGCTGAACAATACTCATGTTCACGTATTGAGATTATAAGATTATCGAGAGGGAGAAAATTATTATTTATTTTATTTTTCAATTTTTGATTGTTTGATGCAGTTTAAGATAGAAAAACATAGTCAAAGCGAGCATAGCTCAGCGGGCATATGTATGTGTTGATGACCAAGAGGTCTGTGGTTCGAATCCTCCTACTCTCAATGTACTTAAAAATAGAAAAACATATAAATGTTTGGTGGTTATTATTTTTCGCCTATTCATTTATCAAACTTCTACTTCAATAAATGTCATTTGTATGCTATTTATGGAACGTTTTTAAAAAATGAAAAATAAAAAATAGTGTACATCATGTCATTACCTAAGTGTACATATTTTCGCAACGATTAAAGACAATAAATAAACTATGGGAAACAATAAACATTTATGTTACGCACTGACCCCTCCTATTTTAATTACAAAATTAATCCTGATTGTAGGAAGAAATTCTTAAGCAAAAACTTTAACCGGTAAGAATTAATGTTTCTCTTAATTTTTCCTCTTAGATTTCAAATTAGAATAAGATGTATTTATACAAAACAAATCCTAACTAAATCCTAACTAGTTTCCTAATAAGATAATTCCCTAATAGATAGTTGAAAGAAAAATGAAAAAAATAACCTTAAGGTTTAATTTTACCTATTGTAAAAATATATATTTTGTTTAGTACAACAAGAGTGGAGGGATTTGAAGTACAAACCTTTTGATCGTTAACACATACATATGCTAGCTGTTTAGCATTGTAAAAATGATCTTAAAATTTAATTCGTCACCAATTGAACCTTTAACTTAGTTAAGGTGGTGAAATTAAGATTCATCTTTAACTAGGGGTGATAGTTGAGTGATTTAAACTACTTTTATAAGTAGTGTTTTATGACGGTTTAACGATGTGGTTGGTGCCAATTTGGTATCTAAACTTTTAAAATTATAAATTTAGTCCTTGAAATTTCAATTTTTTAAAAATTTACAGATTTATCAAACACAAAATTAAAATTTCAAGATTTTATTACACATAAAATTTAAATAGATAAATTAATTTTATAAATTTTTGAATTTGTCCGACACCTATTAGATTATTAGATACAAAATTAAAAATTTATGTATTTATTAAACACTTTTAAAAGGTCAGGAACCAAATAAACACGAACCTCAAAGTTCAAAGATTAAACTTGTAATTTAATTAACTTCAATTTTAAATTAGTCTCGGTGTGTTGGTACCATTTTTAATATCTTTGGACATTCATTTTATGATGATGTTAAAAAAATCTATGGCTAAATTTGAACATTTCGTAGTTATAGTCTCGATAACTTAATTTTGAGAGATTAATTTAAGTTCAACTAGTTAAAATATATATTGTTGATACTAATTTTTGGTATCGAAGGTAAATTTGAAATTTGTTGTGGAACGAACTTTAATTTGACATGCAATACCAAAGGAAACAAGGGATTGAGCTACGACCGGTCCACACGGACTCCGACGCTTAAGTTAGTGTCGACAGAGAGATGAACATGAAAATGCTTTCTTATGTATAGAGAGTATGTTTTTTAGCTTACCATTTTTCTTCTCAACTTTCTTCTTATATAGATCCCCCAAGTGACCGCTTGTGTGAACGTTTTTCACAATTAATCGAGTCATTATGTTGATGATAACTCCCAGACGTTACAAAGATTATGTAAATGTCTGGGAAGGGGTGTTTCCTAGCTGACCAACTTCGTGAGGTCGACCACCTCACTTTGTTGAGGCGATCTCGAGAGGGGCAGCCTCTTCACTTGGTCGAGCCGACCTCGGGGGGGTTGACCTCTCCAGGGTCAGCTCCTTCTTGTTTGGCTGACCCCTATAAGGTCGATTTCTTCTTGTCTGGGCTCCTTCTTGTTTGGTTGATATCTCTTACGAGGTTAGTCCCTCCATTCGATTAAGGGGTTGACCTTAGCTGAGTAGGCATCTTATTAGAGTTTATTCTATTGAGTATTTATAACACGTGTTTGATTATTTCGCCCATAAACATATATCATCAAAACGTTATAGATTCAAATCTACCAGCTCACGTGTGATTAAAAAAAAACTTAATTTTAAGATATTTATTAGTGGACAGTTAGACAAATGTTTTATGTTTTGAAAAAAAAAAATCATTAATTTACCGTTTATTTTAATCCAAATACTCTCTTCAAATACTAAAGAATAAAACAATTCAAAATTTGTATGGGCAGCCCTTTCTTCAGGCGCTAAATATTTTGAAATGTTAAATTTCAAATTTTAAAATTTTAAAAAGAAAAAAAAAAACCCTGCAACTTTGGGTCCATTTTATATATAAATAAAGTTAAAGTACAAGTACATTTCATTAAATTACTTTATAAAAAAAAAAAAGTACATTTCATTAAATGAATTTCATTTATTAAATTTAAACCCTTTAAACAAAAAAGTTTAAAAACGAAAAAATAAAAAATAATGCCGCCGTTAAAAAACGAGAGTCGGCACCGACGCGGCAGGGGTTTATATAAACAAGGAACAGAATCAGAACTCACTCCGACACCGTTCTCGGAATCGCGACTTCACTCTCTGATGCCTTAATACAATCCCAAGCAATCCACAGGTTTCGTTTCGATTCTTCTTCTTCTTCTTCTTCTACATTTTTGCTGAATGTTTCTTCTTGCAATTCATGTAGTTGTTAGATCTGGTTGCTGTCTCTCGATCCACTGATTTTACTGCCGGAATGTGTAGATGTCTTCTTGATTGGCTGAATTTTGAAAATGATTAGCTGATACTGGATACATGTATGATTTCCTTATGATTTGAGAGGTTGTGTTGTGTTCTTGTGGTGTTCTTGTAGCGTTCAATCTGTTTGTAATTAGTTAATCCATCATCATAATCTCCTTTTTTTAGTTCATTCATAGAGAGTGTTTACATTTGGAAGGTTATATATATGCGGTTACGATGTTGGTTTGATAAACTTTAATTAAGGTAATAGCCACCGCCTATGTGAGAATTTTATGAACCTTACTATATTTTTAATTTATTTTTACGGCATGGTGAGATTTGGATAATTGTTGTCTAGAACATATTCATTGTGACTTGCGTTCATTTAATTTCATTTTTATACCAATTTAAAATCACAGTGTGGCTCCGGCGACAATTTTCGGTTCTCTTCCTATCTCTCAAAATATTGTTTTCAATAAGAACAACCTTGAATTTTCTTATAATAAGATTAAATTTACCATAACCCATCCGCTTAAGCTTTTAGGTTGATTGATGATTTGACATGATATCAAAGTACGAGGTCCTGTGTTCGAACCCCTGAAATGTTATTTCTTCCCCAATTAATATTGATTTCCACTTGTTGGGCCTTTCTTTAATTTCTATGCCCACAAGTGAGGTGGTGTGTTGGAAGTATTGATATACGATTAAATTTACCATAACCAATCTGATTAAACTTTTGGGTTGATTGATGATTTGACACTTATATATGCAGTTACGCTATGTGCATTGATGTATTTGATTCTATTGCAGAGTTGGTTGTGTACCAATTGTGGCCCTATTGACGCCATTGTCACGATTTTCATCATTGCAGTGTTATGGAGATCGAAGGTACAGATGTTTGCATGGATAAAGAGCCAGATCGTGTCATAACGTATTCCTCTGGAGGAGTTTCCCATGATTCATCTTGTGAAGGTAGTCTCAATCATCAAGATGTCTTGGAGTCATTTGGGGAAATAAATGGGGATCATGATATCAACAATTCAGAAGAGGGAAGTGAAGCAAAGGAATATGAAGTGAAGGAATGCACAAATGAAAAATCAATCGAGATTCCTGAACTGCACCCTTCAGAGAAACCTGATCAGCAGCAAAATGTGATCAGCTTGAATAATGAGAAAGAGAAACTAGAGGAGAAGGTGGTACAAGAAGGAAAGAATGATGACAAATCTCTGTTAACTGTGAACTCACTGAAATCTTGTGCTGGAAATGCTCGTACAAGACACACTGTTCCGCAGCCATTTGCCTTAGCAACAGAAAAGCGTGCTTCATGTGGTGCTCGACCTCCTAATGCTATCACCACTGAAAAATCTATCAAAAACAATGTTCGGCCTGTAAAGACCAAATCAAATCAGGTAAATTCTGATGGAATATTCAATTCTACTAGTATTCAACTTGGTTCCCTGGATGCGTATAATTCCATTCCTTGTGGTCGACGACCCACATGCTTAATCCATTGTCAGCACTTTAAGGGATATTTATTGATTATTATCCTAAAAGATTTCCTTGATTCATAAAAAATGGGCTTTGTGGCTCAAGAAAACTGGTTTTAGTTGTACTTATACATGGCCTCAATGGATTTGCTTTTACTTCCTGCAGCCTGCATCACCTAGGGTGCTGAGGAAGCCACTGCAACCTAATAACAAGAAGCATGCTGATGAGGAAGATTCCTGCTCGGTGGTTTCCATGTATCTTCCTTATCTTTACACTATCTTGTTGGCTACTGGGTATAACCTTCTCCATTTGCTCTAAAATTGATTTTTGCCTATTGACTGGTAGCAGTGCAGCATCATCTCGGGCTATTAAGACCAAAATTACTAATGCATCAGCTCCTACATTTAGATGCACAGAGCGTGCAGAGAAAAGAAAGGAGGTACAACCACGGTCCATTTTATCATATCCAGTTTCTTTAGAGATTACTTTTTCTATAATCATCTATATCTTACTACATTGTTTTTTCTTATATGTAGTTTAATTCGAAATTGGAGGAAAAACTCCAAGCTCTGGTGGCTGAGAAGACCGAGTGTGAGACGAGGTCCAAGGTAAAATATGTTCTCTCTGGTGGAGGATGATATTTATTGCTGCCTCCTATTTTTTTCTTTTTTTCCCCCTTGTCACTTTATGCATTCTGCAAATCTTTTCGTTTTAGTTGATTCCTGAAGATAATTCTAAAGTTATTTTCTTCCTTTTCTTGACATCTTCATCAATCTTCCAAAATTTGAAGGAAGAGACTGAGGTCGCTATCAAACAACTAAGAAAGAGTTTATTATTCAAAGCAAATCCAATGCCAAGCTTCTACCACGATGGGCCTCCTCCCAAGGTTGAGCTGAAAAAGGTACTTGTTACAAATTTTTGTGGCCTCTACATTATCTTGTCAAACATAGAGCATGTTATTGGGAATATATGAATTCATTCTCTGCTTGAAATATCATTAATAATACTCTGTTTGAGTGCCAGCTCCCACCAACTCGTGCGAAGTCACCTAGACTTGGCCGACGTAAGAGTTGCAGCGATGCAGTTCCTTCACCCTATGGAGACAAGATAAAAGTCAGTTGTGGCAAGGGAAATGGTCGTCATACAGACAGTTACAACAGAGATATCATTGCATTGAATGTCAACGAGAATCGGAGCGATGCCATCTGCTTTGTAGAAAATGAGCTGAAGCAAGGAGGAGCTTTTCGCGAGGTGATTCCTATTGATGTAAATGGTCCAAAGAATATGAATATTTCTGTCCAGTCTTGAGTTTGTGACGAACTTCCAAGTTCCAAGTCCCTTCTACCATGCTTACTACGTCTCGCATTTTCAAGAGTTCATTGCGGTGGTTTATGTAATTTATGAAATGTAAATTTCTGTAATTTATATCGTTTGTTTATGCGGAAGCATTTTACTTCCAGATAAAATATTTATCCTATAAGGGCCCTCCCCCTGAAAGAAAAAAAAAAAAGGAAAACAGAGAGAAGGAGATCTACTAAGATGTGGTTCGAGCTATTGTTTCCTTTGTTACTTCCTTTTGTACGTAAATTATACATTGACCATTCTTGTTTCATAGACCTCGATTTGAAAATAAAAGTGGATATTGTTCCAGTGGGTCTATTGCTTTATGTTACATGACTTGACTTCCATTGTTTATGTATCTAATTTTGCTTTCTATGATACGAGAAATGATTTTGGCTCGTCGGTTATTCGCATGCATGGTTGAGGAGGCGAAACCAGGTGCGTCACATCGAAGTCCCCTTCGCTGTCTGGAAAATATTTTTGCTTGAGCAAAAATGTAAGAAATTTAGGTGTTGGAGCCTCGAATGTCATGTACTTGAAAAAGCCTAGGCGAGGCGTTTTAGATCATGAGTTTAGATTCGTTAGGTTTGTTTAATTCGAGATTAAGAAGTTGAACTTAATATTGATATGCAAGTGTATTTAACGTGTTTTGCCTCTTTTGTTTTTGTTATTTCTTTTAAATATTTTTGACAGGGAACACAAGCAAATGCAAAACATGAAATAATCTTGAAGTACTCTCACTCCAACACAACATTAGAAGTTGAGAAACCAGTGTCCTCACGGATCTTCTTCTTCAGTCCAACATATCGACTCCCAATCGTCTCTTACGACGACAAAGCCAGCGCATGAGTTGCTCTTGAGTCCCTTCTCTTAGGTATAAGAGAATCTTTTTACCTTTGCTTCTTCTATAACATGTTTAATATCTTGAATGAACATCAAGATCTCTTAATCTCTCAAATTTATCTGAAATGCAAACTCAATGTCTTTCCTTACAGCTAAAGCTTCTGTAGTTGCCAGAAGAAGAGGGGCTCCATAAAGAAAAAGATGCAGCTGCTATGACCACCCTTCTAGAATCCCAAAACATTTCGACAACTCCAAGGTAACCTTTCCCACCTGGATTTAAGGTTGCGTATGTGTGTTTTTGATTAAAAAACATCAGGAATCAGGATTAGGTCCTTCTTTACCACCCGGCCTGTAGAATTGTAAGGTTCTTAATTGACATCGGGTCAGTTTTATACTAATACTTTTACAAATCATAAACCTACAAACATAATACACAAATTTAAGTTTTTATAACTCATTCCGTTACATGATTCACATTAGATTACGAAAACCCAAATTTCAAACCATAAGTTCCATAGAACTAAGCTTATTAAATACAAACTTCCCCTTAAATTTCTTAGATCCTATATAAATATTCTCTTCCTCTACGGTGGCCACCTATCTAAGATTTAATATCTGAGTTTTTCTGAAAAACAAATGTAGTAGGGTCAGACGGTTGTCTCGTGAGATTGGTCGTGGTGCGCGCAAGCGGGCCTGCGAATATATATAAAAAAAAAAAAAAAAAAAATCTCTTCCTTGCCTTTTGGGCAGTGCTTTCCCGTTCTTTCATATGTTTTGTATATGATATGTTATTCGTTAGAGTCTCTCTTCCTTGGTTCTTGGCCATGCCAATCTAGTCTTCTTTATTATAACTAAGTTTTTTTTTTTTTTTTTTTTTTTTTTTTTTTTTTTTTTTTTTTTTTTAAATTTTAATCCTTGAGTGTTCGGGCCAACTTGTGCGTACCTTGACTAATCTCACGGGACAACCGCCTGACGGTCCTGACCCTATTACATTTGGTTGTCAAGATAACTCGTAGGATATTCAATCCTAGATCGGTGACCATCATGGTTTGAACTCATTCCCTCTAAACTTTTTATTATTTCCAAAGACCCTTATTAACCACTAGGTCCACCCATGATGGTTCTTGTAAAAGTTGTCTTTTGCGTAAAATTAATCCGTTTTTATGTCTTTATTTCTTCTTTTACCATCTCTATCTTGCTGTTTTCATTACATTTATCTAGCCTTTATTTACGTGTTTGGTTCATAGCTAGTACATCTAATTATAGTTGCAGCTATCTACTCCAACATGAGCATAACTCAACTGACATAATATATGAACTAGTGACCAAGAAGGTCAGAGGTTCAATCTCCCAGCTCCGTATATGTTGTAAAAAAAACAGCTATCTACAAGTTAGCCGACCCTAGCTAACTTATTGTTGAACTACCCCAGACCTTTCCTTTCAATTTCAACAAATACGGTCTTAACTATTTTGATTGTCTTTTTGGTTTAAAGTTGAAAAACTTGATTTGGTAGATGTGGAAAAAGCGCATCCCTTGGATTGCACAACTGACCTTCAAATCTGTAAGTTGGAATATATATATATATGAGCCCTTATGAATCAAGAACCATTGCCATGCTAGCATCTGTTTATCTCTCTAGAATTGTTGAGGAGAATGCGGTCTGGTTCGAGAGCGTTCATTTGAATACGTTCGAAAAAATGATATTTCATCTGAATGATCTCGGACCAGGCTTCATTCTCGCCAACTCTTGCTCAATTACCTAGTTTATAACATGTAAGTTTACATCTTTTTCTTTCCATTTTAAAGTTTTTTTTTTCTTTTGTGGATTATGTACCATCACTAGGACTGGAAAGATGTAAGCCAAAGAAGGCAAAATCATACTTTGTTCATGGAGTTCAATTTAAATCTTTAATTGGTAAAGAACATGACTTTTGAAAAAGAAAAATTAAAAATAAGATCATTATTAAATGAATCTTAATGACTGTTTAATAATTTGGCTTAATTTGGCTTCTTTGAAAAAGATAAAGTTGGAACTTTGGGTTAGAGAAATATCATTGCCCAGGAGCTATTCTTTATTTTTGGATTAATATGCTTTATTTTGGAAAAATAATTTCTACCTTTGAGGTGGGTCTACATCCTCATTCCATTTCTTGATTTCATAATTAAATTTTGATTTTTATACTCATTAAATAAATAAAATAATAATGTTGTCTGGATTCCTTTCTAACCACAACTATTAGTTGTCGACTCTATTTTCTAGCTTTAATGTGAATTATTTGAAAAATAAGATTAACAAAGGAAGAGATGACAGCGTTTTTTTTTTAATATCGTCTCACTAATGGTATTTTTAAAATTATACTAAATTGTAAATGAAGAGGAAGATATCACGTAAGGTCAATTTTTTTATTTTTTTTTTTATTTTTTTTATTTTTTTTTTTTTGTGAGTACATTGGGGTCGGGGATTCGAACCACAGACCTCTTGGTCATGAACATATACATGTGTCAGAGTCATGCTCGCTTTAGCTCAATTTTTTTGAATTTAGGTGTTAGTAATCGTTTTAAAAGTTTGAGGTTTTAAATCTCTACTTCAACTAACTTCTTGTTTGATTTTTTTTTTTTTTTTCTTAATATAAATTATATTATATTTGTTTTATTTCACTAATGGCCCCAAAAAATTGTGTTTTTTTAATAGTTCGTTACTTTAAATAAATTTATGATTTTTTAAAAAAGTTAAATACAAATTAGTTATTAGTTGTTGTTTTAATTATTTATATCTTTTATTTTCATTTGATTTTAACTTTTAGTCTACATAATTTGAGATGCCCATTAACAATGTTTATAATTGGAGATATATTTGTCACAAAATTGATAATTTAAGAATTTATTAGAGATCATTTAAATTTAAAGTTGAAGAAATAGATTTAGGACCAATATGAGTATGACTCAGTTGGTATAAATGTGAACAAATAACTGGTTTGGCAATTTTTATTTTTATTTTTTATTTTTGAAGGAAAAGAGAAATTTATTAAACACCACAAGGGTTAGGGAAGTGGTCTTTTTGGGTCTCTAACCAAGAAGGGAGAATATTGCCGCGAGCATGACTCAACCGACATATGTATGTTTTGATGACCAGGAGGTCTGTGGTTCGAATCCTCTCACCCCAATGTACTTAGAGGCTACAAAGTGGGCTAAACAATTATCAACTCGTTTTACTAGAAGAAATTTAAAAGAAGAGATATTTTCACAAATAACTATTTTTTAATCTATATTTTCACAAATGACTATTCCTTAGAGGGTACAAAGTGGGCTAAACAATTACCAACTCGTTTTACTAGAAGAAATTTAAAAGAAGAGATATTTTCACAAATGACTATTCTTTAATCTATATTTTTACAAATGTCCATTATATTTTTTTTTTATCATTTCTATATTTTTCGAGTATTTATGGTCATTTAATGATTTTTTTTTTTAATTTGATCTAACCATTTTACCCTTCATTTAAAATTTGAAAAATAAAAATATTTTATTACTTTTTTAACTTTACAATAATAATTAGGTGATTTTAGTTATTAGTAGGACTTTATTTTGTATGTCATTTGTTGTCAAAAATGATTTCTTCTGTATATTTATCTTCTCTCTAACCGTCATTTTCATTTGTTAGCTACCGCAATCCCAAAGACACCCTAAGGGCGTGTTTTGCCCAAGGAGATAAGAGAAGAAGTTAACTCCCCGTTTGGTCCACGAATTTGTTGAACTCGGATAAAAAATTTCAACTCCTCAGACTTCTATAGTAATTATTTTTGAACTCTCTAGACTTGTACAGTAATTATTATTCAAGTCTGTCCCATTTTTCGAGATATCACATTTCTCTTCCTTTCTCTCCCTCCCACAATATTTTTAATTATTTTAAAAAAACGTAATTTAAATGAAATGTGTAAAAGGACTAAAAATGCAATTCAACGTATTTTTATTATTTTAAATATAAATTAGGTTGTTCAATCAAAAGTGGTACTTAAAAATAAAAAAAAAACATCAGCTTATTTGAACCCGTTTAAATTAATGGATTAAAATCTTTCAAATTCACATGTAATATTTAACACAATATTGTGCGACTTTCTTTTATTTCAAAACTATTCAAATAAAATGAATAATTAATGGTCAAAATTATTTTTGTTATCTCCAAAACAATTTGAGAAGGATACATAAAATAAAAAACAAAAATCGCATTCTTAAAATTTATTGAAAGAAGTCTTTAACCATGGAAATATGGAAAATTATAGAAAATAATTGTACAAAAAAATAGCTAAAATAAACAATCATTGAGGTGTTGATTTTAGGTGGATTCAGAAAGAATGACAAGTTTTAAGATGGTATAGGCGGAGAAAGATGTGTTTGACACATGTATTTTTTTAATTTTTTTTTTAGGACCCATCTTTAATTTGATGAATTATAAGATTATCTACCCATAAGTATAGTCGACTCATATGTCAAACACATCTTTCTCTGCATCCACCATCTTAAACTTGTCGCCGAGAAATCAGCATCTCAACAATGGTTTATTTTAGCTAATTTGTTTCTATAATTTTTCATATTGGTTAAAGACTTGTTTCAATAAATTTTAAGAATGCGGTTTTTGTTTTTTATTTTATGTATCCTTCACAATATTTTTTGAAGATAACAAAAATAATTTTGAGAAAAATACTTCACATTCTTTTTTCAATATCACCCACATTAATTATTCATTTTATTTGAAATAAAAGAAAGTCGTACAATATTGTGTTAAATATTACACGTGAATTTAAAAGATTTTAATCCATTAATTTAAACGGGTCCAAAATAAACTGATGTTTTTATTTATCTCGTAAGAATACTACATTTTGAATTTGGTTTAAGTACCAATTTTGATTGAACAACCTAATTTATATTTAAAATAATAAAAATAGGTTGAATTGCATTTTTAGTCATTTTACACATTTCGTTTAAATTACGTTTTTTTTTTTTAATAATTAAAAATATTGTGGGAGAGAGAGAGTGGAAGAGAGAAATGTGCTCCCTCGAAAAATGGGACTGACTTGAATAATAATTACTGTAGAAGTCTAGGGAGTTCAATAGTAATTATTGTAGAAGTTTGTGGAGTTGATATTTTTTATCCGAGTTCAACAAGTCTGTGGGTCAAACGGAGAGTTAACTTCCCCTCTCAAATCCGTGGGCCAAACACGCCCTTAGTATGTGAAGGAAAAGAATGTGATTTCTCGGAAGAGAAAGGGGGAGATGGTATAGTGGTCATTTTTCTAAACCTCCAATTTATAGAAAATGAAAATTTGTGAATAAATCTAACCAAATATGAATTAAAATAGTGAATATTTTATCTAACTAGTTTCTCCAACAAAAAAAAAATGGTTAAATCAAAACATTATTCCAAATCAGAAAGATTTTGCAGTAAATCAAAATTTTATTTTCTCAAACCATAGAAATCTTTTGTTTTTTTAAAATTTTTGTAAAAGAAATATTATATATATATATATATATATATATATATATATATATTTTTTTTTTTCTCCTTAAAAGCTAGTAAAATACAAAATTACTAGAAAAACACCAAATTTCCTAAAAAAAATAGAGATGAAGGAACGAGGGAGACAAATTCATGACATATTATTTGATTGAACTAGCTTGAGTCGTACAAAGATCACTACTAAACAAGTGTCAATTTGTAATTGATTAAACCGATAAATAAATTTATAATTAATAATTGAAGATACTAGACAAAAATGTGTTTAATCAAAATATGTTTGGCATAAATAATTATTGAAGATACTAGACAAAAATGTGTTTAATCAAAATGTGTTTGACATAAATAATTAATAATTATTGACATATTTGTCGGTTTAATCTTTTGATGATATTGTAAAATAATAATATACAAAATTTATAACATAAAATATGTCATAAATTAATTAATAATAATATATATTCAATTTAATATTTAGTTGATAATTACAACTAATTGTATGGTTTATAAAATTTGTATCATTACCACTATAAAACACATTTTGAATAATTAATTAAATTGATATTCAATTTCTAAATCTGCTACCAATAGTATTTACAAATATGAAATACAATTTTTGGTATTTACAAATATGAAATACAATTTTTGTTTTTAAATCACCGATGAAACAAGCTTTTAATATTTCATATTATAAATTTAATTTATTTTTATTAAATTTAAATATATATAATATAATTTATTATAAATGATATGGGATTGTAAAATTATAATTAAACAAAATTTATAACCTAAAATAGATTCATAAATTAATTAATAATAATTTATATTTAATGTAATATTTATGTGATAATTAGAATTAATTTTAGGGCCGGTGGCATAAACAACAATCAAACTTAAAATAATGACAAATATAGCAAAATTTAAAACATTTTGCAAATATGACAAAAAAATCAGTGACTATCACTGATAGACTGACTGACATATGACTATCACTGATAGACTGCTATCGTTTATATATGACTATCACTGATAAACTACTATCAGTGATAGTCACCGACAAAATTTTATAAAAAAAAACTGAGGTGATAGACTACACTATCGGTGATAGATTACTATCAGCGATAGACTACTATTAGTGATAAAAATTGTCATATTTGCATTTTTTTTAAAAAGTACTATATTTTTAATTATTTTACTTTAAATTTACATATGTTATCATTTCTCTTAATTTTATGTTTTATAATTTATTTATTTTCTAAATATGAAATACAAGTTTTCATTAAAAATTTGTGTTTTCAAATACCAACCAAATAATTAATTCGCAAATTTTGCTATATAGTATTGTCTTTTCGGTACAGAAGAGTATTGTCTTTTCTGTGCTTATCTTTCTTGAATAATATATTTATTTATTTATTTAACTTTTTTTTAGTTCAGTACCTGTATAATTATTTTTGTTTTTTTCTGTATTATTATTATTATTATTATTATTTTTTTTTTTTTTTTTTGAGGAAAACGTGAATACTTTTGTTAATTCTCTCTACTTGCATTATAAAAAACAATTTAATTTTAATTTAAAATAATTCAAATATTTGAATTAGGTTTAACTGTTTAAGTACTATTTTAATCTCCATATTCTTAATATCGTGTATTCCCCTTATTATTTTTATAGTGGAGTTTGAGAACAAAGACGCCATAACGTTTAAAATAATTGTTGTCAAAAGTGCTTTCAAAAAAATAGTTGGTAGTGTTTGGTAAATTCTAAATTTAAATTTCAAAAAATAAGTTAGAGTGTTCAATAAATTAATACTAAATTGTTACGATTTAGCTGTTATTATTAAAGTAGACATTATTTTAATTATTTTTATATTGATATTTAATATCTAAATTTGTTATAAGATAATTATTTAAAATTTTATATTATTAAAATATAAATTATACTTAAATTACTCTAAATTATTTAATAAAATATTAAAAATAATAACTATTATATAAAATAAAATATTGAATTAATGGAAGAAATAAAATAAAGAAATAAGTTGTTGGTGTTGCTCCATAATTTTCTAAAATTGATCGGATAAAACCCATTAAATGTGAAAGAGAAAGGAGGTTAGTCTATATACTTTCAAAATCTCTATTTTGATTTTTGTAATCTTAGAAGTCACAATTTTAGTTTATTCATTCTCTTTTTCTCTCTTCTTTTTAATACGATTTTAACACAATATTAAGTTTAATTATTATTTTTTTTGAAATGTAACCAAAATTTTATATTAAAGAAATTATATTGTGTATAAAATTAATGTTGGAATTTTAAAAGCAACGACTAAAATTATTCCTGGTTAAACGTATAATTAAATCGTCAAATCGAACATAGCATAATTGACATAAAGTTGTGTATTTGACAGAGTGTTTTGAAAGTGCAAAGACTAGTGAAATGAACAAAACATGAAAATATTGAGACCAAAATTAATATTTTAAACAAGGGGCGTTTTGCCCAATGAGTTGTTTCGTGAGTTGTTTCGTCGGAAGAGTTCTGAAGTGTGTGTCTGAGATAGAGAGTTGTTTAGTCTAAAGTAAGTTGCTTTTATCCGCACTGATTTTTTTTATTTTATCTGTACTTTACAAATTTCTTTGAATACAATAAAAATAATTTTTGTTACTACTCATCTTTAATTTTATTAATTTTAAGATTAAGATTTTTTTGTTTTTATTAATGTAGGTATATTTTACAAATCTCTTTAAAAAAAACAACAAATAAGTATAATCTTACCCTGATCTATGTGTCAAACATATTTTCTCTGCCTTCGGAACTCAGCATCTCACCAATGATAGTTTATTTTAGCTCTTTCTTTTTACAAATTTTTCTATAATTTTTCATATTTTCATTATTAAGAACTTCTTTCATTAAATTTTAAGAATGCAATTTTTACTTTTTATTGTATGTATCCTTAACAAATAAAATAATTTTGACCACAATACTTCACATTCTTTTTTCAATATCGTTCACATTAATTATTCATTTTATTTGGATAATTTTGAAATAAAATAGAGTCGTACAATAATATGTTAAATATTACATGTGAATTTAAAAGATTTTAATCCATTAATTTAAACGGATCAAAATAATCAAAATAAGCTGATGTTTTTATTTCTCTCCCGAGTATGAATACTACCTTTTGAATTTTGTTTAAGTACCATTTTTTATTGAACAACTTAATTTATATTTAAAATAATAAAAATAGGTTGAATTGCATTTTTAGTCATTTTACACAGTTTGTTTAAATTACGTTTTTTTTATAAATAATTAAAAATATCACGAGGAAGAGAGAGAAATGTGTTACCTTGAAAAATGAGACATACTTCAATAATAATTATTGTGGAAGTTCGGAGAGTTCAATAGTAATTATTGTTGAAGTCGTGGGAGAGTTGATATTTTTTATCCTAGTTCAACAACTTTGTGGGCCAAACAGGAAGTAAACTTACTCCCCTCAACTCCATTTTCTCGAACTTCGTGGGCGAAATGGTCAAACTAAACTTGGAGGTACAAAGATTGGAGTCTTTAAATTAATGCAAAACTTTAAATATGAGTGAAAAATGGAACAGAAGAAAAAGGACCTATAACATAAGAGAGGTGACTGCTAATTTAAGGTAGTGAAAGAAATAGGTACATATACTGCTTGAAATTTGTCTTTTTATTTAAGAAAGTCAGTAAGAGTTGAAGAACATAAATGATCTACCAACACATGATATTTCACACGAGAGTAAAATTTATTTGTTGTCCGGACTACAAGTATCTTTTGCAGTTCAACCTCCTCTCATGATTTGATTGGTTAATATTCAAATCATTTTTAAATAATAAAAAAATATTTCACGCGTTTATTGTCAGTAACTTTCCTTTTCTTATTCCAGCAAGCAAATTAACAATTTTTCCTACTTTTTTTCTCTTCATTTCTCTACACTCCAATTTTAAGGCCATGAAATTTCAATTGGGGTTATTTGAAATTTGCAGGAATGATTGTGTGTTATATAGACATAAATTTTCAAGTGGGTTTTAGAGGAAGTGAAGGAAAAAGTGAAAAATTTCACCGTTGGATTCATCTGAGATTGGTAGAGGAGAAGGTAGATTGATTTTTTTTTTTTTTTTTTTAAGAAAAATCCCAGAAAAAAAAAGAATGATTACAATTTCTTTTTATTTGTCTAGAGATATCATTTAGAATAATGCAAATCTTATCGCGTTAAAAAATAGTTAACAAAAAAAAAAAAAAAAAAATACTTATGGTAGAGTAAGGAAGAGAGAGTGAGAGATGAAATTGAAAACAAAGGTGATGGAAGATAGAAATGGAGGAAAGAGAGAGAAAATAAGAGAAGTTGTTTATCTGACGAAAAAGAAAGAGAAAGTTACAGAAGAAAAAAATCTAAGTAAACGGACGTGAAAAGTTTTTTTTATTTAAAAAGTAAGATAAATATTCAGCCAATCAAATCGTGACACATGTTGTGCTGCAAAAGATACTTGTCCGGACTGTAAGCAAGTTTTACTCTTCACACAAATGTCTAATAAATTTTTATTATAGTAATATTGGGCCGGTCTAAAATTAAAAAAATGAGATAATAGGTAATTTACAAAATGAGATAATAGTTAAATTTACCTTTCTAATCCATATAAAGCATTTTATATTTTTCTTTCCTCTAAAAAAAATCAAAAAGGAAAAATCAAACTGATTTGATCAATTTCCTCTTTGATTGCTAAAGATCTTCTTCTTCTCAATTTCAACGCATCCGTAGATCGGGCTTCAAACGTCCTTAGATCTTTTTCACCGCCATCTAGTTAGGAGTTTTTTCGCTGCTTCTTACTTTTCCCCTCCGGTCAATTTTGAGCATTGTCGTCTTCGACCTGTTTACGCCGTCGTCGAGTTAGGACTTTTAACGAGATTATTCCGCTGCTTCTTACTCTTCCTCTATGTTCAGTTTTGAGCATTGTCGTCTACGATATGTTTTTTCCACCGCCGGGTTAGGAATTTCAAGGGTTTGTGCCGTTGAGGGTTTCTTCCTCTCTGATCAGTTTTGGGCATCGTGGTCTCCGGTCAACTGTGTAATTATTTCAAAGAAAAAAGTAAAATTAAACGATGATGAAAAAAAAAAAAAAAAAAAAAAAAAAACATGTTAGATAATTTTTTTTGTTTTGTTTTAAGTTTAAAAAAAAATATAGTTTTAAAGGAAGGATAATTTAGTAACAAAAATTGACAATAAATGGTAATGTTTTTTTTTTAAAAAAAATATACAAATAATAAATAAAGTTACCATATGGATAAGAAAAAAAAGTGTGCGGAAATATGATTAAAAAAATAAATGATGAAAAATAAAAAAAAATGGTGTTATGCGTGCCAGAATTAAAAGAGGCCGATAATAAGAAGGGTAAAATAGGAATTCCAAAGTCGAAATTTTAGGTTTTTTGATTTTTTTTTTTTAAAGATATTTAATTAATGTAGAAATTGAGCAATATCAGGAGCGTCTTGACCCAAGAAGTTATTGGTGAAAGAGTTTTAAGGAGAAGTTAACTTCTTGTTTGGCTCACGCTGGTTGAACGGATAAAAAATATAAACTCTCCACATTTCAACAATAATTAGTTTTGAACTTACTAGACTTCTACAGTAATTATTATTAAGTGTGTCCCATTTTTTAACTCAACATATTTCTCTCTATTTCTCTCTCTTCCACAATATTTTTAATTATTAAAAAAAATGTAATTTACATAAAATGGGTAAAAAGATTAAAAATGCAATTCAACCTATTTTTATTATTTTAAATATAAATTAAGTTGTTTAATCAAAATTGATACTTATACTAAATTCAAAATGTAGTATTCTTAACGAAATAAAAACATTAGCTCATTTAAATTAATGGATTAAATTTTTTCAAATTCACATGTAATATTTAACACGTTATTGTACGACTCTCTTTTATTTCAAAACTATCCATATAAAATGAATAATTAATATGAGTGACATTGAAAAAAAATTGAAAAAAGAATGATTGCACGACTCTGTTTTATTTTAAAACTATCCAAATAAAATGAATAATTAATGTGAGTGATATAGAATGTGAAGTATTGTGCTCAAAATTATTTTTGTTATCTTCAAAATTTTTTTTGTGAAAGATACATAAAATAAAAAACAAAAATCACATTCTTAAAATTTATTGGAAGAAGTCTTTAGCAATGAAAATATGGAAAATTATAGAAAAATTTGTACAAAAAAATAACTAAAATAAACCGTCGTCATTGCTGAGATGCTGGTTTCTGAGTGCACTGGATTCAAATGAAATGACGAGTTTGAGAGGGTGGAGACGAAGAAAGATGTGTTTGACACATGAATTAGTGTAAAAAGATGTGTTTGACACATGATTTAAGATAAGACTATACTTATGTGTTGTTATTTTTTTTTTTCTTTAAAAAAGTTTGTAAAATATACCTACATTAATAAAAAAAAAAATCTCAATCTTAAAATTCATAAAATTAAAGATTAGTCCTAATAATAAAAATTTGATAACTAATGTAAAATAAATAATGTGAGGTATTGTGTTCAAAATTATTTTTGTTGTCTTAAACTAAATTTGTAAAGGATAGATAAAATAAAAATAAAAAGAAAAAAAATCTTTTTTAAAATTTATTGGAATAGGAAGAAATCTAGAAACTTGAATCATAATATTTCAAATATAACAATTATATTAAAAATAATTAAAATGTATGATCATACTTAACCTATGATGAGATTTTAATCTATATGACATACTTTATGCAATCAATAAATTTAAATCATATATCAACATGCATATTAAAATAAACCTAACAAAATTGACCGACATATTTGGCATATCCTAATTGAAAGCAATTTAAATCACAATTAATTTAAATCCAAGACCTATCTTGATCTTCAATTTTGTCCTTCTTCAAATCATCCTAATTTAGAAATTTAGGGGGCGTTTGGCCCCCTGTTTTGGAATCAGAACCCTGGGGGGTTTGTCAGGGTGGGTTCTGAACCCTGGGAATCTAAAAACTGTGTTTGGGCTGCAGGGTTGGGAAGCCTCGGAATTAGAAACCAGTGTTTGAGGTGCAGTGTTCTGAACCCCGGGTTGAACAGTTTTTTTTTTTTTTTTTTTCCTTTTCCTTTTACTATTTCGTTTCTCTTTTATACCCTTATTTTCTAGTGGTGAATTGTAAAACCCGACCTCACGTAACATGAGCAAAATTCTTTTGGAACTTAAAAATGAAGCATTTAATTTATGTTATATTCTAAGAATAAGAAAATAAATTGAACAATTTTCATATTTTGTACTCATAAAAAAAAATTATGAATTATGATGAAAAAATATACCTTTTAAAAATTAAGAAAAACAAAAAAATAAAATAAAAGGAAAAAAAGTTTTTACAACATGTTGGGGTTACGCTCATGGTCACTCGTTGAGCTACGCTCTTGTTGACACAAAAGAAAAAAAAAGTTATATTACTATTGATGAAAAAAGTTTTATGAAAAAAGATATATTTTAATAAAATATAAAAAAAAAACATTTAACAAAAACAACAAAAACAAAAAACATGAAATAGAAGAAAGGAAAAAAAATACATTATTGATGAAAATTTTGTATATTTTAATTAAAAAAAATTATTATAAAAGAAAAAAAAAAGTTACAAACACAACATTAATTTATAGAATACGGTTGAAAAAAATACATAAAATAAACAAATAATAAAGAGGGGAAAAAATTGAAAAAAAAACCTTAGTTGGGATATAATGTAGATTCCAATAATTCTCTATTATTAATGGAAATTTTGTAATAATATTAAAATATATTCATATTAGAAAGTAGTAAAAAAATACATTACAAAAGAATATCATTTTTCATAATAGAAAAAAGATATATTTTAATTAAAAAAAAATTACAAACACCGTTAGTTGATGGAATAAGATGAGACAAAATATATATATATATATATATATATATATATAAAAAAAAAAGGAGAAAAAAATAGACATATAGCAAAAATTGATGGCAAAATTGAAAAACTGATAAAAACAAAAATTGTTGGTGTTGGTGTCAAATGGATTAAGAGAGAGACAAAATTGTTGATGTGACGAAGAGAGAGAAACAAAATTGGAGAAGTGAGGAGTTTAGAACCCAAAACCATGGGTTTGGGTTCTAAACTCATGACTTTCCAATACATTCATCCAAACATGAGTTTGGCTTCAAAAGCCAAACTCACCCAAACACAAGACGGGACCAAACATATAGCAGTGACCACACATCTTCATGTAGCACACCATAGATTGAAAGCATCTTCATATACTCATGTAGTAAGTAGACAAGTAGACAAATCACATATATATCCACATGTTCATGTACTCATGTAGTACAGACAAATCTTGTATATAATCTGGGCTATATTCACAATTGAATTCAACACTAAAACCTATGATATCAAGTTCACCAAACCACTGAACTGCTTCAAATATTTTGAAAATTCTTGTTTTTTTTAAGTTTTATGAACTAGTTGATTTGAAAGAAAAACACATACAATAAATCCTAACTCTTTCGAGCTTCACATTTGATCTAATCAAAGCTAAAAATCTAATGCCACAAATATGTTTGAACAGTCAATTCGCA
Source organism: Herpetospermum pedunculosum (assembly GCA_028017165.1). NCBI lineage: Eukaryota > Viridiplantae > Streptophyta > Magnoliopsida > Cucurbitales > Cucurbitaceae > Herpetospermum > Herpetospermum pedunculosum. The sequence continues at coordinate 3,364,890 of CM051524.1, read as the reverse complement.
AACCACATATATCACATGTGATAGATTAAAACAACCCATCATAGAAAATTTTAATTCTAAACAACAAACAAAGTTACTCTGATACCAATTGTAGGGAATGAACTCTTCAAACTCACGCAACGAAAGCGTTGGAATCAATCTTTGTTTTATTTTGAATTAAACTTAAATTACAAGTAAAGCAATCAGAAACCTTCTTGTATTCCATCTCCACAAGACCTTTTTCGCTATGACTCGAACACGAGATCAAGGCTTGTGGGAGTTGTTTGAAAGTTTGAGAGAACAATTCTCAAAGAGAGGGTGAGTAGTGTTTTTGGCCAACCTTTTGGCTAAACCTAAATGTTCACAGGATCTTTAAGAATTAATTTTATTTAATAAAATATATTTTAATATCTATTATATTAAAATATATATTTTATATTTATTTAAATCTAGTTCAAATATCATAAAATTAATCTTTTATAATATACATTTAATCAATTTGAATCTCATTCAAATTTTATATGTATATATAATTTTCAATATTAATGTATCTAACATAAACTATTTTCTCTAATATTTAATGTATCAAATACAATAAATATAATTTTCTCTTCTACATTTAATATATCAAATATATTAAATATTAATTAAAAAAATTTAATTTTTTCTTTCAACTAAATTGATTATTTTAGTGTTACTATGACCTAGCAAGAGAACTTTATGGACCTACAGATTTATAAGCTCCAATGATACAAAATTAATTAATTAAACTCTTTAAGTAATTAACTTTCATTCATTAACTACAGGCCTAGAGTTGCACTCTTATGCAGTGTAGGACAAATTGTGTCCATGGATATAACTATTATATGCAAGTCGATCCTTCACGAGTTGTTCGTAATTACAGCTGGGTCAAAAGTTCATTTTACCCCTGTAATTACATCTTACACCTTAAGTACCACTGATTCTCTAATGAACAATATGTTTATGATCTAACCATAAACCAAGTCCCTCTCGGGCTAGTGAGAGGGTGATACCCTATTGTTCAAGTCCACTTAAGGGAACTACTCATCTACTTTCTCTATATGGGAAGACGTGAATTTCATCTTGTGAAACTTATGTTTCCAGCTCCTTGTTTGGTCAAGTCCCCAAAATGATAGGCATATTGAATCGACTATAAAGATCATTCTCACCCATATAAATCAAAGGACGAGCCCTCACAGGCAAGAATTCATAACTCACTCAGGATTAAGATCGAGTCACATATGATCATCCTGTGAAATATTAATCTTCTCAAATAACAGATTTATAAAAGAGAAATTATATATATATTTTTTTTTTTTTGAAAAGCAAGAGAAATTATATATTTTGTGGTCGAGTCTTATACAAACTCATTGTATAGGATACTCCCACTCACATGTCTCTACATGAATGATTTGGATCAAATCATTTGTAACAATTACAAAGTGGAAGGTATCAATAGTGTTACCAGGATAAAGTACCCAACCTTATCCATATACTATAGACTATTTAAGTTATTCCTTGAACATGATTCTCACGTATGTCAACTACATACTATTCAAGATTACACTAATAACCTTGGATTTTTATAAATAATGAATATTACAAATAATAAAAAAATAATTATCAAATAATTATTAATTAATTACGAGGCTTTAGGGCATAAATCCCAGCAGATACATAGACGGTTGTTCGAAGGTCTGCTAGGCGAAGAACACAACCCAATTATTTATTTGATTATAGGTATAAAGCTCGTCTTGTTGCTCGAGGTTTATCACAACAATATGATGTAGATTACGAGGAGACATTCAATCCTGTTGCAAAAATGGTAACTATTCAGACAATTATTTCATTAGCTGCTTGCACAGATTGGAAATTATGGCAGTTAGATGTGAAAAATGTTTTCCTTTATGGAGAATTGGATCGAGACATTTTTATGGAACAACCTCATGGTTTTGTTTCTAAGGAGTCTCCAAATTATGTGTGTCGACTCAAAGATGTTTTGTATGGTCTTAAGTAAGCTCTTCGTGCTTGGTAGGGGAAGATTGCTCAATATCTTGAGTTTGTGGGTTCAAGTCTTCAAATACACATTCAAGTCTATTTGTTAAAAAGACAACTTCAATATGTACAATGCTTCTACTCTATGTTGATGACATGATCATAACGGGTGATGATGAAGTTGGAGTTAATAATCTTCGAGATGTTGTCTATTCGTTTTGAAATGAAGAGTTTGGGTGAAGCGAAATATTTTCTTGGCTTGGAGGTTGAAAGGTCAGGTGGATATACTTTGTCTCACGGAAAGGGTATGCAAACAGTTTGTTGGATCGTTTTGACATGAAAGAGTTCAAATCAACGACTACTCCTATGGAGCCATCCTTGAAGTTGATTAAGGAAGAAGGAAGACGATTGTCGGATGCAACACTTTTTCGACAACTTGTTGGTAGTTTAATTTATTTAAACTATCACAAGGTCTGACATCTCTTATTATGTTGGTGTCGTTGCTCAGTTTATGGATAAGTCGTGTGAAGCTCATTTAATTGCTGCAAAGATTATTCTTCGATATGTGAAGAGCACCTTGTGTTTTGGCTTGTTGTATAAACAAACAACATCTTTTGTGTTAAATGGTTTTTTTGATGCAGATTGGGCTGGTAACGTAAATGGCAAACGTTTCACAACTGTATACTGTTTTAAAATACAGGTTCATGGCCTATTTCATGGTGCAGTAAGAAGCAAACTTTTGTTGCTATTTCAAGTTGTGAAGCATAGTATGTAGCAGCGCTACTATGGCTACTCAAGAGTGTATTTGGTTGAAAATGATTATCGGAGAAATCTTTTCAAGTTTGGATTATCCAATTTTCATTTTTTTGTGACAATGAAAGTGCAATCAAGTTTGCAGGGAATCCAATGTTTCATGCTCGTACAAAGCACATTGAAACACATTTTCATTTTGTTCGAGATAAAGTTTTGACGCAAGACATTCATTGTAGAAGATACATTTCAAGGAGCAAGTTGCTGATATGTTTACCAAAACATTTGGTAAATCCAAGTTTGAAGAACTCCAAGAATGCACTTGGTGTTGTTGATTGTATGTTTGCACTAAGGGAAAGTGTTAAAAATTAGTGCAAATTTATTATGCAAGTTTATTTCACTTAGTTTTATTTTTACTTATTTAAAATTAAGATGATGTCATTCATTTAGGATAGGGACATGTATTTAGGGTAGTGCTTTCAACTTTGAAAGAATGTGGCTTTGTGGAATAGTGAGATGATTATAGAAAATTTTAAGGTTAGTGGTATAGTTTATGGGTTAGTGGTGTATTATTTACTTACCTATAAATACTGGTAAGATTTTCAATTCAATGCATAGAATTCATTTGAAGTAATTCTTTCCTTCGTGCAATTTCTCTCTTGTTTCCACACTTTGTTCTCTTCGTTTTGTTATAGACTAATGTGTTAAAATTGAAAGACATACGTGACATCATTCACGTAAATCGACGTGACAATTGATGTATAAAATTTAATTATATAAATGATTTAATTTTAATGTTATCTTTTGAGATGAAATAAATGGTAACAACCATTTTAATCTTTTATATAGTTGTAAATAATATCACGTAAGCCGTTAATTTTTATACATCAACTGTCATGTCAATTTATATAATTTATTTTAACGAAAAATATATTTTTTGGAATAATTTTAGTTTAATAGTATTTTTTAGAATATATTTTTTTGAGTACATTAAGGGTGGGGGATTCCAACCACAGCTTTGGTCAACACATACAAATGTCAGTGCCATGCTGGCTTTGACGAATAAATTTTAATAAAGGTAAAAATATAAAAAAATTCAAAAGTTTAGAAACGTAATTGAAACTTATCTAAAAGACTTTTAGAAAGTATTTGGTATATAATTTAACGTGAAAGTTTTTTAATGTCCAGAATTAAATGTTAACAAGAACATAGGGGTATGATGTATCGCTTAGTGACCATGAGGTACATAGATTCAATCCCCCACCTCAACCGGTTGTAAAAAAAAAAAATTGTATAAAAAAAAAAATAGAAGAAAATGTAATTAATACTAATTAAATAGTGCATATTGAATTATTTAAAAAACAATATTTAATAATTATGAAGAGAATGTTTGAAAAAAAAAAAAAAAACATCAACAATATAAAATGATAGCTTCGTCCATTTGTTGGGATATTCAAAGCTAAATTTGCTCTTCTTCTTCCTCACTTACCTTCCACTCCACAGTTGCCGCCGGAGATCTCTCTCGACATGAAGCTCTCCGGTAACTCTCTCTGTTTTTCTCTCCGGTGAGAGGAGTATTGTTATTTTTCTCTGAGTTTTGATTAAGGTGTGTTTTGTGGTTCAGATCTCGCTGGAAATGGCGGAGGAATCGTCAATCAGGCTCGAATTATCGCCGTGACGTTTTTGGGCGTCGTGGCCGCCGCCGGAACTCGTTATCACTGGGGCCGGAATTCGAGGTCTTCGGCCGTCGTGGAGGATCGGAAAATCGTGCCGGTGATCGGACGGACAGAATCCGGCCGCGCCGGAAGCGTTGAAGCGTTCCCTCACTACGTTGGTAAGTTTCGAAACTTCCAAATCTCTGTCGTCTGTTAATTTCTTGGATTTACATATATAAAAATCACCTTTAATAATAATAATAAAAAAATCAAATATCCATAATATTTAACTACTGCTCTTCATTTGACATTTGTTAATTTTTTATTAAAAAAGTTATATATTCTCCATCTTCTTTTCTACCATCTTTTCTCTCGTTGAATTTTTAATAGTAGTGAGTAAAAAGACACGTTTATAAAAAAAAAAATACACATTTTTACTCTTTGATTGGTGAAATTTGAGAGGTAAGTATATATTCTTCATTATCTGGTTCAACATGACCATGTCTCCATTGTCATACGGGTTAAATGTTCACTAAGAAATTAGACGTTCAAATCTTGTATCCTTGATATCTCGTAAAATATAATAATAAAGCGAGAAAGAAAATATATTTTTTTTCATTTATTTTTAAATAATAAAATAGGACTTTGAATTAGATAAAGAGTAATACTTAACTGTTGGCTCGGCTACAGCCCAATTCCAACCAATTCAACCATAGGTTACCGGGTGTCAATTTTTTTTTCCTCTCTCAAATATGTTTTCTCCCTAAATTTAAGGATTTATTATTTAGGGTCTAAGATTTAATATTTAGTATTTAGGGTTTAATATTTTGAGTTTTCAATTTAGTATTTATGTCTTACTAAAATGGTTGTTTTTTTTAATAATATTGTATTTTTTAAAACTTATTATAAAAATATTGTAAGTTTGAAACTATTTATAAAAATATTGCACTTTTAAATACACACGCAAGCAGAGGTCGTCTTTTGAAAAGACTATCTTGCTCTACATGGATGGAGGTCGTCTTTTCAAAAGACGGCCTCCATCGGTATGTACTTTTTTTATTAAAAAATTGATATCTTTTTACTAAGATATTTAAAATTTTCAAAAAATGTATGGTTGGAAAGCTAACAGCCCATACCTTCAATTTGATACGTGGTTTCACTATTTTTGGAGTTGTGTATTAAAAGATAGAGACCCTCGAAGTTGGACTATAGTTCTGCAAATTTTAGAACTGGAGATTATTTTGAGGAGTTTTTTCAAAAATTGATATCTTTTTACCCAGATATTCAAAAACTTCGAAAAGGGTATTTTTTGAAAGTTAACACAGAGAGCTTCAATTTGATACCTAGTTTCACTATTTTTGGAGTTGTGTATCAAAAGATATATATCGTCAAAAGTTATGAAAAGTTCACTAAACCCATAACTGAAGATACGACTGAAAACTTCAAAACTGTAGCTAAACTTAGATCTGTATCTTTTAATACACAACTCTACAAATAGTGAAACTAGATATCAAATTGAAGCTCTCTGTATTAGTTTTTTTACCGTATCTTTTTCGAAATTTTTTAATATCTGAGTAAAAAGATGTCAATTTTTTAATACACTCCTTAAAATAATCTTCAGTTCTGAAATTTGCAGAATTATAGTCAAACTTTGATGGTCTTTATCTTTTGATACACAACTCAAAAAATAGTGAAAGCATGTATCAAATTGAAACTCTTGCTGTTAGCTTTCCAACCATACATTTTTTGAAAATTTTGAATATCTGGTTAAAAATATATCATTTTTTTAATAAAAGAATACATAACGATGGAGATCGTCTTTTGAAAAAACGACATTTGCTTGGGTGTGATTTAAAATTGTTATATTTTTATAAATAGTTTCAAACTTCCAATATTTTTATAATAAATTTTAAAAAATACATTAATCTAAACCCTAAATATTCACCCGTAATTCTTAAATACTAAAATCTTAAATCACAAATCTTAAAATTAAATTCTAAAACATAAACTTAAATTGGAGGAGAAAACGAGAAAACATATTCTGGAGAAAAATAATAATTGAAAGTTAAAAATAAATAAATAAGGGTAAGGGTCACCCCTAGGAGATGATTAGGATTTTTAGGAGTAGATTTATTGTCGTTGTTATTATTATTATTATTTATTTATTTATTTTGTGGAGTGTAACTTAGACTTTCCAGTTCTAACTTCTAGGTTTAGCAAGTAGGAATAAATCTAGGGCTGTAAGAAGCAGTTATTAGATCATTTATTTTAGGGCTGGTTGCACAAATAGCAATCAGGCCCAAACTAATTGCAAATTTAACAAACTTTAAAATGTTTTGCAAATATGGCAAAAAAACCCGTTTCTATCACTGATAGACTTTATTATATCACTGATAGATCACTGACAAAAATCTATAAAAAGCTGAGGTGATCAGCGATAGACTTCTATCAGTCATAAGATATCAGCGATAGAAATTGCTATATCCGCAAATTTTTTAAAAACATGCTATATTTGCCAACAATAAGTCTTAAATTGTCATTTACTACAATTTCCCTTTATTTTATGAAATGAACTATCGTTTTCTTCACCATTATTAATATTATAATTATTATTATTATTTTTTTAGTCTAACAATATATGTCGAATAAGAGATTCTAACTTCTGACCGATTAGTTGAAAAATTATTTTTATATCAGTTAAACTATGCTCACGTGACCTTGATTAAAACTAGTTTTAATGAAATTAGAAGTACACATTAAAAAATACTAATTATAATAAATAAATAAATAAAGAGTTTAGAGTTTAATTGAAAGATTATACACATATGAAGTCAAAATCGTTTCTCTTTATGAAAATTTGTGGCTCGGGCTCTGATCTGAAGCTCAAAATCGGGTTTAATTTCGTGGAAAATGCAGCGAGGCAATTGGGATTTACCGACGCGGGAGAGTGCCCGAGATTGAGGAAGCTAATGAACGATTATTTGAAGAAGAAAAAAGGGTGTGAGGAATCGATCTATGAATATTTAGCCGATGAAAATGATGCAGATTCATTATATGTGAAGCTTATTGAAGAGTTGGAGACTTGTATTTTGAGCTACTTTGCTTTTCATTGGGATAAAGCTCCTCAAATGGTTTCTCAGGTAACAATAACACTACAAACTGCAACAATTCCTATGAAAAAAAAATATTAATACTTTATAGAAAAAAAAATAGTATTTAAAATAAAATAATCAAAAATAAAATACTTTTTTAAAAAATTTACGGATATGACAATTTCTATCACTCATAATGGTCTATCGCTGATAGAAGTTTATCGCTGATAGTAATTTTATTTTATAGAATTTTGACAGTGATAATAGTCTATCAGTAATAGTCATAAAATCTATCAGTGATAGCCACTGATTTTTTCTCATATTTATAAAAAGTTTTAAACTTGGTTAAATTTGTAATTATTTTGGGTCTGACGGCAATGTGCAACCAGCTCTAGTATTAATTCATATAAAATAATTTAATTATTGTTATGAAATATTATGAAAGACTAAAAACATTTAAAAACTTTTTTTTTTTTTTTTTTTTTTTTTTTAAACAATAATGGACAATCTTTATCCTCATAGTTGAATATATTCCTTTTTTTTTTTTTTTTATGGGTTGTTGACTTTTAAATATTAATTGTGATTAATGTCTAATATTGAGACGTAAATATAATTTATTGGAGTAGTTGGCAGTCTATTCTTAATATTAAAATAACATTTGGCATTTAACATTATCCATCAAATATGAAATAGTATAGGTTTGTTTTTTGGCCGAAGAAATAGTATATGTTTTTTTATATAACAAATCTGAAATAATATGAGTATGACGGCACATGCGCCACCCATGTTATATTATATAATGATATTATATTTTTTTAATATTTTATGGCAAGACTTTATTCTATATGTTTATTAATTAAAATTTAGAAAAAATCAATTTACATCCTTAAATTTTGAAAGTTGTATCAATTTAAATTCTAACTTTTATAAGTGTCTTTGTATTAAACTTGTGAAAACTTATAATTTTAACAATTAAATTTATAAACTTTCGTAAGTAAATAAATTCAATTGTATAAAAATTTAAAAGTTTAATTGATAAATTATAAGTAAAAATCAATATTTTTCTAATTGATATATTTATAAAAGTTTAGAGTAAATTAATAAAATTATGTTTTTAGAGTTTTAATGGACCTCCTAAATTTAAAGATATAAGTTAATTTTTTTTCTTAAATTAATTTATGTATTATTTATATATATATATATATATATATATAGATATTATATAGATATTTTTGGCTCAATGGGCTTGGAACCCATTTCTAAATATCTATCAAATGTTCTGTAAAGTAGTGTTTAAAATTGATTGATTTGAAAGGGAGAATTATTATACACTATTGGATTACTTCGAGTTTTTTTTTTTTTTTTTTTTTTTTTTTTTTTTTTTTTTTTTTTTTGTCGTGTTTTGAGAGTTTTGTACAAATCTCAATCTCATTATAATTTATATAATTTTATTTTATTTTATTATTATTATTTTTGTTTGAGAAAGTATAATCCATTCTAATTATTTTACTTATTTGTTTCCCTCTCATATATTCAAGTTGCTATAAAATTAAATACAATTTGTCATCTATGTTAAAATCTCTACTTAAACAATATCATTGGTAATGGTAGCTAAGTAAATCTTGTTGGTCTAGGGGTTTGATAACGTATTAAATATTTTTTATTTTTTATATTTAAAAAACAAGTCATTTGAGGTTTGTAAATTTATAAAAACGTTTTTACATTCGCTAACAATTTTTTTTTAAAAAAAATAAAAAACAAATTTAAAAAATAAATTTTTTATTTCAAAATTTCAAACACTCCCCATTTTATTAAAATTATCATTAAATATAATTATTGAAATTATATTCAAATGTTTATTTATTTATCTATTTATTTATTAAAATTAGAATCAAATTGTCATTAATAATTTTTTCAATGAAAATTATATATTATTAATATTATTAGTATAGTCTTAAAAAAAAATATATATATTATTAATATATTTTCTTTTTAGTATAAACATATTATTATAATTTTTTTTAAATAATATTTTTTTAATATATTATATTTTAATAGTATTGTGATGTTACATCAATATACTTATTCACTCTACACAATCAACATATTTTATTTTTCTGATTTTAGAGATGATAAACGTAAATTAAAGATTATCTAATATATTAAACTATCGACACAATAACTTATTTTTTATTTTAGAGAAAATCATTTTTTACTCTAAAATTTTAATTTCATCAAATAATTGGATCTTAATTAAATTTTGATAAATGTTGCAATTTTTACATTATAGTAAATTAACATTATTTTTAAAAAAATATTTTTTTATTTTATTAAAAAAAAACACAAAATAAATAGTAATTATCCAACCACATTCAACTCGTGTTGTTTTCAAAATTCAAAAATTAAAAACTTTTCAAACAAATTTGGTTTCTGTTTTAAAAAAAAAACAGTTATCAAACCTATATGATTTTTATTTTTAAAAAACAGAAAACAAAAAATAGAAAATAGAAAACAAAAATCAGAAAAATAAAAAACTTAATGCGTTGTTAAACGGAGCCTTATTTTTTAGTTTTTGGTTATTAAAAAATTAAGTCTATAAACAATAAATCAACGAGTTCCTACCATTATTTTTATTTTTATTAAGAAAACATCAAACTTAGCCAAATTCAAAAAACAAAACCAAATTTTTTAAAGTTATTTTTTTTGTTTTAAGTTTGAATTTTGAAAATATTTGTCAAAGATAAACAACACAAAGAATGAATTCATAAGCGAATGTATTGTTTATAGGCTTAATTTTAAAAAATTAAAAACTAAAAACTAAGGGGTCGTTTGATAATGCATTCAATTTATGTTTTAAATTTTTAGAAAACAAGTCTGTTTGGTAACCAATTTCGTTTTTAATTTTAAACTTTTTGAAAACGTTTTTACATATTTTAACCAAAGTTTTTTTTTTTTTTTTTTTTTTCAACTCTTAACTTTATTGAAATTGTTAACGAGTTAGATATATTTTAAATCAAATATTTATTTATTTATTGAAATAGGAAACAAATTTTCATTAATATATATATATTTTTACAAAAATTATCATTAATATTATTGGTATATTCTAAAAAATATATATATACATATATATTACATTTCTTTTCTAGTATATTATACTTTAATATTATTGTTATGTTACAACAATATACCTAACCACTTTACTTAATAATATATTTTATTTTAACCTTGCAAAAAAATATATTTTATTTTTCTGACTATAGAGATGATAAACGTCAATTAAAGATTGTCTAATATATTAAACTATCGACACAATACATTTTTTATCCTAAAATTTCAATTTTATGAAATAATTGAACCTTAATTAAATTTTGATAAATCTTGCAATTTTTATGTTCTAATAAATTAATATTATTTTACAAAATTTATTTTTTTTAATAAAAAAATACAAAAAAATAGTATTTATCCAACTACTTTAATTTTTTTTTTGTTGTTTTCAAAAATAAAAAACAAAAAATAGGTGTCAAACAAATTTAATTTTCTATTTTTTATAAACTGAAAACAAAAAACAGTTATAAACATATATGATTTTTGTTTTTAAAAACCAAAAAACCAAAAACACAAACTAGAAAAATCAAAACTAAAATAAAAAACTGAATGCGTTATTAAACTGGTCTAATTAATTAAACATTTTAATGTTCTATGTTATATTTACGAAAAAATTTAACTATAATTTTTTTTTTATGTTCAATAATTATGAAGGCAAAGAATCAAATTTTCAACTTAAAAAAAAAATGAATACTTGTTAATTATGTTGAGCCTGAGCTATATCTATCTGACAACTCCGAAAAATACTAAAAATATAACTGCAAAAAATACTAAAAATACTTAATTTCATACCCTTCTTTGATGGAAAACTCTTGATGGTTTTTTTTTTAATTATTTTTCACAATAAAATTAATATGATAATAATTCGATTTTGATTGCGTTTGAAGACATTAAAAGCGATTTTTAAAATAATTTTAACCGTTTTTTATGTTTGATAAAACTGATTCTTAAATAATTTAAATAAAATCACTTTTGATTCTTAAATAATTTAAATAAAATCACTTTTTAATTTAGGTTGATTTACAACTGCTATTAATAGTAGCTTTTGAATTTTGCTTCTCTAAAAATCTGTTCTATCTAACCAATTTAATTTTTTATTTTTTTATTTTACGAATTATCCACCATCTAACTAATGTTATTTCATCATTTTTTTTTAAATTTAATTTGATGTTTTTTAATTATTATTCTTATTTATTGTTCTTATTTATTTAAACTAAAGTTAGATTTTGTTTGGCACATTCTTTATATATCAATTTTTTTATATATAGTTTATAAAATTATTTAAAGTAAAAAAAAATAATTTTTAATTTAAATTATATAAAATTCATATTACCTTATAAATTTCGTGAAGTTAAATATTAATACAAACTCATACTTAATTATTGAAATATATTTATATTTGGGTTAATATAGCTATTTCATAAAAGTTTAGTAGAAATTTACCAAACACCGTAACCATATTTTTCGGGTTTAAATCTGAAATTTACCAAACACTAATTAACTTCATGTTACAGCTGATTTTTCTAAAAGCACCGCTTATTTTAAAAGCTACCGCAATCCCAAACTAAGTCTTTGTTGCGTTAATGCCAGGCGTTGATTGATGAATCTGAGCACAAAACAAAGTTCAAAGGCTTTGTGATGGCGGCCACAAGGTTACATTTTTTTCTTTCTATTTTCTCTCTCCTTTAAAATATATTATAATGTTAATAAATTAAAGTTTTAATGTCAATAATAACATAACTGAACTCGTCTAGTGTCCATAAAATCTAAGCTGAATTCTCCTCCACAGTTAAAAAAATAATAATAATTAAAGTTTTAATAAATTCTTATTTGAGTTGAATGAGTTATTAAAATATTATGTTTCATATTAAATTGATGATATGTATTGGAAATTAATGAGTTTTTGAAAATTCTTACATTGCGTTTTTGTCAAAATAAGTGGTTGAATTACCCAAAAGTATTTTTCTCAAGGAAAAAAAAAACAAAAAAAATCATCGAATTAGGCAGAAAAATGAATAGAATAAAATTTATTTAAGTTTATAATCCAATTTAATGAAACCGGAAGCAATTGAGATAATTTTATAATTCAATTGAAAGTAATTTAGATGAAAATTGTTACACATAAAATGTCGGGTAAAACTTATTTTTTTTTAAACTATTTTCAAAATTTTGTTAAAAAATATTTTTAGATTATAAAATTGAAAGTACGGAGACTAAATCTTTACTAACTAAAGTTTGAGTTTAATTTTTATAGTTTGAGTTCAACTTTGTTCTTCGTTGAAAACCAAAATTTTCAATCACCGACATTAAAAATTGACTGTCATTGTATGTTTTTAATTATAGTCAAATAGATGTCCGTCATTATTTCCTTTATTTCGGTCAAGGAAAATTTGTTGTAATGTTAATACAATAATATAGTATTAAATATTTCAATTTGATCTATAGTTTAGTCAAATCTCACAGAAAATCTTTCTAGATACTACATTAAATATGCGAGATGTTGTTTATTTATCCGCCATTAATTTTTTTTTCTTCTGGCAAGTGTGTTAGCTAGCTTATGTTATGATCGAAAACCCAAGTATAAGATTAGGAGAAAGTAGTATGTTGCTAGGAGAATAAAAGAGTAAAAAAATCCCTACAAGAATTAACTAAATTATATAAAGACTAAATTGAAACTAAATCGAAGACGAGAAAGAGAAAATTCTTTAGGTTTAAGTGAATTAACCATTATTGTAATGAAATGTAGGAGGCATAGGTTTGAGAAGGTGACGAAGGAGCTGAAAGTGACGAGGATTATATCGACTCTAGTGGACGAAATAAAAGCAATCAACGACAGCAGAGTGGAGGTTGATTCTAAATGCACCAACGTTATGGCGCCGGTGACCCTCAGCCAAAGGAGTCCCGTTCTCCTTCTCATGGGCGGCGGAATGGGAGCCGGCAAAAGCACCGTCCTCAAGGCCATTCTCAAAGAGTAAGTACAAAAACGACATTGTTTGTTCATTTGAATTTGGGATGATTTCAAGTGTCAACGAATTTCAAAAGTTAAACATATTTTAGTTTGTAACGATTTAGTTCATCGTACTTTCAATTTAGTCAATAGATTTTAGTAAGTAACAATGTAGACTTTTGTACTTTCAAATCTGTAATGGTTTAGTCTTTATAGTCAAAAATATTGTTGAACTTGAATGAAATTTCTTATATAAATTGATTAGAGATCAAATGTGTTTATAAACTACAAAACTAAGTTGTCATTTAATTTTGATGAGATTTTTTATGGTAGAGATTAAATTGTTACAAAACTCTACATTTGGTTTCCTTTACAAATTTTAAAATACATAAACTAAGTTGGTATAAACTAAAGTTTAAGGACTAAACACTCTTACAAATTTAAAAGTATAAGAACTCTCCGTTGTTACAAACTAAATTTCATGGAAGTTTAGAGACCTAAGTGTTTTTTTTTTTTTAAACTCATTTCAAATTAATTATGACTTTTTGGTTATCACATAAAAGAGAGTGATTTTAAAACTTATTCCATAAAAAAAATCAAACCATCCAAACAAATAAATTTTCTTTTAGAGAAATTACACTGAGTCAAGTTAGAATTTCTAATTTAGCGGATATTGCACATTTTAAAAAGATTTGTAAATATGACAATAATTTTAAAAAGATTTGTAAATATAACAATTTTTATTGTCACGAATAACCGTCAATTTTTATGTGTGATGATCACTCATTTTTTTTTATATTTAAAAAATAATTTATATTTGGCTCTATTTACAATTATTTTGGATCAAATTTGCTATTTATACAACCAACTCAAGAATTTAATTACATTTTTTTGTTTAATTTAAAATCATTTTTTTGAACTTTGTTAAGTATGATAGGGGGATTTAGCTTAATTGGGCCATAATATTCATTTGATATTTTGTGTAGGCCATTCTGGTCGGAAGCTGAAGCCAAAGCCGTTGTGGTCGAGGCCGACGCTTTCAAAGAAACCGACGTCGTTTACAAAGCAATTAACTCCATGGGTTGCCCCGACGATATGCTTCAAACCTCTGAACTGGTAAGACGTTTTCTAGACCTGTTTTTTTTTTAGTTCAACTATTGTCGGGTGAGAAAATTATAAAATTACGACTCTCTTCATAATTTTTCATAAGGAGGGAGCAACAATTTTACCTTATAACTTAAGATTGCTAAATTACCGATCAACCTAAAAGCTTAAGATAATGAGTTACTACAGAGGGACATCGATTAAGATATCTTCGCATAATATTGTCCACTTTAAGCATAGCCCTCGTGACTTTGTTTTTGGTTTCAACCAAAAAATCTTATTCTATTGGAGATGTTATCCCTTACTTATATAATCATGATCTCCCTCTATCTAGCTAATGTGAGACTTTGTTTGTATTTTCGAAAGTAAATTTAATTATATCAACATTTTAATACTCCTCTTTATTTGTGGGCTTATTTATAGGATTCGACACACCGGGACTTCCCGCTTTAATACCACGTTAAATCCCCAATCAACTCAAAAAAAGCTTAAGCTAATGAGTTACAATAAATTTAATTATATCAATACTTACAATTGCTCCTTGTGATACCCATAATTCACAATTTTCCTTTTAATTTTCCTCTTAAGCATATAAAAAGTTAAAACGTAAAATTTATTGGTGATCAGGTACACCAATCGTCGACGAACGCGGCATCGTCGTTGTTGGTGACGGCACTAAACGAAGGAAGAGATGTGATCATGGATGGGACTCTTTCATGGGAGCCATATGTGGAACAAACAGTTCAGATGGCTAGAAATGTTCACAATTATCGGTACCGCATGGGAGTTGGCTACAAGGTTGCTGAAGATGGCACTGTCATTGAAAACTACTGGGAACAAATGAGTCAAGATCAAGAACAACAATATGATTTCGATGAGAAAGTACAAAAAGATCGAAAGCCTTATAGAATTGAATTGGTTGGAGTTGTTTGTGACGCCCATTTGGCTGTTATTAGAGGCATAAGGTACGAAATCCATCGTCACAAGTATCATATTTAGGTGTCAACATGAACATAAATCTACTCGCATAGAGTATGAACAAGTGACCAAGATGTCAGATGTTTGAATCTCACGTCTTGCATATTGTTAAAAAAAGAAATTCATATTTAAGTTAAATTACAAGTTTAGTCTAAGTTGAGACTAATAAGTTTCTAGACTTTCAATTTTGTGTCTAATAGATCTCTGTCTAATAGATTCTTTAGCTTTCAATTTTTTTAAAAACATTAACCGATCGATTAGATATAACATTGAATTTTATGTCTAATGAGACCCTTTAGGATCTCACGAGTTTTAAAAAAATGTTAAATAGGCGAAAGACTATTAGACACAAAATTAAAAATTTAGGGTCTTATTAGACACAAAATTGAAAGTTTAAGATCTAATAGACACCTTCTGAAGTTCAGAGACCAAATCTCTTAGTCGATGAAACATATTTTATTTTAGGTCAGTTGAGCCGTCACTAGACGATTAATTGAAACCGTCGAGAGAGGCTACCGGTTCTCTCGACGAAATAAATATCGTCGAGAGAAATGACCGGTTCTCTAGACGGTTGGGTCAAACCGTCGATATAACCATAATTTGTCTCGACGGTTTTTAAAAATCGTCGAGAGAAGAGGAATTTATCTCAACGATTTTTAACAATCGTCGAGAAAACCTGAATTTATCCCGATGGTTTTTAAAAACCGTCGGGAGAGCATGTACTGTCTCGACGGTTGTGAAAAACCGTCGAGATACAACAATGTTCTCTCGACGGTTCTTCCAAACCGTCGAGAGTCATATGTTCTCTCGACGAAATGATATTTCGTCGAGAGGAGACGATATTCTCTCGACGGTGTCTAAAACCGTCGAGAGAGCATTGTTCTCTCGACAAAAACGAAACCGTCGAAAGAACATCCGTCGAGAGAATATAAAATTCTTGTAGTGGTGTCCGAGTTAGTTTTTAAACTGTGAATTTTATTCGAACGAGTAAGCAGGAGGGCAGTTATGGTCGGAAGGGCTGTGAGGGTGAAATCACAGTTGAAGTCTCACAAAAGATTTGCAAAGGCATTTACCAAATACTGCAAACTTGTTGATGATGCCAGGCTCTATTCCACCAATGTCATGGGCAGGCCACCAAAGGTAAACAAATCTCCTCCCTCTTTACAAGGATTTTTTTTTTTTTTTTTTTTTTTTAAATACTCTCAAACTATGGTCATTTGTTTTAAAAATATCCTATTTTTTTTAAAAAAGTTACAATATTAACCTTAACCTTTTATAAAGCTTTCAAAACTACTATTTGGAGTGAAAGTTTGTTAGAATGTTGGACAAAAAAGTCGACGTGATGGAACACTGTTCTTTCAAACTTAATCCAAGTAAACGTCTCAATCACTACTACACGTCGTTTCAAGTCGATTTTCTATCAAACATTATAACGTTTCTACTTCAATGGTAGTTATGAAACGTTTATCAAAAGTCAAGGGTATACAACTTTTAAAATGATAAGAGTGTTTTTGAAGCAAATGTGCAAAGTTCGGGAGTATTTTTTTATAATTTAACCTAATTTTTTGTTTTTGAGTTCAACAAATATGGGGATGTGAATTGAACATCTGACCTCATGGAAGATAAATTACCGCTGAGCTATGCTCACTTTAACCTAACATTTTTGTGTATGATGTTTGACTACCCTAAACCCTAATTTTGATATATTAGTTGTATAATTGGGCTCATTTGAATGGCTTGTAATTGCAGTTGATTGGGTGGAAAAATGGAGATAACAAATTACTGGTAGATACAGAAGAAATAAAATGTGTTTCAGTGATGAGTAGCTTGAAGGAGAATGCAGTTTCAGTATATGAACTTTACCAAGATGCAAGCTTTTTAAGTGAGCCAGGTTCTCTATGGAAAGACACTGTTATGTCATCTTCAAGGGCAACTTGTCAGATGGAATTGAAGGCTTCCATACAAAGCATTGAATCAAAATAGCAACTCTTTTGGAAGAAAGAACAATGGAATGTTTGACCTTTTAGAGGAAACCGTTTGATTAAGTACTTCACGAGGAAAACAGATTGATTAAGGCTCAACAGATTGATTAAGGCTCAGTTTGAGATTGCGGTAGCTTTTAAAATAATTGCTGTCAGCTTTGCTTTTAGAAAAATCAGCTATGTCATATGAAGCTGATTAGTGTTTGGTAAATTTCAATTTAGAAGCACATGAAAGCGTTTGGTAAGTTCAAACAAAATTGGTGTGACTTGACAATAAAGACCAAAATAGACATACTATTTTAATTATTTATATTAGTTATTTATATGTTTTTTTAGAGAATAATTATTTATATGTTAATATTTAATATATGAATGATTATAATTTAATTATTTATAATTTTTATAGTTTAAATTAGAAATAATATTTTGATATTTCTTTAGATTTAGATGATAAAATGTTAGAAAAAACAATTGTCATGTATCTAAAACAAATTTTGAGTGACCATTTTTTCTTTTTCGGTTTCTACTTTAAAAAAAACTGAAAAATAATTTTGATGTTCTCATGTAAATTGACTTCATGTTTATATAAAACTCAACTGGTGTCCAACAGATTAAAAATTAGTTGCATGAAAAAAGGAAGTACGTGGTGGAAGAATAAAGGATGTGGAAGGATATAAATGGTCATAAAATATTTTAATAGGAAAGAACCGATAAACTAAAAGTGGTGGAAGAATAAAGGATGTGGAAGGATATAAATGGTCATAAAAGTATTTTAATAGGAAAGAACCGAGAAACTAAAAGCTAAAGCTACTATTTACAGATTCTCAAAATCAAATAATTTAGAAGGAATTTAAAAAGTGATTTTATATAAATTTTTAAAAAAATTTATTTTACCAAATAACAAAAACGGTTAAGATTTTGTTAAAATTGATTTTTTTATGTTCCACCGCAATTCCAAACAAATTTGTGTTAGACATGTCTTTTAAAGGATTTATGAAAAAGCGCTTTTGAAAGTTTGACATGCCCTTAAACTCCGGGTGAAGACTAGCTTTGAAGTGTTTTGGCTTGTTGCCTCGTTGTTATTGTCTGCTCTAGCTAACGACATCCACTCTCATCAATCATCAATTGTCGAACACCATTCTTAATAGTCGAATGTCTTAAACTATTAGGAGAATTGTACTCACTCCTTATTTTAGCTCATTTGTCAAACTAGAAAAAAAGGCAAACTGATCTGACATCATCAATTTTTTTTAATATTATTTTCTAGTTCTAGTTGTGGCGCGGGCTGATCTTGCTCTAATTCGGGCGCGGGCTGGTCTCGAATCTGAAAAAAACTTCAGATTTTGAAAATTTCAGATCTGAAATGAAGCTAGAGGTGAGCGAGACCAACCCGCAGCTAGAGCGAGACCACCCCGCACCTGTAGCTAGAGCGAGATCAGCCGCGCCCGCAGCTAGAGCTAGAAAATAATATTAAAAAAAAATGATGATGTCAGCCGAATGTCCGTTTGCCTTTTTTTTTTTAGATCCAGGTCATTTTGACATTCTGCCTAAAATACCAAGTCAATTGTACAATTCTCTCTAAACTATTGTCTAATGTGAATGTTGTTTTGTCTCAATGATTTATTAAGAGCAAAATGTTTTTGATGTTATTACACATCATTAATAATTGGAGCCTATTAATAAAGTAGTCATAACTTTGAATTCCTACAAGAAATTTTGTATTGAGCTTACTTGTATGAAGAATCATCTTAGATCATGGCTTTTGTGGAAAGAAAAAAAAAACTTTATGAGATGGAGGAGAAAGATTGAATACCTACTTAAATCCAAACAAAAATTGTTTTCTTGATTTTCAATTGAAGAAGGAATTGCTTTTTTAATTTATTTTTTTTTTCCTTTCCTTACCATTTGTTTCCAATACTTTTCTTGACTAAATTATTAAAAAATATTCATGAACTATGAGTTTCGTTTTAAAAATACTCTTAAAAATTCAAAAATACTCTTAAATTATGAATTTTTTTTTTTAAAAAAGTACTCTTCAACTATGAAAAACATTTAAAAACTGTCCTTATAGTTAAAAACACAAAATTCTAATGTGAACGGTTAAATTCGAACTTTTACTTATGTGACACGGAAAAAATGAAATGTAAACGTTTGAGGTGTTAAAAAATCATGAAAATCCTATTTTGACTATTCAAAAGATTAGAGAATAGAACAAAACTAGGGCAAAGTCGATGGAGAATATGTGTAAATGTCTATGTTTTCATGATTTTTTTCAATACCTCACATGTCTACATTTTTCAGTTTTTCCATGTCATATAAGAAGTTAGAATTTAACCAATATCTTCGTTTTCATGATTTTTTTCAACACCTCAAACGTCCACATTTTTCAATTTTTCCATGTCACACAAGTACAAGTTACTGTGGTGTACATGGGTCGAGTTTAAGGGTTTTCTGACCCAACCCGAAAATTTTGGGTTGGTGAATTTTTAACCTAACATTTCAGTCAACTCAACCCAACCCTTCAATTTTCTAGTTGGGTTGACATTTTTTAACAATAAAAAATCAGATTGACAAAAAAAAAAAATTTAACAATCAGAATACAGAGATAGAGGCGATGATCTGGGAACTTCTAGCGAGAGAGAGACAAAAGGGAGGCTGGAGATGTTAGATTTAAAATGAAAAGCTTTAATTTCAGTATAAATGTGTGTATATATTATTATTATTATTTTTAAAAAATATATGTAATTAGGTTCGATTCGAGTTGAACGGAGTCAAAACTGGTTCAACCCGCGAACCGACTTGAAAATTCGGGTTGGAAAAAAACCAACCCAACCCAGCCCGTATAATTTGGGTTGAGTGAGCCGGGTTGCTCGGATTTGGGGTTATTTGTACACCCCTACCAGTTAGAATTTAACCGTCCACATCAAAATTCTATTTGTTGTTAACGTTGAAGAGATTGTTTTCTTTTGTTTCATTTTTTTTAAGAACATGTGGGGGTGGAGTTTCAAACTTTGTTCCTCTTGATCAACTATGTTCATGTTGGCTTTCTTTTATTTTTCATTAATTATTTTTTTTTGTACAATCTTATTTTATGTATCAGTCACAAATTTCTTGGAAGATAACAAAAATAATTTTGACACAATACTTCACATTTTTTTTCTTTTCAATATCACTCAATAATGAAAATATGGAAAATTCCCCACCCCAAGATTGTAAAAAAAAAAAAAAACCTTGAAATTATTATATGAAGGTATAAAATACTTGGAGAAAATTGTATGACTGACCTGTTATTTTGGTTCATTTGTTAAACTAACCCGAATTTTAAAAATAAGTCAAATTGACCTTTTGGTGACATTATCATTATTTTTTTTTAATATTATTTTCTCGTCTAGCTGCGCCTCGGACTGGTCTCGCTCTAGCTTTATTTCAGATCTGAATTTTTTTTTAGATCCACATTTTTTAATTTTTGTAGATTTTTCAGATATGAAAAAAATCAGAGTTATCTATTCGTTATCGGGAGAGTTGTTGTCAATGTGAATCATCATCAGATAGTCACCGACGATGGGTGAATACGAAGAAGAAAAAATGTGATAGAAGAGAGAGAAAAACAATATAAAAATAAGAAAATATGTTTAGATCAGAGAGAAGAAAAACAAGAGAGTTCGAAAACTAGTCAGAAAAAATATGAAAAAAAGTGGTGAAGGTGAATTTGACTCGTTTTTAAAATTCGGGTTAGTCTGAAGTAAAAATAAGAGGTCCATTGTACAATTTTTTTTTTATTATTATTGGGCCTTTAAATGGGCTTCGCAGTAGGCCCAAATAAGAAGCCCAAATTATCAAAACTGGTTTCTTGGCCTAGGGTTTCAGCCATTGGAGTTACAGACAAATATATATATACTCCTGAAAAACGGAGCCTCAAAACCCTATTCAGAAGCATCCTCGCGCCGAGACTACCTTCTCATCCCAGAGATCCATCCGAAACCCTAAACCATGGTAAGTCTGCAACTCTTTCTTCTCTGCAATTAATCGTTCATCTCTTCCAGTTTCTTCAATGGTGTTGCCTCCGTCTCTTTCAGGCGGATGTGGAAGCCGATGTTGCAGTGGCGGTCGGACAGCCGAAGAAGAGGACGTTCAAGAAGTTCAGCTTCCGCGGCGTCGATTTGGATTCTTTGCTCGACATGTCCACCGATGAGCTCGTCAAGCTCTTCACTGCCCGTGCTCGCAGAAGGTTTCTATAACTCAATTTGTGCTGAATTGATTTTGAGTTATTTCGTTTCTGCTTGTCTTACTTGTGTTTTTTGTTTTTGTGATTTTGGGATAGGTTTCGAAGGGGTTTGACAAGGAAGCCAATGGCCCTTATCAAGAAGCTCCGCAAAGCGGTAATTATCTTCTAGATCTTTTTATTTACTCTTAAGCAATTCAATCTGGGATTGGTTCTGCAATTTTTGTATTGTTTCAATCTCGAATGCACTTTTACTTTAAGTGTTTTTGCATAAATGTTTATGGTCTCGTTACTGTTGTGAATTCAAGATGTAACAGAGTAAATTTATGTCAAGTATTATTCTTTATGAGCAGAGTAAATTTGTGTAATTAGGGCATTATATCTGGAATATATGTTCTATTTTGATGGAATTTCCGAGAATAAGTTTAGACTGTGGATCCTTTTGTTGGCTGGTATTAACTTGCTCAAACCTCCTAACCTGCAATCTACTTTTAATGGACAACCAATAAAATTAAAATTTGAGTGAGTTTCCTTTCTCCATAAGCTTCCTCCATGAATCTTCCAATGGCGGATTTTGGTCTTATGCATCTTTGTTTCACTCTTCAAAGCTAGTTTGTAATATAGTCTGTCATTAGATTAGATATAGGTATATAGGATATGCAACTTTGAATCAGTTTCGAGTACAACACTAACAATTAAACTCCTCTTTTATTTATGAGAATGGATGTTATCACCCTGATTTTTGCAGTCTTCTACATTATTAGTATAGCTCTAACACTAACTTTCAAGCTAACATTTCTCACTAACTTACATTGCTACTTCGATGCTCTACCTCGTTATTGATATTGGATTTCGGATGTCCTAAAGAACTTTCCCATTGGTTGATTTGCCAGATTAATGTACCATGAATCTCTGAAACTCATTGTTATTATGTTTTCTTAGTTTTTGCATTTGCCCTGTTTTTTTTATTGGGTATCTCATATCCTAGTATGGGAACTCAAAATTGTCCCACCGTGGTAGTTTTGATAGTTAATGTTTCTTCTTGTCATGTAATTCTTCATTATATTTCTAACATGATGGGAACTTAATATCATCCTCCAGTGTTAGATTTAATAATTAATTTGTCTTGAATCTCTGTACTTCACTTCTTTCATGCCCTGTGGTAAATTTGAATACGAATGTGCCACAAGTCTTTGAAATTCATCATTATACTTCTGTATTAATAATTACATTCATTTTTCGCCTTGTTTTTTTATACTGTTGTAGTGTTTGTGTACTTGTTTTCCTCTCTGGATCCCTTCACCTTCCTCCCCCAACTGGTACCTGTAAGCAGTAGAATAGCTTTGTTATTCCCTCTCTCATTTCATTCTTTTTTTTTTCACTTGAATAGAAAAGGGAAGCCCCTGCCGGTGAGAAGCCAGAGCCCGTCCGAACTCACCTTCGGAATATGATCATCGTGCCAGAGATGATTGGAAGCATTATTGGTGTTTACAACGGGAAAACCTTCAACCAAGTTGAAATCAAGCCAGAGATGATCGGCCATTACCTAGCAGAATTCTCCATTTCATACAAGCCTGTCAAGCACGGTAGGCCCGGTATTGGTGCCACTCATTCTTCAAGGTTCATTCCTCTCAAGTGAAATCAGAATCTATTTCTTGCTTGCCTAGTTTTGATGTGTTTTTACAAGAAACTTGGATGTTGATCAGATTTTGTTCTTAGATTTTGCCCATTTTTCTATGGAGGCTGATGTTACTGTTGAAAGTTTATTCTACCTGTTTAACTAAATGTAGACTTGGTTCCTTCATAGTTTTGTTTTTAGTATTGCAGAATATTAGTGTATTTTGCGCTTTTTTATAATTATTTTTGAAGTCTTGAATTATTTATAAAAAAATTCCTAAATTACTGAACTTTTATACTTTATATTTAAATTTTAAAGCATAAAAACTAGTTTTAATTTTATAATCTTTTAAATTTAAGAACGATTGTATTTTTTGATTTTTTTTTAAGATCATGAATATGATCGTTTTTTTCTTCTAATTTTGGTTAATTAGAAGAACATTATTATTTTATTTTAAAGATTATAAAGTAGTGATGGAAACTAAGACATGAGCCTCTTTAAGAAGTATATGAAATTGATGTAATTATGCTTCTATTTACTTTTAAACGATTAGTAACAGTAATTAATTGTTTTATTTTCAAAATGTGCATGCCGTATCAACCATACTTTTTTTTAAAAAAATAAATAAATAAAAACATGTTATAAAAACTTTGGGTAGGCTTTTTTATTTGGAAGGCATGCAATTTATTTATTTTTTATGAAAAAAGGAAGGCATGTTTATATGGATGGGTAACTTGGATTTACAGATATAAATTTGAATTGGATTTTTAGATATGAATTTGAATATCAATCACGAAAATTGATAAATTGATAGAAAGCCATGCTCGTGATTGATATTCAAAGTTCAAGCTTTTGAAATTATCTTGAAATGTTTATTTATTTATTAAAATTAGAATCAAATGGCCATTAATATTATTAAGATATTCTTTAAAAAAAAATATTATCAATATAATATATTATAATTTTTTTAAATAATTTTTTTTAGTATATTATATTTTAATATTTTTGATGTTACACAAATATACCTATTCATTTTATACAATCTAACATATTTTATTTTTTTAATTTATTAACGTTAACTAAAGATTGTCTAATATATTAAATTATCAACCTAATATTTTTATTTTTTATTTTTAGAGATAATTTTCATTTTAAAAAAAATACAGAACCAAAACACTCCAAGTTTGAACTTTTGTTATTTTAAAAAACCAAAACCAAAACACAGTTATCAAATCAGTTTGATTTTCTGTTTTTTAAAAACAGAAAAAACAGTTATCAAATCAGTTTGATTTTCTGTTTTTTAAAAACAGAAAAAACAGTTATCAAACCGGTTAGATTTTCTGTTTTTTAAAAACAGAAAAAACAGTTATCAAACATATATGATTTTTGTTTTTTAAAAAACAGAAAACCAAAAACACAAACCAAAAAAATAAAAAATAAAAGACAAAATAAAAAAATAAAAGACAAAATATTGGATGTGTTATCAAACAAGACCTATAAGTTACAAATTTTGAATTTATGTTCGTAAGTTCTTAATTTTTTTTCACGGCGTTTGACGAAATTGAATGGCGATCTCTTCTATATTAGTGTAGGCTTAATTTTATTTTGTATTCAAACTTTCTACAAACATATTGTAAGAACAAATTTGGATTATTATAATTGTAGTTTTGTATAATTTATGTACAATTTCTTGAGGTATAATAAGCTTCAAATTATAAAAGAATTTCAAATGACAAATATAGAGATATAATAAACAGAAGAAAAAAAAATCCTGAAGATATGTCGAAGGTTTTGCCAAAATCGTCGAGAGAACCACTTCTCCCGACAGTTTAACTAAATTGACGAGATAAGTAGTTCTTTCGACGATTTAGTTGAACCGTCGAGAGATATGATTCTTTTGACGGGTTTGGCAAAACGTCGAGAGAAGTACGATTCGTCGAGAGAACCACTTATCTCGACTGATTCTCAAACCATCGAGATAAGTACTTCTCTCGAAGGTAAGCAAAAAAATCGTCGAGAGAAGTTCTCCCAATGAGATTTTACCGATGATTGGTGCTGGTAGTCTTTTTTTCTTATCGTCGAGAAAGAAGTTCTCCCAATGAGATTTTACCGACGATTGGTGCCGGCGGTCTTTTTTTCTTATCGTCGAGAGAAGTTCTCTCGACGATTTTATGGCTTCTCCCAACGCTTTTTGTGCGTTGAGAGAAACCATAATTCTTGCAGCGTTCAAATAATCATGATTCAATTGCATACACTGTTCATGCAGGTTCAAACACTTATTGTAAATACACTGTACATATATTGAGGTCGATCCAAAACATCAAATAGTAAACCCTAACCTTATTGGTCGAGAATTAATAAAGTTGAAAACTAAAATGCAGGTGGGATCGACTTCGGTTTCTGTAGATCGTGAGAGATAGTTTTGCGTGTTCTTGGAGATATAATCAAAACTCAAGTTGAAACTAATTCATCAACGCATTCACACTACTAGAAAAATGGGAATAGATGACATGTGGGGCATCCAAAAATTAAGAAAGAAAAGAAAAAAAGTGTCATCTTCAGTTTGGGGCGCGTTTTTGGCGGGAAAAAACGAAATTTTTCAGATTTTCGAAACTTAATGACAGTTTTCTATTGTCGTCAATCGATGACAGTTTTAAAATGTCCTAAATTGTTTACATTTATTAACTATCATTAATTTGTTTATGTTTTTTTTACTCAAGCGTGTTTTTTTAGAAACTAAAACATATTTAAAAAAGAATTAAAATTAATTTAATACTAAAAAATAATTAATTAACAAATAAAATAAAAAGAAAAAAAATGAAAAAAAAAAGTGAAAGGAAAGGAAAATCAAAATTTTGAAAAAAAAAACTCAAAATTTATAATTAAATATATATATATATATATATATATATATATATTAAAGTGGAGCGTTGAAGACCGACGCCCTCCATCCCTCCGATCTTCCTCCCCTCAAAACTCCATCTCACTCCCTCAACTCCGACCACCCATGTCGCCTCCCCCTTCGCTCAGCCGAACGCCGCCGCACACTGCTGTGCTCTCCCTTCCGAACGTCAGCCACATGCCTTGCTCATCGACGCCATCCTCGTCTCTGATTGCACATCGCTCCGCTCTCCCCTCCGACTTAATTGTTTAAGAGTTTTAATTCGAGAAATTGGAATTTCTAGTTTAGTCATAAGTTTAGACAGCCTGTCCTTGGAGTGATCGTAAGCTGGATTTGATTTCATAATGTAATATCAATATGTGCTAGTCTATGCACACTTTGAATACCATATGCTTCTGATTGAATTGCCAAAACTCCTGAATTTTTTGATAAATTTTTTATGCATTCATTTGTTGCTTGCTTCTTTTTTCTGTTGTGCTGCTCCATTTCTAATATAAGGTATAGAAACTGTCCCAACCAATGTAAATAATTTGTTTCCATTCAAAATTGCTTGTCATAAAATTAATGTTTAAGGTCTGTATATGAAACTAAAAATGATAGACAAGCTTGGTATCTTGATGCACGCGGTTAGAACAAACCCTTGTTTCCGTTCCAGTATAATTATAAATGATGTCTGAAGAATGTTTCAATAAATGTTTTTTTGTTTAGTGGAATGATTAAATTGCTTTTTTTTTTTTTTTTTTTTTTTTTTTCTACAGACCCGGCTTCTTACAACATATATCCTGAAAACCTTATACTTCGGGGGTTAATTCCTTTTCCTTCAGTTTGTACTTTTACATAGCACTTGGGACACATTTTTAAAGTAGGTTCAGACAGGCCGAACCCTGTGCAAATGAGCAAATCTGAACTTTTATTGGCTAATGCTTGCAGACATTCAAGTGTGCGTGACCTTGCGATAACGATTTTAATGGCTTACCTATTGTACATGCTAGCAGAGGTAAATATGTTTACACTTTTTTATAAAAGTGATGCCAATTTTAATTTTAGATCCAGCTTTTACTGAAGGCTAATATCGGAAGATAAAAACAAATTTTTCCTTCTCTCTTTTTATTTTGTTTTGTCTTTTTGTTTTTGTTGTTGCTAATACCACTTCTTAAAGGTTCGTTTGTGCAATAGTCTCCTTTCATTATATCAATGAAAAAGTTTGTTTCTAGTTCAAAGAAGAAGAAAAATACCACTATTTGAAAGAGCTTCTTTTGACAGCTTCAGAGTATCCCTCTATAATTTTTTTTAAAAATATATGGACAATTAAAATCACCTCTAGTGAGGAAATGGCTTGCTAGATGAGTAAAAAATTGATAGCAATCCAAATTAAAAGTGAAATTAACAAAAATTAGTATTGAAGTAGGAAGGAAAAATAATAATATCTCCAAGAGGCCTGGATTCTCCTAAAACTATTCCAAACTGTGCCTCCCTCCCAACCTATTGTAACCTATTGTATTGATAAGGGAAAAATACACATTTAGTCCTTTAAGTTTGGGGTTGGTGTCTATTTAGTCCTTGAAGTTTCAAAAGAGACACTTTTCTTTCTAGAAGTTTGGAATAAATGCTCATGTCACTTTATGAAACTTCAAGGACTAAATGTATACCAATCTCACCCCAAACCTCAGGACCATGCCCAATTTATAATCATTTTTTAACAACTCTTTAGCTAAGGACAAATATGCCCTTCCAAATATTTCCTTAACAACTCTTTAGCTAAGGATGGATACAATTAGGAAGTAAACATTTTTAGACAATGGGAGTTTTGGAGTTTCAAATGGAGTTTGTTGATGCACACTAATGAATGAGCTTTGAATTTATTACATTTCAGTGTTAAAGAGGTATGTCATGTAACTTAAATATGGATTACATTTCTTGATTTCACACTAGATTTTATTGGATGTGTTCGGTACTTTGTAAATTTAGACACTTGTTAATGGCTATCCTGCAGTTATGGTAGCCACTTTTGCTTTTGTTATTATTTTCTAAACTTTATTGCATGTTTTCGGTACTTTGTAGATTTAGACACTTCTTAAGTTTAGTTGTTACATTGTAATTTTAGAAATTTTTTGACTACTTATAATTTTAGGTCCATTTTAGTCACTTGGTCAATTGTTTTTCACTTACGGATTGTTTTCTAAGTATATATAGCTTATAACTATTTCGCAGGAACTACAAAGCGAAGTGGAGATATTTCCTTCAAGCTAGAAGTCATATTGCAACAAATGATGAACTTTTTTGTTGGGTTAAATGAATATTTCATCAGGTTATGCAACATTTTATTATTAATGTTGCAACAATTTAGGGGCATCGTAGTTAGTTTCAATATTGTATACATATGAATTAGTTTATGTAAAAGTTGATGAACTTTGGTATTTGAATGATATATTGATATCTACATCTTATTTCAATGATATTGAATTGGGTTAAACTTAGATTTATTTAATTTGCTTTGTATTTTTCATTATTATTAATTAATAATATTAATAATAATAATTACAATTAAAAATATAAATATTAATATATTTAGATTTGATAAAAAAAAATTCTATTATTGATTTTGTGACAAAAAAAATTATGTCATTGAAATCGTTTTGTTGACTCACAATAGTGTTGGTCTTCAAGCTATTAATGACAGAAAAATTAAGTCATCAAAGCGTACAAAATTTACTGTCATCCATTCCGATTCGATGACAAATAAAAACTGTCGTCAATTATGTTTATATGACAAAATATGGTATCAGTGATCATTCAGTGACAATGTTTATGTGTCATAAAATAAGGTCTCTTGACTGAAAATAAGTGTCATTAACCGTATTATGAAGACAGAAAAAAACTGTCACCAAACGAACATTGACGACAGTTTTCGGTTTTTGTCATCTATAGAGTAAAGAAGGCAGGGGCTATAACGACTGAAAAAAATTGTCATCTAAAGTCATGATGACAGTTTTTATTTGTCATCATAGCCCCGATTTCTACTAGTGTCACGAAATCCCCATATTGCAAAAACCCCAATCCATCTCGAGAATCTTATGTTAAAAAATTCTTTAGAAACTCAATTACCAACACATTCACGAAATCCCCAAATTTCAAAACCCTCAATCAAACTCTGCAATCGAACCACAAGAACACAAAACAAACAAATTTTTTGAACGAATCCATTGAAATTTCTCAATACCCACCTCTATGTAATTTCCCAAAGAATACAAAACAAGAACCCCACCTCTCAATTTTTCAATGCCCAACTGAATCCATCGAAGTTTATGAGGTTATTAAATTTTCTTTGCTTTGATCTAGAGTAGAGGTAGTTATTGACATCCCCAACATTCCAACGAGTCATTTTCGTCGATGACCATGGACGGTGGTGAAGGGAGGAGGAATTGATTATCGTTGTTTTAAGTCTAAAGAGATTTAGAGTGGAGATTTGAAATAAGATTTCAACCAAGATTATTTTTCTAATTAAAATGATTTTAAATGAATAAGTTAAAGCCTTTTTAGGAGAATGTTGATCGATTGTTGATAATTGTCCAAAAGTTATTTAAGAGTATTTTAGAAGATAAATAGAGTCCCTTGGAGTAATTTTCTTGTAGAAGTACGTGGTTATGAGCTATTTGTGCTAAAATATATTGAGAAATCTCAACCTTGAACCACTACAAGAAAGTTGACCTTTTTCGAAGGTCACAACCTTCGAAAAAGCACTACATAAACCTTCGATAAATCTTTTTTCGAAGGTTAAAAGAACCTTCGAAAAGTGTCGAAATAAAATCCGTCGGGAAAAGCTTTTCAAAGGTTCATTAACCTTCGAAAATTAGTTTTTTTTTCGAGGGTTCATTAACCTTCGAAGTTTTTTTTCGAGGGTTCATTAACCTTCGAAAATTAGTGTTCATTTCGAGGGTTCATTAACCTTCGAAAATTAGTTTTTTTTCGAGGGTTCATTAACCTTCGAAAATTAGTTATGCTATTTTCAACAATTTTACAATCGAAAAGCCCAAATCATCTTGAAAGGTTCTCTACTAAATCTGTGGTGTAGTGTCCTAATTGTCAAACACAAAAATAGGTAACAATAAACAAGAATATATGGTAGTTATAATTGATTATATATAAGAAACAACTTTATAAGGGGTGTTGTCATTGCCAAGCAGTGTTATTTATTGACAAGTTTTCCAAACCTACAAAAATCATAAGAAAATGAAAATAGTAGTTGGTAAAATAGAGGTGACCCTTCTAAAAGCATATTCTATTCATACCTTTTATTATTGGTATGTTCAACGACCTCCTGATATGCACTCACAACTAAAGCTAAAAGCAACAAAAGCAAAGCACGGACAAATGACCAGTTTGTAATGACTTTTCAAGTGGTTAATAAAGTGTTTTTTTAATTCCAAACTGGTCTAAAGACACACAATCTTAGGGTGGCCTTAACCATAGCATCTAATGGGATCGGTGCAACCCTTTTCAGCAGACTGCTTAAGGAATTTCCTTCCTCCCTTCTCCAGATACTGTTGATGGTACTCTTCTGCCCTATAGAATCTCTTGGCTGGAAGAATCTCTGTTACAACTTCTCTGTCTTTTGTCTCCAACTTCTTGGCTTCTTTTGATTCTTCTGCTAAACGAGCTTGTGTCTCGTTGAAGTAATATATCCCCGATCGATATTGCGCCCCCACATCGTGCCCCTAATAACACCAAAACAGAAACTTTAGGCCCTGTTCGATAATCATTAAGCTAATCGAATCATATTAGTTAGAAATGTATAGTTTAGAAAGTGGGAAGTTTTAGCATACTTGGCGATTGAGGGAGGTGGGATCGATGCGAGACCAGAAGAGAGAAAGGAGGTTGGTGTAAGGGCAGAGTTTCGGGTCGAAGAGGACCCGAACAACCTCGACGTGATTGGTAGAACCAGAGCAAACCAGTTTGTAAGTTGGATCTGGAGCGTGGCCTTGAGAGTAACCAACCTCGGTTTTGACCACACCCACTAGTCGCTGGAAGTTTGGACCACAACCTCGGTTTTGACCACACCCACAATCGCCAAGTATGCCAAAGCTCCAAGGGTGTCCTTAATCAAGTTGACCCAAAGCAACTGAACAAGAGTAACAGGAGAAGATCCTGAAAGTTTGGTAGCACAAAAAAAAAAACAATCAGTTTTAATAATTTTCAAATGGTGATCTTACGTAAAAGAGCAACTTCTTTGATGAATACAATAAACCTGTGAGGCAAACAGAAAGGAAATTAAAAACCTGTGAGGCAAACAGAAAGGAAATTAACATCTTTTGCTATTGTGTATATATTGAAGCCTGAATTGTGAGTAAATGAAACTCTTGTGACTATTAAGGAGGTTCGTTGTTAAAGCGTGCAAGCAAAAGGAACGCACAGCTAAGATCTTTGGAATTGCGGAGCACATTTTGGAAGAGCAAAACCTCCGCAAAAGTTGTATTTTATCAGGTGAGCAGGCAATTTATGTCCCCTTCCGTACAAACATAAAAACTTTTGCTTTTCTGTCATCCAATGGAAATCGTTTGGCCATTTTAGGGAAATTTCTTGGGAAACCCTAAGAGTATGTATAGAAAAAGATGAAAGAAGGAAAGGGATCGAACCATCATTGGGAGAAATTATTTTTCTAAGTGTTTTTAGGAAGTTGGGAAGAAAACATTCTCTTGTAGAAGAAGGTCTCGAAGAGACAGCTGAGATCCTGGGATTTCAGAGCCATTCAAGGAGTGGGAGAGGGTTGCTGATCGCTGGAGGAATGAAGAAATGAAGCATTGCGATTGAAGACCATCTTCTGACGGCATCCAAAGCTTTTCTTACTTCTTCTTCTTCATCTTTTGTTGCTTCTCTCTTCTTAGTATCATTTTGTTAAGAGTTGTAATGAGTAACGTAGTTATTTCTATCTTTCGCTTTAGTTTGATGAGTTAACTTCTCAAGGGAAGGGCTAGGAGTATGAGATAGTTTATGAAAAGAATGTTTTAGCATGATTCTCGCATTAGCCGTCAAAACATGTTTGGTTTATTTCTAATAACGCCTTTTCGACCAACCATCCATTTTGTGTTACTAATTTCTTGATCTCCGAGAGGAGTAAGGATGTCTGAATATTCATATTTTTGCTAGTTTTTCATGGTAACCAGTGAGAAGTCTAGACATAGTCGCTCGCCTAGCACACTAAGATAGCATGTTTGTATGAATAGAAAGAGAACGAAATTTAATTTCTATTGACGAACACTGAAAGGGTTCGTATGATTGTGCTATGTGGTTAGTTTTTGCCTGAACTCTGCTAAACACATTCGATTCACATTCTAATTCATAAATACTTCTAGCCCGACTCTGTTTGTTCTCATTTGTTACTTCATTGTTTTATTCTTATTGTTATTTGACGCAAAGTCGTTTTCCTATACGCTTGTTATCTCATCCTGTTTGTTATGATCTTTTTATGTTTGCACGCTTTTTAAATTTCCATTTCTCGCCAGCTTAATTATTTTCGCGTTAGTTTTATTTTCGCTTTATTTACGCAAAGACACCATCCTCATACACTGTTAGTTGTTACCGACTACACTTTTCTTAAATCAACTCGTTCTATCAGCGCATGCATCAAATCTCTGTGGAAATCGATATAAATATACTTATTACTTGCTGCATAAGATCATGTGCACTTGCATGTTCTGAGTGTTTGCGATAATATAGACTCCGCAGTAGACACGCAACAATTGTACAAACAATTAAAGGGGTACAATGGAAAGTTCAGTGAAGAAAATTTAACATGTGAGGACAAAATTGTGACGTTTTTTTTCTTCTTCAAAATTGATCACTCAAAATGGACATTTAGAAGGCATTCTGACAAATTTCGAACAACAAAAAATAAAGACACTTCATTTATGTGGTTCACTAACGTTGTGTTAGCTACGTCCACGGGTAGAAGAGAGAGAAAAAATTGTATTGTAAAATTAGAGAGATTACAAATTACCGACCAAAGGGGCGACAAAAATCATTAGAAAATTTATATATACGACTCATTTCTATTTCGTATCGAATCATTCGTAGCGGATGGAAAAGATTCAAAGCATTCCAAGAGAATGATTTCTCTATATTTTAAGGTGCCTACATATATAGAAAAAAACAAAATTTTGGGAGGCCTAGAGTCTCCAAATAGGTCAACTTCTGATTGTGCGATGTGATAGTGATTTATATATTCGTTTTCGAAAATGGCTATTTATGTAACATAAATTATAGTTTGTTGCAGTTTATGATCATTTTAATACGTTCTAAAGTAGTAAAGTTGATTAACACTTAAAAAAAACGTGTTAAACGTAGTCGATTCAAAATAAAGTCATATACAAAAATTGTTCTTAATCCACGTGATTAGAAGTACGAGTCAACCAAAAAAAGACAAGAACAAGAACAATAATAGTAAAATATATATTGTGATGATATTTATTTCATTGTTTGTTTATTTATTACCTAATTTGTACACGTTTTGATGTTATAAATTTTATTACTAATCTTTTAAATTTTATCTCGAATCTTTTAATTTGAAAAAAAAAAAAAAAAAAAAAAAAACTTAATGATTTTGATTTTGAAACTTTTAAAATATTAAAAAACTAAATCATAAACTTTAAACTCTAAATCCTAAAACTTTTATAATCGATTTTAACCTAAAATTTTCGCTCTAACTTATTCATCTCCCACCAGAATATTGTAAGAGTCGGAATTGCATGCTTGCACAACCGCCTTCATCAAGATCATCAAAATCTTCTTAAAGAGTTTTTATTTCCAACTAATCCCCCATCGACTTCTCATAAGAGTTTTTATTTTCAACTAATCCCCCATCGACTTCTCATAATTAATCAATTACCCAGATGCATGCTCATAATTATGCAGGATGACTTGAATTGTTCTGAGTGACCTGAAAAAACAACAAACCATCACATCTGCATAAATTAAACGAGTAATACTAGGAAAATATCGATTAATTTTTAAACCCGAAAAATTGTTTAGACTTTCTTCCCTGTTAAACGTCGTTGATAAACCTTCACCCAAATAACAAATAAGTAAGCGGATAAAGGGTCCCTCTATCGAAGACCACGTCTGGATAAACGTTTGTTGTTGGTGTTCAATTGATAAATACTGAAAATAGACTGACTCGACCCAACTCATAACCAGCTCTATCAATCTTGATGAGACTCCAAATTGAATCACCACCTGGGACAGATTTACCATAGGCCCAGAGGGGGCTGGAGCCCCCTCAACTATGACAACATACTTAATTTGTATATAAAATGTGGCAATTTTTAAAAAATTATTTTTAGGCTTAGTGGTAAATGCATGTCTAGCCCCCGGTTCAAGTTCTATTTTTTTTATTTATTTTGTGGTTAATTTTATTTTAGTCCCTCCTAACTTAAAGTTCTGGATCCGCCACTCTCACTACCACGCCTTGCTCACGTCTAACTTGCAATATTACTTATCTTTTTCGTTCTACTAGTTTAATTGCATGAATGCATTCAAATTCAATCATGGCATTATTTGAGATAAGACCCTCAAGGATCACTTTGAATGGATTTGCAATTACTTTAAAAATTATTTTGTACACCACATTGCAAAAGACTAATAAGGAAGAAAATATTGAATCTTTTTTAATATTAATATAGAGTGGTGTATTAATTATTTTTATATTACTTTTTAAAAAAACAAGTGTGTTTATAAAAATTAAATTATACTTTATGTTGCCATTGATAATCACTTTTCCACAAATTTGAAAAGTAGTAAAGTTGATTAGCACTCATAAAACGTGTTTAAATGTAGTCAATTCAAATTAAAACCAATATTATACAAATCCGTCCTTAATTGCACATGATTAGAAGTTGAAATCAACCACACAAAACTGAAGAAATAAATATATTTATTTCCAATAAGACACACGCAAAAACAATAATAATAAATAAAAAAGCTAATTTACAACGTGTCCACAAGGACTTTTTTGGAGGGTAGTGCCACGTGTCAATAAACGTGTCAAATTCTGGACCCACCTCGTGGGACCCATTTATTATTATTAAAATTAAAATTACTTTCTTTTGCATCTTTGGATCCTTCCTCGTATTTCCTTTGAAATTTCTTCTCTGTTTCGCTTAATGTCAGCTGTAACGCTCTTTCCACTTCGGCAGCTCTCATCTACACAAAGTTTATTCAAAAATTAAAATTATTCAATGTCACCATTATAAATTATTGGAGAATTTCCTCACAAGGTAGTATTTAAAATTTGTATCTACTAATTTTTTATAATTTTTTTTTATAACGTTTGCATTGTTATTAGGATTTAGGGCATACAAATTTCCGAATCCGCATATTAGGGTTAATAAAGAACAATAACACGATTTCATTCAATAACTTTTTCATAACACGACCATTAGATATACAAGTTTTTTATTTTGGTTAAACTAAAGATTTAGTTAGCGTTCATGTTTAATTCGGATAGACACAAAATTAGAATATATGTCTAATAGAACATTTTTTTTACTACTTGTAGGTGTGGAGATCAAACCCGTGACCTCTTGGTCACTAACCTATATGCTATGCTCAAGTTGAGATATGTATAATAGAACATTAAACTTTTAAATTTATATTAAATAGGTTCATCAATTTAAAAAATGTCAAATAGATAAAAAAATCTATTCAAAATAAAATTGAATGCGCCAACAAGAGCATAGCTCAATCGACATGATGAACCAGAGCATAGCTTAATTGATAATGTATCGATTAGTGACCAAGATATCCTAAGTTTAATCTCCCACCCCACATCCACATGTTAAAAAAAAACATAAAATTGAATGCTTAGTAAATTAATTAGACATAAAATTAAAAATTTTAAAATGATTTTTAAATTCTCTATATGGGATAAACCTAAAAGTTTAAGGTTCGATAACTATTTGGTTTTTGAAAATTAAAACTGCAAAACTATTGACGAAACTTTGGTGACAAACTTATAATTTGTATTTTTTACACTAAACGGTATAAAACTATCAACCATATTGTTATATTCTCTCTCGAGTGACACTAATAAGTTGTAGAGAAAGGATTCTTACGTTGGAATCAATGGCTAATTGAGCTGAAAATTGAGAGTTGAAGAAAGTGGCATGAATGGCTTTGGTATTTACTCCTCCAGTTTTGAGAACATTGAGAACAGCCAACATTGAGTTGATCCCAGATGAAGGGTTGCTCAATGCTACCCTTATTGGTGTCGTCCCATTTTCATTTTCTTTCTTCATCGCTGCGAGAGTCGTCTCGAGCTCTGAGTTCCTCCTTTTTAACATTCTCTCTAACCCTTTCAGGTCCTGTATCGTCCTCACCGCCATTTGAATTATCGAATTCTTATCGTTCTACAAAAAAAAAACGATATCACTCGATTAGCACGGGCGAAACAAAGAAGGAAAAGGAAAGAGACAATTGCGCGTCTTTTAACTGTCCAACCTTAGTTTTTGTCGGGAGTAAGGAGTGGAGTGCTAAATAACTCTGTCGTTGTTTCTCTCTCCTCATCCTCTCGTTCAACATGTGCCTCTGACATTTTTCTTTCTCTAACTCTCCTACTGCAGCGGGTGCTTTTTCTGCATGCCACTGCTTTCTCCAGTACTCGATTACACTTTTGTGAATGTTTCCGGTATTGGAGCCGGTGGCGGTGGTGGTGGCGGTGGTGGTGGGATTGTTTTCTTGTCTGGATCCGGTAGCGGGTCGAGACAAATATGGTAGGAAAGCACTTGTCTGTCTCACGGGAGCGAGGACGGGGACGGAAATGGGAGCGTCGAGCCAAAAGAGATCGCTATGCCAGAATTCCACTGGAAAACTATCATCCATCTGGGTGATTTTTTTTCTTTCCAAAATTCAGTTGATAATTTGCAACTGTCAAGTGGAAGAAAAGGAAGAGAGAAAGAGGGAAAATTGTGGGATTGGAATAATTTTGTTTGGCTGTATATATATATATGTTTTGGTGATGGAATTTAATAATAATTGAGCTTATTAAACATGTGGTCAATGTGATTATTGTGGATATTTGGACTTTGATTTGGTCAAATTTCCCGTGTGGCTTGTTTTGGAAGACTTGGAGGGAATTAACCAATCACATCTTGAATTTCTGATTGTGGATTCCACTCCTCCAAGGGGTCCAAATTAACTGACGTGGCAGTTGGAGTCCAAATTGGTCAACTAAATAATTCCTACTCAAATTGCACAAACCACCCATCGAGTACGATGAATTGTAAGCATGGTATTAAATTTTCGTTGACATAAATATAATATTATAATAAATGTTTATTTAAAAGAAAATTATAACCGATGTCAATTTAGAGTAAAATAATTAAAGATATAGTATTTTTTTAAAAAAATTGCGGAAATGACAATTTCTATCACTGATAGTATGGTCTATCGCTGATAGAAATTTATCGGTGATAGAAGTCTATCGCTGATAGACTCAGTTTTTTTTTATAGAATTTTGTCATTGATTGTAGTCTATCAGTGATAGTCATATATCAACGATAGAGTCTATCGGTGATAGCTACTGATTTTTTTTACCATATTTACAAAATGTTTTAAATTTTGATAAAATTGCAATTATTTTGAGTATGATTGCTGTTTGTGCAACCAACCTTATTTAAAAGTGTAAAATGTTTATTTATTAATTTAAATATATTTTTTATTTTTAAAAATCTTTCAGAAATATTTATCGACATCGACATTTGATCGATATTTTCATAAAACTGAGACCTCAATATTTTCGTCGACATCCACATTTAAATCTTTGGTTGTAAGTTTGTAACAATTACACTCTTAAATTTTCAAAAAACTAAAAATTAAATCTTAAAAAACTAAAAATTAAATCTTTAGACTTTCTAAAGAAACAGCTTCCTTTAAAATGAAATTAAACCAATCAAATAATTTGATGGATGTTACTCCATTTTTCTCTCATTTTTTATTAATTTTTTCTTTTTCCTACCCTCCATCATTCCCCTTGCATCACCAAGGGTTGAATAGAACTTGTTTTAGAAGAAGACAAATTGAAAAAGACTTTACCAAATATTGAGACATTTTAATAAAGGTATGATAAAGTTTTTGGTTTTTAGGATTTTCTGTTTTGTAGGTCACGTACCATACCTATTTTAGTTTTTGGTTTTAGTGTGATTTTTATGTTAAAACAAAATCAATATATTGTTTGATAACTATTTTTTTTTAATTTAAAAAATAAAATTAAAGAGATGAAGACATAACTTAGGAGAGAAAAATGCATGGATAAAAACATTGAAATGAAAATATAAAGACAGATATAAATGTTTTCGAGAGAAAAAACTAAACATAGTAAATTTAGAGACATAAAGAAAATAAGAAAATTTTAAGAAAATATTAGTTAGACTTCTTAAGAAAATATTAGTTAGCCAACAAGAGTCACTACAAGAATTTTATGGTATCTGTTTGTTGTTTGGAAGTTCGATTTTCTTGTATTTATTTGCAATCGTCTGATCTTTTCTCTTCTTCTTCATTCATTGTTTAACAAGGTTTTGGTTTCAATTTTCTTGCATTTCTCTCTCACGTTCGCTACGTAAGTTCTCCTTCGCTCTGCAAATTCTCAGTTTTATGATTGATTTTGATTTCTAGTTTTTCCTCGCTTATGTACTGCTGCCATTTTCCATGTTGATTTTCTTGAAAATTTTCGATTTATTTTTGTGTTTTTTGACATCTTGATACACTCTTTGTAGCCAAAGAAACTTTCGAGGAGCGCAGGAGCGATCGCCGGCTTGGGGAAACGAATCACGAACCAGATCTGGACCAGCGATTCACTTCGCAATTCTGCGATCTCTTCCTCTGCTCCGAAGTTCAGGTTGTTCTTCTTCTTCTTCATTTTCTACTTTGTGCAATTTGAAGTTCAGGTGCTGTTAATTTTCTGGAATCTGGTAGATATAGCTTTATTGCATTCTTGTTGCAACTTGCGGATTTTTCTCTGAAAAGTCGTTTCTGATCGTCGTTGCATTTTTTTTTTGTGTTCACGCTGATTGCTTTTTTTTTTTTAATAATTTTATTCTTCTTCTTCATGCTCTTCTCTGTGTGTTTGTTCATCTTGCAATCTGAAGTTCAGGTGCTGTTAATTTTTGTTTCGTTTTGTTGTTTTCTGGAATCTGGTAGATATAGCTTTATTGCATTCTTGTTAGGACTTGCGGATACTCGAAGGAAAGATGTCTGAATACTTGAGATTGCTTTATGAAACACATTAAGATTAGTGAAGAAGACCT
Organism: Herpetospermum pedunculosum; assembly: GCA_028017165.1. Classification (NCBI taxonomy): domain Eukaryota; kingdom Viridiplantae; phylum Streptophyta; class Magnoliopsida; order Cucurbitales; family Cucurbitaceae; genus Herpetospermum; species Herpetospermum pedunculosum. The sequence continues at coordinate 3,325,242 of CM051524.1, read as the reverse complement.
ACTTGCTGCAATTGTGTCGTTATTGAAGCTTCTTTGCTTTAGAAAATGTTATCTACACTATAGTCTTGTGCCTTTTCTTTTTCTGATTGCATAAAATATTCCGGTTTTTTTTAGGTTTATTGTTAAATTTTTGCTTAAGAGCTTGTTCTTTGAAGTGATTATACGGTCCTAGGGAGGCTAAGTTTCCTATTGCTTCTGTTTAGTTTGATGGGCATAGCTAGAATTGAACGATAAAATGAATGGAAAATGACAAATTAACAATTGGATGTGATCAAATGAATGATGGGATTGTGAGTAAAATATATATATATATATATATATGTTAACTATATATATATATATCATTGGATGTGATAAAATGAATGAGGGTGTTATGTTGAATTGATTCTTTTTTAGAAAAAGTTATGGAGATTTTCTGTTTAGTTTGATGGGCATAGCTAGAAACTGTCCAGATTGAATCAAAATTAATCATCCAATAACAAGATTACTCTGGAAAATCCCCATTTTCACATGAGATCAACAACACATAGCATAGACATGAAGAATTTCTTCACAGATTAAACTTCGATCCCTCCTCGACCCCCCATCCAACACTCCAGTTTCTCTTTGATCCACAAACCCCCCGGTATTATCTCAGATTTTACTCCTATTTGTTTCAATTTCTGTTCTGGGTTGTGCTCGGATTTCGTTATTCAATTTTAAATTCCTTGTTGTGGCTGCAGGTCATGGCTTCATTGGCTGCTAAGCTCGTGATCCCCTCTGAGAATGGTTACAGGGTGTGGGAAGACCAACATTTCATCAAGTGGAAGAAGAGGGATTCTCATGTTCCTCTACGCTGCCAGGATTCTGTTGAAGGTATTCGTCTTTAGTTTGTTGTTTTGGCTGATGGGGTTTCGATAAAATGCTTGGTTTTCTCTTGTGGGTCGTGGAAATTCAATGGTTTCCTCTGTATTGGATTTTGACATTGTCTTATTTATTCCTTTTAAGCACCGTCATTAGTGCTTAATAATGTATATTGTGGGCATATCTGTGTATTGATTAGTGAAATTAGGAAGCTATAGAAAGAGTGTGTGTGACTAATACCAATGCGCCGGTATGGAGTTGGGGTTTTTGAAGGTACGCGACCTCGATTGGCAACTTAGTAACTTAAAACTCTTGAGTGTACCTATTAGGTGAGGTAAGAGCAAAGTAAGTCCAACCCTGAACATGTCCAGCAGAAACATTGTTTTCTTGCTGCTGCTCATCATGTCTAAGTTGAATATATAAAACAATGGCTGGTGCATCTTAAAACAGACCAATTTTTTGTTGTAAAGAAATGAAGGTTTAAATTGAATTAATTTACTTCATTTCTCTTCAAAGTTATTTTCTTTAAACTTTCCTCTAGGTTTATATGTCTGCCTCACTTCGATTATCACAGGACGGTAAACCAGTTTTGTTTATTCTTTGTAACTATTCAAAACAAAGAAGCACAAGGTTGTTTTTCAGGTAATTAAGTTCATTTTGATTTTTCATATACTTGTAAATGATCATGAGATAGTTTTCTATTGGTTCTTCTTAGCTTTGCATTTTTCCCATTAGTCAGATGATAGAAAATAAAGATGTAACTAAATGTTATGTTGAGTTAGTTTTGGTTATATTATATATGGAGACCCATATAGGTTACAAGAGCATTTTATTTTGTTCATAGGTTGAGAAAGAGAAATGTTCTTGGTTAGCCCGGTGTGCAACCAATTTTTTTTGTTAAAATTTAAACTATAGATGACGGGCACTACCCGTCATTGAAATAAACATCTATCCCGACACGTAAGATGCGTCGGGTAAAAGTAACCCGACGCGGGGCCGTTGCGTCGTATAAATTGGTCTAACCCGACGCGTTGACCATGCGTCGGGTAAAAGTAACCCGACGCGGGGCCGCTGCGTCGTATAAATTGGTCTAACCCGACGCGTTGACCATGCGTCGGGTTAGGTACTTTATCCGACGCACTGCGTCGGATTGCTCTCTTCCGACTCCCCTATTCCGACTATCTATCCCGACGCATGTACGCGTCGGGTTAACGTTTACCCGACGCATATGGCGTCTATTCCGACGCTTCTGTGCGTCGGGATAGCCATAAATTCTTGTAGTGAGTATGCCTTAGCAGTTATGCGACCATTAGGTCCTAGGTTCAATCCCCACCCTAACATGTCAAAAAAAAATATTAATTAGAGAAGGAAAGAAAAATGTTAAAGGGAAGTAATAAATATTAAAATGGTTTTTAGAAGAGAAATATTAGGATAACTCTTTGGTTGAAATTGAAGATTGGAGGGAGTAATAAGTGTGAGAGGTGACCAATTTTGTGGAGATTGATTTGTCAATTTAGGGGACAAAATAGGATCAGATCCCAAAGAGGAGGTAGATGAATTTGAGCCATTTTTGGTTTTACAACAAAACACATAAACCAAAAAAAAAATTTTGTTCAGTTCATCCTAGCTCTGATACCATAAAATTTTTTAGAAGATAAAGAAGAATGTTGATGGAAGAAAGTTTCTTATTGATGCATTAACCACTCAAGAATGCAGTATAAATAAGCATCCAATGAGAGAGAACCCTAACATGTGTAAGTGTAGAGAAGATCAAAGAGATGCATAAAAATATAGCAGGATCATCGGAAGATACATGTTTGAAGATGAGTTGCTTGTTGGGTATTTTATCACGAACAAAGTGTTGGTCAATTTCAATGTGTTTAGTGCGCTGATGCATAACCGAATTTGCGGCAATATAAGTCGCACTAATGTTGTCACACAAGATAATACAATTTGTCCATTATTCTCCATGCATGTTCTACATCTAGAGCTTTCTCTCTTACTTTTTATATTTATTAGTAACGGACCTTTATGCTATGGGATGGTTTTAGAAAAATCTGAGTTACCAATTATCAATTCTAAATGTCGATGTTTCGATCTTCTATTTCTACAACTATTTTTTATAGTATAAAAAGTGAGAGTAAAAAAAATTTGAACTTTCGACTTTAAAGGAGACCGTACATGCGAATTATTGTTGACCTATTATGCTCCTGACTCACTTTGACCCCATAATTTTTTAACGAAGAAAGAAGAAAAATCAATGTTCACACTATTAAATTGATTTTAACATGACCAAATAACATCGAGTAACAAAGTATTGAAAAAGTAATCATAATTATATTGGGATAACTAGGAGAATGTCCAAAATTAAATAACCATTTTGATTGGTGTCCAAAATGTTTTTTATTGGAAGAATGTCGCTAGATTTAGCATGAGTCAACTCATATGTATTAAAGACTAAACTACCATCTGCATCAAATTCTGAATCAATCTTAGAATGGGACATAAAATCTCTCTCCAACAAATTCTGAATTAATCCTAGGATACATAAAAATCATGAGTTCAACCTATCGATCAATTAAAAAAAAAAAACTCTAAAATAAAGGAAAAATAAAAAACAATATTTAATACAATAATTTAAATTTAAAAAATGTTCAAAATTTTAAAAGAACTCTAAAAAAAAATGTTCCAAAAAACAAAATCATAATTATAATTATGTGTAATCAAAAGCAGATTAATGCGAAAAATACATTTTAAAAAATAAATAATCATAATTTACTTCCATATAGTCAACAGACAAGTTCAAACAAAATGTGAACCTCTTATAAATAAAAAAAAAATGTAAATACACTGTATGCAAATACACTATAATGTCTGGTGAAAAATGTGAGGATAGAGGGAGTAGATTCAGAAAAGAAGAAGAGTGATTTTATACTCTACCAAAAAAACCAATGTACACAGAGAGAACCAGAAAAAGAAGTTCCAGTGATTTTGTAGATTGTACCAAGTTTGAGCTCGGGAAGCTTCCTTTGCTTGTCGACATTGATCTCTTCAATTTCTTCAATTTCGTTTGAAGCTTTCGGCTATGACTTTTTTTTTTTGCTTTATTCTAGAGTAGAGGTCATGAAAGAAACTCTTACAAGTTGTACGAGAGATTTGTTAGAAGAACTCAAAGAAATCAAGTATTATGAATGACAGAGAAATAAAACAAAAAAACAAAAAAATGTTTATAGCAATTTTGCCGATAAAACCACCATAGAATTAACTTTTTTTACTTTTTTTTGCAATATTAAAATCTCGAACCTGCATTAAAATAATTTGATTTAGTCTCCCCGTTAGAATCTCGGAACCTAATTTTGTAACCGTAACATTCATAGCTCTCAGAATAATTGATAGTCGATCTTCTAATAATGTCCTAAAAAAAAATCAAAAGTATGAAAATATGAGGTGAAACAACCAGAGAAAAAGCAAACCAAACATATACAATTACCTTTTTTTTACAGTATTTGAATACCCATTTAAACGGACATGAAGCAGAAAAGGAACATGAGGAAGTATCAAATTTTTGTGTTGTATATGTGTCTACAAAGTCATAAAGGTAGTGTAATTAGGAAAAAAATAAAATAAGACAATTACAGTGTATATGTAACATTGACAGAGTATTTAAATACAAAGTAAAATGGTTCCGCTGCAAACAATCAAAAATCACACCAACAATCACCCCACAACCCAATTGAGGAGACAAACGAATTCTCAACAAACATGGAACTAACTCTAAGATAATTGCAGTCTCTTTTGCCTTCCTTTTGGGTGCTTGACAACGACTTTCTGAATTTCCAAATAAAAAAATCAAGCTCAAATCGATTGCTGCAAATTAGTATCAATTGAGGTCTAAATTGATACAAAATTTCTTGTCTGGCTTCTTTTTTATTTTGTAAATCTGATTCTCCTCTTTAGGTGTAGTATATATAGCAGAATGTTAGAATAAGGAGATAATCAAATTCAACTTCTTTCATTTTCAATAAAATTACCTTCCACAATTTTCATCTCGAACAGTTCATCGTTGTCCATAAACAAATACCCTTTTACCTCGCTGTCAGATTCTCCGACCGAAAAAGCAACCACAAGACTAAATGACGTTGCTCGAGCTTCCTTAGAAATCACCTCACCTCGTTGCATGTACAGAAAAAGATTGTAATACAAATGAACATTAACCACATGGAAAGGTACATCCAGATTCACATAACGACCTTTTTCTAAAACAATCACATTCGTCAAATTAAACCGATCGTACCAACTTCCTATCGGAAATCGAGCAGGAACCTTTGTTTTGCCCTATTCAACCACCGGAGAAACCATCAAACATGAAGAAATTGCGTGTCGGTTCCATAACACTCTAAAAAATTGGACTACCCATTTGATTGCTCTTGGAATACCCATTTGATTGCTCTTGAAATTAAAGTCTGAGTCTAGTCTTGTATTGTAGCTTTTAAAGCGTAGGATGAAAGCTTTTTTTTTCTTCAGAATTTCAAAAAAATATTTCAACGAAATATCTAGAAGGTAGAATAATAACTTTTCAAAATTCAAAAAAATATTTTAACAAAATATCTTAGATTTTGAAAAAAGATAATGAAAATAAGATTTGATAGTTAACTTAATTTAAGGGCTAGTTAGCTGATAGACTGTCCTTACAATCTGTAAGAAACGTATGAATTATCTAAGAAGGGTAAAATGGTCCGAACTGTAAAATATTAAACTCGTGGACATTATTTCAATAATTTAATTTTAGACATTTTTCCACATCGATTCTAATAGTGACATTTAGGAGGAATTCAATTATATTTGACTTCCATATTCATTATTTTATTCAATCCGAGTCAAGAATCAAGGCCCACCATTTCAACACCAATCAAGCCCAAAAGACAAATCCAGCCCAATAGGCCCAGTACGACGAGGCTCGTTACGACGTTAAGGTCGCGACTAAGCGGGAAGCCGTGAAACTCGGTGACCGGAAAGGGCAAGTTTCTTCTTCTTCCTCTTCTTCTTCTTCAGGTCTGCTCTGAAACCCTAGCTATCTAACCATTCTTCTGATTATTTTGATGCTCGGGTTTATTAAACAATGGCGCTTTCTTATTCTCTTTCTTTCTAACTTACACAAAAAACACTAACATTTCAGTGGGAGAATAAATTTTCAATGATCGTTTTTTAGTCTCTGATTGATGTCAAGGAGGTTGGGTTTTCTACTTAATTATTCTCCGATTATATATGATTAGAATATGATGCTTCTTGATACGATTGTTTATTTTGTTGTTTGAATTTTCTGAAAAATTGTCATCGCTGATCACACACGGATGCACACTAATGGTTTAATGGGGAAGGAGAGAACTGCTATTTGATCATTGTCCAGAAGGTTCTTGATTTTTTAATTTCGAGGGTGGATTTTTTCAGCTCATGGATTGTTGTAAAGGGGATTTTTCTGGGGTGCAAGTAATTTATTGGAGATCTAGGTTTTCTGTTTAGTTGAAGGATTCTGCCTATTGTTGTTTGTTGTGTTTTTTTTTTGTTTGGCTTTCACTTTTAATGTGGGTTTGGTGCTGTTGGGGTTCTCGCTTGATTCCCCTTTTACCTTTGAACCATGCCTTTTAAATATGACAAAGTGAGCCTAGCTTAGCGGTAATAAGCTCGGAGGTTCAAATCCCCCTACTCCATTTGTTTGTACTAAAGAATAGTGAAAATCAGAGTATATAGTGTGAGGTTATGTCGAAGACACGAAGAGAGTGAATCTGATATATTACTTGTCAAAAAGGTTGAATCTTGAAGCATGAGTTTAACATATGGAAACTATCTCTTAGGGAAAGAAGTTGTAATGTTTAGCTATTTTTATGTATGTAAAGGCAAGTTAAGTCTGGGGAGATGAGTGTTAGTCGTTTAGGTTAGATTGTCTTTTTGGTGCCATTAGTTCATGACATTGTTGGAATTTCTGTTTCTTTGCTTTATTTAGGGCCTGTTTGGAATGACTTTCTAAGTGCTTCCAAACATTTTTGTAAGCACTTAGAAAATCATTCCAAACCTTGCATTGCACTAGAATATGAGAAAGAAATCTAGTTTGTGAAGAATTAGATGTGTCTAGCTATAGCTGGTAATGATGGTTATCCATCCCCATAGGAGGAGGCTCTTCATTTTTCATTATTATTCTTGTTCAAAGTTGAAAAAAGAATATTGTAATTCTGTTACCACAACTTGATATTGGGATATGTGATAAGTTCAGGCACATCATTTGTCTTTAGATAAAATGCTGATAACTAGGAATGCCCAAAACTGTCTTTGGCGTATTTGGAATCGAAATGCTAATTGTAAGTCTTACTCTTCAAGATTTCTTATAGGTTGAAGAAGTAGGAAAAATGTATCTCAAAGTGCAGTTGCCATGGAATGTCATAATTCCTGCCGAAAACTTAGACGCAAAGGGCTTGATGCTCCAAAGGTCTATTATAATTCATCTATTAGATGAATTTGCCACAAAAAAAGCCACCAAGGATCTTGGCTATTTCCTAGCAGTTACGACTCTAGAAAATATAGGAGAAGGGAAAGTTCGACAGACGGGTGATGTCTTGTTTCCAGTTATTTTTAGTGGTATCACCTTCAAGCTTTATAGGGGAGAGATCTTGGAGGGAGTTGTTCACAAGGTACTCAAGCACGGTGTTTTCTTGAGATGTGGACCTGTTGAGAATATATATCTCTCTTATCTGAAAATGCCGGATTACCGATACGTGCCGGGTGAAAATCCCGTCTTCATGAATGACAAGCTCTCAAAAATTGAGAAAGACGTAGTAGTACGTTTCATTGTCATTGGAACAAAGTGGCTGGAGGCAGAAAGGGAATTTCAGGCACTGGTAAGTTTGGAGGGTGATTATTTAGGGCCTGTTTCTTAATTAATGCTTCAGTTGTACTCTGTACCTAATTCAGTACATGTTTTGACAACATTCCGACTCATTTTGATGTAATCAAACCTTGTTAGAAGATGTTAGAATTTAAATTTCATGCTAAGGATAGTTATGATTATGAATCATATTAGAGTCTTAAGTGTCGATCATACTGATTTCATATTTTCATTAGCATGCATTCTATGATATATTTAGAAAAACCAAATCAAGTTATCTTCAGGGGGATGAACAATGTCATAATGTTTGTAGGAAATTTCTTGGAAAGTAGGCTTGAAATGATGCAATTATGCTATTCTGTTATGTTCTTCATCTTTGTTTAAGCTTTAGGCTCATCATACAGAAGTTTCCATTGAAGAAGATGGATAAAGAAGAACAAAACCAGATGAAAACCAAACATAATTAGGAAAATATTATAAGTATAACCACATGGCTTAGGGCCTTAGGGGCTCTACATGTAGAAGAGGCAGCCAAATGGTACAAAGAGAAGAACAAAACCATACGATACGAAACCGAATATAATTAGGAAAATATTATAGGAGAACACCATTATTAGAACCAAATGGCTTAGGGGACTCTAAATGTAGAAGTGGCAGCCAAATGGTATTATTTAGCAGTAGTAGAAGTAGAATAAGGTGATCTAAAGAACATCAGGGCCACCATGGCAGCATGTGAATCTGATACCACTTCCCATGTAGCGACGACACACAGGGCAGTTGAGGATCAGAGGAATCCACCCACTAAATCCGATAATATTCACATGTGTGCAGTGAAGACTGCTGGCAGTGAGCTCGTCGAAGTAATCTTTGAAAGAACCAGAGAAGCCTAGTCGGCGCAAATTTTTCTTCCATGTTTGAAACTCCTCCATTGCTCTTAATATCAAATCGCCACCACCAATGAAGATGACTGTTGGACCTTTGGCTATGATTGCCCATCCCTTTTCGTTTTCGTAAGATATCAATCGTGAGATATCTTCCGCTGCAGTCGAACCTTGTAGTTGATGCTTGAGAATGAAATAACTCCGTTGCGCCATCCAGAAACGAAACATGATGGCTGGATCATGTTCTCCTTTGTTGTTCCTTCCCACGGGTACTAATTCGAATGTAATTCCTTCTTCTCTCATCACGGGATCTCTTTTCATGGCTTCGGCTGATTCTTCCAATTTTTTAACCCATCTGGGACTGTGTCCTCCATAGAATATGATGTTCCTTTCCTGGTTAATCTGATAGAAGGAAATGGTCATAGAATTTCCAAGCAGATGGGAATTCACACAAGTCCAAGTTGATTTGCAGGTAAAGAATAAAATTGTTAAGATAGGTATGCTTGATGACATCTTCATTTTATTCGAGATAGTTATCAAGGCTTCATTTGGTAACGTCTCAATTTCTTGTTTTTCATTTCTCATATTTTGTTTCTCGAGACGGGAATGTTCACAAAAAAGATGAAACAAAAAACAGGAATTGGGAAACAAACAAGAAACAAGCAAGAACAATAGATATAAAAGATCATTTATTTAGATTCTAGAGATGAGGAATATACCATTACCAAGCCTTTCAACCTTGGTTGGTCAGTAAATTTGACAACAGTTGAATCAATCCAATTCTTCTTCAACAAAGCTTTTGCTCTCTCATAAGTAAAAGGAATGGCCTCTCTTTCCCAAACTCTTGTCAAATGAACTGCATTTGTGAATTCAATCTTGGATTGTGTGTTAAGAACAACCACCAACAAATCTTCTCTAAGCTCCCATTTCTCCTCCAAAAACCTCACACCTGCAACTTTTGTAGTGAATGGCACTACATACCAACTCATTTTCGATTTTAAAGATTCGTACATTTCCTCATCGCCTTCGTTCGGAGGGTCCGAAATGATAGGAATCCAAACAATCTCATACTTATTTTCCTTCTTCAATTCATGGTAAATTGAATGAAGAATCTCGAGATCTTCTTTAGAAACATCTAAACTCTTCGAAACTACTAATATCAAATTCTTGTCCTTTAAAAAATCCTCAATGTATTCCTGCATTGAATACAAGTCTTAGAATCACAGAAGACATTAAAACTTTTTCTTGTCAATGATGAACATGTTTGGAATGAGTTTCCAAGAATTTATAAATATTTTTTTAAACACTTAGAAAGTCATTCCAACATGTCCGATATCGAGTTATATGATGTGTTTCAAGACCTCTATTTGAGTGGAACAGTTTATCAGAGGCCTGGCTTTGTTTTTGCCATCTATCAGTTTGGAAAGGAACAATGCCACATCAGTAGGAAAATGATCAGTTTGATCCACCAGCCACCTATAAAGTTCTACTTCTCCTGCACATAGAAACCAAAATATTGTTGTTAACTTTTTTTTCCCCTTATTTAGTAAATGATCTTAACAAGCTTCCATTAAGAAAAAGAAGTTTGACTGTAAATCGACCTTGTTGTTCCCGGATGAACCGCATGTGATTCTCGAGTGTGAAAAGTATAGATCGAACTTTTTCAGTCAATTCATTCAAATATTTCTGTGATTGACCTCTGAAATTGTCTCAACAACCGTTAGTTAGATAAAAATGAAGAAGAGAAGACTTTCATTTGCAATAAGTAAGAGCAAAGCGAAGAAATGATGATAATACGTCTTAGTTTTTTAAAAACTAAGGTCTCATTTAATGATCATGATTTTGTTTTTAGTTTTCTATTTTTGAAGGTTGTGTTTGTTTCTTTACAATTTCTCTACTATGGATTCTACATTTCTTAAAAAACAATTGAATTCTTAGCCCGATTTCAAAAATAAAAAGAAGTTTTTAAAAACTACTTTTTGTAGTTTTCAAAATCTAGCTTGGATTATTTTGATAACAATTTTAAAATGTCGATAACAAAACAAAAAAGTTTATACGTGTTTATAAGTTTAATTTTTAAAAATAAGAAAAGTTAGAAGGTAAAACTTTGTACCTCCCTATAAAAATTTCAAACTCTGCTCCTATCGTCGAAGAGTGAAAAAAAACACAGCAACTTACTCGACGCCAGAAAGATAGCTATGAAGTTCGGCGCTCGAAGCCACGAGAGAGTGAATAATCCAATAAGAAACCAAGGGGATCTGGCGAAGTGCTGCAGATAACTCAGGCACCTCTTTTGTATCATATTTGTATAAGTTCTTGAAATCGTTTATGTATTTAATCGCCTTCAAGCAACTGTAGATCAAACTGTTGGGATCAAAAAACATCTGCCCATATTTGAAAGAATCCAACTCCTTTTTCAGCAAAGCGACTCGCTTGATCATCGCCAATGATTTAGCGAGCGGATCCGAGTGCGAGTAATAGTCGAGGTGCCACATAACACCGTAGTTCACCGCGAATGCCGTAAAGATCAGCGCCACCTTTGCATCCCAAGGATAACTTGCCAAATTGCTGAGAATGTCAAGAGTTGTTTTGTGTGCTATTTCCATCCCTGGAGCCTTGCATTCCAACTGAAATTTTACATTAAATTCTAACCATATTAGAAAGAAAAAAAACAATACAAAATAAGTTATTTCATAAGTTTGAGTTAACGACGAGAAATAGTGGAATCAGCGACGAAAAAAAAAAACAGTCACTACCCACAAGGGTAGTGACGGAATTAGCTACCCCAATTTAATGACCGCCTGCACGTGTAAAAGCACGCGGCGGTCATTTAATAAGCAGATGTGGGCGACGTTTTCTGGCCTATAGCGACATTTTTTTTTTTTTCGTCGCAAAAAGTTGGTATTTTTTTGTAGTCCTTTCAAAAGTTTTTGGCTAATTATTTAAAGATAGACCTGTTTTGAGATTTGATGAAGGGTGCAAATTGGTGGATCAATTGAGGGAAATATCAAAGAGTCATCTGAAAATACAAGATGTGCTTTGCTTCCTTGTGCCTGAAAATAGCCAAGAAGAAACTTGAATGATGATCAGGAACAAGAAGGGAGATAATAAAGCATGTGAAATATAAATCTAACCCAATGTGGAGCCACAGAAATCTGATTTGCTGTTTTGATGACGCTTTCGATGAACGAAATGTAGTTATCAAGGTCGATCTTCATCGTCTCATTGTCGCTGTGTTTGGTGTATATATGATTCGTGATAACATCGTCGGACAAGTGCTTTAGACTCTGCTCTTCCTTGTCTATTTGCTGTGATAATAAAGCAAGCGCCGATGGAGCGGCCGCGGTCTTGGGACGAGGTATACTAGACATGTTTGCTTTGGCTAGTTCTAGCAAGCAAGCTAAGACTAATTGGGAGTATACAAATACATAGATTTGCTTTTATGCTGGTTTATTTTATGTTCATTATTGCTTTGATTTGCATCTTATTTATAGCTCTCACAAGGGTGAAAAATGAAAGATAAAGCAAAGAATTTTTATTTATTAATAATTTTTTTTCTTTTCAAAGAAAGAATGAATGTAATGGTGATACTAAGATGGAGCTTTAGTGAAGCTTTTTTACAAAGCTCCATTGAGTTAAAGAATATACAAGTGGGGTGGCAGCTTATATTGACTAAATATATAGTGATTTTTGACTTTAGTTAAGATACTTTAAGTCAGAAAATTTTAATTGGGTAACAAGCTAACTCAAAATTCTCAAAGTATATATCACTCTAAAGGAAAAGTTCATTTAATTAGTTTAAATTTTGCATCTAGATCCAACATTTCATATATGTTAATTTATCTTTGTTATTAAAAGGAAAGCTCAATGGCAAGATTTGGAAGACAAGGTGTGACACCCATAAGTTAAAAAAATTATAATAATTGATAAAATAAAAGTATGTTGTTAAATAAGGAATATTTAACTTGTAGTTTTTAATTTTAATAAGTTTAAATTTAATAACAGGTAACTTGCATTATTTTTTTTTTTTTAACATGTTGGGGTGAGGATTGAACCTAGGACATCATGGTCACTAGATGATACATTATGTCGTTAAGCTATGTTCTTGTTGGCGTTAGATAACTTGCGTTGATTCATGGAGAGGGAGCGGATCAAGAAAATACAGGGCACGGAGCCAACAAAATTGTGTTATAATAATGTAATTAAAATTTTAAACAAAGTTGTTGGTAATATAAATCCATGGGTGTATTGGAACAAATCAGAGTAACTATATAGCGCCAAATTGGACATAACTAGTAATTAATCTGGATACTTTATATGAGGTCGAAGGGTTCAATCTCCATCCTGTATTTGTTGTACTAAAAAAATAATCCACGTTACTATATATATATATATATATATATTAAATACAACAAATGAGAGCTGGCTATTGAATTTGTTTGAAAAAAAGCTATAAAAATTGTAAACATAATAAAACTTTATATATATACATTTCAACTTTTGATTTTTTCAAAATTCAAATTTATATCTAATAGACTTCAAAGTTCCATGATTTAAAAGTTCTTTTTAAAAAGAAGTTAATGTTAACCTAACTCAATTGATGTATTATAATATGAACTAGTGACTAAGTGATTTCTTTCCTTACATTAAAAAAAAAACATAAATTTGTAATTAATTTAAGAAAAAGAAAAATACATATAATTTTTTTTAAAAAAAGAAGATACCTATCTAAAAAAAAAGTCAAAGAAATGCAGGTTTATATATACATGATTGATGGTAAAAGTCATTTTGGATCTTATATTTCATAAATGTCCGCTGAGAGTATTTTTTTTTTAAATTTTTAATAAAAATATTGGAATTTTGAAATTATTTTTAAAAATAATGTTGTTTTTATGGGAGATCGTTTTTTGAAAAGACGATCTCTCCACGCGAGCAAATGTCGACTTTTGAAAAAATGATCTTGTTACAGATGGATGAAGATCGTCTTTTCAAAACGGATCTTCTTGTGAGCCCACACAGGTGGTCTTTTCAAAAGACGATCTCCAAAAGTTTTAAACAATGTAATTTCAAAATCGATATCTTTTTACTCAGATTTACAAAAATTTTGAAAAATATATGGTTGTAAAGATAGCTTCAATTTGATATGTGACTTCACTCTTTTTGAAGTTGGGTATTGAAAGATAAAAGATTATCTAAATCCAGATGAAATTTGATATATAACCCTAAAAATAGTAAACCAGCTGTCAAATTGAAGGTCGTGTTAGCTTTCAAAAATATCTTTTTCGAAATTTTTAAAAATAAAAAAATATTAATTTTTTAGTGGACATGGCTAAAAAACAACTATGGAACATTCGAGTTGGAATATGGTTCTGCAAATTTCAGCTCAACTTGGACAATCTCTATCTTTCGATATCCAACTTTAAAAATAGTGAAATCATATATTAAATTGAAGCTCTTGGTTTTAGATTTCCAACCATATATTTTTCGAAATTTTTGCATATCTGAATAAAAAGATATTGATTTTTGAAAGTACATTGTTAAAATTTTTTTAGAGATCGTCTTTGAAAATGACTTTGTATGGGGAGAATTTCTAGTACATCCGTGGTATGGAAAAACTCCATACCACTGCCTTTAAAAAAATGACACGTGGCAAAATGGTTTAAAAAAACAATATATTTAATAGTGGGGTCCAGTTAAACAATCATTTTGCCACGTGTCATTTTTTTTAAAGCAGTGGTATGAAGTTTTTCCATACTACTAGAAATTCTCCCCTTTGTATGAGGTTTTTCCACGTGGAACGAGATCATCATTATCATTTCAAAAGACGTCATTTTTTGGCGTGGGAAGGTCGTCTTTTTAAAAGACCATCTCCCATAAAAACAACATTATTTTTAAAAATAATTTCAAAACTGCCATACTTTTATAAAAAGTTTTAAAAATTATCGTATTAAAAGAAAAAAAAAATATATATATATATATATATATTTTTTTTTTTCATGAATGTCCTTCCATTTTCGAAACTATCAAACAAATTTATAGATTATTTAAGTATTATATATTCCACGTTGAGTAGTATTTAATGTATATTTAATTTTGTATTAACTAAAGTTTGAATTATTTATATTGATGTTATATCCATTAAATTTGGTTATTGTAATTTTGCTTTTCCTTATTTACATTTCGCCGTGAGTCCAAAAAATGTAGCTGCCATATTGAACACTTCCACAATGCTTGCTTTCTTCTTCCTCAATTCTAAAACAATGGATCAAAATGTGATAGAAATTCAGCAAAATACTTTAAGTAAAATGGGCACAAGATACAACAGTCAAAATGAGTTTTTCTTATTGATCCAAAGGTGTCTGTGAATAGACTAAATACAAGAGAAAGAACGCTCGAAGAAGATCTTCAGTTTGACTCTCTATACAAGGAAAGCTAAGACTATCCTAAATTAGTAAATCAATCAAAGTTGGTTTTGGTAAGTGGACCAACGGTACATAAAAGTAAAAGGAAAAGTAAAGAAACTATTTTAGGAAAACTGTTATAAATATAGCAGTAATTATAAAGGCAAATATAATCTTGACTATTGTTTTAGAAAAGATATATTTGTGTAAGGAATGAGTCAAGGGCCTGGCTGTATATGATATAAAAAAGGTAGGAAATAAAGCCCCATAACTATTTTGCTGTTATGCAGTAAATCAGCACCTTATGCAGTAAATCAGCACCTTGTATTTGATTGCGATGATACCGTTTGTGTCGTATG
The DNA here is from genome assembly GCA_028017165.1 of Herpetospermum pedunculosum. NCBI lineage: Eukaryota > Viridiplantae > Streptophyta > Magnoliopsida > Cucurbitales > Cucurbitaceae > Herpetospermum > Herpetospermum pedunculosum. The sequence goes on along the minus strand of CM051524.1, from coordinate 3,309,881 downwards.
TTTGCTGATCTATTGGGTTGACTCTATTCTTGTTTATCATTCTTCCTCAAATTGGAGTGTGCAAGAGCGTGAACTCCAAGTTTGCTCCTTAGATTTCGAAATGGGGTCTTGGCCAGTGGTTTTGTCAATATGTCAGCTATTTGCTCAGTAGAAGGGACATATCGTGTAATGAGTGATCCCAAAGCTACCTTCTCCCTTACAAAGTGATAATCCATTTCAATGTGTTTTGTTCTGGCATGAAACACTGGATTAATGGACATTTGAAGAGCACTTATGTTATCACAAAACAATTGAGGTGGTTGAGATAGTTTGATGCCTAAATCCTTGAGAATGAATGTTATCCAAGTGATCTCTGCAGTTGTGCTTGCCATCGCTCGATATTCCGCCTCTGAGCTGGATCTTGCTACGGTGGGTTGTTTCTTTGAAGACCAAGATATACAGTTTGCTCCTAGAAAAATGCAAAAGCCAGTTGTGCTCCGTCGAGTTTCTTGACATCCTCCCCAATCTGCATCACAAAAACCATATAACGTTAGGGGACTATTGTTATGAAAGAGTATACCATAGTCAGTTGTTCCTTTGATATATCTCAGAATCCTTTTGACTGCTCTAAGGTGTTGTTCCATAGGTTGTTGGAGATGTTGGCACACTTTGTTGACTGCTTGAGTGATATCTGGCCTAGATAAAAGGTTAAGTATTGCAGTGATCCAACAATGCTTCTATATGAGGTGGCATCAACCAAATCTTTGTCATGTGGAAATTCTGTTTTGGACACTGCCATTGGAGTGTTAAAGTGAGAAGCTGACAGCATGTTGGCCTTTTGTAGGATCTCTTTGGCATATTTGGTTTGTGAGAGAAAGAGTCCCTTCTTGGTGTTGTGCACTTCTATTCCAAGGAAGTAATGCAGATTTCCTAGGTCCTTGATTGCAAATTCATCACCAAGTTGGATTATCAAGTGTTGTATAGCCTTGTTGTCATTCCCTGTTAAGATAATATCGTCAACATATATAAGCATAACTAACATAATTGAGCATTGTTTGAAAATAAACATAGACGAATCTGATCGACAACACACAAAACTAAGATGGAGGAGATATTTTGAGAGCCTTTCAAACCATGCTCTTGGGGCTTGTTTGAGTCCATACAGGGACCTATTTAATTTACACACATGATGAGGCAAGTTGATGTCTTGGAATCCAGGTGGTTGTGCCATGTAAACTGTTTCTTTGAGTGTACCATGGAGAAAAGCATTTTTCACATCTAACTGTCTTATGGACCAATTCGAGCTTGTGGCGATGGCTAGGATAATTCGGATTGTAGAAGCTTTCACTACTGGGCTAAAGGTTTCGTCATAGTCAAGCCCTTCCACCTGTGAGTATCCTTGGGCCACTAGGCGTGCCTTAAACCGGTCAATGGTCCCATCCTCCTTAAGTTTGGTCTTGAATATCCACTTTGATCCTATGATGTTGGTGTTTTGTGGTTTAGGGATTAGGTTCCATGTATCATTTTGGATAAGAGCTTGCATTTCCTCTTCCATTGCTTGTTTCCAATGAGGAATGTGAAGAGCTGTTTTGTAGGATTTTGGTTCACACATATCGTCTTCTGTGAGAAGAGATTGGTTTTGTTGGTGAACATGCTTGCTTCTTTGGGTGCACTGGTGTAACTCAAGGTCAAGGGTTGGATTTTGAGCTAATTTCCTTCTTGTGATCATGTGGTGACTAGAGGAAGTTTGGTGTGTGTTCATTGGACATGTTGTATTTGATTCTCCACTATGTTGTTCACCTGCACAAGGGAAATTGAGATCAATGTACAATTGGTTACTGATATCCGATATGTTAGGAGTAACAATAGGGAAAGTAGGATTAGAAAGCTCATGGTGTGTAGTTTCTGTTGATGTAGAGTCATGGTTGCCATTTGCTACACTCATCACATGTGGGGTGTTTGTTGCTTCAATTGGAAATTCATCAATCTGGTGTTCTTCCTCAATTGTTACACTTGAAGCATTGCTATGAGGACTGTTGTTTTGTGATGTATCTGCTTCAATTGGAGCGTTTTGTTGTGATGCACCAGTATGAAATTCTTCCTCAATTGATGCACCTTGAAGGCTATTGCACGGGTTGTTGTCTCGTGATGTGTCCAACTCACAACAATGATTATGTGCCTTTAATTTTCCAAGAGTGTCAACTGGTTGTTGTTTGTTCAAACTAATAGCAGTAGCTTGTTGGTTTCCTTCTTCTGTGATGTGACCCCAATCTTCAAATCCTGTAAACTCAGTAGAAACAAGTTGTGTGGTGTCTTTGTGTTGTGCATTGTTAGTGAAAGGGAAACATTCTTCATCAAATATTACATGCCGAGAAATATATACTCTATTGGTTTTTGGATCCAAACATCTATATCCTTTATGTATAGGGCTATATCCGATAAAAACACATGGATATGTTCTTTTTGAGAATTTATTCTTTCCGTAGTTTCTAAGGTAAGGAAAACATTTACACCCAAAAACCTTGATGCCACGATAGTTTGGAGCCTTTTGAAAGAGTTTTTGAAAAGGAATTTGGTCGTCAATTGGCTTAGATGGCATTCTATTGATAAGAAAAACAGCAGTAAGAAAGGCATCTACCCAATATTTTGAAGGAACACTAGAGTGAAAGAGTAGAGTTAAACCTGTCTCTACTATATGTCTATGTTTTCTTTCTACCACCCCATTTTGTTGAGGTGTGTAGGGGCAAGAAAATTGATGATGTATTCCACTCTCTTCTAGAAGTTTCTTGAGCTCAAGAGAGATGAATTCTCCCCCGCCATCACTTTGAAACACTTTGATCTTCCTGTCAAATTGATTTTCAACTAACAATTTGAATTTTTTGAAGCAAGATATAAAATCAGATTTTCTTTTTAGAGGGTATAACCAAGTAAATCTTGAATAGTCATCCACAAAACAAGCATAATATTTAAAGTTTTGACAAGAAATAATAGGCGCCGAGCCCCATAAGTCACAATGGATTTTTTCTAAAGGAAATAAACTTAAAACATGTCTAGATTGAAAAGGTAGTCGACAACTTTTTCCCATTTGACAGCTTTCACACACTCGTTCTGATTTCTTCCAGTGGGTTACTTTGATAAGACTTTGTTCACACAATGTCTTAAGAGAGGCATCGTTTACATGCCCCATTCTTCTGTGCCATAGAGATACATCAGTTCTGTTTTGTGCACTTACTGCTAAGAGGGCTTGGTGTCTTTGTCCTTGCTCATCCAGTGCATACAACCCTCCTTTTCTTTCTCCTTTAGCAAGAATCTGCCCCTGCTTGTTCTTTATGACAAATTTATCAGCAAGAAAGGTGATTGTGCAATCATTATCTTGTGTAAGTTTGCTAATGGAAAGTAAATTCTTTTTCATGTCAGGGACAATTAAAACATTTTTTAACTTTAAATCATTGTAGTCATTGGTTAATTTTCCTTGTCCAACGTGAGATATGTGAAGTTTATTCCCATTTCCAACAAATATCCTTTCATGTCCTTTATAAGGTTGATATGTAAGGATCTTACTTGGATCATTCAAGATGTGTGATGTTGCCCCTGAATCGGCATATAGCAGTGGATCATTTCCTTCATTCAGGTTCAATGCGGCTAGTGCTTTAGGGACATCTTCAGATTGGAAAGAGTGATCAAACCTATCCCAACATTCTAGAGCTGTATGGTTTCCCTTTCCACATATTTGACATGTTATTCTTTCAATGTTATGAAAGGGAGAGTTCGCCAAACCTGGATCTGTAGGAGTTCTGTGCATAGGAGGATTCCGTTTTTGTGGGCTTGTGTAGCTTGTTGTGTGGGAGTAAATTGGCTTACCTTGTGGGAATCCTCTTCCCCTTGAGGAAAAATGCCTTCCCCTGCCTCTCCCTCTTCCCCTGTGTGCATAGAATGCATGATTATGGTCTGGTTGAGAAGCCTTTTCTTCCTCAGTATCAACATTAATCATCACTTCATGAGCTTTGAGGGCTAGAATAAATTCATTGTAAGTTGGATATGGAGCTTTGGTTAGCATCGCTGTCTTGAATCCTTGATACTTTGGTCCTAATCCTCGCGCCACATGGAACACTTTAGTGAGATCGTCCACCGGTTTCTTCATAGCTGCAAGTTGATCACACAAAGATTTCAATTTCTTAAGATACTCATCTAAGGATAAACTTCCCTTTTTCAGGCTAAGAATAGCCTCATTCAAGTGGATTTCATTTTCCTTTGTCACTGTGAGGAGTTGTTCCTCTAAGGATTTCCAAATTTGAGATGCTGATTCAGTTCCCTCTATAGTAGCCAACACATCCTCAGTTATGATGCCTAAAAGCCACGAGATTAGAAGGCCATCATTGTTGAGCCAAGTGTGGTACTGAGGATTTGGACTGCTTTCTCCATCCTTGTCTTGCAAGAATTTTGTAGGCTCACTATCTTCCTTGATGTGATTTTCTACTCCAAGACTTCTCACCAGTGGTAGTACTTGAGACTTCCATAATAAGTAGTTGGACATGCTTAGCTTAATTGAAATCAAGCTAGAACATTGGTGAAAAGACTGGATTGTGAGTGTTGTTTCTTGTTTCGCCATAGCCTCTTGCAAATGAGTGTGAGGATCGATCACGTCTTTATCTTCTTCGAGCTAGCTCTGATACCATAAAACAATGGATCAAAATGTGATAGAAATTCAGCAAAATACTTTAAGCAAAATGGGCACAAGATACAACAGTCAAAATGAGTTTTTCTTATTGATCCAAAGGTGTCTGTGAATAGACTAAATACAAGAGAAAGAACGCTCGAAGAAGATCTTCAGTTTGACTCTCTATACAAGGAAAGCTAAGACTATCCTAAATTAGTAAATCAATCAAAGTTGGTTTTGGTAAGTGGACCAACGGTACATAAAAGTAAAAGGAAAAGTAAAGAAACTATTTTAGGAAAACTGTTATAAATATAGCAGTAATTATAAAGGCAAATATAATCTTGACTATTGTTTTAGAAAAGATATATTTGTGTAAGGAATGAGTCAAGGGCCTGGCTGTATATGATATAAAAAAGGTAGGAAATAAAGCCCCATAACTATTTTGCTGTTATGCAGTAAATCAGCACCTTATGCAGTAAATCAGCACCTTGTATTTGATTGCGATGATACCGTTTGTGTCGTATGTTTGCTGATCTATTGGGTTGACTCTATTCTTGTTTATCAAATTCAACTCTTTTTTGTTTTGTTTGTTTTTAGTTTGATTGTTTCTATTCTTATTTCAGATTGTTTCTCTATTCTTATTTCAACTTCTACAAGAACAACTTTATATAAGTTAATTCAATGTATACACTTACTTTATATAAATTAATTCTATATATATACTAAATTTATATATATTAATCCAACATATAAACTAAATTTTTTGTTTTGTTTTTAATTTGAATTATATACTTCATATTATTAAGTCTCACATTTATGAAAACATAAACATTGAATGAAACAAGAATATATACACCCATCATATTATTAAATATATCCCACATTTTTAAAATATAAACATAAAATAAAATAATAATATGTACCTCATATTATTAATAATATACCTCACGTTTATAAAATCTCACATTTATAAAATATAAACTGTGTAATGAAACAAATATATTCTGCGACTGAAGATGGCTTTATAAAATCTCACATTTATAAAATATAAACTGTGTAATGAAACAAATATATTCTGCGACTGAAGATGGCTAGAGTTTGATTTTAGGAGATGAAGAATGAAAATGATGGTTTAGGAATTTTAAGAGATCTTTCTTTAATAAAAGACTTAAATCAGCAAATAAGTAAATTTGATGATAATTTTGGTTTCAAAGACTTAAATTGAAACTTTTATAGATACTAAATATTTATGCAATATGAGTCTCTAAAATGTGATCTTAAAAATCAATTAAGCTTTTATTAAAACAAATCTTTATATTAAGTCACTTACCTGCATATATAATTATTTAAAAAATAATTAAGTAGTTATATATATATATATATATATATATATATTTTTTTTTTTTTTTTGGGTGGCCATGACCTTAGTTAATTATTTTTGAAAAAGTTATATATATATATATATGTTGGATATGTACGTAATCTCTTAAACTCTTGGTTATTAGTTCATATATTATGTCAATTGAACTATGTTTATATTAACTTTGAACCAACTAGTTCATATATTATGTCAATTAAACTATGTTCATATTAACGTTCATGAAATTGGTTAATATGTAAAAATATGAGTCTTTCATCACAAGCCTAATCAGTTTTTATAACACAAATTTACGTAGTTTAGGAGAATAACAAACCTATATATATAAATATAAATATAAGCTTTCAATAAACAAACCCACTACAAATATGAACATAGTTCAACCAACATAAAATATGTAGCAAACTAAGATGTCAAATGTTCGAATTTTCGATCCCACATATTGTTATTTTTTTAAAAAATAAAAATAATTAAATACTTACTAAGCCTAAGTTCTGCTTTTTAACTTCTAGTTATACAAACCTTAACCTGTGAAGCAAACATTTTCTAAGAATTTAGTAGATAATGAATATTAAAATGTTACTTAAAATTTTAAACTCTAAATTATTAAAATATTCTAATAAAACGTGACAAACAAATTATATATATATATATATATATTTTTTTTTTCTTTTAACTTAAAACAATTTACCAAAAATTTAAACTAGATTTTATTAAATATTAATAAGATCACGTAAGCAAATATATATTAGCCTTCGAATCTTATAATAATCAATCATATATTCATATATGCCAAGACATTTCTACTTCTTTTTAGAGGTTTAAGTTCGAATGCTTCATGTCACATGTGAATATGTGTGAATATGTGATGTAATATTAATATTCTAAAAAACAAAATCACATGTACAAACATCTATATCACTCAACAATTCTCAAGCATGGATTAAAACCTAACAAGCATATTGAAAGATGAAATCTCATTATTGAACATTTAGGAGAGAGACAAAAATGAACTGAATTAGTCAAAAGCAAGATCTTTGCATACAAGTATTAGCTTTCTTTTACATGGACACAAAGAAACAACCTTCCATTTGGAAGCTTAAAATTTAAAGGTTGAAAGTGTTGAGTATATTAATTAAGCAACTTTTTTTGTTGGAAGTGAGATCTCCTACATGTAGGCTTTTATTGAGTGTGTAAACCAGTTCGAATAAATGCACCAAAAGTCTCTTCATATGTAAGTCTCATAAATGCACCAAAAGTCTCTTCATATGTAAGTCTCACTTATCTATAAATTATTTTTTTACGAATTTTGTTAGCAGTCAAATATTGTAGGGTCAACTGTCCCACCACGAACGAGACGAAAAATCTCCGATTACACATAAAATGGGTTTTGTTAGCAGCCAAATATTATAGGGTCAGAGACAGTCTGTCTTAGATATGTCCATTATTTAGCCTATCCCCCACGAACGAGACGAAAAATCTCCGATTACATAGAAAATGGGATCGAGAGCGAAGAATTTTTTTGCCCTTTCTTTCCTCTGCCGGGACTTCCACGAAATGAAAACGGGCGGCATTTTTACATCCCACAGCTTCGGCAGATCGCTTAGCCGTTAGCTAAACGGAGTATGAACGAGTAATAACATACCCGCGCCGCCCTCTATAATTATATATCATAAAAAAAATAACCACATCTTCATTCTTCGGTCTCAAAAAATTAAAAATAACCATAAAATTTATTGAATTAAATATATAGAATATTAATTTAACCTAACAAATAACAAAACTTAAAAAAATTTGGTTAAGAATAAATTAAAAAGAAAATTAACTATGGAAAATATCTGATTCTCGCGAATTTCTCGCGGGAAATACCCGCCTCCCTCCAAAATTAAGTGAGAAATTGCGCACAGACATATAATGAAATGGGGGACGGAGACGAGGGCGGAAAAGATATTATCCGACCCTACTTATTAGGGAATTACGGATAAACTAGTTAGAGTTTAGTTAGTATTTAGTTAGTATTCATATATGTTTTAGAAATTAGGTTTAGTATTTGTTTTGCATAAATACAACTTATTCTAACCCTAATTTCCTAAAATACTCATTTAATAAAATAAATGCAAGGGACAACTAACATCCACATTGTAATGATATTGTCCACTTTGGGCATGACCCTCATGAATTTGCTTTTAGTCACCCCAAAAGGTCTCGTTACAATGGAGATGTTGTCCCTTACTTATATACCCATGATCTTTCCCTTCAAACGAAGGACCACAAAGCCTCCCCTCAAATAGTCATTTATCCGTGTTTTAAACTCGAGCATTATCACCTTTAACCAGGTCATTCTTCATGAGAGCATACCCCTGCCAGATAAGCTCGACCACAAGATCAACCATGACTATGTCATCGAGGCACACCGACATGGTTAGGTAAGGGGCATGGTTCTGATACCATGACAAATCACATTGTTTCCTCTTGATTTCTCATTAGAAAAAGTTGTATTTATACAAAAACAAATACTAAAACTAATTTCCAAAAACATATATGAAAACTAACTAAATACTAACTAAACTCTAACTAGTTTCTTAATATGGTACCCGCGTTTGGAGGCTCTTGAAAAATTAAAGATGCAATGAGTATCGTCTTGACGTTTGACGTTTGCAATACCGACCCGCGTTCGGAGGCTGCACATTATTTTTACCATAATATTTTATCTTATTCCCACTTTATTTTCAAGTTGGGCATTTGTGATCTTTCATGCTCGAACTTGAGGGAGGGTATTAGAGAATTACCATATTAGGAAACTAGTTAGAGTTTAGTTAGTATTTAGTTAGTTTTCATATATGTTTTTAGAAATTAGATTTAGTATTTGTTTTGTATAAATACAACTTATTTTAATGAGAAATCAAGAGGAAACTATGTGATTTGTCACTACTCCATCCCATGGACATCTCTAGTCTGTCCCGTAAGACTAGTCGAATTGCGGGTAAACTATCTCATGCACTCACAAATATTAAAAAAAAATTAAAAAAAATTGAAGTCTCATCCTACTTCAATATGAAAGTTTAATTTGGATGGAATAAGTAATTAGCTAGACATGATGATCTCAAATGATTACTTTTTTTTTTTTTAACGAACAAAAGTTTTTATTGTTTATTTATTCAAAAAGTGTGATAAAGCATTAAGACTGCAAATGATTTGAAGAACGACAAAAGTTTTGATTCCAAAACCAAATTGATTGAAGCTACACAACATATTGATAAATTTTCCACATAATCTATTGATGAGGACGAAGTTGATATTATATTGGTTAATAGATACATATACATAATACATATACAAATAAATCCATGTAATTTTAGAAAATAGCGATTAATGGCATCTGTTGGTAATGTTTGTTTGTTGTTTTTTTATTTATTAAAAAAAAAATATAAATGGATTTAGTAATATTGTTTATTGTTCTCTCAATTTTTAAATTAAAAATGTAAAAGTTTTATAGAAACATTAGTCCTTAAAATTAAATATTAAAAATTTTATGTTGTATTTAATTTTAAAATATTAATTATGTATTTTATAAGTTAATTTTAGGGTTGGTTGCATAAACAACAATCAGACTCAAAATAATTGCAAATTTAAAACATTTTACAAATATGACAAAAAATCAGTGGCTATCACTGATAGAAGCTATCGTTGATATATGACTATCACGGATAGACTAAAATTCTATAAAAAAACTGAGGTGATAAACTACTATCAACGGTAGACTTCTATCAGCGATAGACCATACTATCAGTGATAGAAATTGTCATATTTGCAATTTTTTTTTTAAAAAGGGCTATATTTTTTAATTATTTTACTCTAAATTGACATCTGTTACAATTTCTCTCAATTTTATAAGTCATGATTATAAAATAATGCTTTTATTTATATTTATGAAAACAACTATTTATTTTATCTGCAAATACAATTTTAGAAACGTTTCTTAAAAATGAGGAACGAGAAACATACCGTTGTCAGCAGGGGCGGATCCAGACATTGATGTTTGGGGGGCCAAAAAATTAGAGTATATAAATATTAAAAAAATATCGCCAAAAATCCAGAGGTTCAAATTCACTATGTTGACATTAAAAAAAAGTCGAACTAAGTTTAGATAAACTTAATACCATCATATAATTTTGTTCATCTAAAAAAAAAAATTATTGAGTCTCTAAACTATAAAAAGTCTTTAATGCATCCCTATACTTTCAATTTTGTTTCTAATGAATTCCTAGATTTTAAAAAAATGTCAAATAAATACAAGGATATATTAGACTTAAACTTGAAAATTTGAGGACCAATTAAATACAAAATTGAAAGTTAAAAAATATATTGAACTCTTTTTGAAGTCCGTGGTCTATTAAACACAAAATTAAAAGTTCAAAGATTTATTAGACATTTTCTTAAGAAAAAAATTATTAAAAAAAAAACACAATATAACATGAATTTGTTTACAAAATTTATAAAATGGAGGTTAATATAGTCTAAATTACTTTTGAAAATGTTAATAAATAAATTAATACTAAGAGTTAATAAATTTTTTTAAAGTATGAAAATATTAAATTTAGATATTTGAAATTACGTAATAATATAACTCTTAAAAAAATAACTAAAATAATATAACTCTTAAAAAAATAATAAGTCTTAATTATTTTTAAGAATAAAATTTATATATTTTTAAATATATATAAACAAAACATTAAATGAGAACCATCTTTTTTTTAAAAAATATACATATATGAAAGAAAATGTAAAGCAAATAAATTATTGTTGTGGTTGAGTTTCGAACTCAGGCACAACAAAATATAAACTATGCACATGACCACTGCAGCAGAATAAGATTTGGTTAATTTGAGGAGGCCAAAATGTATTTAATAACAACAGTATATATTTAAGGCATTAATTTTACCTACGAGTATGAGAAAATCAAAAATTTTGGGGGGGCCGTGGCCCCCCCTAGTCCCTTCAGAGGTCCGCCCCTGGTTGTCTGACACTTATGTGTTTCTGAAAACCTAGAAACAAGAACCTGAAATGTTATAAAATAATACTTAAAAGACCCTATTTGATAACTATTTTACTTTTATGTTATTACTTATTATGCATACTAATCCTCAATTGCTATAATGTTTTCACAATTTTTTTTCTTTCTAAAATTTAGTTTAGATGTTGAAAACATTTTAAAAAAAATAGAAGGAAAAGTAAAAAAAAAACACTAAGGTAGAAGTAGTATTAAAAGAAAAAAAAAATGTCAAACCAAATTTATTGAAGTTATGTTATATGAAATGGACAAATAATATTGAACTACACCATTAACATTTTGGATTGCAAGTAATCCATCAACTTCATGCATATTTTTTCATATCTCAAATGTGAAGATTTATTTGTTACATGCATATTTTTTCATATCTCACATGGGTTACATTTACATAGTTTTAATTTTTCAATTTGAGCATATCTTAACATAAATTGTATTTTTTGTGAAAATGTTAAAATCTCTATCTTCATATGTGATTAAAGTAAAAAAAATAATTAAATAATAAATTGGGTTTCAATATATTACATATAGTTATGTGGTTTCTTCATCTTTTACAGGAAAATTTCTAATACATCCGTCGTATGAAGTTTTTCCATACCACTATATTTCATTTATTGTCATGTTACAATTCTTTTAAAATAAAAAATAAGTGAATTTTAAGTGGGATCCACCATTTTTTAAATAACTAATTTCTCTCTCTTCTCTTACCTTCACTAATTAAAAAAATGAGTATTAATTCAGGTATTTTAGCAAAGAGAAAAGAGAATCAAAAAGGATGAAAGAGAAAGAAATTAGTAATTTTAAAAAATGGTGGGTCTCACCTAAAATTCACGTAATTTTTATTTTAAAAGAACTGTCACGTGACAATGAGTGAAAGACAGTGGTATGAAAAAACTTCATAGCACGGACGAGAATTTCTAGTACATCGTGTATGAAATTTTTCCATACCACTGTCTTTCAATGAATGACACGTGGGCGTAATAGTTTAAGAAAATAATATATTTAATAGAGTGGATTCCAATCAAATACATATTTCGCCACGTGTCATTCATTTAAAGGCAATGGTATGAAGTTTATGTATTTGTATGAAGTTTATGTATTAAAAATTGATTCATTTGAAAACTCCAAAATGAAGTTTTTGAGACTTTTGGATAAAGCAATAGAAATCACAATCAGCATAGGAGAGAGAAACATGTATTCGCTTTAGGTAATAGTTAAGCTCAAGGATAGATGGTGTCATGCTGAGCTTTAGCACTGCATGAGAACAAATAAAAGAAGAGTGACGAAGCTCATAATCATTTTATTTGAAATCTAATGGCAAGGTCTATTTTGAAGCATCTTGAAAGGTTTGAGGCTTAAATGGTAAGATTTTAAAATTTAAGGATATGAAGCTATTCGTGAAACTCCACGGATTAAAAATACATTTATTCATAATTTTATGAGTTAAAAATGTATAAGATATTGATGTATATACTTAAATTATTATTAGATTCTCAATATCAACATCAACGTAACTCAACTAATTTAATAGATGAATTATTGACTAAGAGGTCAAAAATTCAAATCTTCCACCATGCAATGTTGTAAAAAAAAAGGTACATCATAAGATTTAAATACAAAAGTATTTCGAGTATTGCTAAAATTAGATTACCTTATATAGTAATATATTTCAAATGTTGTGTTATGTGATAATATTTGTTTTTTTGTTTTTTTTTTGTTTGAGTAACAAGAATAAGAATTTGGGAGTTTGGAGATTTAAACCTCCAACTTCAATATCTCGGAGGAAGGAGTACCTTCCAATTAACCGCTGAGCGATGCGATAATGATGTATTTTTATTTTACCTCCGACCTCAAACAAGGGAGTGCATTGAATAGCACACAAAGTGTGCTATCTTTAGAGCCTATTTATCGCTAGTTTTGTTGCTTAAACGATTACTTTCACGTTAATTTCCCTTTGTTTTGTAGAGATTGAGCAAATGGAGCAACTTGGAGCTTTATGAGGATTAATAATGAAAATATGAGTCATTTGGGTGATCATGGAAGAAGTCAAGTCGAGAAAAGAAGGAAATCAAGCCTAAAAATTCGAGCGCAGAGCGTCGAGACGCCCAAAATCAACTTTCAAGCCATTTATCCCGCAGCAGTAGCGTCGAGACGCTATGAAAAGGCAAAACAACGTCTTTACGTCTGTAGCGTCTCGACGCAACCTTTCCTAATTTGTTAGACGCGTTTTAGGACAGTGTCGAGACACTGTGGTATAATGGACATATTTAAGGATCTTTTTCCAGCCGACTTGAGGAGGAAAAATTGGAGAGAGAAAACCCATATTTTCGAGATTCATCATACTTTGGAGAGAAAAAGACAACCATTAAAGCAGGGAAAGAGATTTTGAATTAGGTGAAGATCGTGGATATCACATTGGGAACGAAGAGGCACACGTGATCCGAGTTTTATTCTTCTTCTCCCTAAACTTGTTTAATGAGATTTTTATTGATTTGGATGTTTGTTATATTGAACATGAGTAGCTAAACTCTTTGTCTTAGAGATTGACGTAGCCATTAAAATTGATGTTTTGATTAATTGGAATGTCTAGATTAATTGTTTATTTCCCATTTGTGCAATTATGCGTTTAATGTTTATGATCTCTTGATAAAAAATTGTATGATTTCGTGGTTTGAATCTATGCTTGTGTGAAATGATAGTTTAGACTAGATCTTGATTGCATGACTAGGGGTAGTCCTAACATGAAAATGATTAGGGATCTTTTAGAGATTGTTTTAAGGAAGAGTTCTTAATGCATTGCATATGTTATTAAAAACTAGAAATATATGTTAGTTTTATAACGCTGCAAGATAACATTTGTCCTCGTTAGAGTCAATTCTTATTTTTGTTCTTCTAGACTTATGGAAAATTGCATGAATAATCTAGGCTATTTTATTGATTGAAACGTCGTTCTAATCGGTGAAATCACGTCCATAAGATATTCTTCTTCCTGATTTATCTCAATCCTTACTTTATTTTATTGCTTTGTTTACTTTGACTTATTACAACCCATCTCTCAATTTAATTCTCTAGATAAAATTGAGAATTATTATTTGTGATATTTAAGTGAGCTAGAAATCCAATCCAGAAGATGACATCCGTACACATACACTTTATTATTACTTGACCCGTATACTTGTGATTTTCACTGCATAATATTGCGCAACAAGTTTTTGGCACCGTTTTCGGAGAAATAAATTATTATTATGTCAACTTGAACATAACTCAATTGACATATTGTTTGAACTAGTGACCAAGAGTCAAAGGTTCAATACCCACCCGCATCGTGTAAAAAAAAAAAATCTATATTTATTAACAAAAGAGAAGTAACAAAAATAAAATAAAAAATAGTAATACTGTAGAGGGGGGCGTAAAATTCAATTTGTTAATGATGATTGATTAAGAGGTGAAAAAACTTAATTTGAAAAGTATGAAAACGAGGTAGTTCATCCTCAAAAAAACTCAAAAAAAAAAAAAAAAAAAAAACTCAAAATAATAATTGAAATTTATATATAATACAATGTGGAATTTTTCAAAGCATTTTTGATGTAAAGTTATATATTAATGGCTTAAGAAGGTAGAAGAGATTCAATTAAAGCTTAGTGTATCCCAAATAAGGCTGTAAAGCATATATTCTATTTGTAGTAAGGGTGTGTTTGAGTGTTACAAAATCTTTGTAAGACATAATTTCTTATTAGATTCAAGACACATTATTACTTTATGGAAGAATAAAAAAATAAACTTCACCTAATCAAAAGAAGAAATCTCATTCCCTGTTTACTTAATAAAAAAAAATGAATAGAACATTTACCGTTAACACATAACAATGTAGCAATCCGAACATAACTTAGTGGATAAGACATCAACTATCATATCAAAAGTCGATGCTTCAATCTTCTACACATATGCATTTGTTGAACTAAAAAGAAAAAAAAAGATGTTATGCCATAATCGAACAACAAAGAATAAAATGCGAGAATCAACACAGAATTTACGTGATTCGTTAATGTTGTGTTAGCTATGTTCATAGACAAAAAGAAGAGAGAATTTGTATTACTAAGGGGAGAAATTACATAAATACATAGGGACGACATAGAAAGTTTATATATGATATCCAATGACTTGAAACATAACGGATAAAAACTTAATATAAATATAGAATGGTAAAATTCAAATCAAATTCTAAAATTACTGTTTTTTTTTTTTTTTGACAACATGTTAGGTGGAGATTGAACCTAAGACCTCATGGTTAGTAGACGATACAATATGTCGTTGAACTATGCTGTTGTTGACAAAGTTAAGAATTGCATATAAATACACATTTGTTGATATGTGGCTAATTTAGTGATATGAGTCGAGTGGTTGAATCACAATCACACTAAGACATTCTAAACTATAGTTCATTAATGCAACAATATTTTGTTTGTATTGTTTTCTTTTCATTTCAAAAGTATGGAGTTGAAATTTTGTTTCTTTCTTGACAATTTTTATATAGGTTTTTGAAGTTGCTTCACATCAATGGTTGAAGTTTTATTGTGCCTCTATTTTGGATCCTACGGACGACATAGTAGCGAGAAGCTTCTGGTTTTCATCATTTATTAGTTATGGAAATCTAACGAATTTTATTAGAGATAATTTGAATCTCTTAAATTATTTATTAATGGTTGGTTTGTTTCCTCAGAATTTGATAAGATAAAGAATCTTACGCATTCTTCGAGTAATTAATTTGAATCTCTTAAATTATTTATTAATGGTTGGTTTGTTCCTAAGAATTTGATAAGATAAAGAATCTTACGCATTCTTCGAGTAATTAATTTGAATCTCTTAAATTATTTATTAATGGTTGGTTTGTTTCCTAAGAATTTGATAAGATAAAGAATCTTACGCATTCTTCGAGTTTATTCGGCTCTTTTTTATAACTATTTGATTTTTAGAAATTGTGTTTGGTTTTTTGATAATTTATTTTACAATAATTTTCATATTTGTTAAAAAAACATTAAAATTCTTAGTCAAATTTTAATTTTTTATTTTTTTAAAAATCTACGGCTCTATTTAATTGTTATACAATTTAATTACCATTTGTATAACGACCCAATTTTTTAAACTTTGAATACCTAGGGACATTACTATATGCATACTACTAATACTTGAAAATTCTTGAGAAAAAGTATGTAAAATAATATTTTTTATAAAAGTACTAAAATTCTTTGTTTGAGATTCCATTTAAACCCTTGTAAAACATAATACAAAACAAATCGACAAACAAATTTAATTCATTTCATAACACAACCTAAAATAAAAAGTTTAAACAAAAATATCATAGATGCAAAAGTCATACGAACATTAATCCCATGACACAAACCAACAAACGTCGTCACTCGCCTCGTACGCTCTTGTCATTTCTTGAAAAATAAATTTTTGGAAAATGTTGAGTTTATATTAAAAAATATCCAGTAAGTAACTCCATTAATGGATCATACACAAGCATAACATGAACCTAATGATGTAAACACGTGGAGACCTAAAATACTTCACTCAAAACTTTTCGATTGGCCAATGACAATTGAACCATCTCAAAACTGTACCAACTAACGGGTGGTCCATAAGTTGGGAGTCTTGAAAAACTCTACCCAGCGGATGGTAATTAACTCCCAGTCAGCGGAGCCGAGCCTCACTTGTCAAAGTGCCTCATTCTAAGATGTTCATAAAACATTAAGTTGTCAGGTGCATATGTGAAACTCTACTCCGCCAGATGGTAACTGACCCCAGTCTGTAGAGCCAAGATCCGTTTACCTAGCTCCTCCGTCATTGTACATCAACATAATATATATGGATCATCGTCATCGTCTTTTTTCATGAAAACATGTATCAATCGTAATTATGCATGATGTCCCATATTTGAACATTCTCTGATGTGACATAACAATTTCTTATCTTTGACATACAATATATATCATCAAATTCATCCAGACTACGTTTATGCCACTTACTTCAGAACACTCAATTCATTCATCATTTAAGTCACATAATTCAGGCACCCAAATCATACCACATAAAAATGTCCAACCTAGCCAATAGGCATTCTATTAGTAAGGTTACATAATTAAAAATAAATAAAAATGAAAAAAATCCTAAATGTTGACTTCTTAGTCCAATGACATTATCAACAACCACCTCGTCAAGCGCCCGGTACATTCATGTCATTACCTAAAAAATATTTAAAAAAAAAAATGAGTATTTAAAATACTTAGTAATAGCCTCACTACTGGGTCAGACTATGCAATCACATGCAACATGAATTGCCTGAAAGTCTTTAACTAGTGAGACCTGAAACTGATTGTTCGGTTACTATTCTGTTATGATCATCTGAGTGGACAAGTAACACCGTCCTATAATAACCTCTCCCAACTACTCAGTGTAGCAGACTCACTTAGAGACTCACCTTACTAATGGTTATAAGTTGACATCCAGTCAATGAAGCAAAACCTAAGTCTACTAGGTACCAAAACACATGAACCATAAATCTCTAATATATATGTATCAATTCTGGTATGAAGGCTAATTGTCACTAAACTGTTTGGACGGACATATGCGCCATGCAATAAATGAGGTCCCACAACATACATACTGATCATATGCAGACCTCTAAATTTGTCCCACATTTTATTTCATCATCTTTATTTTCAATAATTTTGTGTTTTTTCCATAATTTAAAATTTACTAGCTTTAAATAAAAAATACAAAAGAACGACACTTTGATAAATTAATATTTTTTTTAAAAAAATAAATAAATTTAAATAAAATAAAAGATTTTTTTCTTTTTTCTCATTGCTATTGAGAAAATAAGATCTTGATTGAGTGTTTGTTTGTTGAACTTTGTGGTGGTGAATGTGATTTGTATTAGTTCACTACTAATTCGTATTAGTTTAGGTTTAAAAGTTTGATTTCTTTTGAGAGTAAGGGGTGGATGAGAACTTAGTTGTTATAAAGCTGCAAATTATATGGATTAGTTTAGGTTACTTTGATTAAGTGTTTGTTTGTGAATTTGCGATGGTGAATGTCATTTTGTTGAATTGAATGATCTTTACCTTCATGAGTTTATTTTGGACATGAGATATTGGTTGATTTGTGATTTTTTATTTGACTTAGTTAATTAGTTCGAGTTTAAAAGTTTGATTGATTTCGAGATTAGGGGATGGGAACTTAATTAGTTTAGTTGTTATAAAGTTGTAAATTATATGGGATTAGTTTATGTTGCTTTGATTAAGTGTTTTGTTCGTGAACTTTGGGCGGCGAATGTCTCATTTTGTGTTCAATTGAATGTCCTTTACCTTCATGAGTTTATTTTGGACATAAGATTTGGTTGATTTATAATTTTTTGTTTGACTTGGTTAATTAGTTCGGTTTGAGATTAGGGGTGGATGAGAAATTCGTTGTTAATAAAGTTGTAAATTATATGGATTAGTTTAAGTTGTTTTAATTAAGTGTTTCTTTGTAAACTTTGTGGTGTGGATGTCATTTGTGTTGAATTCTATATGTTTGGATGAACTTATAAGTTCTTAATTTAAGTTGTAAAGTTTGGATAGGGAGTGTGTGAATTTAGTTGTTTTTAACTTATTAATTAATTTGTATTAACGTTTCCTTTTGTTTATGAAAGCTTTGCAATTAATTATAAGTTTTCTTTTTTTCTTAGGTATTTCGGGGTCGATGTACCATGAAGATTATGCCGACGAGAATTGAGATGCATTAGTTCGACTTCATTTCATTTAAGTCTTTGTCTTTTTTTCCCTTTCATGTTTTGTAATTTTATCTCATACGAATATTTTACGAACAAAATTTGTCCATTTGAATGAATGTTGGTTCTATTCATATATTCAATTGCAATTTTATATCTTCTTCAACCGGTTTAAGCAAAATAAAAACGATTTTTTATACATTCGAATGACTTTTGAAAGCAAAAAAAAAATGGAATTCGCATTATAATCCAAAAAAATTAACCCAAGGTCTATGTCGACACCGTCATTGATGGCGTTGGCATAGCCTACATTTCTCGACGCGACAAATGGGTGTCAGAAAATATAGGTAATGCCGACCTAGTCAATAAAGCGTTGGCATTTAAGGTGTCGACATTGCCTATATTTCCCGACACCTTGTTGACGACGTCGACATCGCCCTTCCCCGATGCCAAAGCTACGACATCGGGAGAACTATCTATCCTGACACGGTACTGGTCGGCGTTGGAAAATCTTTGCCCGACGCACACGTTTAGTGTCGGAAAAGGTTTTACTGATGAATTGAGGTCTTTTCTCAACATTTTTTACGTCGAAAAAGACCTTGATTCTTGGAGTGATCAGTTTGCAATCGAAGAATAGACCGGCCAAGAAGTTTTTAAACATGAGTTTTAAATCGAAGAAAAGCTTGAAATGACTTGGATTTAGAATTTAGAAAATAAATTCAAGTATAACGAGAATAGACATCCATAAACTAACATAACATTCAAAGTCATTTCGAGAAGATTTATAAGTCCGTCACCATACATCAACCACAATTAATTAAATGTATTGAAGTCTTGAAGTTTCACCATAACTTTCTCCATATACTTGAGAGGTATACCTTTAATTTTGTTAACTCTAAATAATTCAAACTCGATCGAACTTGATTTCTAAATTGTTTAGAAATTATGGTATTCTGTTGCGGGGTGAAGTGTTCATTCCAATGATGAATTAATAGCTCTTCATATCTCCACAATGGATATGGATTAATCATTTGTAGCCTAATGGGCTCAAACTTGATAAGAAAGTATACAATAATAAGATGCAACGAAATCACTTTGTATTATTTAGTAGTAGTAGTACACATAATAGTATATTATAAAGCACATAATATGCCCAAAACATTTGTGTTTGCGATATGATCAAAGCTCAGGGCGGCCATGGTTACACTTGAAGCTTATACCAGTCTCCATGAAGAGAGGACATTCAGGACAATTAACAATCATCGGAATCCACCCACTAAATCCAGGAAGACTCATTCTTTCACAAGTATGAAATTTGAGGTTCAAGTCGTTGAAGTAATCCTTAAATGCATCGGGGAAGGCTTTTATGTTCAGATTTCTTTTCCATTTGTTAAAATCTTCGAGGACTCCTAGAATCAAATTGCCACGCCCGACAAGCAATGGAGCTGACCCAACTGCTAAAACTGCCCAACCATTCTCATTTTCGTAAGATATGAGTCGTAGAATATCTTCGGTTGTTTCTGCTGCACTTGAACCTTTAACTTGACTCTTCACTACAAAGAAACCCCATTGTGTTAACCAAAAACGAGGTGTAAGTGTAAAATCATTCTCTCCTTTGATGTTTCGTCCCACTCGTACAATTTCGAATGTGTTTCCTTTTTCCTTTATGTAGGGGTCGTTCTTGATTTCTACTACTTTCTCTTCGAATGCTTGGATCCAATTTGGATCTTTTCCTCCATAAAATATGATGCTCCTCTCTTGCTTCACCTAAAATATATTTATATATCAAGACATTCAATTAGAACGATAGGGTTTATGCCTTGGCAAAATATTAGAAGAGAACAATCTCACATGGGAAAGATGCAACTTGCAAGGAAGTGATGGCCACCACCAATGATCCTCAACTAATCTCACGGATAGACAAATCCGTAGAAAATTAATTTTTAGGTAGGTGGCCACCACCAATGATATACTTCTCTTTTTGGATAGAGGGAAACTTAATTGCAGGCTGGGCTACAAGTATTTTTGCACCCCAGCACGTGTCACGATTTAATTTTAAATGAAAGATTGTGTTTTTTTTTTTCTTTTTTGAAGTGTCTTTTTTTCTTTTTTTTTTTCTATTTTGAAGTATCTTTTTTTTTTTTTTTTTTTTTTTTTTTTTTTTTTTTTTTTTTTTTTTTTTTTTTTTTTTTCTTTCACATGCTTAACAGTTAACACGGTAAGCTTCTCCTTCAAACTTTAATAATCTCTTTTGTCTTCTTCTCCCACCCAAAACGTATCAGCTTTAAAAAAAAATCTACAACTATGAAATTATCCAAAAACATTCTATCACTTTGGTTCTCCGAATATGAAATTATCCAAACTCCTATCATTAGCTATTAAAAAAAAGAAAGCAAATTCGTCGTATTCACCCAGACCTTGTTTCAATTTGATTTTTTTTTTTTTTTTTTTTTTTAAAGATGAACGGCCTCGGAGATTAGCTTCGAAAATAGAAGAAAAAAAAATAAAAAAAAAAAAACTTCAAATTCAAACTGCGTGAGAAGGGTGAATCTTCGAAAAAGAAAAGAAAAGACATGAAAAAAGACGCTTAACATTTGAAACGGCATGAAAAACTAACGACCCTTAACATTTGAAATGACATGAAAAACTAACGACCCTTAACATTTGAAACGGCATGAAAAACTAACTCAATCTTTTATTTTAAAAAAAAGTTTGTTAAAAATTAGTGCAAACTATTTATTTATTTAATTTAATTTAAATCTTATAGTGACATGTGTGTGGTTATAATCGAGAGAAAATGTGTCAGTGAGATTAGTGACATGTGTGTGGTTATAACCGAGAGAAAATGTGTTAGTGGCCTAATGAGATTATGCCAGAGAATTACAAGGTTAGTGGGTTAATTTACTAATTAATTTACTATATAATGTTTGTAACATTTTCAATTCAAGATATCGAATTATCAAACTCAATTGATATAATTCTTTCCTTCGTGCCATTTCTCTTCTGTTTCCACACTTCCCGTTATCTTCGTTTTGTTACAAAGTTTAAATTTAGATCAATTAAATCATGACACATGAGCGGCTGCAAAAGATGTTTGTAGCCCCGCATGCAACTAAGTTTTGCTTTGGATATATGTGAGTGTCTGTGGCCACCACCAATGATTGAACTCATTCACTCTAAGAGGACATTAATAGTTCCAAGACTCTTCATGATCACTAGGTTAACCATTCATGATTTTTAAACCGGATAAACTAACTCTAGTTATGTGAGTGATATAAAACTTAAAGCTCTGAGAGGGCGTGTGTGATTTATGATTGGGGTCGGAGAGAGAGAACTCTCTGTGATTGTAATAATTTTTAACCTAATGGAGTTTTTTTTTTGTGGATCGTGATTTTTATCGGGGAGTGAGAGGTTTTTTTTTCCAACAAAAACAACATAAGAAAAAGCAAGATAAATAATAACTTACCCAACTCTGCAATCTTGGCTGGTCAATAAATTTGAAAAGGGTGGACTCAGGCCAATTCTTTCCCAATAAAGCAGTAGCTTTTCCCTTTGTGAATGGAATAGCTTCAGTTCCCCAAACTCGAATCAAATGGATTGCATTTGAGAATTCAACCCTTGATTTTGAGTTCAAAACAACAACCAATGGGTCTTGTCTGAGTTGCCAATTCTCCTCAAGATATCTCCAACCTGCAATTTTTGTAGTGTATGGGACAATGTACCACTTCATTGAAGAGCTTACGTACTCAAATTTCTTTCGAGATTCTTCTTCTTCTACTTGAGAATGTTCTTGAATAACTGGGATCCAAACAACCTTATACTTGTCGTCCTTTTTCACTTCCTCGTAAATCAAATGAAATGCTCTAATGTCATCCTCGGAGATGTCTAATCCAGAAATCAACAGGATCACATTCTTGTCTCTCAAAGCATTTTCAACACTAACCTGTATAGTTAATTAAAATTAATCAAAATTAATGTGTTTTTTTCAATTATATTATAAATTTATTTTGTATGGCAATTTATAATCACCTGCAATCTAGTAGAACCATCTATGAAAGGCTTTGCATCAACCTTTCCTTCAATAAGCTTAGGTACAACTAATGTTATCTCAGTGGGAAAATTATCAATGTGATCCACAAGCCATCTATACAAATCAATCTCCTCTGCATATATAACCCGATTATATATATTAATTAATTAACATGTGAGCAACTTAATTAATTAGTAGAAGAAGTACAATAATTAACATATTTGAAAATATGGGCTTGTTTGTTTTAGGAGTGCTAACAAAATCCTACATTGGTTAGGAAAGAGATTGATCCATGATATATATAAGTGAGGACAATTATTTCTATTGGTATGAGACCTTTTGGGTGAAACTAAAAGCAAAATCATGCGGGTTTAGACCCAAAGTGGACAATATCATGGTGTTTTTGTACGGATGACCCACCCCTCGGGGGCCGCGAGATTTTTTAACCCAGTTTGATCTCTCGTGATAAGCGAAGGATACAAATGACTTTGTGCACTTCCTTATCATGAGAGAAGGTCAAAAAACATAAATTTTCATTGTCTCCTCGTGATAAGCGAAGAGTACAAATGATTTTGTGCACTTCCTTATCACGAGAGAAGGTCAAAAAACATAAATTTTCAAAAACTGGGTTAAAAAACCTCGCGGCTCCCGAGGGGTAGGTCATCCGTACAAAAATCCCACAATATCATACCAATGTGGAGATATGTGATCCTTATCAATTGGTTATTAGAGCCATGGTACCCTAGCTGTGTGGAAAGTTCCTCAAATTTCGAACAAAGAGAACTTCCCAGATCGAACAAAAAGTGCTTGAGTAACAAGCAAGACGGCTAGATTGATAGAAGGACTTGGAATAAAAGTCATTCCAAACGGACCGTTTATCTCTAATATTCTACGAACAAAAATTAACCTTGTTGTGTTCGAATGATGCTGAGATGATTTTCAAGTGTAGCGAGTATAGAGTTGATCTTTTCCGCCAACTCACTCAGATACCTTTGTGATTGACCCCTGAAAATATATAATATATTGCCACAATATATAGATTAAAATGATATAAATATGATAAAGTATTATTGAATTTCTCAAATTAATTATATTAACTTACTCAGTCTCATTCAAATAACTTGAAATCTCAATTCTGGAAGCAACAATAATGTGTATAATCCAATAAGAAACCAAAGGAATTTGGCGAAGGACGGATGATAACTCTGAAAGCTCTTTAGTATCATATTTGGAGTAATTTTTGAGTTGGCTAACGTATTTCATTGCTCTCAAGCAACTGTAGATCAAACTGTTGGGGCTAAGAAGCACTTGCCGATATTTGATGGAGTCCAATTGCTTCTTCAACAAAGGGACTCGCTTGATCATTGAAAGTGATTTTGCAAGTGGATCCAACGATGAATAATGGTTGAGATGCCAAATGTCACCATATTCACTTGCAAAAGCAGTCAATGTTAGAACTGCTTTTGCCTCCCATGGGTAACTTACCAATATATCAAGAATATTTAGTGTTGTTTCATGTGCTTTTTCTATACCCGGAGCTTTGCAAGCCAACTGTGGTTAAAAAAAGTTCTAAGAAATCAAAATAATTGAAAAATAACTGTGGTCGAGATAGATTATCCAAAAATGACTTTATTAACTTGATTAACCAAAAATCTTCAAAAATAGAATTATTTCCAAATATAGTATATAGTGCATATTCCAAAGAGACCATAAAATGATGGAAAATTGTAACATCAATTTAGATTAAAATAATAAAAAATATGGCACTTTTTTAAAAAATTTGCGGATATGACAATTTCTATCACTGATAGTATGGTCTATCACTATCGCTGATAGTAGTTTTTTTTTTATAGAATTTTGTCCGTGATAGAAGTCTATCAGTAATAGTCATAAAGTCTATGATAGCACTGATTTTTTGCTATATTTGCAAAATGTTTTAAACTTGCTAAATTTGTAATTATTTTAGACCTAATTGCGGTTTGTGCAACCAACCCTAAAATGAATAGTAGGGTAATTAAAAGTTTAATTTTTCTTGAAAATATTTGTTTTAAAAGTGCTTAAACTATAAGGTATTTCAACCGAGCATAAACCGAATAGGTTATAATTAAAAGTTTATTTTTTCTTGTGAATAATCGATCATCACCTGGCTTGAAACTTTGTGAATGGTACAAAGTGGTGGATCAACAGCATTAACATTCAAGAAATCATCTGAGAATATCAAACGTCCTTCGGTGCCCTGCAATTAAGAATTGTGTTATCTTATCATGAATAATTATATAAACTATATTAATTAAGATAGAAATTAATTAGAAGAAAATAGTAGAAATAATAAGCCTACTTGAGTAACAGTTTCAGTGATTCGGTCTGCAGTTGTGATGATACTTTCAACAAGTGCAATGTAATTGTCGACATCGATCGTCTTCACAACTTTGTCGTCCTCACGATGTTTGGTATATATGTGACTCGTGACGGTCTCATCGGACAAGTGTCTAAGGCTCGGGTCGTCCTTGGTCGAAAGTTTTGGACGGACCAATGGAACAGCAATGGAGTTGTTAGGAACTGATGAAAGAGACATGGTTTCACAAACAAGGAATTGATGAGTTTAGAGCTTCTTTGTAAGCAGAGGGATCGAAGAAAAGAGATTGTTTGTGACATTTGCTCTCATTTCCTCTCTTATTTATAGCTCTTGAAAACTGAAGAAAGATGAGACAAAGCTGAAGACCAAGCGATATCTAGGGTTTTTTTTTTCGCATAGTGAGGTCTTAATGCCAAATAACCCGATTTTTTAAAATATATGTTTTTTTGATCTTGTCTCGCGGTCAGCAAACTCCCTCATTCTGTGAAAAGTCATTCGTAAATTTTAGTGAGCACGATCGCAAAGGAGACGACTATAGTGTCCTCGTGTTCAACGAAAGGTACTACATACTTTTTTCTCGCGACCGTACTCAACGTAGTGCTGATGACGTCAGCAAATGGACAAAAAACATACATTTTCTAGGAAAAATAAAAAAATAATAGAACTGTGAGTCATTTGTGCAAATATCGCCTGATATCTACATTAAATTAAAGTCTAGTCTTTTTTTTTTTTTTTTTTTTTTTTTTTTTTTTTTTTTTTTTTTGATATATATATATATATAATTTTTTTTTTTTGTCTCAATAAGAATATTATTGTGTCCTAGCTAGCTGGCTGAGCGAGAGCTTTAGCTAACAAGCCTTAAAAGTGGGTCCATTATCTTATGAATTGGTCTTAAATTTGGTAGCTTTTTATTTACTTTATTCCAAAAGGGGGGAAGAAAATCTTCATGTGCATCAAGTTTCGAATAAATAAACGATTGAAGAATCATATTTTTTATTTTCATAATTTAGCTTTCATTTATATCAATTTAGAAGTTCCATTTTCATGACTATCTCTTTTGAAATTATAGTTGGTAAATGGTAAATTTTGGAGTTTTATTTAGAAAAAAAAAATGTTTAGTAGAGATTTAAGCTTTATTGTTAGTGGGGATAACAAAAATATAACACATATATCAATTTTTTTTTTTTTTTTTTTTATAGCACATATATCAAGTTACTTATATAGATGTAATAGATAAACTTGAATAATAAGATATTTTGTTTGGTTCGGTAATTGATATGGTATTTTTTTCTTGAGGTTGGAGGTTCAATCCTCTATTGTACTAAAATATTATATATATATATTTTGGTTGGAGAGACATTGTACTGCTTTTTAACCTGTAATAGTACTCGATTCCGATCCAAATTTATCATGTTTTAAATTTAATCTAACTTAGGCTTAGTCTGAGATTGTTGCAACTTCTAAAATAATTTTTGACAATTATACTTAAAGAAAAATCAGCTGTAATATGAATCAAATTAGAGGTTTTAAAATTTTTAACTTTAGACGAACAAATAGATTACCATGTTTGTAAATGAATAATAAATTTTTGTGATTTAGCTAGGACTAAAATAGAAATGCTATAAAAACTGACATAATTTTTGTTGTTAATAACTTATAATTTTTTTTTTGAAATGATAGATTCTTGTAATTTAAAAAATTGCACATTTTTTTTATTAGTGGAAGAGCGGATCAAACCATCAACTTTTGGAATGATAATTGAAGCATTATCCACTGAACTATGTTCAGATTGACAAAAAAATTCACATTTATTTGAACTTATTCATTAATACTTATATTAATGAAAGATTTAAAATGTGATTCATGATAATTTTTCAATATTCTATATAGTTAACTTCAATAAATCTCTCTAACCCTCTTATTTGAACTAAAAAAAAGAACAAATAAAGTATTAGACAAAATATAGAATATATGTTATTTGATACACTTTGAGTATATGAAGATGATGTCTCTTACTTATATACGTGCGTCTTGTCTTCTTATAGACGGTGGGTGAACTCCCAACTACCAAGAAAAAAAAAATCTCTCAAATACATCAACTTTATTTTTAATAGTACAAAAAATCACTTCAAAGTGTACTGTGCAATAATTGTGCAAAATTTTCTTGTAAAAAAAAAGTGCAATAATTTGGTGCTATAATATTCTAATCTTTAGACATGAAACTGTGCAGTCTGTCTTTTTACTTTTGTTCTCTTTTAGTAATTTTTGTTCCTTTTCTCTCATTCTGACATTTGAACAGTTATTGTAGGCAATGACACAAGTAATCTTTCTTGCTTGTTCCACTCAAAAGAGTTTCCGATTCTCTCTTCCCCATGGAACTTGTCTTAAACTTCTTGAATCATAAGCTAATTAGAAATTTAATTCTTTTAGAAAGTTTATTTAGAATTTACTTAATTTTTTATTTTAATGAAATATTCCAGCATAACTATTAATTGAAAATTTACTGTTTTTATTTTTATTTTTTTTTACAACATGCGGACAGTGAAGGATTCGAATATCTAGCCTCTTATTCAAAATTTACTATTTTTCCCCTAAAGAATCTAGCCTCTTATTCAAAATTTACTATTTCTCCCCTAAACTTTAGCATTTATTGAGCAAATTATATCGTCTGTAGCTCGAGTGGGAAGTTACTATTTCTTAATACAAATTTGTTTATCTTTTGTCAAAAAAAAAAAATAAAAATAAAATAAAATAATGTGCAAATTATATATCAGTTGGCCTCAACCTTTTCATCGCCATTATGATCTATAGGCTGGTTCAAGTCCGACTCAAAGTTAAAGTTTGACCGATCCGACTTAGTCTACCCTAATTATTTATTGAATTGGATATGGATCACCTTTTGAAAAATGAACTAGCCCGTTAAAGTTTGACCAGTCTGACTTTGTCTAGCCTAATTATTTATTGAATTGGATATGGACCACCTTTGCAAAATGTAGCCTAATTATTTATTGAATTGGATATGGATCACTTTTTGAAAAATGAACTAGCCCATGAGTCGGTTGGCTTACTGCACAGGTACGTGATTGTTTAATAATTTTTTGAAAATATGTCCTAAGTAGAATAAAACCCCACCTCTCTTCTATTTTAGGCGGAACGCTCACCCACAACACCAAGTGGTTGTTCAATAATGCTTAAGAAAGTTTAGATTTAAAATAATTACAATTATTAGTTTGATGTTTTAATAGATATAACCCCAAAAGTTTAGGGTTGTAAATTAATTTTTAATTTTAATAAAAAATTTAGAAGTGTATTAAACAAATAAAAAGTTTCTTAAAAAATTATATATTATTGTATTTTCCCAATTTTAAATTATTTTAAAAACTCAAACTCGTTTTTTTTTTTTTTTTTTTGGATTCAAACTACAGATCTCTTTGTCATCAACACATACATATATCAGCTGAGTCAACTCACACTTTGACATTAAACTAATTTTTTTGTAGCAATGTTTCAAGTATATAAATAATTTGTATACTCTACAAATAATAGCATTTCAATTGTATATAAATATCTAGGAACCTATACTCTATAAATTAAAAACATTACTAAATCAAAAAATTACAAAAGTACTAAACCACTCTTTAAAATTTGAATAATTATAATGGGTGACAAAATTAGTTGTCATATTTACAAAAATATGTCACATAAATAACTAATTTGCAAATATGACAATTTTTTAAATTTTCGAGTCTATTGGACTTCCAGCTTGTTCTAAATTATTTGCATTACATTTCATAACAACGCAAATAATCAACCACTTTAAGTGAACCTTTCCTAGAAGTTTGAAATACCTGACAAAGAAAATCTTCCTCTACTTTAGATTGAATTCTGAACAACTCTTGTATCACTATCCACAAATCCTTTGCATTTTCATAACCGAAGAGTTGTGTGGCTACTTTAGGGGTCATGGAATTATACCGTCAATCGAGTAGTAGTTAGTCAACAACGAGCCATCATTCATATTGTATTTGACTCGTTGCATTGTAGGAGAGTCCCTGATCGGTCCCATCGAAGAAGTTGTTGCCTGAGCCACTACTGCTGTTGAAGTCGGAACTCGCCGCCAAGGCCGAGGAGGTCTAGCAGGTGTCGAGAGATTGTTGATGCTGGCGATCTCCAAACCTTCTGCTGCATCAGACACCGCTGCTGTTGTCATGGAGGAACTCGTCGCCGCTGACCACTCCACGGACGACGTGCGCGCTTCTAGTGCGCCGAAGCCTGCTGGCGTACCCAATGAAAAAGGACATAAATCATTGCCTGTAAGATGCCCTTCAAGACGATAGCTTGGAGAATAGGCATCACAAGAGTTTTCCATTAGAGATAGTTCTCTCTATCAAGCTTGCTTGTCGTAATCTGAATTAAAAGTTGATTGAGAGGAGGGCTAGAAAACGTAGGATTGGCAGAGGATTTGGTAGCTTTGAAGAAGTAGTAGTTAGCCATTTTAGAGGCTTTAATACCAAATGAAAGATTGACCCAGAGAGAAAAGTAAGACAATTGAGGTAACTTGTGGCGGTTGATAGCACACTAAATGGACTATCTTTAGAGCCTTTATTATGCTAGTTTTGGAGTTTAAAGGAATGTTTTAATGATATTATTTATCTAAATTGTAGACTTCGAGCATTTGGAGCAAACCAGAGCTTTTTAGAAGTTATGGCATGAAAAATTAGCTTAAAATATGAACTTTTATGACCAAGAGCCATGCCGAGGGGATAGCGTCGAGACGCTATGGGAGTGTCGAGACGCTCCAAAATGAAGTTTTCAAGCCAGAATTCCCGAGGGGACAGCGTCTCGACGCTCTGCAGAGCGTCGTGATGTACAATCTTAGTTTTCAAACCTGGGTGCCACACAGCTCACCCAAGGAGCACCCAGACCACCACGCCACTCAACCATTTTTGTTATACATTCCGCATTTGTAAAACATATACCTGTAGCGTCGAGCTATAGCGTCTCGACGCTATGCTCGACGCTGGCTTTCCAAATCAGTTTTCACACGTTTTTAAGGGCAGCGTCGAGACGCTATGACGATTTTTCCTATAAATGCATATTTTTCTCCATTCGACGGGGAAGCCAATTTTTTTTGGAGATTTGAACCCTAATTTCGAAATACACTCATTGGAAAGGCGTGCGGGACAATCTAGAGAGCTGAGGAAGAGATTTGGAGGCTCGGGAACGTGCAGATCACATCGGGAACGAGGCTTGGCACGCGACAAAAGTTTTTCCCCTTTTACCTTTGATTTTATTGTTTATTTTATGGATTCTAAACATTGTCTAAGCATGATTTTAGTGATTATGAGTAGCTAGACTTTTACTTAGGGGATTGATGTAATCGTTTTAGTTTTCATGTTTGATTAATCTAATGTTTTTCATATTGCAACAATTGTTCTTGTGTTTGTTTGCTTAATGCTTTTATCTTTTGGCCAAAGTATAAATTGTTGATTGCTTTAATTCTAGCTTGAAAGAGTAGATTTTAGAGTAGAACTCAAACACTTGACTACTTGTAAATTCTTGCATGAAAATGAAGAATTCTCTTAGAGGCCGATAATAGAAGTTGCTTAATGCCTTTCTTTTCTTTTAAAACTAGACATACATGTTGATTTTATATTAAGGGAAGAGAATTAATAGAGCTCTAGCGAGTCTTTTATGAGTTTTGTACTTCTTGGCTTATAATTGTATACATGACTATTTTTGGATTAATAGATTTATTATGCATGAATCTATTCGATGAAATCAATTCTCTAGGTTTTCTCTCCTAAATGTTTCCATTACTTTTCAGCCATTTAATTTTCACTCAATTTCAAAGTCTTTTTAATCTAAATAGAATTTGTGGTTAGTACCTACGGTACTCAATTGATCTAGAAAACCAATCCTGTGGACGATACTTTTTACTTAAATCACTATATTAAAACTTGACCCGTACACTTGCGGTACGCACTAAATCACGCAACAACGGTATATTTCAATAGTTGTAGAATGATGAGAATACAACCTATTTATATAATAACCCTAATAGGGTTAGAGTTTTTAGATAATGAAACAAATATATGTCGCCAGCCAAATAGAAAAAATGTTACAAATAAATATATCATCTATTATCTTACTAAATAAAAACTATGTTTCTAATGTATTTCTCAAAATTTTCGTTGTATTTTTTTTCCAATTTTCATGCGGATCCAATATTTCTCTCCCCTCGTTTTGCACCATTCTCTTCTCTCTCCCATTGTCATTATGTGATTTGAGTTATGTTATTTATTCTAACTTTTTTTATTTTAATACTTCCTTATCTTTTAGTTTTTTTCCTTTTTTTCTCTCTTTCTTTTTTTTTTTTTTTTAATCTTTTGGTTTTTTTTTCATGAGTCTTTAGTTATTATTTTTTTTTAAATCTCTATTATTTTCCCTCAATAACATTTATTATTGAACAAAAGAAATGTAAGTAAACTCGATTATTTAACCTTAAATAAATGTCTCATTAAGAAGTCGACAAATAAAAATATATATATCGATAATATGTTGTGCAATAAATTAATGATCACCAAAATTTTACAAAGTGTTTGCCAAACAATTTATTAATTAGTCTACTTATATTAACTCATGTAAGTCGACATCATTTAAGGAGAATGGGTCGGAGTGAGAGATTAAATTGGAGATCAAATTTGATCAACATTTGAGTGATAGTTTTTTTTTTTCTTTTTTCTTTGAGATTGTATTAAATATTATAAACTCTTTTATATTTGTTATAATGCATGTTATATATATTTTATTATATTATATGTACTAAATTTTATTTCGACTATAAAACAATAAACATTAAATAATTATCAAACATTTAAAAAAAAAAAATAAACAATGTTATTAAATGGGCCTTAATATACAAATATTGAAAAGTAGAATAATAATCCCACATAAGGCATTAACTCGACCTTCTATTGCAATAAAAGTCCACATTCAACAAAATACAAGAAAGAAACAGAAGACATCTTCAATTTTTTTTTCTTTTTTTTCTTTTCTGAAGATAACTTCAAGTTAGGTGCTTGGGAAATTTAGATATTTTAATATGGTTTTTTGATCAACACTAAAATTAGATGGAACAAATATAGATGACTTTCTTGAAACAAAAAAAACTTAGAAGGGTGAAGTATAATTGGCCTCTAGTATATATTTGGCTCCATATCTATCTTATGAACATGACTGAAAATTAACCTTGTTCTCGAATGCTGTTGAGATGATTTTCAAGTGTATCGAGTATAGAGCTGATTTTTTCGGATAATTCATACAAATACTTTTCTGGTTGACCCCTGAAAATATAGCAACAAAAACCCAATAATAAGTTATTTTGAACACTTCTAATATCCTTAATAAACAAAAACTCAATAATAAGTTATTTTGAACACTTCTAATATAGTTTCCCTCAAGAAAAAAAAATAATAATTAAGTTATTCTACTCAAAGGCCAAATAAAGAAAACCAGTATTGAAGTTCATTTATAATAAAATAACAAAGTGCATTCAATGAATTGTTTTTCAGGTAAAATAAAGTAGGTTGGTTGCATAAATTGCAATTAGGCACAAAATAATAGTAAATATAGCAAAAATATAAAATATTTTTATAAATATGCTAAAAAATCAGTGATACTCACCGACGACCATTGACAAAATTATATGAAAAAAGGACTGGTTGCACAAATAGCAATCAGACCCAAACTAATTGCAAATTTAACAAACTTTAAAATGTTTTGCAAATATGGTAAAAAATCCGTTTCTATCACTGATAGACTTTATATCATATCACTGATAGACTTCTATCAGTGATAGACTATTATCACTGATAGACTATTATCACTGACAAAAATCTATAAAAAGCTGAGGTGGTCAGCGATAGACTTCTATCAGCCATAAGATATCAGCGATAGAAATTGTCATATCCGCAAAATTCTTAAAAACATGCTATATTTTTAATTATTTTATTTTAAATTGTCATCTGTTACAATTTACCTAAACAAAAATATAAATGTATCAGTTAGGTATCACTAATAGTTATTGCTATGCTATAGAGACTATCACTGTCATATTTACAGATCTTTTAAAAAAAAAATATTATATTTATAATTATTTTATTCTAAATTATCGTACAATTTTCCAATAAAATAAATATCATCCTCCAAAGATATGTACAAAAATATCTAAATTTTATGAATTATATAAGTTGACAGCTTTTTAGGGTTTACTATATAATCATTTTCTTTTTAATCTTCTTTAAATAAGCTTATTTACACTTTTTTTTAATCTGATGAAAATGTAATATAGTAAAAAAAAAGGTTTTTTTTTTTTATTTTTTTTATCCTTTTTCAAAAAAAAAAAAACAAAAATATATATATATTATGGTAAAAAACACCTTTTTTTTTTTATTTTATCTTTTTTTTTTTATTTTTTTTTTAAAAAACAATAATATGCTTGACTTTTGATGTGAATATATGTTTTATGCAAGTTGAGGTATATCATATTTTTTAACATTAAGGAAGCTACGATACTCATCGACTTTAGGAAAAGTAAATTTTTGACCTAGAATTAATTACTATCAAGCTTTTCTAATTGCCATATATATATGAACAAAAGCAAAACAGCCATAAAATTCAATTTAATTTGACAACTTAAAATATAGAAAGAAATTATTATGAAGATTACTAGAATCGACAAGGATAATTATAATACTTACTCGGTCTGATTCAAATAACTTGAAATCTCAACTTGAGCAGCAACAATAATGTGTATTACCCAATAAGAAACCAATGGAATTTGTCGAAGGACCGAAGATAAATCTGAAAGTTCCTTTACATTATCATATTTGGAGAATTTCTTGAGTTGATTCATATATTTGATCGCTCGCAAGCAACTGTAGATCAAACTGTTGGGGCTAAGAAGCACTTGTCGATATTTGATCGAATTTAATTGCTTCTTCAACAAAGGGACTCGCTTGATCCTTGAAAGTGATTTTGCAAGTGGATCCAACAATGAAGAATAATGGTTGAGATGCCAAATGTCTCCATATTCACTTGCAAAAGCACTCAATGTTAGAACTGCTTTTGCCTCCCATGGGTAACTTACCAATATATCAAGAATGTTTAGTGCTGTTTGGTGTGCTTTTTCTATGCCTGGAGCTTTGCAAGCCAGCTGAGAAGAGATCAAATTCCACAATTTAACAATAATACATAATTTAGAAGTTATTTCAAAAGCAAATATGTTTTATGAAATATTGAAAGATATTATAAACATTGTCAACATGATCATAGCTCAGCGGTATTGAAATCTACATCTATACCTCACATTTGTTGTACTAAAAAAAATTATAAACATCATTGCATACAAAATTAGGTTAAAATATCATATTGGTCAATATACTTTGAGATATCCATTCCATTTTAGTCTCTATAGTTTAAAATTTTCAAATTTAATCCCCGCACTTTCAAGAAAATATACAATGTGAATATGTTTCCAAATTTATAGAAGAAAGGTTGATAATTTTTTTTTTTTTTTTAAACTTAAATTAGATGATATGAACTAATTTTAAGATTTGTTGACAACACAAGGACTAAATTTAGACATTTTAAAATACAAAGACTAAAATAGAACCAGTCTCGAACTACAGGGACCAAAATATAATATGAAAAAAAGATTTATTTATATAAGATTAGGGTCAATTTAGCTTTTTTTTTTTTTGAATGACCTCGCTTGATATTTTGTGAAGGGTACAAAGTGGTGGATCAACTGGATTGACGTTCAAGAAATCATCTGAAAATGTGAAAGGTCCTCTGATACCCTGCAATTAGTCATAAATATCACAAATGTATAAATTAGGGGGGAAATTATAGGAAAGTTGATACTATATAAAATGCCTACTTGAGAAATAGTTACAGTGATTCGATCTGCAGTTTTGATGATACTTTCAACAAGTGTAATATAATTCTCGACATCGATCTTGATTTTATCGTCGTCGCAGTGTTTAGTATATAAGTAACTGGCGACGGCCTCATCGGAGAAGTGTTTTAGGCTTCGATCCAAGGCTGGGTTGGTATGAAGTGATAGAGACATGATTTAAGAAAAAAGAAGATATTGGAGAGTTTAGAGAAAGTGCAAAGCAGGGAAAGAAGAGTTTGTTGTGCTATTTGCTCTTGTTTCCTACTGCCAAATGTATAGCTCTTGAGAAGGTAAGAAAGAATAGTCAAAAAGAAAAAGAGCAAAGTAATATGTGCCCGGGGTATTTGTACGGATAACCCTTCCTATCTTCCCCTCGGGAGGCGTAAATATTTTTGACATTGTCTTGAAATTTTATGTTTTTTTGACCTTCTATCGTGATAAGCAAGTGTTTTCTACTTGTGAAAAGTCATTCATATCCTTCGCTTACCTCATATAATAATTGTCTCCTCGTGATCGTGCTCAGTGAAGGGTACTACAGATTTTGTGCAATTGCTTATCACGAGAGAAGATCAAAAAAACATAAATTTTAAAATTCGAGTCAAAAAACCTCACGACCTCCGAGCGGTGGGTCATCCGTACAAAAATCACATGATAACCCTTAGTCACTTTTGTCACACTTACAAAATAAAAGAATATTGTGTGCTAGCTGACTCTGTTAGCTTTTCCTAGCAATGTGGTAAAAAAGTGGGTCCATTACTCCCTTTTTTGTTCTTGAATTCATCTTAGCACATGCACAAAAACTTAAAAGTAGTCCATTCATATAGTTCATCTTTTCAATAGTACGGGTGCTGTTATTCACATCTTTAGGTATATGTTTATATTCATGAAAAAAGGGAAGAGAGAGAGAGGGAAAATCTTCATATAGTTTAAAATAAATAAAAATATAACATTTGTTGTCTGGCGATTCTAGTTTGCTGGTCGGGCTCGAGTTTCGGTGGAACCGAGATCCAGGTGAGTCCCTTCTCGGATCGTGCCATGCTTCTGCTCCAGTGACCTACAAGGAGAAGAATAAGATAGCTTACTAAACTTAAGATCCGTAGAGTGAAATACTCTTTTTTAGTTCAACAAAGGGTGGTGCAAACCTCCGACCTCAAGAGAATGAATACATGTCAAAATTGTCTAGTCTTCAAAATTTTTAGTAGTCTTCAACATTTTCTTAATACTTTAAAGTTTAACCAAGTAATATTGTTGATATAGAACAACATAATATTTTTAAAATGAAAAATAACACCAAAAACCTAATAAACAAGTCAACCGAACCGTAAACCTAACTCAATTAGTTAAGGTATGATTAATTAATATTAAGTGTAATCAATACTAATATTAATTAA
Source organism: Herpetospermum pedunculosum (assembly GCA_028017165.1). Taxonomy (NCBI): domain Eukaryota; kingdom Viridiplantae; phylum Streptophyta; class Magnoliopsida; order Cucurbitales; family Cucurbitaceae; genus Herpetospermum; species Herpetospermum pedunculosum. Next base: position 3,273,287 of record CM051524.1, on the reverse strand, counting down.
TCCTGGCTTAACTAATTGATTATTTAATTTCTCTATCTATGATTTCTCTATTATAGATTTAAATTAGAAAACGTTCATGTAATGGGCTCTGTCTTTGTATGTTTCTCACATACGAATGAAGTATTCTTTTCAAAAAAAAAAAAAAAACTAATTAATATTAATTACGGTTTAACTAATTTATTATTTAATATTAATTAATCATGCCTTTAAGTAATTGTTGATATAAAACATCATAATTTTGTATATAGATATGATCAGAGTTTTAAATTTTCATCGATTCTTCCATATGTTCATGGGTTCACATCGACATGAAGGATGAATCAACATTTTTCATTATATCTTACAAAATTCGATGAAATATAACAAAAATATCACTATAAGTCCAACCTACATACATCTGATTCTTCGTTATTTGGTCGTCACATTTTGTCGAGGTTAAAGGTGTGTAAGACCATACAAATTATAGTTATTAACTTAAACTTTTGAGTTTCTTCTCGAGAATAATAATCTCTCGTCACAAAGACGCATCATTGGTTTTAATCTCTTGGAAAGATACAATTCATTAGGTTTCTTGCAAAAGAGATATATTATTCATGGCTTGGTTTGCTTTTGAAGAACATCCTGCTCTTTACACCAGACAGCTAAGGGAATGAGAATCATTTTGACAGCAAGAATAATCACTTTCACTTTCTACTTCTGAAGGGTGAAAAAAGGAAGTTATCCACTGATTTAATCCGTACAAAATGAGATCTTTGTCTCTTTCTAAAAAACACAAGGAAACATCCAGTTGTCTGTGTGTTTAAGGCAAGAATAGATTCCAACCAGCTTTAGCCATGCATAGACATTCCTTAGGCAAAAACAACGGAAAATTGAAACTTATAGTGAATCTTTGTCTCAAGTTTTTCCTCTCCTTTACATATATTAGGGTTTTCTCTCTCTTTTTTTTTTTTGTTTGAAATAGTTTTTTTTCGTGAGTGTCCGGGTCAGGCTCTCACCCGTAGGAAATTAATTCTTAGGTAGAATGGGCCAGGCTCCCACCCGTAGGAAATTAATTCTTAGGTAGAATGGGCCAGGCTCCCACCCGTAGGAAATTAATTCTTAGGTAGAATGGGCCAGGCTCCCACCCGTAGGAAATTAATTCTTAGGTTGATGGTTTTTTTTTGTTTTTTTTTTTTAAATGATACTTCATTGATGATCAAGAGAAATAGAGAAGGAGATGCTAGAGAAAAGTCTTCCAATTGAGTACAATGATAGATAAATCATAGTTACAAAATAATTTAGATTTCAAGCACCACGAAACAACATTGAGGATGATATCGTCCCAAAACTGAAAAAAAGTCTTCGAACTATCATTGAAAATTCGGTTGTTTCGTTCCAACCACAAGTTCCATAAAATAGAGTTTCTTTTTTTTTTTTTTTTTTTGAAAATAGAGTTTCTCTCTCTACTTAAAATAAAACACATGTCAAATTTTGATTGGGTCTTGTTGTATTGTTGGGAAGTATGATATGGTAGTTTTTTTTGTTTTTTTACGAATGAGATGAGTGTGTAGGCAGCTTACACGCACTCCGACGTAAAAAAAAACGTAATAATTAAATAAAATTATTTATAAAAAATGCCTACACCCATCCGACTAATCTCGAAACAGATCATCTGACCCTACAACATTTCACTGTAAAAAAAAATAAAATTATTTATAAAAAAATAGATATAGTTGGTAAAATATATATATATATATATATATATCCTTTTAGATTCCAAACTTTCAAAATTATTTTATTTTATTTTATTTAAATTTTAGTCTAAAAACTTTTAAAATGTTTATTTTATACCTTAAACTCTTTTAATTTATTTTATTTTTAAAGAAAAAACACATTTTACTGCTTACCATTATTTTGCTATTAACAAATCAATGATGCGACTACAAGTAAATAATGTGCACATATATTGAAGATGAATTAGGGCAACATAGGTTTAGATTTTACACTTAACTGGGTGAGAAATTTGAAACATTTTACTTGCTAGTTCATACATTATAAGCTAGTTGAGTTATGTTTATGTTGATAACATAGACTAACTAAAACAATTAATAAATGAGTAGATATTAGATGAAATAATAGCAAAGACTAAATTGATTATATTTTAAAAGTTCGGAAGTTGAATAAACATTTTAACTGTCGAAGATCAAAATATATTTTTTTTAGGGAAATTGTAGTAAATGACAATTTAAGACTTATTGTTTGCAAATATAGCATGTTTTTAAAAAATTTGCGGATATAGCAATTTCTATCGCTGATATCTTATGACTGATAGAAGTCTATCGCTGATCACCTCAGCTTTTTATAGATTTTTGTCAGTGATAATAGTCTATCAGTGATAATAGTCTATCACTGATAGAAGTCTATCAGTGATATAATAAAGTCTATCAGTGATAGAAACGGATTTTTTTGCCATATTTGCAAAACATTTTAAAGTTTGCTAAATTGCAATTAGTTTGGGCCTGATTGCTATTTGTGCAACCAGCCCTTTTTTTTAAGTTTAAAAATTACATTAGATATTTTAAAAGTTTAGAAAAAATAATAATAATAATAATAACGAAAACGGTAACCGATGTCAATTTAGAGTAAAATAATTAAAAATATTAGATATTTTGAAATTTTAGACAAAAATAATAAATAATAATAATAATAATAATAACGAAAATTGTAACCATGTCAATTTAGTGTAAAATAATTAAAAGTATAACACTTTTAAAAAAAAATTGCAAATGGGGCAATTTCTAGGCTGTTTTTTAATAATATTCCATTTTTTAAAACTTATTATAAAAATATTGTAAGTTTGAAACTATTTATAAAAATATTGCACAAGCAAAGATCGGCTTTTGAAAAGACGACCTTGCTCCACATGGATTCAGTTTGTACTTCTTTTATTAAAAAAATTGATATCTTTTTACTCGGATATTCAAAATTTTCAAAAAAGGTATGGTTGGAAAGCTAACAGCGAGAGCTTCAATTTGATACGTGGTTTCACTATTTTTTGGAGTTGTGTATCAAAAGATAGAGACCATCGAAGTTAGACTATAGTTCTTCAAATTTTAGAACTGGAGATTGTTTTTAGGAGTGCATTAAAAAATTGACATCTTTTTACCCAGATATTAAAAAAATTCGAAAAAAATACGGTTAAAAAGATAACACAGAGAGCTTCAATTTGATATCTAGTTTCACTATTTGTAGAGTTGTGTATTAAAAGATACAGATCGTCGAAATTTAGCTACAGTTTTGAAGTTTTTAGTCGTATCTCCAGTTCTGGGTTTAGTGAACTTTTCATAACTTTGACGATATATATCTTTTGATACACAACTTCAAAAATAGTGAAACTAGGTATCAAATTGAAGCTCTCTATGTTAACTTTCCAACAATACCCTTTTCGAAGTTTTTGAATATCTGGGTAAAAAGATATCAATTTTTAAATGCACTCCTCAAAATAATATTCAGTTCTAAAATTTGCAGAACTATAGTCCACTTCGATGGTCTCTATCTTTTGATACACAACTCCAAAAATAGTGAAACCACGTATCAAATTGAAGCTCTCGCTGTTGGCTTTCCAACCATACTTTTTTGAAAATTTTGAATATATGAGTAAAAAGATATCATTTTTTTAATAAAAGAAGTACAAACTGAATCCATGTGGAGCGAGGTCGTCTTTTGAAAAAAGACGATCTTTGCTTGCGTGGTGGAGGTCGTCTTTTCAAAAGAGGACCTCGAATTAAAAGTGCAATATTTTTATAAATAGTTTCAAACTTACAATATTTTTATAATAAGTTTTAAAAAAATGCAATATTATTAAAAAACAGCCCAATTTCTATCATTAATAGTAATCTATTGCTGATAGTAATCTATCGCTGATAGTAGTCTATCACTGATAGTAATTTATCACCTTAGTTTTTTTATAGAATTTTGTCAGTGACTATCACTAATAGTAGTCCTATTAGTGATAGTCATATATATATATATATAACGATAGTAGTCTATCAGTGGTAGTCATTGATTTTTTGTCATATTTGTAAAATATTTTAAATTTGACTATATTTTCCATTATTTTAAGCCCGATTGTTGTTTAAGCATTTAACTCTAATAATAATTTATAAAACTTGTTGTAGAGTAAAGAAGAGAGAGTGAGAGATGAAATTGAAAACAAAGGTCATGGAAGATAGAAATGAAGGAAAGAGAGAAAATAGGAGAAGTTGTTTATCTGACGAAGAAGAAATGAAAAGTTACGGAAGAAAAAAATCTAAGTAAACGGGCGTGAAGAGTTTTTTTATTTAAAAAATAATATAAATATTCAGCCAATCAAATTGTGAAACGTGTTGGGCTGCAAAAGATACTTGTAGCCCGGGCTGTAAGCAAGTTTTACTCTTATAAAATTTGTACTCTTTTGCTTGTACTCTATTGTTCTTCAATAGAAAAAAAATAATATTATTTATAAAATTACATTCTTTTCTTCAAGAAACGAGTTTATAAGGGCTTGTTTGGTAACGTTTTCCCGTTTCCTGTTTCTTGTTCATGTTTCTCATTTTTTAAGAAACGGACTTGTTTGATAACTATTCCCATTTCTTGTTTCTAAATTTTGAGAAACGTTTCTAAAAAAAGGCAAAATTTGAGAAATTTCAAAAAGGTGTTTCTCCCAGTTCCGTTTCTCTTTATATTAATTTGTTCCCAAAATGATGATAAATTAGTGTTGGTTCATTGGCAAGAGAAACACCCAAATAAACTCATTCAAATCCTCATTATAACACTTTTTGTTGAGGACGACACTTTAAACTTTGCAAATTAGCATTTCAATATTTTTAAATCAGTTTAAATTTCCCACTATTAAATATTAGATTCACAAATAGTGATATTTTAGTTATATAAGATAAATTTATCTATAATATAATTGAAATGTCGATTCACCTCTCATGTCGATATTGAGCTCATTGACACGTAGAAATGTCTACACGTCAACGAAAATTTAAAACATGACCCATAACAAACAATGACGAATGACAATGACTTCGAGATTTTAGAGCAAGGAAGGCATCATCCTCGAGGTAGGGAAAAATGTTTAACTATCGAAAAATTTTCACTGCAAAATGTTATTGAACGTTGTTTTGGCGTGTTGGAGACTCGCTTCCCTATTCTTAAATAAACGTCTCCTTATCAACACACAAAAACATATACCAAATCAAATCAAATTGCAATTTATTTTTTATTTATTTATTTTTTAATGCATGTTATATCTTTTTTATATTATGTATACTAAATTTTATTTAAATTATAAAAAAATAAAAAATAAAACATAAAGAGAAAAAAGAAAAAAGAAACAATTAACAAAAAAAAATTATCAAACATGACGATATTTCTATTTTTTTTCTTTTCAACAAACAAGAAACAAGAAACGTTATCAAACAAATATGTGTTTCTGTTTCTTTTTTTTCTTCAAGAAACAAGAAACAGGAGTAGTTATCAAACATGTTTCTGTTTCTGGTTCTAAAAAAACAGGGAACAATAAACAGGGAACGAGAAACGGGAAATAGGGAACAAGAAACAGGAACGTTACCAAACGGGCCCTAACTTTCCTTAAAAAAAAAAAAAAAAAAAAAATCTTGTATAAAAGTTAAACTCTTTCGCCAAAATTTTCACTAAATCTTAATTTTCATATTGTCATCTAGAAATCTAAATTAGCATAATTTTACTTATTAAACATCATTTAAAAAATTTCTTCGCCGTGTTATTATATGTTCTTATTTACTATAGTTTTTTTTTTTTTTTTTAACATGTGAGAATGAGGGATTGAACTCGTGATCTCATAATCCCCAGTTTATACAATTATGTCAGTTGAGCTATGTTTATATCGACATGTTCTTACTTACATATCAAACATTTCTCTATCTTTTAATTTATGTGGTATTTAACATGAATTCAATACTTTGCCTTCAAAAAAAAAAAGTTCAGTAACCTAAAAATTATATTATTCTCTATAGCAAGGGATATATATATCACAATTTGCTACCAAAATTATCCAAAACTTGAAGTAATTAGAGAGGATTTATTTGGTAGACTAAACATAACTTAATGGTAATACAAATGTACCTTTCCACATTTCGCATTATTGAATGTTGAAATCCCTAATGTCATCAAATATCAAATATGGCCTGACTGGAAATTTGAACCACGAAAATTAGTGTGAAATGTATTTCCAACATTTTTGTCTGGTGTTTGATAGCCGCATGTAATTTCTTTACCATCATGCATGAACTACGAAATCAAATTAAATTGGAAGAGATAATTAACATCCGTTCGATAAAATTAAGCTTATAAACAATACTTTCATCTATGTGTTTATTTGTTTTATTACAAAGTTTTGAAAACTAAAATATAGTAGATCCCGTTTAATAACAATATTTTCATCTTTTGATTTTTTATCTTTAAAAATTAAACCTATAAACACTACTTCCACATTTATTATTTCTTTTGTTTTGTTATCAATCTTTTACCCGTGTTTACAAAATTCAAACAAAGTTTTTGAAACTAAGACCCCGTTTGATAACCATTTGGTTTTTAGTTTTTGGTTTTTGAAAATTAAGCCTATAAATCATACATCCATATGTGAATTCCTACAATGATTTTCATCTTTGTTAAAAAAACATTACAACTCTTAGCCAAATTCTAAAAACAAAAGCAAATTTTTGAAAGCTTATTTTTTTCTTCTTCCAAATTTTGACTTGGATTTTGAAAACACTTAAAAAGATAGATAACACAACCAAAGAATTCATATGTGAATGTATTGTTTATAGGGTTAATTTTCATAAACAAAAAATCAAAAAACAAATGGTTATCAAACGGAGCCTAAAAAATCTAGTTTTTATTTTTGGAATTTGGCTTAAGAATTCAAATGTTACGTTTTCTTGAGAAGGTTGAAAGCCATCGTAAAGAAATGGTGAGAAAACATACATAATTTTAAAAAAAATTAAACTAAAAATCATATGATTATCAGTCGGGACCGTTAGTTTTTTAATTTTTTTTTTTTTTTTTTTGAAATTTAGTTAAGAATTCAAATGTTTCATTCGAAAACATGAAAATCATCCTAAAGAAATTATGAAAAAACAAGCACACTTTTTAAAAATAAAAAACTAAAATCAAATCGAGGCCTAAATAAGCTAGATCATCATGTTATTCAAACCATTCCTTCTCCAATTGCAGGTAAGGATTGTATTTGTTGGGTTCTTGATAAAACAAGTCTCTTCTCAGTGAAATCTATGAATGGTATCTTTTCTGTCTCCTTCTTCCACGATACAAAATTCAGGAAATCTCTGAAAGACTCTTTACCCAAAAGAAAATGCAAAAAATTCTTCTTTTAGACTGCGATTCACAAAGGTTTAAACATCAAGCTCGTCTTCCAACGATGTGTTTTAATCCAAATTGGTGTGTGCTTTGCAAAATGAATGCAAAAACTATGGATCATATTTTTCTCCATTGCCCCTATGCTAAAAGTCTTTGGTCTTCCACTCTTTTAAATGATTCTAATATGTTATCTATTCTCCCGAACAAACTTGAGAATTTTATGTCTCATTGCCTTGCTATGCCCCAAGTAAATGTTAAACATATTATGTGGTGCAACATCTTTAGGCCATTTTATGGTATATTTGGTTGGAACGACAGGATTTTTAGTGATAAATCAAAGTCCATTCATCAATTATGGGAGGTGATTATCATCAATGCTGCTTCATGGTGCTCCAAATCGAAGTTGTTTTGGAATTATGATTCTTCTACTATAGCGTTTAATTGTGAGGCTTTCCTCTAGCCTCTCATTTGCACTCTATTTTGTAGTATTAAAAAAAAAAATGTTATTCAAACTATTAAAACTGAATCAGAAAATAAGTGAATCAGAAAATTAATATATATAATATTACAATCTGTACAAATGTACCATTGAAGATAAGATATGGTTCATATTATACTTGAACCAAATTTCAATCTAGTTATAACATATTCTATTCTTTGGACCGAAGCAGTGGATTTCCAGAGTTCTCTTTACTATTGTCTCTTCATTCCTATTCTTCTTAGACCTATAAATACCAAAATCCAATTCAAATAAACTAACCCTTTTTCTTTCTTCTCAAAATCTGTCCTAGGGTTTTTTTATTCCGTTTTTCTTTTAACTCTCCATTTCATTTCTTCAAACATGTCTCTTGTTCATCCCAAATCGCAAAACCTCAAAGAGCGACTGAGCCTCGATCACTTCTCGGACGATGTCGTTACAAATCATATTTACACCAAACATCGTGAAGATGATAATATCAAAATTGATATCGATAGTTATATCTTACTAGTTGAAAGCATCATTATAACCGCAGATCGAATCACCGATAGTGTTTCTCGAGTATTACCAATGACTCTAATATCTATACACTTAGTCTCTTTTTTTTAAGATCATTTGATTGTATTGTATACATATAATTTGTTTTGACTGCAGGTAATTGAAGGGCGTATAGCATTTGGAAGTGATTCTTATGCTGCTTCACTCAATCTACCTCTTTGTACTCTACATCGTATCTCTAGTGAGGTCATTCATTAAAGCTTTATAGATATATGTATATTTTAAATTCATTAAGTGTTTAAAATTGTCAATTAAATGAGTATGGTTGTTTAGAAAAAAAAATTAAATTAAATGAGTATGGCATCTCATGTGCCTATTTTCATATTGATCTAAAAGTTTCACTTCATCTAAACTGTTTAGATTTTTTTTTTCTTTTTTTCTTGGAAAATCAATAACACTTCATTCAAAGTACATTATGTTTTTCTTTTTTTCTTTCTTGGGAAATCAACAATTGTGTCCAAAATTTATTCTTTTATTTGATAATGATTTTATTTTTAACTTTCTGCATTAAAAAAAAAAAAATTAAGTATGTCTCCCGAAGTGAGCATAACTCAACAACGATAACAATAATTAACTTGTATTCTTTTCTTTGAAGTTGGAGGTTCAAATCTAAATACCCATAGTTATTGTGCTAAAAAAACACATGATTCTAACCTCTAACATTTTGATCAAAGACATATATTTTAACCAATTTTACTATACTAAATTGACATAAAAATCAAAATTTAATACACTGCCAAAATTGGGGGTTTTGTACGAATGGCCCTCCCTTCGGGGAGCGTAAGATTTTTTAAATTTCCTCGAAAATATTTATGTTTTTTGACTTTCTCTGGTGATAAGCAAGTTCTCTCCTCTGTGAAAAGTCATATGTGTCATTCGTTGAGCACGAGAGCACTACAATTATCTTCTCGTGATCGTACTCGACGAAGGATACTACAGACTTTGTTGGCTTGTTTATCATGAGAGAAGGTAAAAAAACATAAATTTTTAAAAATCGAGTAAAACAATCTTACGCTCCCGAGGGAGAGTCTTCCATACAAAACCCCCAGCTAAGTTCTGATTGTAAAAAATTATCCCTTAGTTCTCTTAGATCAAAGAAATTATATATAATCAAAATGTGTGAAGATTTTTAAAAAAAATCAAAATTAAAAGTTATATACCATAAATGTTGAGTATAAAACATGGAGGCCTTATGAAAATTTCTAGTTTAATTCGCACGACACAAATCCTAACAATATACTTGAATGCAATATTGAGCAGTTGGCATGCAAAGCACCAGGGATTGAAAAAGCACATGAAACAACAATGGAAATCCTCAACATACTAATTAGCTTTCCATGGGAGGCAAAAGCGATTCTTACCCTAGCAGCATTTTCCATGGATTATGGAGACTTATGGCATCTCAACCATTACTTCAAAACAGACCCACTTGCTAAAACATTGGCCATTATCAAGAAAGTCCCTGAGATAAAAAAGCACTTGGACACACCCAAATATCGACAAGTGTTTCTTAGCCCAAAGTGCTTAATCTATGGTTGTATGAAAGCCATCAAATATATGAGAGAGATTAAGAATTTCTCCATGTATGATATAAAGGAGATTACAGAGTTGTCTTCTGCCATTCGCCAAATTCCTTTGATTACTTATTGGGTTATTCACCTTATTGTTGCTTCTAGAACAGAGATTTCTGCTTATTTGACTGCCACTCAGTAAGTATCATTTACTTGTCTTTTTTTTTTCTTTTTTTTTTTTACCTTTTTAAAAGTATTCTTGAATCATTAGCTAAATTTTAGAAAATTGGCTTTTTTAGGCTTAGCTTGTTTGAAAATGATCTCTTTTTTTAATTTTTATGAAACTAGTTCTATATATACTCACATATTTTTTATTTTTATTTTTTTACTTTGTTTTACGGTTTTTCACTCTAGGCTGTAGTTTATGTTTTAGCTGATATAATTTGAATGAGAAGAAATGTAATAATAGGACCAACATGAACATACATCTATAATATTGTAGGTTTAAGTATAGTATTTTGTTTGAGGGAAGGATGTTAGGAATATAAACAAAATTTCACTTTGACTATAGCTAGATAAGGAAAAAATCATGAGTATATAAGGAGAGACAACTATCTCTAATGGTACAAGACATTTTGGGTGAAACCAAAAGCAAAATCAAAGTCATGTTCCCTGACTTAGCCATGTCGGTAGTATCTTCGAGTGTCCAACAAAGATATTGATGAGCCTTCAAATGACATAATAATCATAATTAGTCGTAGTGAATCTGCGGTTGCTAGCTACTTTGTTTGATGAGAGGATTGTTAGGAATACAAACAATCTCAGCTATGTGAGAATTGTACAATTGACACGATATTTTAGGCGGAATGTCAAAATGACCCGGATCTAAAAAAAAAAGCAAACTGACCTTCTGCTGACATCATCGTTTTTTTTTTAATATTATTTTCTAGCTTTAGCTGCGGGCGCGGAGTGATCTCGCTCTAGCTTCGGGATGATCTTGCTCTAGCTCTAGCTTCATTTCAGATCTGGAAATTTCAAGATCTTAAGTTCTTTTTAGATTCGAGACTAGCCCGCAGCTAGAGTGAGATCAGTCCGCGCCCGCGGCTAGAGCGAGATCAGCCCGCGCCCGCAACTAGAGCTAGAAAATAATATTAAAAAAAAATTATGGTCAATTTGCTTTTTTTTTTTTTCAGATCCGGATCAGTTTGACAAACGGACCAAAATAGGGATCAATTGTACAATTCTTCCTATCTTTGATGTTGTAAAAAAAAAAAAAAAAAAAAAAAAATTGTTGTACATTTGATACTAATAGCCTAGTAAACTTGATCATTTTTATGCATTAATTAACAAATTTGTTTCAATATCACATCACTAATATAATTAGTTTTAATAATCTCAGGGGTCAATCACAGAAATATTTGAATGAATTGTCAGAGAAGATCACTTCCATACTCTTCATACTTGAAAACCATCTGATTATTATTCGAGAACAGCAAGGTTAATTTTTTGTTTTATTTGTCAAAGTTCTAGAACTAATTTATTTAGACCTATTTGACACCAATTTAGTTATTATTATTATTATTATTTATATTTATATAAAATATGTTTTTTGCTCTCAATTTCTTTATTCTATAGTTTTTTTTTCTTTTTCAAAACTATTGTTAAATTATTTTATCAAGTGGGACATTAGATATATTATTTGCATGTTAATTACCTAACAAGCATTTAATTTTTGGGTGATGCAGAAGAGATTAACTTATATAAATGGTTGGTGGATCATGTTGATAACTTTCCTACTGAACTAGCTGTGGTTTTGTCAAAGTTGATTGATGGAAAGAATGAAGCTAGGCCTTTCATAGATGGCTCTACTAAAAAAAAGGTCAAAATCTTTTATAGTCATTTAGGTCTCATTTAAAGACCATTTTAGTTTTAACAATTGATAATTAGTTTACTAATCATTTCTTTATTTAGCTTTTTTTTTTTTTTTTTTGAAAACAAAAAACTAGATAAAGACTAATTTAAAAATCTAGTCAAATTTCAAAAAGAAAAAGAATGTTTTTGAAAGTACTTTACATTGTTAGAAGTTTGAAAATGTTATTCGAAGTGGATTATGAAACAAATATGTCGGGGAGCAAGCATGATTTTGTTTAGTAAAAGTAAGTTAAAGATAATTTTTAGGAAAAATAAAAAACTAGACACTAACCTGTTTAGCCGGTTGTAGCAATTTTAAGTCCGAACTCTCAATTTTATCGAATTAAACACTAAACGGACATAAGTGTGATAAATGTAGACCCTGAACTTTTAATTTCATCAAATATATTGAACCGTAAACTTGCATAAATGTTGCAATGTAAACCTCAAACTTACATAAATGTTGCAATGTAGACTTCGAACCTTCAATTTCATAGTTTTCCCTCCAAAATTCTCTCTGTTTCTCCATTTCTTTCTCTCATTTTCCTTCTTCTCCTACAATACCCTTAAACTTCATTTAAAAGTACAAGTTTAAGTAAAAATAGATATATTTTAAAATCCTGTTGCATCCAATTTTTTAGAAAGCGAAAGCCTCTACAAGAGAGAGAGAAAGAAAGAGAATGTTTTTATATTATAGGTTGGGAATGACGAGTTTCAATTTACCATGGTTTACATTGCAACACCAACGCAAGTTTAGGGTTCAATTTTATGAAATTAAAAATTCAGAGTCTACATTGTAATACTTACGTAAGTTTGATATTTTTTTTAAAAAAAAATACTTCATTGATTAGGGAGAATATAGTACAAAAAAAATGTTTGTGGAAAGTCATTCAATTAAGTGTTATAGTAGAAATATCATAATTATAAAAACAACTTTTGATTTGGAGCATCATGATGCAACATTATTGATGATAATTATGCAAGTTTGACGTTCAATTTGATGAAATTGAAAGTTCAGCCAAATTGCTACATCTTGCTAAATTTAGGGTCTAAATTGTTTTTTCACTCATTTATATCAAACAAGTCCATGATAAATTGATACTCAAAATGAATGCTTTCCTTTGGTTTTTTATTGTTGGATTCTTTAATAATTAAGTTTTTTTTTTGCAACGATATTTTAATTAGTTGATGACACAACCTTATGTCAATTGAGCTATGTTCGGTTTGACAATAATTAAGCTTTTAAACACTACTTTCACATTTTAGTTAATTTGATTTGTTATCTATTTTGACAAATATTTTTAAAATTTAATTCAAGTTTTGAAAACTAAAAAAAAGTAAGTATCATTTTATAATCATTTTATTTTAGATTTTTATTTTTTAAAATTAAGTTTATAAATAATATTTTCATCTCTAGTTTTATTGCTTTAATTATCAACTACCTTTTAAAAATATTTTTAAAAACGAAACCAAAATTTGAAATCTTAAAAAAATAGTTTTTAAAAGCTTCAATTTCTTTTAAATTTTTTTTAAAAAAATTGACTTAGAATTCAAAAGTATTAAAAAAAAGTAAACATACCTAAAAAAAAAATTGCTCGGCTAATATAATTTTAAAAAACAAAATGGTTATAACGTAATTTTAACAAATTTGTTTTTTTTTCGAAATTTGACTAGGAATTGAAATGTTTTCTTCCGAAATATAACACTCTCAAAGAAATTATGAAAAAACCAAATATCAAATGGTTATCAAACGTGACCTAAATTTTCATATTTGATTAATACATTTCATAACGGACGCGTTTATATCATACAGGTTAGCGTTGAAAATATTTTGAGGAGAAAGAAGGCGGTATTGGTAATATCTGGATTAAATATTTCAGAGGATGATATCGAAGCTCTTCATTCAGTTTATGATGAATTGAGCAGAGAAGATAAATATAAAATTATTTGGATCCCAGTTATGAATCCAAATGATTCAGCTGAAGAAAATAAAAAAAGGTATGATTATATAATATCTAAGATGCCATGGTATATAGTGCAATATACAACAAAAATTGCAGGATGGAGATTTTTAGAAGAGAATTGGCAACTCAGAGATGATCCATTAGTAGTTGTTGTTGACTCAACATCCAAAGTTGAATTCACAAATGCAATTCATTTAATTAGAGTTTGGGGATCTAAGGCTATTCCCTTCACTAATAGAAAAATTGACATTTTATTGGAAGAGAATTGGCCAGAGTCTACTATCCTCAAATTTACTCACCACTCAACATTACATAATTGGGTAAGTAATTTATCCTCTTCCTTTTTTATTTTGTATAGTTATTTTTTAAAGGTTAAATTATACCAAATATTACTCTTAAACTTTGAGGTAAATTTAAGTTATGCCCTAAACTTTGAAAGTTTCATTTGGACCTAATTTGAACTTTGAAGTTTATTTCAAAATATATCAATTTGAGATTTTTTTTTTTAGTTAAAATAAGAACGAAATTGAATATGTAATTAATTTTAATAATGTCTATTGATAAATAGTAACAACGATCTTTTTATCTTCTACATAGTTGTAAATAATCACGTACGTCTTTTAATTTTTAAACATTAGTTGTACTGTCAATTTTCATCCATTTTTTAAACTGAAAAGATATTTTGTTAAATTCAAAGTTCAAGGTGGGAGTGACTACATGGTGCTCCAAATCAAAGTTGTTTTGTAATTATGATACTTCTACTATAGCGCCTAATTGAGAGGCTTTCCTTTAGCCTCTCATTTGTACTCTTTCTCGTCTAAGGTGGGGGTGACTACACATACATAGGTCGCAAATTGACCTAACCGATCGAAATCGACGGCGACCAGTCGATTTCCCAACAACTTCAGTCGGAGTCGGTTTTTTCCATTGGCAAACCCGACCATCAATCGGTCTCCATTAAAAGCCCGAGGGAGGAAATTATTAAAAAAAAAAAAAATCTCTTGTTCCTTTTTTTTTTTTTTTTTTTTTTCCGCCATTTCTAGGTTTTTTTCTTTTCTTCTTCCTTTTTAACATTTTCGGTTTAGTTCTTTCTTCTTTCTTCTCCAGCTCTTCTTCGTTAATTCTTATTTTCTTATTTTTTTTTCCTCCTCTCTTTTTTTTGTTTAGTTCATCAGAGTTACAAAAATTGACAGACCGCCAGTGTAGTCGGTCGGTCGTTGTCACCAACCACTCCAAAATTGGAGAAAGCCGACATGTCGGTGGTGTTGAGGATCCCACATCGGAAAGATGAAGGGACCTCACTCACAATATAACATACATGAGTTACTCCTCTTATCACCAATTGGTTTTAGGATGGAACCCCGTGATGTCTAATAGGTGGTTGGTGTTGATTTTCGCCCGAAGTTGACGGACTAATGAACACCCCTAATTCAAGGGTATTTTTCGAAGCAAATTTCAAGACTAGAGAGAAAAAATGATTTACAAAATTTAGGGGCATAATTGAAACTTATCCCAATTAGGGTATTTGTACAATTTAACCTTTTTTTTAATATTTATATATGCATATGAAAACTTACCTAAAGTTATTATTAATTTTTTTTATCAATTAGATCAACCAAGAAAAGTGCATCATATTCTATGGAGGAAAAGACCCAAAATGGATCCAACAATTCGAAGACAAAGTTGAAGACATTAAAAACGATCCATTAATGCAAGCCAAAGGGATTCCATTCGAGATCATCCGCATAGGAAAGAACACAATAGGAGAAGATGATCCAACACTCATGTCTCGTTTTTGGATCACACAATGGGGTTTCTTCATAATCAAAAGCCAAATAAAAGGCTCGAGTGCAAGCGAAACAACCGAAGACATTTTGCGATTGATATCTTACGAAAACGAAAACGGTTGGGGCGTTTTAGCGGTTGGCTCCGAGCCGGTTCTCGTTGGTCGCGGGAACTTGATTTTGTCGGTTTTCCAAGACTTCAATAAATGGAAACAAATATTAAACATAAAAAGTTTTCCAGATTCATTTAGAGATTATTTCAATGAACTTACTTTGAGGACTCATCAATGTGATAGAGTTGTTCTTCCTGGATTTAGTGGATGGATTCCGATGGTAGTGAATTGTCCTGAATGTCCTCGTTTCATGGAGACTGGTATCAACTTCAAATGTTGTCATGGTCGAACTCATATGTAACGATGAAGAGGGATCTTTATATGATACTTTATAATAATATTTACTACACCATACTTTTTTTTTATGATATATCATTTGGGTATCATCTTATTGTATTTTTTCCTTTTCAAGAATTAGTGTATTAGGCCATGAAGTTATCAGATATTGTTTTTATTGATTATCTCCACATTTGACAATTTTTTGTTAGTTTGGCTTAATTATTTTGATGCCCTTTATTTATATCTCCATGTTTTGTTGGAGTAAAATTCCAGCAAAATCCAAAAAGTAGCAATGGATTAGGTTTGGAGTTTGATTGCTAAAAATCTCATCTTGTTTGGTGAATACTATTCGACATGATTTTTCAATTTGAAAAAAACCAAACACTTGAAACAACCAGGGAGATATTTGTGCTATAAAACCCCCTCTTTTTTTCCTTGTTGTGTATAGTGATGTTGACTTAAAAAATAAAACTAAAAATACTATATATCCCCTTGAAATGGGAAGTTTTTTTTTTTTTTTTTTTTTTCATTTGCTTCTTTATATTTTAAGGTTTCAATTTTGTATTTATTTTCTTATTTAAGTTTTTTTTTACTTCACTAACACGTGGGGTGAGAATTCTCTGATCTCTTGGTCACTAGTTCATACATTATGTGAATTGAGTTATGCCCATGTTGACTTGGGGGTTTTTGTACGGATGACTCGCCCCTCGGACGCCGCGAGGTTTTTTAACCCAGTTTTTGAAAACTTATGTTTTTTGACCTTCTCTCGTGATAAAGAAGTGCAGAAAGTCATTCGTACCCTTCGCTTATCACGAGGAGATCATAAGTGTCTCCTCGTGATCGTGATAAGCGAAGGGTACGAATGACTTTTTGCACTTCCTTATCACAAGAAGGTAAAAAAATATAAGTTTTCGCGATGAAGGTTGAAAAATCTCGCGGCCCCCGAAGGGTGGGTCATTCGTACAAAAACCCCTATTGACTTCTCATTTAAGTTTCTATTGTCCTTAAAATTAATTGACAAAATTAATGTAATGTTAAATTATACTTTATTAAGTGAGTTAAAACTAAACATATCTATGTTTTAATATGATGAAGTAAACATAATTCTCGTCCATAAAAATTAGAACTTATCTTTTCAAGTAATAAAAATCAGAATTTACTCATTTCGTACCAACTCAATTAGTATGTACTAACTTAGGGGATGTTTGGTCCAAGGAGTTGTTGGAGAAGGAGTTGGGAGAGAAGTTTTATCCCCGTTTGGCCCACGTACTTGTTGAACTCGGATAAAAAATATCAACTTCTCAGACTTCAAGAGTAATTACTATTCAACTCTGTCCCGTTTTCCAAGACGGCACATTTCTCTCTCTCCCTCCCTCCCACAATATTTTTAATTATTTAAAAAAAAACGTACCGTAAACAAAATGGGAAAATGACTAAAAATGCAATTCGATCTATTTTTATTATTTTAAATATAAATTTGATTGTTCGATTAAAATTGATACTTAAACCAAATTCAAAATGTAGTATTCTTACAATGGAGAGAAATAAAAGCATGGGTCGGTTTAAATTAATGATTTAAAATATTTCAAATTCACATGTAATATTTAATACTATCGTACAACTCTCTTTTATTTCAAAACTATCCAAATAAAATGAATAATTAATGTGAGTGATAATGAAAAAAGAATTGTGAAGTATTGTGGCAAAATTATTTTTGTTATCTTCAAAAAAATTTGTGAAGGATACATAAAATCAAAAGCAAAAATCACATTCTTAAAATTCATTGAAAGAAGTACTTAACAATGAAAAATATGGAAAATTATAGAAAACATTGTACAAAAAAATAGCTAAAATAAAACGTCATTGTTGATATGTTGGTTTCGAGTGCAGTGGAGTCAGATGGAATGACGAGTTTAAGAGGGTGAAGGCGGAAAAAGATGTGTTTGACACATAGGTCAGGGTAAAACTATACTTGTTATGTTTTTTTTTTCTTCTTTAAGGAAGTTTGTAAAATATACCTACATTAATAAAAATAAAAAAAAATCTCAATCTTATAATTCATAAAATTAAAGATGAGTCATAACAAAAATGGATATGTATATATTTTTGATAATCAATGTGAAAAAATAATGTAAAGTATTGTGCTCAAAATTATTTTTCTTATCTTCAAAAAAAAAAAAATTGTAAATGATAAATAAAATTAAATAAAAATTCATTTTTAGAATTTATTGGAATTGGAATAAGTTTTGAAATTTTAAAAGTTTATAGAAAAAAATTGTATAGAAGAAACCAACTAAAATAAATTCAAATTTTAGAACTCCAAACTAAACAATTTCCTACCTCAAACACACATACTTCAGGAACTTCTCAGACTAAACAACTTTCGAACTAAACAACTCTAATTTCCCTAACTCTTTGGGTCAAACACTCCTTAGTGTGTAGTAACTTATTAGATATCAACCTGAAGATAACTCAAATGATTAAGATATTATATAGGAAATTTAGAGATTTGAATCAACAAATTTCTTTGATTTTAAATGGTTTGTAGTCGCCAAAGCGAGCATGGCTCAGCGGGCATATATATGTGTTGACGACCAAGAGGTATGTGGTTCGAATCCCCCACTCCCAATGTACTAAAAAAAAAAAGAAAAAATGACTTGTAGTCATATAAGCTTGCCCATCAAAACATTTTTTCTCTAAAGATAGGATCCTATCATTTCGATCCAACAAAGTATATTATAAAATGCTTCGGAAGCTGTGGCACCACATAATATATTTGACATTTACCTGGACCATAGCCAGACTTTAAGAAATAAAATTCCAAGAAACTATTTATGAGTTCCAAGTTTCGGGTACATTAATCAATTTATTTGGTACCGGAGTAAAAAATCGCGAGGATATAAAATATATAAGCATTCATCATTAGTCTAAAAACTAAAAAAAAATAAAAGTGTTTCTATCCTCTGTTATTTTAATTAGTGTGGCTCAATCTTGCTATTGGAGAATATCAACAATGCATCTAATTGAAAAAATAGTTTTTGATAGAGTACCAATATAAGATAGATCACAGAAGTGATCCTTTTCTACTTAGTGGTACAATCTTTTCCTCTGCTTAGAGTCTTCAATTTGAATCTTTTCTTTACAACAAAATCCCAAACTTGATACTTTGAAGTTGAATCAATTTGTTTTTTATTTTTTAGGATAACTTACTACCCACTTTAACTCTTTTCTTAGTATATATTCTCCAATAAGTGGAAAAGAAAAGTACATTTGTGTCTCTTATGCCCTTTAAAAAGCAGATGTCTGTCTACCAAAAATCTCTCCTAAACTTAGGGTTTCCTTTTTAGTAGTTTAATAATAAACATGAACTCTAAAATTGAAATGTCGACCATACAAATTGATCATTATACCTTCTTAATCATATATTTGTGCCTCTATCCAAAAAATATATATATATATATATATATATATATATATATATTTTTTTTTTGAATCTGTTATGAAACTCTAAAAAAAATTTGATTTGAGTTTTTATTTATCTGTTTTGGAATTTGGTCCATTTTGTATTAGGTCATTAGAAATGTGTCATATATAAATCTTCTAATGACTTCAACCGCCCTATCTGTTCATTTGTAATTCTCTCATATTTCATAATAATACTGCTCTTCCTTCTGTCCGTAGACGTAGCTAACACGATGTTAATGAACCACGTAAATCTGTGTCATTCTTCTTCTGCGTTTACTTATTCTGATTTATCGTAACAATATATTTGGGTCTTATTTGCAAATTATTATTATTATTTTTTTATAAATACCTTATATGTAGTTGAAAAATTGATAAAAAATTGATAAAGAAAGAGAAAATATTCTCTTTTAAAAAGCATTAGTGTATATGCTATCATAAGTACGTATTTGACTAATTTTGTACTATAAAAAAAATATTTGACTATTTCCTAGAGTCATCAGTATGCTATCTTAAGAACAAACTTTATAAACATATAGAAAAATAAAAATAAATACATAAATATATTACAAGAAAACGTGTATGATTTATTCTAAAGAAATATATTATTTATCTTTTTCTTTTAAAAGTGGTACTGGTATTTGATACAACTAAAATAAGAAAATTGATTATTAAACCTTGAATTTACGTAGGCTCAAATTTGTCTAATACATTGTATTCATCATTGAGTAGTTAAAGTTTATGATGGTTAGATTTTCTCATTTGTCATACATCACCGTATTAAATCTTTAAGTAGTTTTTCTTCGATAATTATAGCAATTTTAACTTTCAACTTTCAATTTCATCAAATTGAACCTTAAACTTGTATAAGTGTTGCAATGTAGACTTTTTTTTTTAAAAAAAAACATTTTATTGATCAGACAAATAGAGTACAAATGAGAGGCTAGAGGAAAGTCTCACAATTAAGCACTATAGTAGAAGTTTCATAATTACAAAACAACTTCGATTTGGAGCACCATGAAACAACATTGATGTAGACTCTGAACTTTCAATTTCATCAAATTAAACGTCAAACTTGTTTAAGTGTTGCAATATAGACCCTGAACTTTGAATTTCATCAAATTGTAAACTACAAACTTGCATAAGTGTTGTATTGTAGACCCTAGGTTAACTTTTTGTTTGATTATGTTTAAACCACACTTACATTTATCTAAATCGAGCATCTTCATTTACTCAACAAAAATCATCATAAAAAATCTTAAGTGTTGTAGGACTCGTCTACATTGCAACACTTATGCAAGTTTGAGGTTCAATTAGATGAAATTAAAAGTTGGGTTAAAATTGCTACCACCAACAAAATTTAGGTTCTAATAATTTTTTTACTCTAGTACATGATAACACTCCTTGCCAACCCTTATTCAATTCCTGCAAAGGGTTGGAGAATCTGCCAACCATACTCATACTCAATTGATTAAGGTATAATATATCAACCAAAAAGTTAAAAGTTTCAACTTCACATATTAAAATTCAGAAAGAAAAAAAAGGTCTTTGGTAGAATAAAACAATATTCATCTCTCATTATTTTATTTTATTTTATTATTTTTTTTTTTTTTTTGACAACATGTGGGCTGGAGATTTAACATAATACTTCTTAGTTACTAGGCGACATCATGTCAATTGAGCTATATTCATGTTGACATCTATCGTACTTAGTTTAAATAAGTTGATTTAAATCTTTAACTTTAAATTTATTAAATTAAATATTAAATCTAATAAAGTATTGGAATTAATATTCTCTTCAACTTAAAATGGAAAAAAAAAAAATCACGAACACAACCTAAAAACTCACACAAAATGCAGCTAATAAAACACAAATCAAGGTAAAAAAAAATGCCTAGACAATGAAAGTAGGCCATAAAATAATGCAAGTAAAAAAGTGTATTGACTCAACAATATAATAGCCCGATCTAAGGAAACAATATATTCAACATAGACAAAAGAACCTAGTCCAAATACAAAAACATCTACGATTAGTTACAAATCTTTCCAATAAAACATAAAGAGATAACTAATCGTGTATTATATTGAAGTATCCTCTTTCAAAAAAAAAAATCGTGTATTATTAAACCGAGCATTGCTAATGGTAATTTATATGTACTCTTTTTTTTTAGTTCGATTTTTTTTTTTAGCTCGGAATTTGAAATCTTCCTACTCCATTTATGGTAAAAAAAATGGTGGGGCATTAACTTCATAACTTTATAATTTTCATAGTAAGTGAATTATAAAAGATAAAATATAATATTTTTTTTAATTTATTTTCACAATATATAAGTATTCGTGCGATGGAAGGCAAGATGGCCCCACTAAGGTTAAAGCTCAATCTTCATATATACTATTCTTTTGACCAAAAACAGTAGTTTTCTTGTTGTCTTTAGCTTTATGTTATTTTCATTTTAAAAAATTATAAATAGGGTATGCCTATTAGGGCAACAAAAACACACACAAAAACATTATTCCCCTTTGCCTCTTTCAGACAAGATCTCCAATCTTTTAGCCTTCTACAAGTCATGTCTGTCCTAGCTTCAAAAATTCCCTCCACCCCATTGCCCCATCCCAGGCTGCAAACTCACAAGGAAGAGTTGAGTTTCAAAACATTATCCGACGATGTCATTGCAGATCATATATATTCTAAGCACCGTGACGATGAAACGACAAAAATTGATGTCAATAACTACATTTCATTTCTCGAAAGTATTTTCGCGAATGTTAATCAAATCACTGAAGCTGCTTCTCACGTAATACATTTATTTTTTTGTTCGGTTTCTAGTTTTGTATTTAAGATTATCCGAATGACGAATTTATATATATATTTTTGTTGTTCGTTGTAGGGCAATGAAGGGCGTGTGATATATTCCGAGGATTCGTTTAAAGCTAATGTGACAATTGATCCGCCACTTGATATTCTTCAGAAAGTTTCAAATCAGGTTATAACCAATTTAAATGTGTTGGTTTATATAAATATATCAAATAAACAAAATTTTAATGAGTAGAAAAATGTTTTCAAAAACATTTTTTTTTTAAATACACCCCAATACAAACCAATTGTATATATGACAATCTAACCCAAGATAATAGCAAATCTAGCACAATCTAAAAGTATTTGTAAATATTATACAATTTTATGAGTGATCGAAGTCTATCACTCATAGACTATAAAAATGGTCTATCGATAGTAAGAGGTGAGGTTTATCTTCTCTAATAGACTATAAAAACGGTCACAATGACAGAAGTATATCACTGATAGATCAAAACAATGAACAAATGTCTACATTGATAGACTATAAAATTTTGTCATATTTGCTGTCATTTCCCCCAAATAGCTCCTTTCAACTTTCAAGCTCTCTATTACTTGCTTACTAAATTTCTAGAAATATATAGAGTTCATTTGACAACATTTTTTATTTTTATTTTCATGTCATGTTTTTAGAGAAGTACATTCCCAAAAGAGTGCACAAATTTTAGAAACAAATTACAGACTTAGGTTTTGGTAACGATTTCCCTTTTAGGTTTATGCTTTAAAAATTGTGTTTTGTTTCTCTCACAATATCTTTACCATTATTTTCATCTTTCTTAGGGAGACATTTGAATTCTAAGTGAGATTTAAAAAATAAAGAGGACATATTTTCTTTCAATTTTCAAAACTTGTTTTAAAATCAGAAAATATTTGTAAAAAAAAAAAAGTCATTTATGAAAATAGAATAGTGTTTGTAAGTTTATTATTCAAAATATGATTGATTGTTTATTTTTTTTAAGGTTTTCTAAAATATTGAACATTAGAAGCCCAAAAAGTTGAAATCACATAACATATGTGCTAAATCTAGGGTTTCACCTTTGTTTTTTCATTTCGAATAACTTGTCATAACCTAAACTTAATTTTCATGGATAAAGATAAAAGACATAAATGTAAATAAATATCTTCTGATAGATAATTTCTTAATAATATGAATACTTTATTTTAAAAAGCTAATTATGAAGTGAAACTTTCATGATTAAAGAATAATAATAATAATTAAGTAATTAAATAAAAAAAAAAGTACCAAATTTTTTCTTCTTTCCTACAAAAGGCAAAGATACAAAACAACAAGAAATGATTACATGAAATGGTTTTTTTTTTCTTTCAAATTAATAAAGAACTAGTACACAGTTAATCTAAAATAGTTGTCTTTACATTCATTCCTCCAAACTTACTTTCATGTCGTGTATTTTTAGTACGTAGTTAAAATATTCTAAATAAGATTCACTTATCTATTAAATGCAATAATAAGAATAGACGAAGGATATATCCTCGTAGAGCTAGCCAGTAGGATTTTTTTTTTTTTTTTTTTTTTGGAGTACATTGGGGTTGGAAGATTCAAACCACAGACCTCTCGATTATCAAGACATACATATACCAGTTGAGTCATGCTCGCTTTTGGCAGTTCAGTAGAATTTTTTTCGTGTGTGGTTAATAAAAAAGAAAATTAATAATAAATGTGTCATGTTTGTCAGTTGGCTTTCAAGGGTCCTGGAATAGAGAAAGGTCACCAAACAACTCTTGACATCCTTGACAAACTGATCAGCTATCCTTGGGAAGCTAAGGCAATTCTAACTCTTTCAGCATTTGCTACTGACTATGGAATTCTATGGCACCTTAACAATCACTCTCATTTTGACCCACTTGCTAAATCCTTGGCAAACATCCACCAAACTACTTCCTTGAAAAAGCACTTGGACTCATTCAAATATCGACAAGTAGTTTTCGGCCCAAGGAGTTTAATTCACTTGTGCTTGCAAGTGATTAAACTCATGAATCAAGTTAGACTTTTCTCCAAATATGATTCCAAGGAAATTCCTGAGTTGTCTTCTGCCCTTCGTCAAATCCCATTGTTTACTTATTGGGTTATACATACTATTGTTGCTTCTAGTGCTGAAATCTCGAGCTATCTGACGAATACCGAGTAAGTTCTCGAATTATATATCTTTGTAATGTTATAGGTTAAATTACAAGTTTAGTCTCAATCTATCATGTTTGTGCGAAATAAGGTCCATGAACTTTAAAAAATATTTAATAAGTTCATGATGCTTTTAATTTTGTATCTAATAAGTCTCTAAACTTTAAAAATATAAAATAGATCAACAAAACCCTGTTTGATAATCATTTGATTAACTTTAAAAATATAAAATAGATCATCAAAACCCTGTTTGATAATCATTTGTTTTTTATTTTTGTTTTATGAAATTTAAACTTAAAACGTCTATTTCTACGCTTATGAGTTTCTTTGTCATAGTTAATTTACTTTTTATAAGTGTTTTAAAAAATTAAGCCAAATTTTAAAATTAAAAAAAAAATAAAGTTAAATTTTTTTAGAGTTTGCTTTTAAAAAAGGATACTTCATTAAGAGATATGAAATTTTAAGAATTTGCTAAGAATTCACATGTTTAGGAGATATGAAAACTATTATAAAGAAAGTGAGTAAAAACTTAAAAAAAAAAAAAAAAAACTAAATAGTTATCAAACCAGATCAATATATTTCAGTAGGTTATCTTTGGGATCATATTCAACATTTTTTTTAAAAGTTTAACAAATCTATTAGACATAAAATAAAATTTTGTGTCTAACAAAGTCGAACTTTCAATTATGTGTCTAATAAGTTTGTGTATTTTAAAAAATCTTGAATAGGTCAAGGGTTTATTAGACAAAAAAATTGAAAACACGTAGACTTATTAGACACATTTTTATATTTTAATGTTTAGAGACCTATTAGACAAACAAATGAAACTTCAAGAACTTAACACTTTTTAAAGTTTATGGATTTATTTGACACTTTTATGCATCTATTTTACACGATATGAAAATTTAGGTACTAAACTTGTAATTTAGCTATATTTATATATTTATTGGATTTTGTAGTGTCAAATGGCTAACCATGATTCATTTTACAATATTCTCAGGAGTCAATCACAAATATACTTGAATGAATTGAGTGAGAGACTCAATGCCATCCTCAACATACTTGAAAATCATTTGAATATTTTTCAAGACCAACAAGGTCAATTAAATGTCAATTTCCTTAAGCTTTATATTCCTTAATTTAGCAATGAATCTGTTCATATTTCTACTAAAACCATCTTGTTGATTGTTTTTTTATTTTATTTTTTATGCAGAAGAAATAAATCTATATAGGTGGCTTATTGATCACATTGACCAGTTTCCTACTGAAATAACATTAGTCCTGTCGAAGCTACTTGAAGGCAAGGTTCAAGCTAAGCCTTTAATAAATTGTTCAACTCTGAAGGAGGTCAGTCATGCACATTATTTCATTTAAGGAAAATATATACTTTTTGTGATTGATGTTTGAGTTTGGTTGCATTTGAGTCCCTGCATTTTTAATCTCGACATTTTAACTCCTAAAGTTTGGAAACTTGATTTTTTGGTTAGTGATGTTCCATTTTCCGTTCTACATTTTTTTTTTTTTTTTTACATCATGTGAGGTGGAGATCAAACCTAAGACTTCTTGATCACTAGTTCTTAACATCATGTCAGTTGAGCTATACTTTTGTTAACATTTTTTTTGTCTCAATTTTTTCGTTTGGTTTTAAGATGGAACCCCATAATGTCTGATATGGTATCAGAGCCCACGAAGCTCAAACGGGTATTCGATCTAAAAATGGGATCCGACCCAAGAATGGTGAACCTAGGGAGGCACCATCTTGAGAAGGCATGTTGAGGATCCCACATCAAAAAGACGAAGGGACCTCACTCACAATATAACATACATGTGCTACTCCTTCTATCGGAAAACCAATTATATACGTGACATTTTTTTTTATTAAAAATATATATAATTTTTGTAAACTAAAAATAAATATTTTTAATATCATGTTTTCTTTTTTCTCCTCCCCATTTTTCTTCTCTCTTCTTTCCCTCTTCTTCTTCCTTCTCTTTTTTTTTTTTTTTTTCTCTTTTTCACAAATACAACTTTAAAATAGAAATCTCAATTCAGGTGTTTAATATGAAAAAATATTTTAAGAGACGGTTATAATGTGACTGACAGTTTTGCAGGGTTAGATATATTTGAAGAGAAAATGAAAAAGTTCTTCAATTTTATATTCCTTAGTTATTAAGGGATAAACAAATTTTAAGATTTTCATTTGACAATGATTAGGAGGCAACCACGTTGTGGCGGCATCATTAAATAATTTTCCGTTGAATTTATTTATAGACTTGTGAAAGTTATCAATTTTAATTTTTTCTAATATATATATATATATATTTATGATAAATAGCATAAGTGTGTTATATTTTTATAGGAAAAAATCGAAGATGCATTGAGAGAAAAGAATGTGATATTAGTTATATCTGGATTGGACATTTCGAATGATGATATCCGAGCTCTGAATTTATTGTACGAGGAGTTGAAAAGAGATGATAATTACAAGATTGTATGGATTCCACTGATTAATTCAGAAGGTTTTGATGAAGAAAGTGGTAAGAAATATGAGTATGTGAGATCAGCAATGAAATGGTATGCAGTGCAATATACTAAAAGAATTGCTGGATTAAGATTTTTAGAAGAGATTTGGCAACTTAGAGATGATGCTTTAATGGTCGTCCTCGACTCAAAATCAAAAGTGAAATTTTCAAATGCAATTCATTTACTTCGTGTTTGGGGAAATAATGCCATTCCTTTTACTCATGAGAGGGCAATTGCTTTATTGAGGAAGAATTGGCCAGAATCAACCATTCTCAGATTCATCGACCAACCAAGATTACAAAGCTGGGTATGCAATTTTTATTTGCATTTCTATACATATATATATTCATTTATATTTTTAATGATAGGTTAAATTACTAGTTATGTCCGTAAAAGATTAGGTTTGTGTCTATTTAGTCTCTGGAAAATTGTCTGTTAGAGTATTGATATAACTAAATTTATAACTTAGCTTTTGCGTTGATTGGTGATTGGTGACTTAACATGAAAATGTCTAATAAGTTTCTGAACTTTCGATTAGATGATAAGTATTTAAACTTTAAAAATGTTAAATTGATCTATTAGATATGAAATTAAATTTTATGTCTAATGAAACCCTAAGAGAGACCCGTTTGATAACCATTTGATTTTTAGTTTTTGATTTTTGAAAAACTTACTTGTTTTATCGTCATTTCTTTACAATGAGTTTCATGTTTCTTAAGGTATAACATTTGAATTCTTAGCCAAATTCCAAAATAAAAGAAAGTTTTTAAAAGCTATTTTTTTTTTAGTTTTCAAAATTTGGCTTCTATTTTGAAAACACTTGTAAAAGGTAGAGAACAAAACAAAATGAATCGTGGTAGAAGTAGTATTTATAGGCTTAAATTAAAAAAAAAATGGTAATAAAATGAGACCTAAATTTTTCAATTTTGTGTTAGTAGATCCGTGAATTTTAAAAAAGGTTAAATAGTTCAAACACATTTAAAACCGGAGAAATTGTACCAAATGTCAATTTAGGGTAAAATAATTACAAATATAGCCTTTTTTTGAAAAGTTTTACAATTTATATACGTGATAGAATTCTATCAGTGATAGTCACGAATAGCAAATCAGTGACTATTAGTGATAGCTACTAATATACTTTTATTTTTTATAAAATTTTGTCAATGACTCATTGATAACAATATATTCTATTTTTTTTTATATAGAATTTAGTCAATGATTATCACTAATAAACAGTCTATTAGTGATACCATTTTATCAATGACCATCCGTGATAGCAGTCTATCAGTGTTTATCACTTATTGTTTTTGCTATTTATACAACCAGCTCTAAACACAACCCTAAATCAGTATCTTTTTCAAAAAAAAAAATATATATATATTATACGCAAATTGAAAATTCAGGTATCTATTGGACACGGAATTGAAAGTTTAAAGACTTAGTTAAACACTTTTCAAAATTATTTAGTATATATTAAACCATATTAGATTCAAAATTAAGAGTGGACCAAATAGACACCGTTAAAAGTCGGGGCATTAAACTTGTAATTGAACCATAAATAAATATATATATATATATATATATATACAAGATGTATAGAATCAATATACATCTTTTTATCAGATTGATCAAGAAAGGAGTATCATATTCTACGGAGGAAAAGATCCCGGATGGATCCAACGATTCGAAGAGAAAGTAGTGGACATC
Source organism: Herpetospermum pedunculosum (assembly GCA_028017165.1). Taxonomy (NCBI): domain Eukaryota; kingdom Viridiplantae; phylum Streptophyta; class Magnoliopsida; order Cucurbitales; family Cucurbitaceae; genus Herpetospermum; species Herpetospermum pedunculosum. The sequence continues at coordinate 3,244,626 of CM051524.1, read as the reverse complement.
AAGAACGACAGATCAATGAGAGACAATGGAATAAATTTCGAGATTATACGCATAGGAAGCAACAACAATACAAAAGGAGAACATCAAGACAACATCATGTCTCGTTTTTGGATAACACAATGGTGTTTTTTCGTAATCAAAAGTCAGCTAACAGGCTCAAGTGCAAGTGAAACAACAGAAGACATCCTACGACTGATTTCCTACGAAAACGAAAATGGTTGGGCGATTCTAGTTGTGGGATCAGCTCCTCTACTTGTTGGTCGTGGAAACTTGATTTTGGCAGTGTTTGAAGATTTTAATAAATGGAAGAAGAATTTGAATGTCAAGGGTTTTCCAAATTCCTTCAAGGATCATTTCAATGAATTGGCTCTTCGGACTCATCAATGTGAAAGAGTAACTCTTCCTGGATTTAGTGGATGGATTCCTATGATTGTTAATTGTCCTGAGTGTCCTCGTTTCATGGAGACTGGGATTAACTTCAATTGCTGCCATGGTCGTGGTCTTAACAAATGACCAGAACCTCAAACCTTATATTATACTACTATTACTACTAAATAATGTCGCCATTTTTGGCCCCTTTTGTTTGTATCGTCTCTTGTATGCCTATTAGGGCACATGGTTTACACCATCTTCAAAGTCTTTTTATATATATATGTTACAAATTTGAATACACATGGCTAACATCATCATCTTGGGATATAGATTCAAATGGCATAAGTCAACAATGAAATTAGATTCCATTAGACGGTACCGAAGAAATCGAGTGCGAGAGCTCTCATTTCATTTTTTTTTTATTGAATTAATCGATAAACTTGCTTTTTTCATCCAACATTTATTTTGGATTTCAATCATTTTCGAAACTGACATATTTCATTTTATTATGAGAATAAATAAAATGTATATTCATGTTTCATAAAATCTTAAATTATTGTGGGGATTGTTGAAAATTTTAAGGATTTAATTAAGTTTGTTTAATTATTTTATTTTAATTTATTCATTTAATTAAAATTTAATTGCTTTATCAAAAAAAAAGGAAAAAGAAAGAGGTTGAGATCCAACTATCCTCCTTTCAAGAAAAAGAATTAGGATGAAGAACGTGGTGTTTTCATGTTTTCTCCATCCTCAAGTTTAGGGGAAAAAACAAAAACACAGAGTTTTTCTGGAAAAAGAAAAACCAGCGAATTACTTTTTTGTTGTCCAGAAATTAATCGATCCAAAAAATTATTTGTCAAAATATGAGAGCATACAAGTCAAAAGGATTCTTAAGAGAGCTTAGCTGCATACAAGCAATCTTGAAGGGAGTTGTATCCTGGGAGTAGAGTGCCGAAAAACTCAGTGCAAGTGGGGGCACGTCTTCTCTAAGGACAGCGTTCATCAACGCGTCTCTGCCCAATTAACAGGCTTTTCTAATCCTTTGCCTTTTAATTATTTTATTGGCTTATGTTTACAGTGTCCTGCCATTAATAATTTGACGTATTATTTCTAACAATAACAGGAGCTGGCCTGGCCTGCCAATGCTACCTTGCGGCGGAGGGAGCATGAGAGGGAGCCAACAATGTTGATGGAGAATTTGTTGCTGCTGAAGACGATTCAGGTCGGTTTTACGGCAAGGTGGCTGGCAAAAGTCTAGTCGTGCTTGATTAGGGCTTTGTGGGTGAGGTTAGTGCCGAGGAGATGAATTCTATCTTAACTATCACAAAAAAAAAAAAAAAAGTTACAGAACAAAGCAAGAAAGGAAAATTATAAAATAAAGAGACTTAAAAATATGTTTGCTCACCAATTTTTTTAATATCATCTGTTGGGCCTTCACGCGACATTACTGAATCATTTCAGCCAAAGCTACATTGCTAGTTTCTGTAAGGCTTGAAAGAGGTTTGATAAAATTATGCCATGTTGCTCTTATTTTTTAGTGTGTTTATCCTAATGTTCAATTATAAGTGTGAGACCTCCCAATTGGTTTGTATTTCTATTGTTTTCCTTGTTTATGGCTGTGAGATTTCTTGATTTTTTTTGCAAAGAGTCCTTGAGGCTTTGCATTGAAAGGAAATCTATTCTTATATGAGATATTTTTTACTATTTAGTTATTCTATTTCAGTACTATTTGAAGTTTTTATTCTACATTTGTAGTTGTTTGAATTAAGAGTTTATATCTAAATTTTAGCCACCTATAATAAATATATAGGTTTTTCCATGTTTAAGATTTATGTCTTGCTTCTACAAATGGGAGATGTGTGAAGAATGTGGTTCAAGGTTGTTGAACTAATGGGAGATGTGTGAAGAATGTGGTTCAAGGTTGTTGAACTCTAATACGTGGAAGAACAATTTCATGATAAAGCTCCACACTTATAGGAAAGGTGCAGAGTTAGTTGAAGAAAATAATACTGGTAAGTACTTATTTTGAATTTGCATCCTCATGTTTTGACTTTTGTACAGTAATTACATAGAAAGTATTTTCCTTCTTTTTAGGAATTGAAACTAGGGAGCCAAGAAAAGAAAAGGCGTCACGATAATGATTCTCCTTCTTCAAGCTTATCGCCGGAAGGAAATATCAATGGCGATGGAGAAGGTGTAAAGGCCGACAAGGTATGAAGTTGCCTCAAATCGATTTGATTTTTCTTTTCTTTTTAGATACCAATCTGCTTTAATGGCCATAACTTTGCTCGTTTAATATTGGTTGGATTGATTTTGTTAACTCTATATGTTCCTCTGTTCTGTGAAATTTGGTTTTCTCCTTTGATTGTCTTTATTTGTGTCGATTGATGGATTTTTTGAGATCTTTGTGATTATGTTATAATGATTTTTTATTTCCATTTCATACTTTACAAATTTGGAAATCTTGTCTTCAATGATGTAGGTACGTTTTTGTTTTATGAAACTTCTATAGTTCTCTATGCACATTTTTTAGATGTCTTTTGAACTTGTACCCGTGAGCTTATGTGCAAAGGTATCTTTCATTCAAATAGGTAGTTGATAATGATATTGTATCATTTTCCCCTTGAATTGAATTGAGGATGCTGCCCAACCTTTTTATTTTATAGTAGACTAGATTGTTTAGCTATCTTCCACTTCACTTTAGAGTAACATTCTGGTGCTGAATATAATGTTGCATATATTTGTTGTAAGATTCTCACATTTTAGGCACGCCTTATTTAAAGTGACCTCAAAGTAAAAGTAAAAGTTGCAAATGTAAGTTGGAGATATTATTTACTTGTGTAATTTTACAGTTAGTTTCACTTCAAGTTTGGATCATCCCTATTGATGAGTGTTTTAGATTCACAATGATTGTACTGCACCTCTTCCAAATGGTCATTGTTATTAGTATTATCAATTGCTCTCATAATTATGATTTTGAAAGACTTTTCAAATGTCCCTTTTTGTAACACTTAATTTTTTCCCCTTTTTGTAATGAATTTTGTGTCTATCTTATTCAATACTCCAAAAGTGAGGGATTGAACCGATCTCACAAAGTGGTTGGAGCTAGCTTTTAAAACAGACACTGATGTTCTTTTATTATGAACTATTGTTAAATGATGTCAATAGAACTCACATCTTTGTCAAACAAAGCGCCTTTGAAGCTTTTGATAAAGCATTAATGGAGTTTGACCCAACTCTACTTTCTACCTCAAATGCTTATCTCCTTAACAATATATTTTGAGTCTTTTATTTGGTTTGTTGCTTAATTTGTTTTAGTTAAAAATGATATGTCCATGTCCTTTTCGTTTTCATTATACTTTAATTGAAAGTGAATTCTTAGTTTCTTTATGTCTCCTTGTAACAATATTATCTTGTTTAATTTCTATGAGTAAACTTTTCTTTTCAAAATTTTCCTCATTTTTTTTTTTGTGTGGAAGGGGTGTGTGTTGTATATTTTTTATTTTTATTTTGTTGTGGATGTGATTATTTATATTTTTACGAGGCACCTTAAATGTTTCTTTCTTGATAATTTTTTTTTTTTGTAGGTTTTTGGAAGGAATGGTCTACATCAATGGATTGAGTCAGTTATATATTAATTACATCAATCTTAGATCCATATGATTATACTGTTTTGAATATGTAACAAGTAAACTGGGATTTATGGATTTTGTACTTGTGTTCTCACTGAACTTTTCGAAGGCTTGAATGATCTTTCTTTGTAAACATTATATTTAGTTATATTCATTTGAAATTTGAGAGAAATATTTGTATGATGTATTGTTAAATCTTCAATTTTATTATTTTACCACTAATTTATCACAAGGTACAAAACATTAACGGTTGGATTATGAGCATATTTAAAAAGCTATAAAAGACACAATAATTGTATTTGTCCATGCTATAAAAAGGTTATAGAAGCTATAACTATTAAAACATCTATGATAGCTTCGAAAAAATGCCATTATAGGTATTTTATAGCGTTTTTTGCAAATTCGTGGTAGCCCACGCTATTAAAAGTATGAAACTTTTAATAGTTTTTATAAAATGCTATAAAAAGTCTTGAGTTTTTATAGTGTTTTATAAATGCTATCAAAAGACATAGTTTTCATAGCATTTATAAAAGGCTATAAAACTCGGTCTTTTAATAGCGTTTTATAAACGCTATGAAAAGTCCTAGACATTTAATTGCTTGGGCTACCACGACTTTGCAGAAAATGCTATAAAATGCATATAATAGCGTTTTTTCAAAGCTATCGTAGGCTTTTTTTTTTTTTTTTTTTTTTTTCTTTCTGTAGTGACTTCTTGTCCAAAGTTTCTACCTTTGAAACGAACGTACAACTCGAGAGGTATCACTCAAATCATTGGTCTGGTACTAGATCTAGCTTTTCCCCTAGAAAATGCTTAATATTTACAACGCTTTGATAGTTAAAGGTCAAAATACTACAAATGTCACACCCCGTCCCTACCAAACCTAGGACGAGCTATGACGACAATAGATCTCGACTGTTCAATGAAATCTATTTACAAGTCTCCTTCTCTGATAACTTAACTTTATATCAAATGAATATAACGAAACAAAAATTATACTATTTACATACAACAGATGATATGCATTGACTCGTTGAGACTGGTGACCGCGATACTAATCTCATAGTTGAAACTCAAGAGCAACCGGGTGAAAAAATAAGGATAAAAGAATGAGCTAGAAAGTCCAATGAGTTGGTAAGTTCATCAAAATAATAACTTTAAAAAAAACTCATTTCATACTCAACATTAGTTCAAAACACAACAAAATGGAACGTAAATCATGAACAAATTTGTTACGATAAATCAATAACAAAGAATAAGTAAGCGCAAAAGAACAACGACACAAATTTACGTGGTTCACTAACGTCGTGTTAGCTATGTCCACGAGCAGAAGAGAGAGCAGTATTATTACGAAGTAGGAGAGAATTACAAATGAACATATAGGTGCGGCTATAGTCATTAGAAGGTTTATATATGACACCCTCCTAAATGACCTAATACAAAATGGGTCAAAGCCCAAAACAGATAAGTAAAAATCTCAATCAGCGAGACTCCCGTACCAACCAGTCGTAGAGGGTCTCATAACGGATTCAAAGCATTCCAACAAATTTAAATAACTTAGAATAATTAAAACCTCGTGACCATACGGTAAAAGAAGAACAACACACATCAGCAAAACGTCCACATTGATAGCGAGAAATTTGGACAATTCAAATAAAAAATGTTACGATAAATCAATAACAAAGAATAAGTAAGCGCAGAAGAAGAACGACAAAGATTTACGTGGTTCACTAACGTCATTTTAGCTACGTCCACGGACAGAAGAGAGAGCAGTATTATTACGAAATAAGAGAGATTACAAATAAACAGATAGAGACAGTTGAAGTCATTAGAAAGGTTTATATATGACACCCTTCTAATGACCTAATACAAAATGGGTCAAAGCTCAAGACTCCGTACCAATCAGTCGCAAGTCGCAGAGTATCTCATAACAGATTCAAGGCATTCCAACAGAAAAAAAAAAAAAAAAAAAAAAACATGGGCAACCATTATCAATCCAATTACTCGCTCAATGTCTCATTGATTGCAACAAATCACCCTCTCAATTAGCAGCTCTGCTAATTAAATTGATTTGTTGCTCCTTCTTTCTATAATTATCGAGATAAGTCAAATCTTCAAGGATGAAAATAATCTCCTTCATTGTTCATCACCCTCGTTACCGTTCGAGTTATCATTTTCCTTACATGTCCGTAATATTAATATTAAGGATTTATCTATATTAGGAAATTAGTTAGTGTTTACTTAGCATTTACTTAGATTTCCTATATACTTTCGGAGATTAGGGTTGTATAAATAAATACCTATCTTTTGAATGAGAAATTAAGAGGAAAACCTAAGAGAAACATTGAGTTTTGTCATTTAAAAAAAAAATATATAAATAAAAAATGGGCGGGCGTTTTGCCGCCCAAATGGAAAAATATATATATATATATATATATATTATTATACTTTTTTTTGGCTTGTACACTTTTCCCAAAAAAAAAAAAAAAAAAAAAAAAAAATTGATTGTTGTTCGCTGTCCGAAATGAAAAAAAAAATTGAGTTTTGGTGACTCAAACCAGCACACATGATTGTGTGTTCGATGACAATGAATGAAGAGAACACTGAGGCGAAAACCTCTCCCGAAGGGAACATTGAGGTGAAAATTCTTCGTCCTCTCCTTCAACAACCATGGAATTTGATTTGTGAAGCACCGACCCGCGTTCGAAAGCTCACAGATTTTTTTTTCAGATATTGCGTGGTCAAGCGATGATGCGAAGCCCGCATAAATTGAAAGGATGTTGGCATCGACTTGAAGATTGGAGCACCAACCCGCGTTTCGAGGCTCCTGGAAAATTAAAGATGCAATGAGCATCGACTTGAAGTTTGCAACACCGACCCGCGTTCGAAAGCTGCAAAATTTTTTTTATCTTATTCTTACCTTATTTTCAAGTTGGGCATTTGTGATCCTTCATGCTCCAACAGTGAGGGTATTAAGGATTTATCTATATTAGGAAATTAGTTAGTGTTTACTTAGTAATTAGTTAGGCTTCCTTATTAATTATTCTAATCATATTATAAAATTAACAAATCAGGGTGGCGCAGCGGAAGCGTGGTTCTTTTAGGTAAAAAAATTTGTAAATATGTGTTTTGAGAAATTAGGTTTTTAGTCCACGAATTTGGTTCCTAAGAAATTATTCGAGGACTTGTCAGAGTGTGACCAACAATTTTGTATCGTGTTATGTGTGAGAGAGAAATAAATTGTAAAAGTACTTTATTTTTGCAATTCAACTGTTATTAAGCGACATATACATATTTTTGGATCTACATCCGACGATTAATTAGAGGCAATAATCACATTGTAGCGGTCTCATTGAATACTTTGTCCTCATTCTTCTTCCAGATCTCTCCCTCACAAAGAAAAACTTTCACTTTCTTCAATAATACTTCCTTTTTTTTTCTTTCTAATTTATCGATAAAAGATAGAGATTCAATCCTTTGATGTTGAATATCTTAACTAGTTGATTTATGGTTAGATTATATTGATAATAAGAGAAGAAATGGTCATCATATTATAACCCTTAATTAGTTGAGTTAGGTTAGATTGATAATAAGAGAAGAAATGCTCATCATATTATAACCCTTAATGTTAAAAATGAAATAATAAATTGTTTTATTCTACTTTTTGATAGTAAGCCTCCTCTGCTGTCAAATTTCCTCAGTTCACGGCTGATTTTTGTTTTTACTTTTATTAGTCTTGATTCTTTGTGCACTTTTAATTTAGTACAGAAAAAAGAAACCCTTGTTCACACCACAGAATTCCTTTACGCATTACGCTACTACCTCTCTTTTTTCTGTTTCAACATTTTGTTCAACGCTGCGTCTTCTTTAATTTGTTTTGTTTGTCTGTACTTTGAATATGTGGAGGTAGTCACAACTAGGGCACCAATGAGACTTCAAAATAAGTCTATTCATCAATTACAAATCATAAGTGATAGATAAAGTAGCCCATTGGATTGTTATTGAATGACTAAAAAAGATTTACGTGGTTATGACAGACAGGGGCGCAAGACCCCGTACTGAACGAGTCGTAGAGGGTCATAACAGATTAAAGGCATTCCAACATGTTAGTTATTAAACATCATGGACTTCCATCATAAAACCAATTGGTGATAGGAGGAGTAGCCCATGTATGTTATATTGTGAGTGAGGTCTCTTCATATTTTCGATGTGGGATCCTCAACATGCCCCCTCAAGATAGTGTCTCTTTTGGGTTCACCATCTTGGGTCGGATCCCATTTTGGACCGAATACCCATTTGGGCTCCGTGGGCTCTGATACCATATTAGACACCATGGGGTTCCATCCTAAAACCAACTCCATGATGTCTAATAGGTTTTAGGATGGAACCCCGTGATGTCTAATATGGTATCAGAGCCCACGAAGCCCAAACGATTCGGTTCAAAAATGAGATCCGACCCAAGATGGTGAACCCAAGGAGGCACCATCTTGAAGGGGCATGTTGAGGATCCCACATCGGGAAGATGAAGGGATCTCACTCACAATATAACATACATGAGTTACTCTTCTTATTATCAATTGGTTTTAGGATGGAACCTTGTGATCTCGTAATTGAGATGTACTCCTTCTCTTAAGGTTGGAGGTTTTTACTCCCCATATCTAGTTAGATTTGGATTCTATTACATTATGGAGAAAAAAATGTTTCTAGTTTTAATTTTAGGAAATAGAGATTTTTGGCGGGACTTTTGTCGTATACAAAATGATAAGAACAACCAACCCTCCACCAATGAAAATAATGTTGTCCTCCTCACTTATATACCATAGATCTATCCATTCTTTAACTAATGTGAGACTTTGCTTGCATCTAACAATTCTTTTTTCGAGCAAAGTACCACTTGATCCTCTCCTTGAATAAATTCGTTCACTCCCAACCGATCATCACATTGTGGGATATTCCCTTTATGGCGGCAGCAGCATGTAGCTATCACCCATCGCAGCCTCCACCTCATTTTTCCCCTTTTATCAAAGAGATCTACTCTTTCTATCTTCGTGATCATAGAGGTACTCCTATCACTCTAGTCATTCATTCTCTTTGTTCAAAATATGAAGAACTCTCCATACAACTAGGTTTTAGATAGTGACTTTGATACCAATTGATAAAGACGACAACATACCCTCAACATATCTAATTTGACCATAAATCTCCTGGCTTTGTTTTTTATTTCACCAAAAGGCGTCAATACCAATAGAGATAATTGTCGTTATTTATATATTATAGATCTATCATTTTCCCCTAACCAATGTGAGACTTTATTTGGACGTAACAAAAAAATCAATACAAACATGCATTTAATCATTCAAAATCTTAATAAATATTGGTTTTACATTTTTCAACACGATTTACATCCCACCAAAATTGATTCTAAATAATAAAAGCATGTTTTTGAGTGATTTCAAACATGACAAAAATAATTTTTTGACCATTTAAAAATCCCTTTCAAACATGAATATGAAAGTAAACGACAAGCAATAAAATAATATACTTCAACGACAAATGAAAGATCCGATGATCATTTATCTTAAATAATATAAATCATACCGAGAAGTTTATCAAAGATATAACAACGAGACCTAATGGACTCGATTTTAATATATAATAGCATATAACCATATATATATGAACCAAATGGCATAGTTCATTTTAGTAGTAATAGTATAGTAACATAATAAAAAGATGGGCAAGTCTCCAAGCAGTTCCGATCGATAAAGGCAAGGTCATCACATATGAGAACCTCCATGGCAGCACTTGAAGCTAATACCAGTCTCCATAAAACGAGGACATTCAGGACAGTTCACAATCATTGGAATCCATCCACTGAAACCAGGAAGAATTACTCGATCACATTGGTGACTCTTCACAGCCAACTCATTGAAGTATTCTCTAAATGCATCAGGGAAGCCTTTGAGCCGCAGGGTTTGCTTCCATTTGGGGAAGTCCTCAAGCAATCTCAATGTCAAAATTCCACGACCAACTAGCACAGGTGCTGATCCTACCGTAAGAACAACCCAACCGTCTTCGTTTTGGTACGAAATCAATCGTAAGATGTCTTCGGTCGTCTCGCTCGCGCTCGAACCTAAAATCTGACTCTTCACTACAAAATAACCCCATTGTGTGGTCCAGAAACGAGCCATGAGTGCAGGATCATCCTCTCCTTTTGCATCCTTTCCTATGCGAACAATCTCGAATGAACCCGAGTCGCTTATCAAAGGATCGTTTTTCAAAATTTCTACTCTCTCTTCGAAATGTTGGATCCATATTGGGTCTTTTCCTCCATAGAATAGGATACTTTTCTCTTGCTTCAACTGTTTGAAATAGTATATTTATCAACATACAAAAGAGATATCTTATAGAAACAAAAATAAAGGAAAGAAGGAAATTTAAAAGCTAAATTATAAAAAATATTCCTCAACTTTATTATTTGTTTAAAAAATATCCTTATTATTTCAAAAATTTCAATATTACCATGATGATGTTTCATAAACGTTTCAAAACTATCATTGGAGTGGAAATTCTTTGGAATGTTGAAAGAAAAAATCGACGTAGCAAAACGTCGTTCTTTCAGACTTAATCTAAGCAAGCGCCTTGGTAATTGTTGGATAAATAACCTCAAGTTTTGGGTTATAGATAACTGACACATTTCTAAAAAAAAAATAGTTTTCATGCTCCTTTTCCCAATCACGATCCCTGGCCGGGAAGGTGACTGACTGAAAAAAACACCAAAGAAAATATGGCAACAAAAGTCTTATTGTTTTATTCCTAGTCTCCTTTCCGATTAGAATTGTGACCCGGAAACAACAAAGAAACCAACCAACTAAGAAACAAACAAACAAAAAAATGTCAACAAAAGTCTTATTGTTTGTTTTTTGATCTCCTTTTCGGGTCAGAATTGTGACTGGAAAACAAAAAGGAGACCGAAGAAGAAGAAGAAAACTTATTCGGTCAATTTTATTTTTCACGAAATGGGTCAATTTTCTATAAGCCAAAACTTCTTTTCTTTTTTTTTGAAAAAAATACTTCATTGATAACTCAAAACTTCATGGGTCACCACCGCCACGTCCATTTTATGTCCAACATACTAATGGAATTCTACTCTAAGAGTAGTTTTGAAACATTTATGAAATGTCGAGTGTATTTTCTGAAACAAAGGACAAACTTCATGGGTCACCAAATTTAAATACAAAATGCAAGTCATACATACCCAATTTTGTAGTCTTGGTTGGTGTGTGAATTTGACAAGGGTTGAATCAGGCCAACTTTTTCTTAGTAAAGTCTTGGTTCTCTCATGTGTAAAATCAATGGCTTCACTTCCCCAAACTCGAATTAGATGAATTGCATTTGTGAATATCACATCAGATTGTGAGTTGAGAACAACAACTAATGGATCCTCTCTAAGTTGCCATTTCTCTTCAATATATCTCATACCAGCAATTCTTGTAGTAAATTGAATTGAATACCACTTCATTGTAGAACGCAAATAATCATATCTCTTTCGATCATCTTCATGATAAGGCTCCGGGATAATTGGAATCCAAACAATCTCGTACTTGTTGTCTCTAATTTTCAAATCATTGTAAACTTGATGAAGAGCCTTGATATCATCATTGGAGATATCCAATCCAGTAACTACCAATATTACGTTCTTTCCCGACAAACTTTCTTGAACGCTAACCTGTCGAAAAAAATTGCACTGGTTGATAAAATATAGGCTAAATTATAGAAAGAGACAATTGCATATATGACAATCTAACATATTGTTGATAGACTATAAAAATGGTTTATCGGTGATAGAGGTTTATCGTTGATAGACAATAAAAGTGGTTTCGGTGATAGAGGTTTATCGCTAATAGACTATAAAATCAGTGATACAGTCTATCGGTGATAGACCCAAACAATTTAAAAATTGTCATATTGCAAATATGACAACAAATTTTGTCACCCATTACAATTATCCTTATAAAAAAAAGTACCATTGCAATACTTTGTCCTTTATTTTAAAAATACCTATATATTTTTCAAACCTTGCAATAATACCTTTACCTTTCATAAATGTTTCAAAACTATTTTTGGAGTAAAAATTTGTTAGGATGTTAGAGGGAAAGTCGACATGGTAATGCCTTTTTTTTTTCAGACTTAATAAAGACAAGCGTCACAACCGAATTTTCAATGATAGTTCGAAGACTTCTTCTCAGCTTTGGAACGATATCATCCTTAACGCTGCTTCGTGGTGCTCGAAATCTAAATTATTTTGTAACTATGATTTATCTATCATTGTACTCAATTGGAAGGCTTTAATTTTCTCTAGCCTTTACTTCTCTCTTTCCCTTGATCATCAATGAAGTATCTTTTTAAAAAAATAAATAAAGACAAGCGTCCCAGTCATCGCCACCCACCACACCAAGTCGACTTTTCGTCCAATATTCTAACAAAATTCTACTTCACGGGTAGTTTTGAAATGTTTATGAAAGATCAAAGGTAATATTGTAACTTTTTAAAGAATATAGGTATTTTTTAACAAACGACAAAGTTCAGGGCTATTTTTTATAATTTTAGAGAAAATATATTCCATAGTACAAAATGAATATATGTAAGTATAATAGTGTTTTCAACCATTAATTCCTAGAACAAGCAATAAGTTGAGATATAGAAGAGACCTCTCTTAGAGTAGAGCCATCAATAAGTGGCTTGGTTTCAGTTTTGCCACTAAGCAGCTTAGGAACAACTAATGTAATGTCAGTTTGATAATGCTCAATGTGATCAACCAACCACCGGTAGAGATTAACCTCCTCTGCATCAAAAAACACAACAAATATATATAATGTTATTTTTCAGATCACATCAATACATAATTTACAATCCAATTATATATATCAAAGTAAAGTAGTATCAAAACCATGTTGTTCTCGAATGGCGTCGAGATGCTTTTCAAGTACGGCGAGTACGATGGCGATTTTTTCAGACAATTCATTCAAATATCTTTGTGGCTGATTCCTGAGAGGGAAAAACAACATTTGTAATGGTTAAAATCACTTCAAAACATGTCCAAAATCACAATCGTGAAGTTAGTATGAATTACTTACTCAGAATCATTGAGATAGCTGGAGAGCTCAATTCTAGAAGCAACAATAGTATGTATAACCCAATAAGTAATTAGTGGGATTTGACGAAGAGCAGAAGGCAATTCAGGAAGTTCCTTGACATCATATTTGGAGAATTCTTTAATCTCATTCATGTATTTGATTGCTTGCAAGCAGCTTTGAATGAGACTCGTGGGGTTGAGAAGCACTTGTCGGTAACGCAGCGAGTCCAAGTGCTTTTTCAAAGAAGCTACTCGTTTGATAATTGCCAATGATTTAGCCAATGGATCGGATTGGGAGTAATGGTAAAGATGCCATAAGTCTCCATAATCTGTAGCAAAGGCTAACAAAGTGAGAGCTGCCTTGGCTTCCCATGGATAATTTGTCAATGTTTCGAAGATTTCTAGTGTCGTCTCGTGTGCTTTTTCTATCCCCGGAGCCTTGCATGACAACTGATGACATAAAATTTTAACTTTCAGTTGCATATATATATATATATTTTTTTTTTTGTCAGAAGATCTCATTACCATCTCAAAAGTCGATGTTCAATTCTCACCTCGCAATGGTTGAACTCAAAAAAAGATTTGTTTTATATTTATGTTCTTTCAACTTTTAATAGCAATTTTATTTCCCAAATTTTTGTTTTTGAAAATCATGTTGGTTAACTAAAAAGTGTCTTTCTTAATCTAATCTACTTTTAACATCAAATTAAGATTTAAAAACATAAAGGGCAAACAAACAATTTATACAGATGTCAATTTCGAGTAAATTAATTAAAAATATAGCATTTTTTAAAAAAAATTACAGATATGACAATTTCTATCAATGATAGTATGGTCTATCGCTGATACTAGTCTATCACTCCAGTTTTTTATAGAATTTTGTCGATGACAATCACTAATAGTAGTCTATCAAATATAATATATCAACGGTAGCAGTCTATCAGTGATACTCACTATTTTTTTGTCATATTTGCAAAATATTTTAAATTTTGCTAAATTTGCCATTATTTTGGGCATGATTGCTATTTGTGCAACCAACCCTAATTTAAATGCGTGAAAACATATAATTTTATGAATTAAATCTCTAAACTTTCATAATGATTCAATTATATGAAAGTTTAGAAGTTTAATTGATAAATAGAAGTTTCCACACATATGAAAATTAACATTTTTCTAATAGAGGGTGTAAATAGATACACGTTCAAAATTTTAATTGATACAATTGTTAGTTTAAAGTATTAATTGATATAACTCTCAAAATTTAAGGATATAAATTGATTTTTTTTTAAGACTCCCCTATTTTATTTTATTTTTAAAGAAAAATTTCCACTGGTTGCAAAAAAAAAAATAATAATAATAATAATAATAAAAAAAAAATGTGGGAAAACAATTAAAAAAAAGTGATTGTGGGAAAACAATTTTAAGGGAAATTGCACCACGATAAAAAAAAATAAAACCCTAGATCGCTATCAATAATTAAAATATATGAAGTATATATTACCTCGCTAGAGATACGATGAAGGGTACAAAGTGGAGGCTCGATCACAGCATTGGATGTCAAAGTTCCGTCTGAATATACCAAACGCCCTTCAGCTCCCTATATGAACAGATCAATAATACTTACTCGTCACAAAAATAAAATTATTTGATTGTGTATAAATAATGTTGTATTTTTACCCGATGAACCGTATCGGTAATTCGATCGGCAGTGGTGATAATATTCTCAATAACTGAAATGTAATTCGAGAGATCAATTTTGGTTGTGTCGTCCTCACGATGTTTGGCATAGATGTGTCCGGTGACGAGGTCATCGGAGAAATGCCTCGTGCTCAACTCCTCCTTGTGAGCAGATGACTGCTTAGGATGCAGCAATGAAGGAGCAGCGGTGGGTGGCTTGAGTGCTGTGGCCATGGTTTGGGTGTATAGAGAAGAGAAAATAGAAGAAGCTAAGGAAAGTTTGCTTGTGTTTTCAATTGGAATTGTTAAGACTATATTTATACACATAGAAATCTTCAAGAAGAGACAGAAAAAGCAAAGAGGATGAAGGAAACTAATGTTCTTCTTGTCTAAAGAAAAGAATGTGTGCTGCTAGAATTGAGCTTTAGTTAAACACATGGCTTAAGTAGGTCCATTTTACTTCTTTATGTTGGTCTCATTTGTCTGTACCTTTTTTTCTTTTTTTGTCTTTTTATGAAATGAACCAAATATTTCCCAATGATTAAGCCTCGAAAGCCAAGTTTTACGTTAACGTCACAATCACAATATTTAGGAGTGCGAATTTGAACTTACGATTTCTTCGAACAAGTATGAATACTTAAACGGTTTAGTTATGCTCATTTTTTGTTTTTTTCTTTTGCTATGGACATTTTTGGTTGTTTTAGGTCTAGGTGCTTGAAAATATTTTTGTTATTAAAAACTAAGCTTATTTATAAATAATGGCTAGCCTATAATTAAGCTTTCACTCTTAAAAGTACTTTTGATGTTTTTTTTTTCAAATATCAAAATTATGAAAATAAAATAGAACTATTTATCAAGTTTAATTTGAATATTTTTCCTCGAACTTTACAAAATAAATGTTTGACAACATGAACTCGGTTTAATCGGTTTTAGGTATGAGCAACCTTCTAATAGATTAGAAGTTCGAATCTCTATCATATCTCTCGTTGAACTCAAAATAATAATAATAAATAAATATTTACAATAATACATAAATTTGAATTCGAAGCAGAAAGCTTATCTCGATTTTAAGAATAGTTTTGGAAACAGTCTTGTTTTTCAACCATCCAAAAAAGTAGAATGATAATATGGAAAAGTAGAAAGTTGTGTTTGCATATAAATTACAGCTAGCAAAGAGAATGAAACTTTAGTTCATTAATTGTGGAGAGTGAATCTTCAAAATTACAACACTGGAGAATAGATTAAAGGCACATTATGAAAAACAAGCCTTCTCTCCAATTATAAATGCAAAGTACAAGTACTCTCACCAATTAAAATAAATGAAAATTAAGCTAACAAGAGTATAGTTGAATGATAATTGACAGATATATTTGATCCTTTAATTTAGACTTTTCAAATTTTCATTTCTCACATTTGTTTATAAAAAAAAAATAATAATAAATAAATAAATGAAAATGAAAGGGTGGATCTCGTATAATAAAATAATATACTTTTTTTAAAAATATATATATTTATTGATTACATGATTTAGTATTGAATAAAATAAAAAATAAAAATAAAAACGCCTACTACAATTTCAGTCGCCTACGTGATTTTTTAACACACCATATGGAAAAAAAAAGTTCATCCGAGAACTCGTCCCCTCCAACATCTTCTTCAACTACTCCTTATTCTATAACTCATTATGTTAATTATGCATGTTTTTCTACGAAACACTGACAGTACATTGTCGCCATCACCACAGGGAATGAACCAAAAAGCTTCAAACAAGCTATAAAACATGAGGGATGACATAAGGCCATGACTGAGGAGATACAAGCTCTGGAGGAACAGAGCACTTGGGTTTTAAAGCCATTACCACCGGGAAAAAAAAAGCTTTATTTGAGAAGCAAATGGGTGTATAAGGAGAAGTATGATGAACACGACATTCTGCAGAGATTGAAAGCAAGCCTAGTGATAAGGGTTGGATTATAATGAGACAACCGTTTTTGTGGCAAAATTGGTGACAATACGACATTCCTGGCAGTTGCAGCCGTGAAGAATTAGAAAGTTCATCAAATGGACATGCATGATGCATTTTTGCATATGTTGATTTAGAGTAAGAAGAGACTACATGGAGGTACCTCCAAGTTTTAACAAGCTCTAATCAAGTTTGTAGGATGAAAAAATGTTTGTATGGTCTGAAACAGGCTCCTCAGTTTGCAAAATTAGCAGCCCTTTCGAAGAATTATGGATTTAAACATGTATATTCTGATTATTCGCTATTTATCTTAACAAATGGCCAAATACAACTCGTTGTTTTAGTTTATGTTGATGACCTTATTATGGTTGGAAATGATATAATTGCATTGCTACATCTAAAGGCTTATTTGGGGAGATGTTTTAAAATGAAGGACTTGAGGGCATTAAAATATTTTCTAGAACTACAAGTAGCTAGAAATCAACGAGACTTCTTTATGTGTCAACGAAAATATGCTTTGGATGTTACTTCTGAAACCGGCTTGTTGGGCCCACTACAAGAATTTTGGCTTCTCTCGACGCACAAAAATTTTCGAGAGAAGCAACAAAACCGTCGAGAGAACTTCTCTCGGCGGAAAAAAAATCGTCGGCAAAATCCCGTCGGGAGAACCTCTCTCGACGGTTTTTTGCTTACCGTCGAGAGAACCACTTCTCTAGGCGGTTTAACTAAACCGTCGAGAAAAGTAGTTCTCGCGACGGTTGACTTAAACCGTCGAGAAAAGTGGTTCTCTCGACGAAAACTACTTCTTTCGACAGTTGTACAAAATCGTCGAGAAAACTACTTCTCTCGACGGTTTAGTTAAACCGTAGAGAAGTGTAGTTCTCTCGACGGATTAGTTAAACCTAAATCGACGAGAGAAATGTATTTCTCTCGACAGATTTGTTAAACAGTTGAGAGATTTTTTTTTTTTTTTTTTTTTTTAATCTTATAATATTTTTCATTTGAAATACTTTCATAATTTGAAGCTTTGAAGCTTTGAAGCTTATAATACCTAAACAAATTTGACACGAAATTATACAAAAGTACATTTATTATAACCTAAATTCGTTTTTACAATTAGTTTGTAGAAATTTTGAATACACAAAATATTAAGCCTACAGTAATATAGAAGAAATCGTCATTCGAACTCGTCAAATTCAAACAATCTTCAAAAGCAGATTTTGTGAGTAATATCGACTCAAACTATCTGAAAAATAAGAAAATCAATAACACATTAGAACATAACATAAAACAAAATTATAACTCACGAACATAAACTCAAAAAAATAGAACTTATAACAACACATAGGAACTAAATTTACTTAACCCCTTCAAATACAAGCTTGAATAGCATGCATCAACCCAACTCAAATACAATCTCTTAGAGCATGCATCAACCTGAATAATCCATATACTAATTAATTTATCTAACAATTTCAAAACTTTATGAGCAACATAAAATCTAGAACTCAACTATCATGCATTTTATATCTATATATATATATACTAAAGAAATCACAAGTCGTTAAAACTTACGTAAACTTAAACAACCAAATAACTTAAACTAAATTAGCTCTTAACCTAAAACTTAAACAACCTAAATTAATTTAAACTAAACTTAAGTAACCAAATTAATTAAAACTAAATTAGCTAAACTTAAACTAACGTTAAACAACCAAATTGATTAAACTAAACTTAACTAAGCTAGAAATATAATGAGAAGGTAAAGTTATCGGATCCAATTCATCTTTTAACTAAACATAAACAACCAAATTAATTAAAACTAAAATAACCCTATTAACTTAAACTAAACTTAAACCACCAAATTACTTAAACTAAATTAAAAGATGTTCTTTTTTCATTACAAGACAAATTAGAGACTCAAGATCATGGATGCTTTTAATTCCTTTTGAGAAACTCCACTATTTTAATTTTCAACTTAGATTCCTTTTTCACAACCATGGATTACCCGTTCTTCCTTATCCTTATTTCAACAGAATAACCATCATGTCACCAGTTGCAATTTTGAGATACAATGGAATAATCATCAGCTACAAAGAACATAGAAATACAAACTAACATCTTGACCATGGAATAATCCTCCGCTAAGCCTTCAATTGGATTTTCTATTTTTCTTTTTTAGAATAAAACATTACCATTTACCAAAGATATTCCTATGAATTTGACACAATGAAATATATTTTAATCTTTTTCTTATCAGGCTTATTTTGATTTCTTTTTTGTTCTTACCTTACTTAGAAGCTTTATAATTTGTCCTCCTGCAAATCTGTATATATAAGAGAAGACGGTAGACAATATATACTATAAACACTACAATCTTGGTTTCAAATTTTTAGAAGGTAAAGAATTACAATATAAAACTTATATGACATCTCAAAACAATGAGTTTGAAAAAAAAAAAAAAAAAAAAATTGGCTTCAAATTGTTGAACAAATTTCGAAAAAATCAATTGTTGTGTCATGGAAAAGACCACTGCCTTCGGCACGACCACGATGCTACATCATCTACACGTCGTGTTACGATAAATCAATAACAAAGAATAAGTAAGCGCAGAAGAACAACGACACAAATTTACGTGGTTCACTAACGTCGTGTTAGCTACGTCCACGGGCAGGAGAGAGAGCAGTATTATTACGAAATATGAGAGAATTACAAAATGATGGATAAGGGTATGGCACCCTTCTAATGACCTAATACAAAATGGGTCAAAACCCAAAATGACAGATAGCGAGACCCCCGTACCGAACCAGTCGTAGAGGGTCATAACAGATTCAAGGCATTCCAACATGTTAGTGTGTATGTCAATTGGAATATCAAAGTGAGCATAGTTGAACGATAATTGACATGTACACTTTCTCTTAAGGGTCGGAGGTTCGAACTCCTCACCCCCAGTTGTTGAACTCAAAAAGAAGAAAAAAAGTGTCAATTGGAATGAAGTTTGGAAATTTAGTTAGATTTTGATTCTATACATTATGCAGAAAAAAATGTTTCTAGTTTTAATTAAAACGAACTTACACCCAACATTAGATTTGTTGAACTAAAAATGGTAGATGAAAAATAAATTTACACATTTCATGCCTCTTCTTTTAACGTTGTAGTGTATATGTTTTTGTTATATTTTTTCTTTAAGAAATAAAGATTTTGGGCAGAACTTTTGTCATATACAAAATGACAAGGACAACGAATCCTCCACCAATGGAGATAATGTTGTCATCTTCACTTATATACCATAGATATATCCCTTCTCTAACTAATGTGAGACTTTGTTTGCATCTAACAATCCTCCCTTCAAACAAAGTACTGACTCGATCCTCTCCTTGAATAAATTCGTTCACTCCCAACAGATCATATCACATTGTGGGATATTTCCTTGATGGCAGCGGCGGAAGCGATCACCAATCGTAGCCTCCGGCCACCTCATTTCTCCCCTTGAACAAAGAGATCCACTCTTCCCATCTTCCGGATAGAGGTACTCCTTCTATCAATCTAGTCATTCATTCTCTTTGTTAGAAATATGAAGAACTCTCCACATAACTAGGTTTTAGATCATGACTCTGATACCAATTGATAAGGACAGCATACCTTCAACATATCCAATTTGGCCAGCGAGAAACTCGTACCAACCAGACGTACTGGGTCTCATAACAGATTCAAGGCATTCCAACAAATCTCCACCTTGATTTGAATTCTCCCACAACTGATAAATGTACCCGATGCAACACAAAGTTACCAGATTCAACACGAAGTTACCAGATGTACAAAAAACTCTCCTTTTGCCTCAGAATATTCCATAAGGGGCCATCAACAATTCAAAAAAGATTGGCTTCAAATTGTTGAACAGATTTCGAAAAAAATAATTGTTGTGTCATGAAAAAGTCCACTGCCTTCGGCACGACCACGATGCTAGATCATCTACACGTCGTTTCTTCCCCAGGGTTAACCCGACACCCTTCTTCATGCACTCGAAAGAAAAGGGTTGTGATCGAAAAAAAAAAAAAAAACCACATTTTGCCTAGGTAACCAAAAAACATAAGAAGAAGAAAAATTGTTTAACCTCGATCCACTAATCACACGTGAATGGAAGGGGAAGAACGTGAAGCATTTTAATTGGGATAATTGTACGACTGACCCTTTATTTTTGCCCGTTTTTCAAAATGACCTGAATTTGAAAAAAAAAAGCAAATTGACCTTCTGCTGACCTCATCACAATTTTTTTTAATATTTTGTCTAGCTAGTTTTGCAGTTTTCTCGATTTCCCTCTCTCTCTCAAAATATTTTCTTCTTCTATTTTTTCTCTCTCTCCTCTATCACGTTTTTTCTTCCACCTATTCATCCATCGTCGGCGACTCTCATCGACAACAACTCTCACGTGACGATTCGAGAACCAAAAAAATTTCAAATCTGAAACATTTCAGATCTGAAAAATCTACAAAAACAAAAATTTTCGAATCTGAAAAAAAATTCAGATCTTGAAATTTTCAGATCTAAAATGAAGTTAGAGCTAGAGCGATACCGGCCCGCGCCAGTAGCTAGAGCGAGATCAGCCCGCGCCCGCAGCTAGAGCTAGAAAATACTATTTAAAAAATGATGATGTCAGTAGAAGGTTAATTTGACTTATTTTTCAAATTCGGGTTAGTTTGACAAATGGACCAAAATACTAGGTCAGTTGTACAATTATCCCGTTTTAATTAAAGAAAATGGTGGGTAAAAAAAAAACAAAATATATTTTATTTTAAGCGGTTTTTGTCCAAACTAAAAAAGAAAAATAAATAATAAAAAAACTATTATTTATTGGGTGGGCATGGAGATGGAAAAAAGAAAAATAAATAATAAAAAAACTATTATTTATTGGGTGGGCATGGAGATGAAAAAAAGAAAAATAAATAATAAAAAAACTATTATTTATTGGGATAGATGGAAATGACCTTTTATGACCATGCTCATGTTTGGTATATGGGCTTTAACACTTTGCACGAGAAGAAGTTAGGAAAATTAGGAGGATTGTCTAGATTTAATTAGTAGAAATGGAAAATGTTTCAATGTTAGAATGACTTACACTTTAGGTCTAGAATGATTGCGTAGGGGGAAGGTTGTTTTTTTTTTTTGACAACATGTTAGGGTGGGGGATTGAACCTAGGACCTCATGGTCACTAGGCGATGCATCTTTGAGCTATGCTCTTGTTGGCAGGGGAGGGTTGTTATTTTTTGTTCCCCATTATAACCGTTCTACTTATTACCTATTTATTAATTAATAAACTAATTAAATACCAGAATTTTTTTTGCTGCGGTTGTTCGTTTGCAATTAATTTCAGCTGGGGTTATTGTTTCCGTTTGGTTGGGTGGGGTGTTGTATACCTGCACATATCCCTTCAAAATGATGCTTTCAGCCACAGCCTATCAAGTATATACGCGGACACACTCACATACACACTGACTACAACTATTGCAATCACGATGTGGATACCTTAAAAATAGGAAACAAACCATTACTCTTGGCACCCTACAATGCAGGGGCAGTAAGTCAACATCTCTAGAATGATTTCATCGTTAACCTACCACAATCCCTATATTGGTATCTTAATGTTAAGATCGGATTGAGGTATGTACGCGTGTAAACCCGTTCAGATTAATTGAGCGCCTTGCAGAATACCAGGTATACATACACACCTACACACTCGCGAACTAACCATAGATATTTTAATAGTACTGTGAACTCGTTAAACGAAACATGTATCAAAATTAAAATTTATTGTATCATTTATCGTAAGTTTCAATTTGATAAATAACATTGAAATATAAATATCAATAGCAAAGTTTAGATTAGAGAATTATATATCCAACCATTAAATAATTTCAAAAATAAGTATGAAAACATTACTTAATTTCAAGGTTTAAAATACTCCAGAAAAGATCACAAAATTATTAAAGTTTAAAAATATTTAATTAATTAAATAGGATAGAGTGAATATTTTAAAATTTAAATTATTAAAAAAAAATAACTTTTAATAAAAATAATAATATTATTAATATTCATTAGTTAGGTGGAAGAAAATTCATAGGCCAATTCCATGATAATTAAAAAAAAATAATAATAATAATAATAATAATAATCTTTTTTTTACTTTTCATTTCCTTTTCTTTTATTTTTATTCTTTTTCTTCTATTCTTTTCTTTAGTTTAGTTTAGGGTTCATCTTTAACCTAAAGCAGTTTTATCGTTTCCCTCTACCGATTATTTCCTTCTATTTTTCTTTGTCGCCCCGCTACGCAATAGTTTCTCCAAACATTTTTAATCCTTGTAAAGCTGCCAATTGGAGCTTTCTCCGACTACTAACAAAGTATTTTTTCAGATTTTTTATTTATTTATTGAGTTTTTGAATCGTGCGTTTTTGATTTGTTCGATTCAAAAGTTGTGAGAGAAACGCTCATATCGTCCTCGTTCCCCTAACCATGCTGCATTTTTCTGACTGATACCATCACACCAATGGCCTACGGTGGTTGGCCAAACCTCTGATTGTATTTTATTCGTTGTATACCGCCTTGTTTACAATTAGATGGGGCAGACCCTATTTGTAGCAACATAATTTCCTAATGTATACAGTGGGGATTTGCATCTACTGACATCATCAAAAGATAAAAGATCATCGAAGTTGGACTATATTTCTTCAAATTTCAAAACTGAAGATTTTTTTGGGCAGTGTGCATTAAAAAATTGATATCTTTTTACCTCGATATTCAAAAAATCTAAAAAGCTTCAAGGTTTTTTTCTTTTGTTATGTTGTTCTGGCTGATTTCTAAATTGATTAGTGTGCAATGTACTTTTGGAGTTTGAATAGTTGATTTGGAAATGTGCATTTTTCATTGCAAAGGTGTTTTATCCGTTTTTCAAAGGAAACTCTGCCCAAATTATTAAAAGTTTGTAAAAGGAATTTATTTCCCTTTCCTTTTGTTTAAATCGTTGTGGAAAGTGAGGTTTTAATTGTTGTTCGTAGTAATGACCCGAATTAACGGTCTTTGAAAAGTAGGTTCGTTCCATTAAACATTCAAAATATGTGAATACGTTTAATCATATTGGATTAAGTGAATTTTTGTGCACTTTATGAGATTTTGTAAAGTTCAAAATATGTAAATAAGTTTAGTCCTATGAGATAGATTAGTTTGGAGTTTAAAAGCATGATTGATTGTGAGTTTATGGAGAGGGTCATGGAAGACTTAGGATGAGCTGGATTTGTGTTTAGATTTTCATTTATAAGTTATCTTTGTTGTTTAAATTGAAAAAGTTTAAGTTTGTTTTTCTTTTGAGGTTCTTTTTTTGTTATGTTGCTGTGGCTGATTTCTAAACTGACTAGAAGACACACTAAGTGTAATTTTGGAGTTTGAATAGGTTACTTGGGAGTGTACATTTTGATTGCAGGAGTGTTTTATCCGTTTTTCAAAGCAAACTCTACCCAAATTTTTAAAAGTTTGTAAAAAGAATTTGTTTTTCTTTCCTTTTTGTTTAAATCTTTGTGGAAAGTGAGATTTTATTTGTTCTTGATTGATTGTGAGATTTTGTTAACTTTGATACGTAATCTCATATACTTTGATTTTTATGAAAAAGTTGATTAATATGTATATGGTTTAAGTACTTATAATTTTTTTTTTATTTTTAGAATTAGGTGTTTCATGATCGATTATGAACGACCAGGAAAATCGTGATAAAGAAATTTGAAAAGTTTTGACATCGTTACTAGAATATGGTTTAAGTATTTATACTTTGATTTTTGTGAAAAACTTGAATATTGTACGAATGTTGGGTTCAATTGTAAAATAAACTTGAATATTGGTTCAATTGTAAATAAGTTTTTTTATATATAAATTTTTATAATGGGTAAATTTTTTTTTTTGAAAAAGGAAGAAATGCCGACGCCACGTACACACGTCGCCAAAACATACAAATGGCGACGCATAGATTTGTCGACGCCATTGGTTGGCGTCGGCAAAGATTAGTTTTGTCGACGTGTTAGGTACGCGTCGACAAATAAGACAAATGGCGACGCGCCAGATTGGCGTCGGCAATTGTCTTCTTCGTCGACCCGTTAGTCACGCGTCGGCAAAACTAATCTTTGCCGACGCCAACCAATTACCGCGTCGGTAAGACCTTTCCCCACGCGCCTATCCCGACGAGTTTCCCGACGCTCGATTTGGCGTCGGGAAAGCCTTTCCCGACGTTTATTTATCTAATTCCCGACGTTACGAAACGTCGGGAAAACCATTAATTCTTGTAGTGTACGGTTGGAAAGCTAACACAGAGAGCTTCAATTTGATATCTGGTTTCACTATTTTTTGAGTTATGTATCAAAAGATACAGTTTATCGAAATTGAGCTACATTTCTGAAAAACTTCACTAAACCCAAAACTGAAGATATGATTGGAAATTTCAAAATTGTAGCTCAACTTCCGCGATGTTTATCTTTTGATACATAACTCCAAAAATAGTTATTTTGATACATAACTCAAAAAATAGTGAAACCAGTTATCAAATTGAATCACTTTGTATTAGCTTTCCAACCGTACATTTTTCAATTTTTTTAAATATCTGGGTAAAAATATATCATTTTTTTAATGCACACGGCTCAGAATCTTCAGTTTTGAAATTTGCAGTTCAACTTCGATGATTTTTATCTTTTAATACACAACTTCAAAAATATTGAAACCAAGTATCAAATTGAAGCTCTCTTTGTTAGCTTTCCAACCATATATGTTTCGAAATTTTTGAATATCTGAGTGAAAGAATATCATTTTTTTAATCCAAAAGAACTTTCATAGATGAAGAAGGAGATCGTCTTTTGAATTCATGTGGAGAAAAATCGTCTTTTCAAAAGACGACATTTGGTGACGTGTAGAGGTCAGGACGACCTCATTTAAAACAAAATTATTTATTTTTTTATTTTTTTTTTTGAAGCCAAAAACAAAATTATTTTTAAAAATACTTTCAAAACTACAATATTTTTATAAAAATATTTAAAAATTACAATATTAAAAAAAAAAAACAGCCAGATATTTGTCCCGGCTAAAAAGGAAAAATAAGTGATAAAAAAACTATTATTTATTGGTAGGAGCATGGAGATGGAAAAGACCTTCTTATGACCATGCTATGTGATCTCAACACTTTTGCAAGAGAATAAGTGAAAATGGAAAATGTCTAAATGTTGGAATGACCGGCACTCTATGTCCGATATTTTTTGTTTCCAATTATAACCCGTCTATATTTATTACCTATTTATTAATTTACCATAATTTTTTTATTGGGGTTATTCGTCTGCCGTTAATTTCAGCTGGGATTATTGTTTCCGTTAGGTTTGGTAGGCGCTATAGACCTGCACATATCCCTTCGAAATGGTGTTGTCATCCACAGCATGTTAAGGTATATACGCAGACACACTCATACGCAGTGACTACAACTTAGTGCAATCACGATGTGGATACTCTAAAAATAGGAAACAAACCATCGCTTTTGGCACCCTACAATATAGGGACGACGGTCAGTCAACATCTCTAAAATGATTTCATCGTTAACCTACAATAATCCCTACATTGGTATCTTTTGCTAAGTTCATATTGAGGTTTGTATGCATGTTATATCCCTTCAAACTTATTGAGCGCCCTACAGACTACCAGGCAGTGGCAGATCCAGAACTTTAAGTGGAGGCTTAATTTTATATACATGAAGAAAATTTTGAACACATTATATTGATCTATAGTAGATTGATTCAAAACTTTATTTCAGTAAGACAAATTCGTATAACGATAATTTTAAACGCATTAATATATAATTATATTAATTTGTCATTTATTTATATTATTTTTTTTTTTATTTTTTTTTTTATGTAACTTGAAATAATAAGTATTTTTTTTCTTCTATTTACATGTCTTACAATTTGTTTTGTTTTTTAAATAATTGACTAATAATTTTAAAATATTTTTATTAATTTTGGTTTATATTTTAAATCGTAATTTTCATTTATAAAAACTATTATGTTTTTTGTTCAAGGGAGACGACCTTAGATTTATTTTATAATAATTCTTCATTTATATTTAAAAAAAGAGCTTAATTCAATCATGCATGAAGAGGGCTTTGGCCTGCATTTCCACTCAGCCAAGAGATGAATTTGTTAAAATAATTGAAATTTAGTATACTAATTCCAAACCGTTTATATACATATTTTAATAGTACTGTGTAAACTCGTGAAACGAAACGTGTATCAAAATTAAAATTTATTGTTTCGTGAATCGTAAATTTTAATTTGATAAAAAAAATATTGAAATATAAATATAAATAGTAAAGTTTAGATGGAAGAATTATATATCCAAAAATAAGTATGAAAATGTTATATCTAATTTCAAGGTTCAATATTCTAGAAAAGCAACTATGATAAAAATATTAAAATTTAAAAATAATTAATTAATTAAATAGAGTAAAATTAAAAGAGTAAATATTTTGAAATTTAAATAACTAAAAAAAATTAATTTTAATAAAATAATAATATTATTAATATTCATTATTCCGTACATGCCTGGACCAATTTGATTTGATGATATGAATGGATTGCAATTTTTTTTTTTTTTTTTTTTTTGACTTTTCATTTATTTATTATTTTTTTTTCTTTTATTTCTTTGGTTAGTTTAGCTTAGGGTTCATCTTTAACTTAAAGCAGCTCTATCGTTTTTCTCCATGGGGTTGTTTTCTTCTATTTTTCGTTGTCGCTCCGTCACACAATACTCCAAACATTTTTAATTGTTGTGAAGCTGCTAATTGGAGCTTTCTTCAACTACTAATACGGTATTTCTAGATTCTTTTTTTTAGTTAATTGAGTTTTTTAATTGTGCGTTTCCAATTTGATACGATTTGTCCGATTCAAAAGTTGTGAGGGAAACGCTCATGCAATCCTCGTTTTTCTAACTATGCTGCATTTTTCTGACTGATACCATCACACCAATGGTTTACGGTGGTTGGTCAAACCTCTGATTGTATTTAATTCGCTATATACTGCCTTGTATACAACTAGATGGGGCAGGACTCATTTGTACCAACATAATTTACTCAGATATACAGTGGCGTCAAATTTATTTTCTTAGTCAATGCACTTTAAGTGTATAACCATATTTTTTTTTTTGAAGAGCAAAGTTGGGTATACATACTAAACCGCGATCAACTCCTTCAAACAAAAAGACTCAATCTCTAAAGGTAACTCATCGAGCTAAACCACCCGTTGCCAAAGGCCCAAGGCCATCTGCGCGGACTCGTGTGCAACCACATTCTCTTCTCTATGTATAAAGCTACATCGCTCCCTAAATGGGCAGGAGAACCACATACACACATCCGCTACCAACATTCCAATTTTCGTCACATTCTCACCCACCCCCTCAAACAAGCTACACAACTGTGAAGAGTTTGTTTTTGAGATCACTAGAAGGAGGGTATTTCTAAATTGTAGAAAATGAAAGGGGGGTAGTTTTGTCTAATGTTGGGTAGAGGAAATTACTAAATTTAGAGTTTAGGCATTATTCCAAATTGAGGGTGGGTTGGACATTTTTCATGTTTGGTTCTCTCTTTTCAACCGTTATTCTTGTTACCCGCAATAAGTTATTACCAAACATCATTTTTAGACATTTTTTGCCCTAATGATTTTGTCCAAATGTTCATTACTTTCATTTTTTCTTCTATTCTTTTATTTTTAATTGCATTGGTTTCATCTTTTTGTTTTAATTATTTTATATTTAGCTTAGTTTATTAAATTTAAAAACCACAACTATTTTTTTTTACACTTCTCATTAAAAGTTTGTACTAATTTTTTTGTTTATGTATAAAATTTATATTATTTAAATATATAATCATGTTGAATTGTAGCTAAATAATACTTATTTTTAATTATTCAATATCATTACGCTGAATGCTAGAATATAACTTGAATTAATTAATTATATTTTGATATAAATTAATCATTTAAAATTGACTACTAAAAAAATCAATTCAATATATTAATTAAAAAAAAATTAGAACATATAGTTTAGATTTTTGTTAGAGAGTTGATAATTATTTTTATTTTATTTTTTTACAACATGTTGGGTGAAGGATTGAACCTAGGATTTCATGGTCACTAAACAATACATATGTCAGTTGAGTTATGCTCTAACGAATTAATTTATTAGATAAATTCAATTGACGAATTAATGAAAATTAAATAAAATATAAAAACTAATCAATACAAAGTAAAACTAATATTGAATTTTGAATGTTATGAAATTTAATTATATAGAAATAATTTAATAATTAGACATAACTAATACAAAATATATTTTTAAATTATTAATATAAAATAAGTAATAATTTAATTTTTATAGTGTAATAAAAATTATATTCCTACTGAAAATCACACAAAATACACATATAACATTCATTTTCATAAATACAAAATACACATATAACATTCATTTTCATAAATATTTGATGTCATTTTCATGTACAATTAAATACAGACATCTTTTATTTTCAGGAATCTTATTCAAAAACATATCATTTTCATACATTTTTTATTTTCTGGCATCTACAATTTATTAAACCAAAGGCTTCTTAACACCCTTGTAAGCATATTTTACAATGACAGTAGTAAGGTTTAATATATATACTTTTAACACATTTCAAAATCTTTTTATATGTGACAAAATGAAAGTCATTGTCAACAAGAGCATAGTACAATGACATGATATATTGCTTAGTGACCATGAAATCCTAGGTTCAATCTCCCACCACAGAGTCACAGACACATACCTCAATCGCCGAAAAATAGAGACCTCGTCTCGCCCCTCAGTTGCGCACGATATTCTTTATTTTTCCATAATTATCTATAGCAAACTATATTTATTTATTTTTAGGAAACTTTAGCATTTATGGTAACAAAAATCCAACCAACAATATAATGATTGATAATTAGAACACTAATTTATTTTGTTTAATTTTATTTTAAAATAATTTAAATGAGATAATTAAGATAATTAGATATAAAACTATAAACATTGTTGGATGTTTATTATAATTTAGTTTTGATTTATATTTGAAATCTTTAATTTGTAATTGATTAGTTGAAAATAAATGATGATATTATGTAGAGGATTAGACAATAATAAATATTTAAGAATGAAAAAAATATAATTATATTGTCAAAGATTTTGTAAAGAAAGAGATATTTATTTATTTATTTATGGGTAGATTAAATGATTTTAAAATATAAAATACATATTTCTTAAAAAAACAAAAACAAAAAATAGTGTGACACGTGACACCATACTATTGGGTCACGTGTCGGAGCCCCACTTAGCAACTAAGTTCCTCTCTACACATTTTTCAAAATTTTGACATTTTATTGATACCAACCTTTACTATTTTGGTTTAAATTTTCCATATTCAAAATAAGGGAAAGAGTTTAAACAAATAATGCAGACATTTTTTATAGTTTGTTAACCATTTAATTTTTGGTTTATTTTGAAAATTAAGCTAAGAATGTGCTTGAGAGTCGTTTAAAAAAAAGTTAAAATCACTTTCGTCAAATTTAAAAACTCACTCTTTATAAATCGTTGCTAAAAAAAAAGTTATATATACAATCGGTAGGTAAATAGATAGATACATTAAAAAGGGGATGACATAAATTGTGTATGCAAAGATTTGTATATCAACAGAGTTAAGAAGAAACAAATTATTAATTGAAGCAATATATATATTAGTAAACTTCAATAGATGGCCAGGTTCATCCTGTTCTCCTGGGATATCATATGAAGGGAACCTAAGAGAGAGTGTCCGACTCTAACTATCGTCTATGTACGATCCATCCATACTAAATCTGACTAACTGTCCCTTCTATCTCATAGAGTGACATATTTCAGTCTTTTTCCACGTTACTTAGAAAAAGTGAGCCACTAAAATCAAACAACCACGCAACGGGTGAACGTCTAAATAGTCCATAGTTAGGGTTCGATCACTTGTACAACAATTTAAAATGCATTATTACTGTCCATATGCTCGATTTCACATAAACTTGTGCCCTTGACTAAGAGGTCAGAGGTTCAATCTCAGTTCAGGTACAAGATATATTTTATCATTGTTGTCGGGTCAATTAGACATCCTCAAGAGGTTAACTTGTGCCCTTGACTAAGAGGTCAGAAGTTCAATCTCAGTTCAGGTACAAGATATACTTTATCATTGTCGTCGGGGCAATTAGATATCCAACCCGTAATCGCAACCACCCAATTGCAAGAACGGAGATCTACCAACCGCAGTCATATCTCCAAAAAAACAAAAACAAAAAGAACAAAACCACATACATAATGAAAATGAAAAGCATCCAGATAACCTTCTTTATTTAATGTAAAACATTTGACGATCATTTAATTTAAGTAATACAAAGCACATACTACATAAGCTTATAAAGAAAAACATAAATAAGATGGTTTATTTTAGTAGTAGTAGACTTAGGGTTGATGAATGAATCATCATCATCAAATGAGAGCAGCACCATGACAGCACTTGAAGCTAATACCAGTCTCCATGAAGCGAGGACATTCAGGGCAATTCACAATCATAGGAATCCATCCACTGAAACCAGGAAGAATTACTTTATCACATTGGTAAGTATTGGCAGCCAACTCATTGAAGTATTCTCTAAAAGCTTCAGGGAAGCCTTTCAGCCGCAGAGTTTGCTTCCATTTGGAGAAATCCTCAAGCAATCTCAATATCAAAATGCCACGACCAACTAGCACAGGTGCTGATCCTACAGTAAGAACAGCCCAACCGTCTTCGTTTTCGTACGAAATCAATCGTAAGATGTCTTCGGTCGTCTCGCTCGCGTTCGAACCTTTTATTTGACTCTTGATTACGAAATAACCCCATTGTGTTTTCCAGAAACGAGCCATGAGTGCAGGATCATCCTCTCCTCTTGCATCCTTTCCTATGTGTACGGTCTCGAATGAACGACCTTCGATTACTAAAGGATCGTTTTTCAAATTTTCTGCTCTCTCCTCGAATTTTTTTATCCACAATGGGTTTTTTCCTCCGTAGAATATGATGCTTTTCTCTTGGTTGAACTGATTGAAATTAGAGTAAATATATCAACATTACAAAACAATTGAAACCATTAAAGGAAAGTGGAGAAACAAATAATGCAGAAAACCATGCTCAATAACGACCATTTGATTTTTTATTTTTGAAAATTAAGCGTATAAACCTTTCTTGCCTGCGAAGTTAAGCTACCTTGAGCTATACTCACATAAAATATGTGTCCGCGACCAATAGGTCAGAGGTTCTAATTCTTCACCTCACATATGGTTCAACAAAAAAAAAAAGAAAAAAAAACTACTTTCACATTAGGACTTCTTAATTTTGTTATCTACTTTTTCTTTGAAAAATGATAGTGAGAAACATACCAGGGCTGAAACCCAATTACATGAACGCAATCCAGTTCAAAGCGATAATTGAAATATCATAGCTAGAGAAGAGAGAGAATTTTTTAGCCCTAGAAACTGCAAGAACAATAATATCATCCCATTGTGGATTGCCCTAAGTTTTGAAAACTAAAAAAAGTAAGCTCCGGTTTGATAACGATTTTATTTTTTAGTTTTCTGTCTTTGAAATTTATGTTTGTTTCCTCCCAATTTCTTTACTATGTTCTCATTTTTCTAAAAGAAACATTTTATGTTTTAGACAAATTAATGGCAAAAAAGAAAAAAAAAATAAAAATAATGTATACTTTTTAGTTTTCAAAATTTGGGTTGGTTTATGAAAACATATGCAGAAAGTATGGATAACAAAAGAATAAATCTTATAGCTGGAATAAGGAATTTTATAGTTGGAAGTAGTGTTTATAATCTTAATTTTAATAAATGAAAAACGCAAAACCAAATGGTTATCAAACAAAGCCTAACTAGTTTTTAAAATTTGGAATTAGGTTAAGAATCATAATCTTTTCATAACAAATACGAAATCAACGAGAGAAAACAAACACAGTTTTCAAAAACATAAAACAAAAAACCAAACGATTATAAAAAAAAACGAGGTCTTGATGATCATATGTACATACCCAACTTTGTAATCTTGGTTGATGAGTGAACTTAGCAAGGGTTGATTGAGGCCAATGTTTTCTGAGAAGAAACTCAGTTCTATTATGAGTAAAAGGGATTGCTTCAGTTCCCCAAACTCGAATTAAATGAATTGCATTTGTGAATTCCACTTTAGATTGTGAGTTGAGTACCACAACTAATGGATCCTCTCTAAGTTGCCACTTCTCTTCAATATATCTCATCCCAGCAATTCTTGTAGTAAATTGAATTGAATACCACTTCATTGTAGAACGCAAATAATCATATCTCCTTCGATCATCTTCATGGTAAGGCTCTGGGATAATTGGAATCCAAACAATCTCGTATTTAAGGTCTCTTTTCAATTCATTGTAAACTTGTTGAAGAGCTCTTATATCATCCTCGGAGATATTCAATTCTGAAATCACTAATACGACGTTCTTTCCCGATAAACTTTCATGAACACTAACCTGTGGATGCAGACGATATTATTAGGCACGAGAAATTTAGGGTCGTACAAGAGTCTGTTTGGAATACCGTTCTAATTTAAACATTTTTTTTAGTAACTTATCGTTTAAAAAAAAAAAGCTTTAAATTACAAATCCACATATGTTTTGACCAACCCAAAAGTTTAATCTCACCTCACTTGTTTGCTTGAAAATTTGTAGAAAATTCAACAATTAAAAATCAATATTAAATGGAGAGAAAATGATATTATAGGATTCAAACACATAAATTCATGTTAAATCATTTTGGGTTGATTAGTGATTTAACATTTTTTAAGATATGTTTGGAGGTGATTTTGAAGCGGTTAACATCACTGTTGTCATTTTTAAAATCATCTCAAATTGTGTAATTAATCATTCAAAATCAATTTTAATTGTATGTAAATCGCATTTAAAAGGATAAGGCCAAAATAAAGGATGAAATGCATATTTTGGAGCACATTTTGAATATGACAAAAGTGATTTTAATCATTTCAAAATCATTTTCAAGCATGCCCTTAGAGCGATAGTCGTAGTTTCTTTGGAGTATTTTCACAGATCACCTCTTGGGTGTCATAATGTTAATTGACCCTCTTTTTGAATATGCATGTTTTTTTATCTTTGCTGAGCATGAGCACACGTTTGCTGGGAACGATCGCGAGGAAAAAATCTGCGAATACCCTTCGCTAAGCACGATCGTGAGGGGACGACTATAGTATACTCGTGCTCAGCAAAGGGTATTACATATTTTTTCTTCGCGATGGTATTCGTGCTAAGCAAAGCGAAGATCTGATGACGTCAGCAAAAAGACAAAAAACATTATTTTCGAGGTGGGAGTCTATAAGAACATTATCGGACTTAAGGAAGGAGTCATCTGTGAAGATACTATAGTTTCTTTCATGCACTATAATATTAATACATGTTATGAAATATAGAAGAGACCTCTCTTAGGGTAGTGCCATCAATAAGTGGCTTGGTCTCAGTTTTGCCGGTAATCAGCTTGGCAAAAACTGCTGGAATTTCAGTATGATAATGCTCAATGTGGTCAACCAGCCACCGGTAGAGATCAACCTCCTCTATACACCAAAATTAAACAAAATAAATATATAATAATGTTATTTTTCAGGTCACACCAAATAAAATTATAAATTGACTGACAATAATAAGACTATATTAAAGTATTCAACCAAATTGTTCTCGGATGGCATGTAGATGTTTTTCAAGTATAGCCAGCACAATGGCCATTTTTTCAGACAGTTCATTCAAATATTTCTGTGGTTGGTTCCTGAAAAAAAAAAAATCAAAATCAAAATTAAATTGCATTAACAAAATAAAATAACCTATTTCAAATCTAGGTCTTCACAAGCCCTAAAATAATATATCATTACAAAACTCTATTTTTTTATTTTTTTGAAAAAAATACTTCATTGATGATCAAAAGAAAATGAGAAAGAGAGCTAAAGAAAAGTCTTTCAATTAAGTACATTGACACAAATAAATCATAGTTACAAAATAATTTAGATTTCGAGCACCACATTTGGTTGGAACAAAATGACAGGATTTTTAGTGATAAATCAAAGTCCATACATCAGTTATGGGAGGAGATTATCATCAATGTTGCTTCATGGTGCTCCAAATCGAAATTGTTTTGTAATTATGATACTTCTACTATAGCGCTTAATTGGAAGACTTTCCTATAGCCTCTCTTTTGTACTTTATTTGATCAATGAAGTATTTTTTTCAAAAAAAAAAAAAAGATTTCGAGCTGAGGAGAAGTCTTTGAACTATCATTGAAAATTTAGTTGTTACAAAACCTTATTATTGCCTCGTTCTTTTAAAAAAATGTCAACATAAACATAGTTCAACTATTGAAGACATATACGTTCGATCAAGAGGTCAAAAGTTCAAATCTTTTGTCTCATATGTTGTTAAATTAAAAAAAAAAACTTTTAAACAATAATAGTATATATTAATATCTATATAATAAGAAAATGACATCTTAAAGTTCAGGACCTAGCTTCGAACATGTATATTAGCGTGTTAATACGAGCATGGTTATTTCAAGTCAAATACGTTAAAGACAAACATTGGGCAAAGCAGATTATTAAGGTAGAAAAGTAACATAGGAAGGATCAAAATGAATTTTTCTAAAAAGTTTAGAAATTAAAATAGACATTTTGAAAATTCATGATCAAAATAGATCAAACTTCAATGTTTAAGGACCAAAACGAACATTTTGAAATGTTGGGGACTAATATAGAATAAACTCGAAAGATTAGGGACTAAAATAGACATTTTGAAAGTTTAGAACCAAAATAAAACAAACTTTAAAGTTTAAGGGCCAAAATGAACATTTTAAACTGCACTTGTGGACCAAACTAAAACAAATTTGAAAGTTTCGGGACTAAAATGTGAGATTCAAAACTAATAGTATTAAAATGGATATAACAATAAAAGAGGAATTTAATTGGAAAAGTAGATAAATAATACTTACTCAGTTTCAGTAAGATAGCTGGAGAACTCAATTCTAGAAGCAACAATAGTGTGTATAACCCAATAAGTAATTAATGGGATTTGACGTAGAGCTGAAGGTAACTCAGGAAGTTCCTTAGCATCATACTTAGAGAATTCTCTAATGTGATTCATGTATTTAATTGCTTGCAAGCAGCTATGGATCAAACTGTTGCTGCTGAGAAGCACTTGTCGGTATCGCAGCGAGTCCAAGTGCTTTTTCAAAGAAGCTACTCGCTTCATAATTGCCAATGATTTAGCCAATGGATCTGATTGGGAGTAATGGTAAAGATGCCATAAGTCTCCATAATCTGTAGCAAAGGCTAACAAAGTAAGAGCTGCCTTGGCTTCCCATGGATAATTTGTCAATGTTTCGAAGATTTCTAGTGTCGTCTCGTGTCCTTTTTCTATCCCCGGAGCCTTGCACGACAACTGATTAAGACATTATATTCTAATATCAGCAATTTCAACGAAAAATAATTAAGATAATTATTAAACAAGATCACAATAAATTAATAAATTTTATGAACTATGACCTTGCTCGAGATACCGTGAAGAGTGCTTAGTGGAGCTTCGATCGCAACATTGGATACCAGAGATTCATCTGAATGTACTAAACGCCCATTTGTACCCTGCATAAATATATATGATAATAATTATATTTTTATGCAAGAAAAGACACGACGTAAACGTATTTCCAGACTAAATTTGTTTTAGAAAAGTTAACAACAAACTAACCGTAGAAGGGACAAATTTTAAGCTTTATTGAATGGAACGAAACTCAAAGTACAAGGACTAAAATGATATTTTAACCATTGGAAATAACTTTAAAAAAAATAAACGTAGTACCCGATGAACGCTGTCGGTAATTCGATCAGCAGTGGTGATGATGCTCTCAATAATGGAGATGTAATGGGGGAGATCAATTTTGGTCGTGTCGTCGTCGCGATGTTTGGCGTAAATGTGTTCGGTGACGAGGTCGTCGGAGTAATGTTTTATGCTGATCAAGTCCTCCTTGGGGGTGGATGAGTGCTTAGCATGAAGCAATCCAGGTGCAGCAGTGAGTGCCTTGAGTGCAGTAGCCATGGTTTGGAGTTGTAGAAAGAAAAGACAAGTAAAGAAGAAAGAAAGTGAGAATGGTTTGGTTTTTGTGTGGTTGGATTGGATTTGTTAACCTCTATTTATGCACATTGAGTTGTTCAAGAAGAGAAAAAAAGGCAAAAGAATCTTGAAGAAAACTAATGTTTTTCTTGTCTAAAGAAAAGAATTTGTGCTAGCTGCTGGATCTGAGTTTTTTTCTAGTTGAGGCCCCTATGAAGCAAGTGTGTATTGTATTTGTTAGAAATGCTTTAACTATATTTTAGCTACAAAAAATGATTAAAGCTAAGGTTAAAAAAAACATTTGTGCTCCCTCGTGAAAATAACAATTTAGTCCCTAAACTTTAGATTGTATCAATTTAATCCTTGTAATTCAAAATTTGTAACAACTTAGTTTCTAACCCTTTGTACGTAACAATTTATTAATCTCTGTCAAAATTAATTGTCAATTTTTATTAGGTAACAAACTTAATTTTTAGATTTATAAACACTATTTCTTTTTCTTTTTTGACAATATGTTGGGGTGGGGGATTGAACCTAAGACCTCATAGTCACGATACATCATGCCTTGAACTATGCTCTTGTTGCCTTATAAATACATTTGATCTTTGATCCGTTTATCGATTTACATATGTAATTATGTAAGAAATCTTATTAAATTTTAACCATATTTTTCATGAAATGAATTAAATTGTTACAAAATCTAGAGTACAAAAACTAAAGTAGTGTGTTACGTTGCCAAAGCGAGCATAGCTCAGCTGGCATATGTATGACTTGATGACCAAGAGGTCTGTGGTTCGAATCCCCCCACCCCAATGTACTCAAAAAAAAAAAAAAAAAAAAGAAGTAGTGTGTTACGTATTAAAGTTCAGGGACTAAATTCATTACAAACTTACAAGTTCGTGGACCAAATTGTTACTCCCTTGAAAGTTCAAGGGAGTAACAAAATTTGGAGACTAAAATGTTTTTGATAAATTGTGTCGAATAGTCCTAATATAGGTGTACATTTTCACACATGTTCAAATATTTGAAAATTTTCATTTTTAGATTTATATATATTTGGTGTATTTTTTCTTACCAATATGGTCCCCATGATGTTTTTCTCTCCATAATGATTACTTTTATTCTCTATATATTTTTTTCCATTAATTACAAAAATATAATAATTATAAGTTTCTCTCCTAATTTGGATTCTTTTTTTCATGATTTTTATCATTTTAGTATAGATTTCATTCGACCGATATTTCCACGATTTTAGCATCAGATTTTTGTCTTTTATTTATTATCGTTCACTATCTTCATTTTTCTTTTCTATTGCATTATTGTACACAACAATTAGTATATATTATGTATCCATATGTACTATTTCTAATAGGCATGATGTATATATAAAAAGTACGTATATTTTTATAAAAAAATACATATTATCTATAAAAGTATATAGGTAGTATATATGTATATACTACCTATATACTTTTATAGATAATATGTATTTTTTTTATAAAAATATACGTACTTTTTATATATACCCACCATATATACTTCATATATGATCACTATATATCGCATATTATAATGAATATTTTTTTGTAGACGTGATTAGGAGAAGAGAAGTGATGATTTTAATACGGAGAGAATAGACGATTTTAATAGAGAGAGAGGATCATTCTAGTGAGGATTCTAGTGAGGACTGAGGAGATGTAGCGTGATAGATAATAGGATTTTTTTTTTTTTTTTTTTTTTAAGATCTCATTTCATAAATATTCTTTTTGTCATTTTTCTAGAAGGGGTGTAAATTGATACATTTATGAAAATTTAGGATTTAAATTGATACAATCATTAATTTAGGGTTTTAATTGATACAACCTCCCAAGTTTAACCGTATAAATTTATTTTTGTCCTAATTTTAACTTGTATCGTTTGATTTTAGGGGTATTTTCACAAATGACCCCCTTCAAGTTTCGTAATATTTTTTTTCCTTAATGCTCTTTGCTGGCACGAAGATATTATAGTCGTCTCCCTCACGATCGTGCTTAGCTAAGGGTATTAGCAGACTTTTTTCTCGCTGTCGTTCTCAGCAAACGTGTGTTCGTACTCGGCAAATGTAAAAAAATATGAGTTTTTAAAAATCGAATCAATTGGCGTTGACACCCAAGACCATCTATGAAAATACCCCTTTGATTCTACCCTTTGGTTCCTAAAAATAATTTTAACTTGTATTGTTTGATTTTACCCTCTAATCCTTTGTAAACTAATCATTTTATTTTTCAGTATCTTAAAACTAAAAAGTAACTATGGAGTAAGAGAAATAGAGAATGATGATAAAAGTAGGGAATGGATAAGTTGGATAATTTTGTTGTACAAAAGCTGACAGGTAACAAAGAGAATATAGAATCATTCCAAACTCCTAGTTGTTCCTCGTGGGAGGATGTGAATCTTCAAAATTACAACGCCGAAGAATTTGAATACTTTCTATAAAAGGAAGCAACGAAATCTTGGGGATAGATTAAATCAATACATTAATAATAATCAAATCATGGTCACAACGAAAATAATATATATGCGTCAATTACCTCAACTAGTTAAGGTATATATCTTCGACTAAACTTTCAAATATTCGAATTTCTCCACCTACTTATTGAACTTAAAAAGAAAAGAGAAAAAACTATTTATATCCCGTGTGTGGCACATGATTATATTATTTTTTATTTATTAAAATACTAATAAAGAAATATATATATATATATATATATATATAGGAAAATTGTAGTAAATGACAATTTAAGACTTATTGTTTGCAAATATAGCATGTTTTTAAAAATTTTGCGGATATAGCAATTTCTATCGCTGATATCTTATGACTGATAGAAGTCTATCGCTGATCACCTCAGCTTTTTATAGATTTTTGTCAGTGATAATAGTCTATCAGAGATAATAGTCTATCACTGATAAACGTCTATCAGTGATATAATAAAGTCTATTAGTGATAGAAACGGGTTTTTTTGCCATATTTGCAAAACATTTTAAAGTTTGCTAAATTTGCAATTAGTTTGGGCCTGATTGCTATTTGTGCAACCAGCCCTATATATATATATATATATATATATTAAATTAACAAACAATTATTTTAAAGAGAATTATAAAAGGGTTGGTTGCACAAACAACAATCAGATCCAAAATAATGACAAATTTAGTAAAATTTAAAACATTTTGCAAATATGACAAAAATTCAGTGGTTATCACTAAACTGTTATCGCTGATATATGAGTATCACTGATATACTACTATCAGTGATAGTCACTGACAAAATTCTATAAAAAACTGAGGTGATAGACTACTATCAGCGATAGACCATACTATCAGTGATAGAAATTGTCATATCTGCAAAAAAAAAAAAAAAATTAAAAAGTGCTATATTTTTAATTATTTTACACTAAATTGACATTTGTTGCAATTTTCCATTATAAAATTACATTAAATGACTAAATAATTTATCCAACAAATACGGGGATATATATATATATTTTTTTTTTACAACGGTATTTTAATTAATGCGAGAATTGAACCATGACTTCTTAGTCAAGAGCACAACCTTATGTCAATTGAGCTATGTTTGATTTGGTAAATACGGAGATGTTGAATTGAACTTCCGACCTCGTAGAAGTTACGATTGAAATTATGTTCACTTTACGGTTAAATAAAATTTTAGTTTATAAAATTAATTTCTTTATATACACTTTTTTTCAAAAAAATCCAATATTATGAATGCATTAATATTGTTGATACTCATGTAGCTGTAGGGTAGTTTAGGTAAAAAAAAGTATCAACTTAAACTATGTATCTACAAGTATTTAATATAATACTAATACTATTTCCTTAAAAAAAAGAGAGAAAAAAAATACTAATACTATTGTTATCATATTAAATATTTGAGCACAACAAAAGAAAATCCTGGCTGGCCATAACAAACATTGAAAACAAATGTAAGATTCCTCGATTCTATTACCGATAAAAGGAAAACAAATTAAATATTATAATTCTAAATCGTCGTCTTAAAATAAACAAACAAAAACAATTTGGTACAAAATAAGATCCAGACATTCATGTTTGAGGGGCAATTTTTTTTACACAAAAAAAAAAAATCGTTTGTGAACATTATATTGACCTTAAAAAAAATTATTGGGATAAAAATAGGTAACTGAATCAATAGACTAAGTTCAAATAAATTTAATATTATCATAAAATTTAGCTCATTTCAGCGTCTTATATTTAGAAAAAAATTAAATTACAAGTTTAGTCCATCAACTTTAAAACTTGAGTCTATTAGGTCCATAAACTTTAAAAATTCTTTAATAGGTCTCTAAGTTTTCAATTTTTTATCTTACAAGGTTCTAAACTTTAAATGTAAACAATAGATTTCTAATGAATCCCTGAATTTTAAAAAATGTCGATAAGGACAAAGATATATTAGATTTAAACTTAAAACTTCGAGAAACTATTAGATACAAAATGGAAAGTTGAAAAATATAGTGACATTTTTTTAAGTTTGTATATCTATTAAGCACAAAATTAAATGTTCAAAGACTTATTAGACATTTGAAAAACAAATGTTTTAAGAAAAAACACAATATAATGTGAATATATGTTTCTAAAATTTATAGAGAGCTTAATATAGATTAAATTACATTTGAAAAAATTAATAAATAAATTAATAATAATAATTAAATTTAAGATTTTTGTTGAGGTATAAAGCCTAAATTTGGACCTTTAAAATTATGATCACTAAAATAATACAATTCTTAAAGTATAAATATTAAAATGAAACTAATTATTGTACTAAAAAAATCTAAAAATTAATGTATCTCTTAGATTTTAAACCCAAGTTGCAAAGTTACAAGGCTAGAACTTTAACCGCCAACTTAAAAGACAATTTTAGTTTATCAATTGTTGCGGTGGTCTTCGTGAGCACTGATCCTCCACCTTACTAAGCCTTTCGTCGAGCCTCTTCATTACATCGGCCAGGCCTCGCACTTGAACTCCACTATACTCTCAAACATGGCCGAAAATTTCGTCAAGTAAGAACTCACCATCTCCTCGACATTTCGATCTAAAACAGAAGATTGCGATTTTTGTAAGCTTTGAGCTAATAGGAGAATTGAGTTACTTACCTCGAGTACTTGGGCTTTGAGCTCGGTCACCTCCTTTGAAAGATGGGCTTGCTCAACTCCTCCACCACCATACTGCTGAAGGTTTCCGACAATATTAGAGATCAGAATTCTAGCCTTTACGGGAGTCTTATCCAGGAGAGATCCTCCACTAGCAGCATCTAGCATTAGTCTGTCTCGTGGTAGCAAGCCTTCGTAGAAATACCGGATCAGTTCTCTGTCTGTTATCTTATGGTGGGGAAAGCTTTCACATAGCTGACCGAACTTCTCTCAGCACTCGTGGAGGGTCTCGCCTTCCTCTTGCGCAATAGCATAAATCTTTTTCCTAATCAAAGTGGCCCTGGAAGCGGGAAAATACTTTTCCAAAAATAGCCCTTTCAACCCGTTCCATGTAGCAATGGATCCTGGCGGAAGGTAATACATCTAGTCTCTTGTTTTTTCCTTTAATGTGAAAGGGGAGGCTCTCAGGCTCAACTGATCGTCAGTGGCTTCAATTTTCCTCATCGTCGAACACACTATTTGAAACTCCTTCAGGTGTTTGATAGGGTCCTCATCTGCATTACCATAAAAGGAAGGTAGTAAGTTAATTAAACCAGCATTAAGCTCAAAATTACCTGGTACTATCGGATACGATATACACAGTGGTTGGCGGTCCAAGTCAGGTGATGTCAACTGCCTCATAGTCTTTTGATCCTCAAAATTAGCCACAGCCTCCATCTTTTCCACTTTTCTCAAAAATTAAAAGAAAACTGTACACAACAACTTAAAAGAAACGGGTCACACTATACAAGAAGGATAAAAATAAGCAGAACCAAAGAGAAATGATATAAAATTAAATAAAATTATTTACAAAAGAAAAAATAAGAAATAAAATAAAATAAAACACAAAACAAATAAAATTCAATCAAGTTGGATTAATTTTTGCTCCCGGCAACGGCGCCAATTTTGGTAGTGAACTTTTGTACATTCACAAATTTCGGGTTGTCGAAGCCCGCCAAAATAATATTTATAAGCCGATTATACCGAACTAACTTGTAGTTAGTGATAACCGGGTCGATCCACAGGGAGCGATCTATAATCCTAATTTAATTGAATTAAATTTGCAATGATAAAAACAACGGGATTTTGCTTTGGAAAACACTAACATGAACTGAATTAAGCTAACGGAGATTTAAAACGAGAAGTATAAAATTGACAAATGTGCTTGATTAGTAAGTGTCGGGATTGATCTAATGTACTTCGGTTCATCGATTAACAAGGAAAATAGCTAAGATGCTTCATGCACACAAAATGCCTTGTCCCTCTCGGGTCCAAAACATCTCAAAGACTTAATTAGAAACAAAAAATTCTAATTAAACATACACGCTAATTAATCTAAATTTATGAGTCCTAAATTAATTAACGAACAGTAACGGGTACCATTGAGACAGATTAATCCTAAAACTAATCCGATTTGTCTCTTAATCTTAAGCCCATCATGAGAATGTTAATCAATTCCTACCCCCAACTGTCACTTGGGCTCGAATTGATTAGCCACGAGCTAGACCTTCGCTACTATGTATTAAAGTTT
The DNA here is from genome assembly GCA_028017165.1 of Herpetospermum pedunculosum. Taxonomy (NCBI): domain Eukaryota; kingdom Viridiplantae; phylum Streptophyta; class Magnoliopsida; order Cucurbitales; family Cucurbitaceae; genus Herpetospermum; species Herpetospermum pedunculosum. The sequence continues at coordinate 3,200,856 of CM051524.1, read as the reverse complement.
GTCAGGAATTAACACTAGCCGACTAACATGCGTAACGAATTAAGACGTCACTTCTAATCGGAAAGGCAAGTTATTCGTTCTTAATACAGACCAAGAGATGCAAGAAACTCATTCAAACATACTAAACATTTCAATTAAGCACAAATCTCACCTAATACAAAAGATAAACAATCCCTAAATTTAACTAATTAATCACAAACCTCTAGCTATCCATGGAGAAGAAGTTTCCCCAAGCATCCATGGAGGTTGTCTCCTTCATACAGCCCAAAAATGGGGAAAAACCAGAAGAAGAAAAAAAAGGGAGAAAAGCGGCAATCCCGAGGGAAGAATGAATAGTGAATGACCTAAATTCGGAAAATGGGTTTTTATACCCATTTTCGCGTCAGACAAGCGCCTAGGCGCTGCACACTGTACGGTCGAGGAACGCGTGCGCGTCGCGGCAGCGCCTAGGCGCTAACCTCTCTGGTCTGGAACAATGTCGGGCTCAGGGGCGCTGGCCTCTCGGGTCTGGAATAATGTCGGGCGCCTAGGCGATGTGTGCTGGGTCTGGGAGGTTCTCTTAGCGCAGGGGCGTTACAGGCCAGCGTCGGGGCGCTGAGCCTTCTGGACTGATGCATCCGTTGGGCGCCTAGGCGCTAACCTCTCGGGTTTTAGCCTTCATTTCTTCAACACTTCATCTTTTGCACCTCCTTTGCACTCTTCTAGTCCCGAGTACTTCCCGAAACTCCTAAAATTTCTGATTTAACTCCGGAACTTGCAATTGGACTTCCCGATCTCTCTAACCGTGAAACACCTATAACAAGGTAAATTATCATAATTAAGCACGGTTTTCAGCCAGTATTAAAGACATAATAATAGCTCTATTTTAGAGCTATCAGTCGACCCCCTGGGGGTCGGCATCTTCCTACAGTCGAAGGTTGGGCGATCTCTCTATGGGATCGATGGCTCTTCAATAAGGGGCCGACCACTCGGGGTCGGCCCTTCTCGTTGCTTTGTCGATCCCTTTCCTATTAGCAACGATTCAATTAAATAAACAGTCAAGATTGATCATGCAAATATTCCATAAATCAAGAAGATATAAATAAAGATTGACTCGTCATAGCTCAATTAAATTTCTTTCAAGATTATAAAATCAACATCTGCATTAAAAACTCGAAGTCTTAATCATTCTCATGTTAGAACCACATTTAGTCACTTTGAGGCATAAACTCTCATGGCTTTGTTTTTTGGTTTTACCAAAAAGGTAAAGTACCGATGTAGAGATAATTGTCTTCATCTTATATACCATGAATCTATCTCTTCTCTCACTAATGTGGGACTTTGTTTGCACCTAATATTAAGCACAATAAAAGCATGAATGGAATAAAAACATTAAATCAAGGAATTCAATTTAATCAAATCATAAAGTCCAAAACTAAATGAATTCCTAAGATAAAAGAGTTTAGTCATTGATGTTCACTATTACAAAATCTAAACCCATAAATAATCTCATCATAACAAAACTACAAATTAAAAGGGAAAGAACAATATAACTAATGTTGAGTATCGATCCACGTTCTCCTTGCAATCTTCACACAATCTCGAACATATCAAAATATTTTCCTCTTACTCCAAAAAGTTTTTTCTAAATCTCAAATGAGTGTAGAAATCGAAATTAGGGTTGTTTTTTCAAACTTGGCTCTAAAAAACCGCCCCAAAAAAGATGTAAATTTCAATATAAATAATTCACTAACATGTGTGTTCCTTTTCACGGCTAGCCCTTGTTCTTTTTATTAGATATTATTTTCCTTTTTTCAACTTTATGTCCTCTTTAGTTCTTTTGTTTCTACATTTTAATTTGCAAATGGGAGCCAAGTCATTTGGTCAAAAAAAAATGTGTGTTCATCACATGTAAAAAATAAAAAAAAATAAAAAAAAAAATGAAAATGCAAAATTTGGGATGGACATTATCACTTTATTCGAATAAAAACCCTAAACCCTAAACCCTATGATAGTTCGAAGACTTTTTTTCAGCTTTGGAACGATATCATCCTCAACGCTGCTTCGTGGTACTCGAAATCTAAATTATTTTGTAACTATCATTTATCTATCATTGTACTCAATTGGAAGGTTTTTCTCTAACCTCTCCTTCTCTCTCTCTTGATCATCAATGAAGTATCTTTTTCAAAAAAAAAAAAAAAAAGTTTAGAAACTTAGAATGATTTTATTCCTCTTTTTTTTCTGTAGTTTTTGATTCTTTGCAATGTTATATTTTTCAAATAATAAGAGAGAAAAAGTAAGATAATAATACTTCATAATTTGTAACCAAGTGTTTGAGATACAAACTTAGAGTTAGATAACTGAATTATTATAATTCAGTTGACATTTGACTCATCAACTATTATAACTCACAGTCAATAAAATAATTATACTGACTTCAATAGTATAGTCAATAAAATAACTATGTTGACTTCAATAGTATGTACTATTTACAGGCTATTATTACCCATCGACTATTATAACCACCGACTGTAATAACTCACTCAACGTCTCAAACAACCTCTAAAAAGTTGAACCAAAATGCGAGAAGCAATAAAGATAAAAGTATACTTCAAAAGATATAGTGATCTCATTAAATTAAATAATTTCAATCATACATAACTACGAGATCATACGTCTCGATTTTAACAGAAAAAACATAAAACTTAATGCCACAAAAAAATGGCATCATTTATTGTAGTAGTAATAATATAACATAATAAAAAGATAGATTGGTTGATGAATAATCATGATCATGATCACATATGAGCACCACCATGACAACATTTGAAGCTAATACCAGTCTCCATGAAACGAGGGCATTCAGGACAATTCACAGCCATAGGAATCCATCCACTAAATCCAGGAAGAATTACTCTTTCACATTGGTGACTCTTCACAGCCAACTCATTGAAGTATTCTCTAAATGCATCAGGGAAGCCTTTGAGCCGCAGAGTTTGCTTCCATTTGGGGAACTCCTCAAGCAATCTCAATATCAAAACTCCACGACCAACTAGCACAGGTGCTGATCCTACAGCAAGAACAACCCAACCGTCTTCGTTTTGGTACGAAATCAATCGTAAGATGTCTTCGGTCGTCTCGCTCGCGCTCGAGCCTTTAATCTGACTCTTGACTACGAAATAACCCCATTGTGTGATCCAAAAACGAGCCATGACTGCAGGATCATCCTCTCCTTTTGTATCTTTTCCAATGCGTACGATCTCGAATGAACCGACGTCGGTGATCAAAGGGTCGTTTTTCAAAATTTCTACTCTCTCTTCGAATTGTTGGATCCATAATGGGTTTTTTCCTCCATAGAATAAGATGTTTTTGCCTCTGGGGATCTGTTTGGAAACATGATGAATCACAATTAAAGAAGGAAAGAAAAAGAAATAAAAATGTCTCAAAAACTTAAGCGGATAGATTACGATAAATTTAATTATATCAAATGCTTTAACACTCCCCTTCAATCAATATTAAGACTTGACTTAGGAGCTTAAACACAAGACTTTCGAGTTTGATATCATGTTAAGACTTAATTTGAGATTAATATAGCTTTTAAAATAATTGTTGATAAATGTGGTTTTAGAAAAATCAGTTGTAGCCTGAAGTTAATTAATATTTGATAAATTTCAGATTTAAACATCGACAACCAAACTATAATGTTGGGTAAATTGTTGTTAAATTGTATGAAATACCTATAATGATTAAAATATACATTTATTTCAATTAAGTAGGCACTTGTATTAATATTTAACTTCCAAATTTTCATGAGATAATTATTTAAATTTTTATAGAATTAAAAATTTTAAAATTAGATTTTGTTTACTTAAATAAATTTATAAAATAAAAAAACAACATTGTTATAAAAAAATGTGTGAAGAAAAATCTAATTTTAGTTTAAATACCAAAACAAAAAAAAAAACAAAAAACAAAACAAAAATATTAAATTAAATTTAAAATAAAAATTATGAGATAAATTATGAATAATAATATTTGAAAACCTTCCTAAATAAGATTTAAAAGAATAAAAAAAAAAAATCAAAAAAATTAAAATTTGTCACACTTACACAATATTTTTATCACCTTTGCATATTGGATAAAAAAGTGATTTTATTTAAATTATTAAACAATTAGTATTACAAAATGCAAAAAAAAAAAAAAAAAAAAAAAAAACATTTAAATTCTCCCCCACTTAAGGGTGTTTGGGACACCAACTTAGAGTTAGGTGGATTGAATTATTATAACTCAGTTAACATTTGGCTCACCGACTATTATAATCTACCGTCAATAAAATAACTATACTTACTTCAATAGTATTTATTATTTACAGATTATTATAGTCGAACTCACTCAGTACCTCAAACAGTTTCTTAAACTTCAAAAACAATCTCAAACGGAGTCTAAATCGCTTGGATCCCAAATATTTAAGCTGATGGGTTACGATAAATTTAAGAATACGAATGTTTTAACCCAAAAAAATAATGCTCTAGCATATAATAAATGACATACCCAATTTTGTAGCCTTGGTTCGTGAGTGAATTTGACGAGAGTAGACTCAGGCCAATTTTTCCTCAGTAACTCTTCAGTCCTACTCATTGTAAAAGGGATTGCTTCACTTTCCCAAACTCGAATTAAATGAATTGCATTCGTGTATTCCACTTTAGACTGCGAGTTGAGAACAACAACTAATGGATCCTCTCTAAGTTGCCACTTCTCTTCAATATATCTCATCCCAGCAATTCTTGTAGTAAATTGAATTGAATACCACTTCATTGTAGAACGCAGATAATCATATCTCTTTCGATCGTCTTCATGGTAAGGCTCCGGGATAATTGGAATCCAAACAATCTCGTACTTGTTATTGTCTCTTTTCAAAACACTATAAATCTTATGTAGAGCTCTAACATCATCGTCTGAGATGTCTAATCCGGAAATTACTAATACCACGTTCTTTCCCGCCAAACTTTCTTGAACGTTAACCTGTCTCGACACATGCACCATGTTATAATCCTCATGACAAAATATAGGTTAAAATGTCATTTTAGTTCACGTACTACTTTGAGTTTTATTCTCTATTTGAGTAATGTAATTTCAAATCTTAAAATTAGTTGTTTTTCAATTAGTTTTTATCGAAATTGCTTCAATAATAATAATAAAAAGACAAAAATGTGAACATGTTTTCAAAATTTATATAGTAAAATTAATAGAGATTGTTTTTTTTTTTGAAGTTATAAACAGGCCATATGAACTATTTTTAAGATTTATTGAAAGGAGATTAAATTTGAACATTTAAAAGTACACCATCTAAATATAAGGACCAGTACCTAAAATATATTCATTTTAGTCTATGTACTTCCAATAAATCTTAAAATTAGCTCTTTTTCAAATTAACATTTTTATTGAAATTGGTTAAATAATAATAATAATTTACATGCAAGAAAAGACAAAATCTATCAACATGTTTTCAAAATTTATATAAGGAAGACTAATAGAGATTTTTTTTTAAAAAAAAAAAAATTAACAATAAACTAATAAACTATCAGTATGGACTATTTTAAGATTTATTAAAAGTAAATGATTAAATTTGAACATTTAAAAGTACAATCTCAAATTATAAAGACAGACTTAAAATATATTTCATTTTAGTCATGTACTTTCAATACATCTTAAAATTAGTCATTTGAAGTTAATTTTTATCAAAATTGATTAAATAATAATTATAATTTACTTGAAAAAAAAAAAATACACCATGAGAACATGTTATCAAAATTTAAAGAGTGATTGCAAACATAGGGTTTTTTTTTTTTTTTTTTTGAAAAGTTAGTGATAAACTGATTGTATGGACTATTTTTAAGATTTATTGAAAGTGCATGTACTAAATTTAGACATTTAAAAATACAGTCTCAAAGTAAAATGTTGACTATTTAAAATATGAAATTTTAAAATACATTTCATATATATTTTTCTAGATATTTGTGAGTGTCTAAATTTGCTCGCGCACGTTGACTAATCTCACGAAATATTCCATATTGAAAATTGAATATATGTTATTATAATAGTATATTTTAAGAGAAGGCCTAGAAGAAGCAATAATAAGTTATGATATAAAGTAAAAGAGACCTCTCTTAGGGTAGTGCCATCAATAAGTGGCTTGGTTTCAGTTTTGCCAGTAATCAGCTTCGCAAAAACTGATGGAATTTCAGTATGATAATGCTCAACGTGGTCAACCAGCCATCGGTAGAGATTAACCTCCTCTGCATTAAAACATAAATTATAAATATATAATATGTTATTTTTCATGTCACACCAATAATACAATTAACAATCAAATAATATCAATATGAAGACTATATAATAAAGTGTTATCCACCATGTTGTTCTCGGATGGCTTCTAGATGCTTTTCAAGTACTGCCAGTACAATTCCCATCTTCTCTGACAATTCATTCAAATATTTCTGTGGCTGATTCCTGAAATTAAATAAAGTAAATAATAACATTTTATATTGCCTTGTAAACTTTTTTGAAGTATTCACAAAATGAATGCTATTGACTTACCTTTTTATTTTCTATCAATAATATTTTGTCACATTGTTATTATCAAATGTTACGGGTTCCATCTTAAAACAAATTCGTGATAGAAGAAGTAGCTCATGTATGTTATATTGTGAGTGAAATTCTTTCATCTTTCCGACGTGGGATCCTCAACATGCCCCTTCAAGATGGTGTCTTTTTTAGTTCACCATCTTAGATCGGATCCCATTTTTAGATCGAATACCCGTTTAGACTTTGTGGGCTCTGATATCATATTAGACATCATGAGCTTTCATTCTAAAACCAATTGGTTTTAAGATGGAACCCCATGATGTCTATTAGTTATATCCATGCAACAAATTGAAAAGATATAATCCTGTGTTTAGAATAGCTTTTGAAAAAAAAAAAGTACTTTTTATATCAAATCGATGTTTTTATAATCTTTGAAGAAATTAATAATTTAAACTATGTTTAGTATAATTAAGATAAACTAATTAAGTATATATCTTCGATCAAAAAGTCAAATGTTTGAGTCTCTAAAATAAATTGAAAATACTTGAGATAGATTATCCTAATTTTAAATTTGTAAACTATATAGTAAGAAATAAAGAGTGAAACAAATTTAGTTTTTTTTTAAATGTAGGATATAAAAAACATTCCTATTGAAAACTATTATTTCCAAAAGTACTTAAACTAGAAGGTATTCCAAACCGACTTACTCGGATTCACTGAGATAGCTGGAGAGCTCAATTCTAGAAGCAACAATAGTATGTATAACCCAATACGTAATTAGTGGGATTTGACGAAGAGCAGAAGGCAATTCAGGAAGTTCCTTGACATCATATTTGGAGAATTCTCTAATCTCATTCATGTATTTGATTGCTTGCAAGCAGCTTTGAATGAGACTCGTGGGGTTGAGAAGCACTTGTCGGTAACGCAGCGAGTCCAAGTGCTTTTTCAAAGAAGCTACTCGTTTGATAATTGCCAATGATTTAGCCAATGGATCGGATTGGGAGTAATGGTAAAGATGCCATAAGTCTCCATAATCTGTGGCAAAGGCTAACAAAGTGAGAGCTGCCTTGGCTTCCCATGGATAATTTGTCAATATTTCGAAGATTTCTATTGTGGTTTCGTGTGCTTTTTCTATCCCCGGAGCCTTGCATGACAACTGAGAATGTTACAACAAAAAAAGTTTAAAAAAAAAGTACTTCCTTTTATGTTTTTGAAATTTTCTTATGAAGATTTCAAAAAAGGGTTATTAAAAAGGTGAAAAATTAAACAAAAAAATAGATAGTAAATAAGTCATAAATAATTGATTTTTTTGAATTACGACCTCGCTAGAGATACGATGAAGAGGACAGAGCGGAGGCTCGATCACGACACCGGATGCCAATGAGTCATTTGAGTACACCAAACGCCCTTCAGTTCCCTGCATGGATATGATGATAATCATTCAATAAAGAAATTAATGTCAAACTCTAAAAAAAAAAAAAAAAAAAACCAAGCAATTTTTATTTATATGTGTGAATATATAGTAGGGTTTAGGGTTTTACGCGATGAACAGTATCAGTAATTCGATCAGCAGTGGTGATAATGTTCTCAATAACGGAGATGTAATTAGAGAGGTCAATTTTGGTTGTGTCATCGTCGCGATGTTTGGCGTAAATGTGGCCGGTGACGAGGTCGTCGGAGTAATGCCTTGTGCTCAACTCCTCCTTGTGGTGGGTTGATGGCTGCTTAGAATGCAGCAATGCAGGGGCAGTGGTGGGTGCCTTGAGTGTGGTGGTCATGGTTTGGGTGTAGAGAGAAAGAAAATAGAAGAAGGAAAGGAAGGTTGAATAGTTTGCTTGTGTGTTTTGAATTGGAATTGTTAGGCTATATTTATAGACAGAAATCTTCTAGAAGAGACAGAAAAACAAAGGTTGTGAAGGAAACCAATGTTCTTCCTTGGTCAGAAGAAAAGAATTTGTGTGTTGTTGCATGTTGGATTTGAGCTTTAGTGAAACTCATGATTTGAGTAGGTCCATATCTCATTTCTTTGTTGTCTTTACCCTTTTAATTTTTTTTGGATTTTATATTTTTATCACATGATTAAAGTATTTCAACTAATGGTTTAAATTTCGCTATGATATCCAAAACGTTTTAAAAAATATATAAGTACAAGATAGATAATAGGAATGAGAATTGAAGCATCGACCTTCTTGAAATGGTCATAGTCGTATCTTATCTACTCATCAACTATGCTTGAATTGATTTCGAGACGGTAAAATATTAATGTACTATCTTATTAACATTTTTTTTTAAGTAAAACACGGTATAAGAATTTCAACCGAATATATTACTTATACAATCTTTTCCGTAACAAAAATTTCATGAAGGTTTGAGAAACTATCTTTTTGGAGCCAAATCGAGCATAGTCCAATTGACGTAAAGTTGTGTCATTGACTAAAATGTCAACATGATTTAATCTCTATAACTCATAATAATTTAATATATATAGGACACCCAACACATGAAACAAATATCTCCATAATTATTTACATTTTATTCCATTTAAATAATCAACTCAAAACTACCTAAATAACATTGTCTTCTCTCAAAGTTCTCAAAGTAACTAGGAAAAGGTGAGCATAGCTCAACTGGCATCAAATATAAACTAATGACCAAAAGGTTATCGGTTCGATTCTTCAATCCCAGAAAGAGAATATATTTTGAAAACCATATTGATGACAAATATTACCAAACATAGTAACCATTTGCTTCATAAAACCAATCCCAAACAGAGTCTAAGGCGCTCTCCTCTAGTCTAAATTGATTTACTTAGGAAACTTTAGGGTTTTAATTGATTCTACGTACAAAATTTGTAGTCTAAATTGATTTTTTCCCCATTTCTTTTTTAGGTTGTTTTTCTCGTTTTACTTTAGTGTATCATGTAAATGAGTTGTTTTTTTTTTTTTCGTTCTTTTTTTCTAAAACACATATTTATGAAAGGTGAGTTGTTTTTTTTTTCTTCTTTTTTCTAAAACACATATTTATGAAAGGTATTTTAATGTGAAAAATAAATCTAAACCAAAGTCATCCTATGGTAGATAAGTCTTCATATTATTCATTATTATTCCCATGACAAAAAACTAAGCATTGAGTAAACTAAGATAATAAAATAGAAAATGGAAAGTTATAAAACTTTGATTGTATAAAGTTGGCAGCTAACAAAGATGATTAAGGAGTCATTCGAAACCCTAGTTTCTTTAGGAGAAAGTGACAAGAGATTAGTCTTCAGAGTCACAGCACCCAAAAGAATTTGAATACAGCTTTCTGTAAAGAAGAAGCAGCCAAATCCTTAGACAATAGATTTTTAAAATACTTACAATAAACAAGTCGTAGCCACAAGGAAAAGAATATATGCCTCAATTTTAACCTACTCTCACCTCTTGCAAAAATTATCGAAGGTTGTTCGAGAAATTATGGAACGTGACGGCCTAACCGATACAATGTTGTCATTATTTATTTTTTCTTTTTTTTTAGTTCAACATGTGGGAGTGGAAATTTTAACATATATAATTAACCTTCCAGTCGAGAATATATAGTTTAACGTTGAGTTATACTCAAAATGACAGGACGTGTACAACTGTGTCATTAGAAAAAGAAAATCAAAATCTTATGTAAGTGACAACACGTTGTCAATCATGTAAATAATTTATTCATTATATGATAACACAACACGATCATCAAAAAAAAATTGTTGGAATGCTTGAATCTATTTGACCCGCTACGAATTGCTCGATACGGAGTCTCGCTGCCGTATCTGAATTGGGTTTTGGCTCATTATGTATTAGGTCATTAGAAGAGTGTGATATATAAACATTATAATGATCACTTTTGTCGCTCATTTAGTCTGTAATTTGTAATATCTCCCAATTCGTAATATAATTGTCTGTCCCTTCTGTCTGTGGACGTAGTTAACACAATGTTAGTGAACCACGTAAACCTTCTTCTTTTTTTTTTTTTTTTTCTTTTTTTTTTTTTTTTTTTAATTCTATCCTAACAAATTAAGTCCATAGTCAAAATATTTGACAGTCTACCTCCTTTCTCTAGGGTAAGTATGGTTAATTTGTTGACTAGTGATCTTCTCAAGAAAAAGTTGTTGATTGGTTGATATGTACATGATTTTTTGCATAATTCTTTTCCAAAAAATTATTTGGGATTATGAGAATTAATAAATTTACTAACTATTAAAAAAGCCATTATAAAAATATATTGGAGTGGTAAAACTAATCAAAAGAAACTGCTTGGAAGATACGACCACAATTATAAGTAAAACAGATGATATTTGAAGTTTTTGGGTTCAGTAGTACAAAGAGGTTTCATCATGGATTTATTTTCTCTCCAATTAATATTGTTGAATTTTTTACGACGTGAATTTTTTACAACTTTTCAAGCCTACATAAGTGAGAGATTTCAAAAAAAATTATCAAACAACAACTGGGTGCCAGGTGAGTGAGCGCATCACCTAGATAGCCCAGAGTGAAAGTTGATTGATCTTGCACCTATACAACAAACCACGTGGGGTTGATTGATCTTGCACCTATACAACAAACCACGCACGGGGCATAAATTTAAATGCATTATTACCGTCCAAATTGGACCCACATTTTGCGCCAAACCGAGCATAGCTCAATTGGCATAAGGTTGTGCCTTTAACCAAGGGCTCATGAGTTCAATCCTCGCATTAATTAAAATATTGTTGCAAAAAAAAAAAATAAGAGAATATTCAATTATTGATATAATTAAATTTATCATAATCCAATCAATTTAAGCTCTTAAGAAAATTTAGTGGAGGATGACCGGAAACATAGTCATTTTCCAACTACATTGGATGATGTACAAGATTAAAGTATCTTAAATATCATGAAATTTTATCTTCAAATTAAATGGCAAATGAGAAGAATAATCTATGTATTTTATAAAGTTTGTAAGATCTGTTCATTTAAGATCTGTTCATTTTTTCAATGTGGTATCCTCAACAGTGAATAACATTTTTTTTCTCTCTTTGAGTTCAATATTATTTTTGAAGTGTGGAATTGATGATCAACTTTTACAATAGTAATAGGTGTGTCTTATCTACTAATCTTTATGTTAAAGTATTGATATAAGTGTGAACATAGCTCAACTGACATGATATATCGACTAATGACTCTAAGTTCAATCCCCCTTACTTATATTAATTGGGAGAAAAAAAAAATTACAGGAGTTCGATAAAACCTACCCACTAACATACATTGATGAAGAGGATACTAAAACTAGCCTCTCTTTTTTCCTACCCACTAACATACATTGATGAAGAGGATACTAAAACTAGTCTTCTTTTTTTTTTTTTTGACAACATGTTGGGGTGGGGGATTAACTAAGACCTCATGGTCACTAGGTGATACATCATGTCGTTGAGTTATGCTCTTCTTGGCCTAAAACTAATCTCTTCAACAAACCTTGATAAAATAATAAAAAGCCCTACAACTAAGAAGATTTAGACCTAACTCAACTCAATCATTATGGGTTGACCTAGTGGTCTTTTTACCATTCTCTTTGGCAACCAAATATTGTATGATACAGTGTTTTCCCTAAGCTAAGACTTAACTCTACTCGTTGCATAATAAAAGTGTAATTATGTTTTAACTTTAGTTCTAAATGTAATAAAAGTGTAATTATGTTTTAACTTTAGTTCTAAATGTGGGGCGAGGGATCGAATCTCTTTTTTTTTACCGTACATGAGACTTGAACATTTGACGTCTTAAATCAATGGTACAAGTTTTATGTGAATTGAATGGGTGAGGTTGGAAATTCAACTCAAATTCATGTTTTCTCAACAAATACGAATTATCATACCTCGCATTATTAAAATACAATGTCATTAAGTCATTAACATATATTTTGATTTTTTTTTTCTTTTTAAGTGTGACTCATAAATCACGTGTGTTGGGATGTTTGCAGAATCTTCCTTTGATTGAAGAAGTTGAAAAGAAAAAGCAAAAAGCAAAAGTGAAAGAAAACAAAAGAGAGATATTATTGAGTGTTGCTAAGAGGGGAAGATTTTAGTTTTTAATAATTAGTTGCAGAATCTTCCTTAATTAAATAAATTGAAAAGTAAAAGCAAAAGCAAAAGAGAAAAAAGAAAAAAAGAAAAAAAGGCCAAAGTAAACATAATTATTAGTGTGTTCATGTCATGCATGTTTGCTAAAGAGGGTAACAAGTTGTTCCTCTTTCTACCAAACCCCATGTCAAATGATATAATTATAACTTGTTATGGTAATTTTTTAAAATACCATTTTTATAATGTATTTTTTTAAAAAAATAATAATTTTTATAATATATTTTGATAAAGGGCACTTGTATATATTTCGGGGCAGACCCAGATGGTAATATTTGGGGGACCAAAAATAATGTTATATGAATATTAAAAAAAATTATCAAGAAAAGTTAGAAGTTTGAAACTCCCACATTAAAATAAAATAAAAATAAAATAAAATAATAATAATAAATAAATAAAATAAAATAAAATAAATAAATAAATAAATTAGAGGTGATAAAGAATACGCGAGTGTACTAACGGCTTCTTAACTAAGTTCAAAAGAAACCTAGCACCGTGCAAACGGGGCATGGATGATTTAAAATATTTAACTGCATTATATACCGCCTTTAAAGACAAAATTTTATCGAACAACCACTTGGCTCAGTGGGTGAGCGCTCCGCCTAAGATAGCAGAGAGTGGGGGTTCGGATGATTTAAAATATTTAACTGCATTATATACCGCCTATAAAGGTAAATTTTGCCAAACCGAGCATAGCTCAATTGGCATAGGGTTGAGCCGGTGACCAAAAGGTCATGGGTTCAATCCCCGCAAGCAAAAAAAAAAAAAAAAACCTAGCACCATTATATAAATTACGAGTTTAGTAAATGAACTTGAAATCTTTGAGTATATTAGATCCCTAAATCTTAAGTCTCTAATTGGTTCATAAACTTTCAATCTATTGTCTTATTTTAAACTTTAAATGTGTCCAATAAGTCTCTAAACTTTCAATTTTGTTTTTAATGAATTCCTCAATTTTAAGAAATGTTGAAAATGTTGAATAGATTAAGATCTACATTAGACTTAAAATTAAAAATTCGAGGACATGTTAGATACAAAATTGAAAGTTGAAAATATATTGAACACATTTTAAAGTTCATGGATCTAAATAAACAAAAAATTGCGTGACCGGGTGAGTCAGATTCTCCAAGTGGGGACAGTCCCTTTCCACATTCAGTATCTGGGGCTCCCTTCCTTTATGCCCCGTAACCGATCTAGTACTTTCAGCTATATTAGAGAGCGTGTGTGGCGTCGTCTCCAAAGCTGGAAGGGGAAGCAGTTCTCTGTAGGTGGGCGGGAGACTTTGTTGAAGGCAGTTATTCAAGCCATTCCCTGCTACACGATGAATTGTTTCAGACTCCCTAAGGGGCTTCTGCAGGATATTAATAGGATCATGGCACGATTTTGGTGGAATGGGCACGAAGAGGATAGACGAGTGCATTGGGTGAGCTGGAAATCCTTGTGCCGGCCTAACTGTTTGGGAGGGTTAGGATTTCGAGATCTGGAAGTGTTTAATCAGGCCCTCCTTGCAAAGCAGTGTTGGCGTTTAATACACCAACCATCATCCTTTGTAGCGCGAATTCTTAAAGGAAGATACTATGCTGATTCTGACTTATTTACGGCTCAGTTGGGGTCGTCGCCTTCCGCCATATGGATGAGTCTATTATGGGGTCGAGAGTTACTGGAATCTGGAGTCCGATGGCGGATTGGCAATGGAGAAAGTGTGAGAATATACAAGCATAATTGGGTGCCATTGGCATCTAATTTACGCATCAGTTCCCCGGTTACCCTACCTATCCATACGAGAGTTTGTGACTTGTTCCTTACTGGTGGAGGGTGGGACGAGCCCAAACTTCGGCAACACTTTCACCCGCTAGAGGTTCAGGCCATTCTGACGATTCCGCTCACTCGTCGGCATACAGTGGACCAGGCAATATGGCACTATGAGGATACAGGAGTATACACAGTGAAGAGTGGTTATCGCTTCGCACTGGAGATGGTGCGCTGTCATGAGGCATCCGCATCGTCTGCTGAGCCCTTGACACGATGGTGGAAGGGGGTGTGGAAGATGGGTATTCCGAGCAAGATCCGTATTTTTCTGTGGAGACTCTGCGTAGATCGACTTCCCACCCTAGATAATATGGGCCGCCGAGGTATTGATATTCTGAATACTTGTTTTTTATGTGGGAAAGGGGGCGAGTCTAGCCTCCATGTGTTTTGGTACTGTAGTTTTTTTCGTAAAGTGTTGACGGCTTCCAAATTTGAGAGTTTACTTCAGTACAGATCTGTGGGGGACATAACGTCGCTGTTGTGGTTCCTACAGGAGAAGGTGGGATGGCGTGATTTTGAAGAGTTATGTACCCTGTGGTGGGCGGTGTGGAATGGTCGTAATCGGGCTCGTATTACAGGGCTGCGACCATCGACTAATATTGGGTGTTGGGTTGATAGTTACTTGTCTTCTTTCCGTGAGGCCAATCGGAGGGGGGGGACGGAGGTGGTTTCGGCGAGGGTGGATCGTGAACAGGTGAAGTGGTTGGCCCCTCCGCGAGGGAGGTATAAGGTGAATGTGGACGCGAGCTTTGTAGCTTCTGATCAGACGGCGGGGTTGGGGGTTGTGGTGCGCGATTTCTTGGGGCATGTGATGCTAGCGGCTGTAGCGTCAGTTCCCAATGTTCGAAGTGTGTTGATGGTTGAGAGCTTAGCAGCGTCTGAAGGTCTTTCATTGGCATGGGAGGCGGGTCTGAGTCCGGTGATTTTAGAAACAGATTCTCTTCGGCTGTGTCATGTGTTTGAGGGGGTGGATGAGAATGTGTCGGAGGTGGGTATGATGGTAGCCGATATGTGTGTGAGATTCCCCCGTCCCTTCAGAGAGCTTTGCTGCTTCACTCATAGAGAAGGGAACACGGTTGCACATGAGTTGGCGCAAATGGCGTTGGGTCTTCGCCAACGAGTGATTTGGGTGGAGGATGTTCCTCTTGAGGTTGAGTCTTCTTATTTGCGAGATTTGTTAGCAATTTAGTTTGTTCTAAGCTCTACTCTTCAAAAAAAAAAAAAAAAAAAAAAAATATAAATATGTTTCCAAAATTTATAGAGGAGATGTTAATATAGACTAAATTATTTTTTAAAATGTTAACAAATAAACTAATAGTAGGGATTTATCTTAAAATTTGTTGAAAGTGTGAAGACTAAATTTGAACATTTAAAATTATAATGATTAAAATAAAGTAATTCTCAAAGTACGGACACTAAAATATTTCGTCGTTTTTTTAATATAAATATATAAAAATAAAATAGAATAAAATTTGAAATGATAATTAAAAAAATATATTAAAAAAAATATATGAAATGTAGTTTATCATTTATATTTTTAAAAAAAATATAGGTCTAAATTATTTAAATTTGGACATTTAAAATTATAATAACTAAAATAAAGTAATTCTTATAGATATTAAAATAGGGTTGGTTGCACAAATAGCAATCAGGCCCAAACTAATTGCAAATTTAGCAAACTTTAAAATGTTTTGCAAATATATGACAAAAAAACTCGTTTCTATCACTGATAGACTTTATTATATCACTGATAGACTTCTATCAGTGATAGACTATTATCACTGACAAAAATCTATAAAAAGCTGAGGTGATCAGCGATAGACTTCTATCAGTCATAAGATATCAGCGATAGAAATTGCTATATCCGCAAAAATTTTAAAACCATGCTATATTTGCAAACAATAACTCTTAAATTGTCATTTACTACAATTTCCCTATTAAAATATGATTTTTTTTTATTTTTTAAATATAAATATATAAAAAAGAAAATAAAACTTAAAAAAATATATTAAAAAATAAATATGAATGTCATTTATATTTATAGAAAAATTATAGGTCTAAACTATTTTTAAGAAAAAAAATTTATATGCCAACATACACTTTCTTTAGATTTAGGGAGCGAACGTATAAAATATTAAATCTATATATTTTAAGGCATTATTTTTTTCTATATATATATAAACAAAATATACAAAATTTTGGGGAGTCATGGTCCCTAGTTTCTTGCTCCGCCCATGTATATATATAAAAAAAAAATATTACAAATATAACAATAAGATTTTGCATTTGAAAATATAAAAATTTTTTAAAATATGCATGCACCGCGTGTTTAGACATTTTTTAAGTAATTCTCTTTATAACCACATATAGGGTTATTATCAAGAATAACGACACTGCCAAACAATTTATCAACACCCTTTTTTGTCTTTATCAATTTTAGCGGTGAATCCTGGCCAGGATCGAGGACAGAGATTCTTTTTTTTTTTATTTTTTTTAAATTGGCCAAGACAATTATCATCCCAAGATTAGCCTGCATATATATATGTATATATATATATTTTAACTTCAAATCTAAATATTTTTTCAAATAATGTCGAAAATATTTGGATATTTTTTGAAGTACCATCGATAAACAATGTTTTATATGTCAAACTGATCTCAATTGCGTAAGGTTGTGCTCTTGACTAAGAGGTTATAGGTTCAATCTTCGCATTAATTAAAATACCGTTGCAAAAAAAAATATTTTTTATATGTTTTTCATTATAAAATATTCTTCCAAAAGAACAATGAGAATTTTTATTTTTATAAGCTCGTTTTTTTTTAAGTACTCGGATTAAGATTTTTTTTTTTTTTTTATCATTTATTTTTGTAAATGGAAATCTCGGTGCTCGATCCTGGCCAGGATTGTACCGAGAAATGCTAAAATTGATAGTGACAAAAAACGATAGTCTTGATAAAAAGTTTGGGAGGAGGGTTATTCTTGATAATAACCCCACATATATTACTATAGATTAAGTCTATCATCGATGTACCCTACTTATCAATAGATTAAATATAGTAATTTTGTAGTATTTAACTTTTCATTTTCTACCATTATTTATTTGCATACTTAACCATTTTTTAACAAATGTGGCTGTAGTTTAGTGGTGAGAATTCCACGTTGTGGCCGTGGAGACCTGGGCTCGAATCTCAGCAGCCACATAATTAAATTATTTTCTATTATTAGGTCGGCTCGAAATTGATAGATTGCTATCGATATTTACAATTTTTTTAAAAAAATGCTATATTTTTAATTATTTTACTCTAAATTGACATCGGTTACAATTTTCTTTCATTTTACTTCTTAATGTTTTACTCAAATTATTAGCAATGCACTTGCTACAAAACTAGTAGAATAAAAAAATAAAAAAGATACCTAACTTATATGAGCACTTGCCCAAAAAAAAAAAAAAAAAAAACTTAATATTCAATTTCAAATATATAGAAGAAAAAAAACAGAGGCTCAATCCAAAAGAAAACATGAAAAAACTAGTTATACCCTTAAAATTTGATGTTTTGTATATCATTAATATAGTTAATATTAATGACATAGTATGTATCAGTGATAATACTTCATATATTCTGGAGTTATATTAATGATATATATGATATTGAAGTACATCACTAATATACTATTTCATTGATATGTGTAAATAGTTAATTACCAATATAATTGTCAATAAAAAATAATAAAAATAATTACCAAACCATTTTTATAATTTTCAAATATAACAAAAAAAAAAAAAAAAAAAAATGAAGGCTCCAACCTAAAGAAGACCTGAAAAGATTAATTATACTCGTAAATTTGACAGTTTTGTTATATCATCGATATACTTCATATTAGGTATATTAATTAGGAAAATTGTAACAGATGTCAATTTAGAATAAGATAATTAAAAATATAGCATGTTTTTAAAAATTTTGCGGATATGGAAATTTCTATCGCGGATATCTTATGGCAGATAGAAATCTATCGCTGATCACCTCAGCTTTTTATAGATTTTTGTCAGTGATAATAGTCTATCACTGATAGGAAGTCTATCAGTGATATGATAAAGTCTATCCGTGATAGAAACGAATTTTTTTGTCATATTTGCAAAACATTTTAAAGTTTGCTAAATTTGCAATTAGTTTTTTTGTCTGATTGTTATTTGTACAACCAGCCCTATTAATTATAATTATATTGGTCATAAACCTAAAAAGACATATATATCACTTATATACTTGATATATCAATATCAAATACGTCACTTATATAATATACTTTATATATTAAATATATTAATGACAATATATTAGTGATATACTTCAATTAAGGAGTATTTCAGTTAAATTAGCGATATGCCTAATAAGAAGTATATTATATTGATTTATTGTAAGATAGCTTTATGATTTACTAAATCACAACTTCTTTTTATTTATGTAGTTTTTAGTAGTCTTTCTTGTGTGTACTGTCAATAATTTGTGTGGGAGCTACTTTCAATTTTTTATTAAAGAAATTAGTGACCGAAATAGAAGACATACGATAGCGAAAATTGCTTACCGCAAATGTACTTGTTGGAATGCCTTGAATCTGTTATTACCCTCTGCGACTGGGTTTTACTTATTCGTTTTGGATTTTGGCCAATTTTGTATTAGGTCATTAGAAGGTGTCATATATAAACCTTCTAATGGCTTCAGCTGCCCCCAATCTGACATTTTGTAATCTCTCTCTTATGCACGTGGACGTAGCTAACACTACGTTAGTGAACCACGTAAATCTGTGTCGATTTTTTTTTTGCGCTTATTTGTTCTTTGTTATTCGATTTATCGTAACTGTATTGGTCAAATTTTAATATGGAAATAAATGAAAACGGATGTCGTCCTCTTAGGTTTCTATCTAGCACACTTGAGTACTACAGGTGTACAAGGCTCAATTTTATTTAGAAAATCAAACAAATGAGGGGAAATCAATCAATAAAAATAAAAAATAAAGCTAATGAGGAAATCGTAGAAGAAAGGTTCTATATATGGAATTGATTCACCAACTAAATTTCAAAATCAATTAACCAAATTACTCAAGACTAAACGAATTATCCATTTATTAGGTCAAGCAAGAACTCTAAACTCTCAATTGTCTCTCCCAAGCGCAAGTTTAAATATCTTTTCTAATTAAGAAATCAATATCTTTATTTTTTTTTTCCAACGGTATTTATTTTTTTTTTCCAACGGTATTTTAATTAAAGCAGGAATTGAACCCATGATCTCATAGTCACGGTACAACATTATGTCAAATGAGCTAGTGAGCTAGTCTTTTAATGACCTCAAAAGGAATTCTAAATTTTTCTATCTTAAAATTCCTTCAATTATGCAAACAGTTCTAACTTTAAACAACCTCACTCTAAAATTTTATGTCTAACATAAATTAACATATAGTCAATAGATTAAAAGTATGAAGAATAAAATAGAACATTGAGACTCATTAGTCAATAGCAATAAGTAAATCAACACATAAAGTTTAGTTGCTACATAAGTCCCCTAAAAATAACAAATTAGTTACTCATAACCAAGTCTAAACAACAGAGTTTGATACTAAATTCCATAAAGATTTGCAAAAAGTCAAAGGAAAGGAGAAAATCTTAGAGATAGCATTTTATAATCTCGATCTTTGAAATTTGATAGCACACAAAATAAGCTATCTTTATGACTTATTTTATGTTAGTTTAGAGGATTAAATGTGTACTTTCCACGATTATATTTGATTATTTTATAGATATCGAGCATTTTGGAGCAAACCGAGAAATTTAGAAGCTTTGTGGTGAAAACTAAGCTATTTGGATACAATTTGAAGTTCCCAAGTGACAAAAAGAAGAAAAATTGGTCCAAAACCCAAGAGCATACACCTAGGCGCTACAAATTGAAGTTTTTTCGCTGAATCAGCTCAGAATCGGATCGAACCACCTCCAGAACCGAACCAGACCGCTCAAAGTAAATAAAAGGAAAATAAAACGGCGTCTAGACTCAAAACAACTGCCCCACCCAACACTAAATCATCAAGCCACCTACAATTTTTAAGCTTTCAACCCGCAAAGTATATGATGAACTTAAGCCAATTTTCACACTTTCAGCTCCGCACCTGCATCAAACGCCATGGACGCGCGTCGCATCTGATCGTCGCCCGCCCAGACCTGTTATCATACGATTTTTACCTAAATTTCCATATAAATACATATTTTGTTAGCCTTCCTTTGAGAGCCGATTTGGAGAGTCAACCCCCAATTTCGAAATTACATACTTTTTAGAGTTAGAAGAGATTTTTAGGAGCACAAAGTACAGATTTACATGCTCGGGATTGTGGAGATTGCAGCGGAAACGTGGAATCGACACGAGTTTTATTTGTTCTTTCCCTTTTAATTTGTAGTTTTATTGTGGATTTATTTTTTAGTTTATATTTTGAACTATTGAACCTGATGAGCTAAACTCTCTTAACTTTGAGTCTTGATGTAATCGTTCATTGAATCTTATTCTTTTTAACTAATAGTTGGTATTTCAATTTCATATTGGTTGTGAGAACTTTTCTGATTTTAATGCATGTTAGGATTTGGTCATTCTTCGCATGAATTGTATGTGAGACACGATTATTGTTGATGATCCTGAATTATTTTTACTTGATTTATACATGAGATAGACATATCTTTTTTCTCTATATTTTATTTTATGTTTTATTTTGTTTTAATCATATCATTTTATTTTCATTCTCTAAATAAAATTGAGGGATAGTATTCGTGGTGGTAATTAGGTGAACTAGAAAACCAATTCTGAGGACGATATCTGTATTTTCAATACACTATATTAAAACTTGATCCGTATATTTGCAGTATTTTATTGCACTAATTTTGCACAACAAAAATCTCTTTTTTCAACCCACCCGAGACGCTATAAACATCGCCTCAACCGGGAGTCTACAAAATAAATCGCGCCAGGTAGGGGTCGAACCTACGACTTTCTGCTTAGGAAACAGACGCTCTATCCACTGAGCTACAGGCGCAAGTTTGTTTTAATTTTCATATAAATAAATACTTGTTATCAATAATTTTCTTTTATGGTGGAACATAAACTTGTATCTATTTTCGAGTTACCTAGAATATGATCTATTACATCCGATTTCAAATACATATTTATTTACTCATCAACTAGATAAAAAAAAAAATGATAACAACTCTTTAGGCTCACAAGAACCTTTTAAATCTTCTATTTACTCGAATATCTAAGAAAAACCAAAATATTGAGGATCACAATGAAATAAACGTGAAAAATTATACTAAAATAAGAGTTAGACCCATAAATATTTAAAGTATTCTAATCATAATTATTATATTTTTTAAAAGTTGTTTTTACTTTGTTTTTACAAATGACCTACTTTTTTCGAAAAGTGAATACATCATTTTTTTTGTACGTTGCTTTTTGAAAACATGTTGGGTGAGTCATTGAACCTAGAACCTCTTAGTCACATACATTATGTCAGTTGTTTTGTTCATAATATTTCAAAATGAGAATTTATAGCCTCCAAGATTTGAAATATAGCTCTAAATAGTCTCTCGGCTCTTTTGACGTTGATTATCGAAAAAATGACGTGACATTCTTTAAGCTTAGAGGAGGAAGAGATTTGAAGCTATTCAAATTTGAAACTCGTCCTTAAATTAAAGCATCCAAATTGCACGACTGTCGTGGTGAAAATGCAATCTTCAATTCCATGAACTAGCAGTTCAATCAGAGATCATGTGTGGGAGCAAGAGAAAGAGAAGTAGGCTTCTGAGAGAAGCCGCGACCGCAGTGGGCTGTCGGAGGAGGAGAAAAGAAAAAATAGAGAAATAATTATCTTTGCCAACAAGTTTAGTCAGCAAAAATTATAATATAAAAAAGTGCAAAAAGAAAACAATTTATACTCTTAAACTTTGGGGTTTATATTAATTAAAACCTTAAACTAATAATTATATCAATTAAAATCGTAAACTTTTACGAGTGTTGATTTACACCCTTTGCTACTTTCATTAAAGACAAATATGAAAGGGAGAGAATCGAGGAAGGAATTCTGAAATTCTGTATTTTTCACCATTGACAAGAGCAGCGCAAGACAATACATAAAGGAAACCTAACAAGAGTAAAAGAAGTCCTACACGGTGGCAAATAACCATTGGGCAACAAAGGAATAAAAGAAGGAAAATAAAATACAGTCCACATATAATTAATACAAAACACACTAAAATAGAGGCTAATATGATGGTTTAACATCCCCGCAAGCTGACTGGGTGTTGCACAACAGTAAGCTTGACACGTAAATTCTGAAAACGAGATGAGGGCCGACCTTTCGTCATGATATCAGCTAACTGGTCATTGGAGGGAACATACCGAACAACAAGCTTATTATCGATGATGCGTTCACGGACAAAATGTTGATCTATTTCAATATGTTTTGTTCGTTGGTGCATGACCGGATTTGCGGCAATATAAGTAGCATTAATATTGTCGCAAAGGAGAACGGGTGGTGATGAAGATTGGAAGCCCAATTCCAAGAGAATGGAAACCACCCAAAACACTTCCGCCGCAGCATTTGCCAAACCTCGATACTCAGATTCTGCACTTGAGCGTGAGACCGTCTTCTGTTTAGAAGACGACCAGGAGACCAAGTTATGGCCCAAAAAGGTACAATATCCACTTGTGCTACGACGATCATCCGGACAACTTGCCAAATCGGCATCAGTGTAGCATTTTACTGATAAGCATGACGGTGTAAGAAGAATACCATGACTCGGTGTACCTTTGAGGTATCGTAGAATGCGCTTGACTGCATGCCAATGAACCGACGTTGGAGCATGAAGGAATTGACATGCCTTATTCACAGTAAATGATAGATCTGGTCGGGTAATTGTGCAATATTGTAAGGCACCCACAATGCTCCTATATTCGGTAGGATTAACAAGTAGCTCACCATCGTGACGGGACAAAGTGGTGCCTGAGGGCATGGGGGTTGTGTTGGGCTTGCTGTCAAACATCTCAGCACGCTTCAAAAGATCTATAATGTACTTGTGTGTGAGATAAATGCAAATCATCACGTATATACGTCAAACTGGAAATTAAGGATTGAAGTAAGGAAGAATCACTACCGGTGACGATGATGTCATCCACGTACACAAGGACTATCAATACAGTTGGAATTTAATGTGAAAACTAGCATTTTTCAAACGGAGTGTGTAAATTGAGGATTCGACTCTTAGTCGGGAGTACATATTTATTCCAGGTCTATTGAGCTATGCTTATATTGACAACATATTTTAAAACTGATTGGCAACACACATTTTATATTTGTTTTAACAAGGTATTTTAATTAATGCGAGGATTGAACCCATGACTTCTTAGTCACGGGCACAATTTTATGTCAATTGAGCTATGCTCGGTTTGGCGATTTTAACATTATTGTACTCTCTTTTAACTCAATAATATTGTAATTGAGTACTAGAATTTGAACATCTAGTCTCTTGGATCGAGAGTATATATCTTAACCAATTGACCTAGTTCGCCATTATTATAGTTATCAACTAAAAGTATGAATAAAACTGTTAAAAAATGATCTAACATTCTACCTTTTAATATAGTAATAATAATAATGAAGGGGTGAATAGTGATTTCAATGGCTCAATGGCATCGATTTCACAAATCATTCCATCACTATTTTCATTTTAAAATAATAATAAAAAAAATGTCTATTTTCAAAAGAATTTTACAAAAGTAAGAACTTTTATTTACTTTAAAACCAAAAATTAAGGCAGCTAACAAACTATATTCATCTTTTTAGTTTTCATGACATAATAACGTTAACAAAATCTCCACAAGCATAACAAGACTTTTCTCGGTAGCAAAAGACTCGTTTACCTTGTTCCTAAACGAGTCGTTTGATAACTATTTAATTTTTTCAAATTTCAAAAAGTATAGCTTTCAAAACCGAGCTTAGATTTTGAATTTTTTTTTCTTTTTTTTTGCAAAGAAATTTAATTAAAACGGTGATTGAACCCATGACCTCTTAGTCAAGGGCACAATCTTATGGCCAACAAGAACGTAGCTCAATGACATGATGTATCGCCTAGTGATCATGAGGTCCTAGGTTCAATCTCCCACCCAACATGCTGTCAAAAAAAAATGACACAATCTTATGCCAATTGAGTTATGCTCGATTTGGCCAAAAATACTTATTAATACAGAGTAAGAATTGAAACCTCTTCATCAAGAGCATAATTTACTCACAATTTTAAAAATGCTTGATAAAGATAGATATAACAACCTTTAAATAAGATAACTTGAGTTCCATTAAAAATAAGAAGGTTTCATTCTATATGATGTTTTTACAATCAATCCATAGAGCCTGAAACCAGTTAATAAAAAAAAAAAAAAAAAAAAAAAAAAAAAAGCTTTGAACGACCTGCTGATCTTTGATTTCATATGGTAGCTAATAATCTGCCATAAAATCAAACAACAGGTCGTAAATTTATCTGTTTTTATATTTCTTTTCTTTTCTTCTTTTTTTATTTCTCCCTTTTTTTTTCCAAATCCTATAATCCCACAGAAACTGTAAGTATAGTCAGGTATGTATTTCACTCTAAACTCATCTCCAATGGACCTTCTCTTTATTTCTCTTTTCTTTCTTTCTTTCCTTACCGCCACGGTTCGACTTCGACTCCGACTAACGACTTCCATTTGTAAAGGGTTGGTTGTTCAATGCAAGAAGATCAAGACCCCACCAAACCTTTGAGGCGAGCATAGTAAACAATTGCGATGAACAGCAGGGCGCAAGCTACTCCACTATCAATGACAACCTGCACATAGTGAAGACCAGATGATGGTTATAAGCTCTTTTGTTCGGAGTCTCGGATTTCTGTATTTCAACAACTAAAAAATTGCAGTCGAGTCGTGTTCTTCTGCTTACCCATTTAAACATGTATCCATGATTGTCATTCCAAGTGTATGGAATGTTCATGCCAAATATTGCACTCACCAAAGAATAGATAGACAAACAAACAGTTCCAGAACTTAAAAAGAGCTCCAACTGCAGGTCAAGAGACACAAAGCAAAATTGAAAAAATGTGAACTAAAAAAGAATATGGGAAGCTAAGAAGTCTCATCAATATATGGAAGGATGTCGAACCTGAATGAGTTGATTTCGATGATTGTCGAGCTGCAAAACCGGTGATAACTTCAAGTCAGAAGAAGAAGAAAAAAAAAGGCCATCCATTATGCATCAGTAGATCAGAATCTTTAACTTCTCGTTACCTGAATATTGATATAATCTTCTGTGTCATCGATATATTCTCGCAGCTGCAAATGATTTAAAACAAGAAAAATAATCATAAACTAGCATAAGACATAAACAAATATGCACTTAGATTAAGTGCAATCATCCTTCCGTAAGATTTACTCCAAATATAGAAATATTTCACTGGACAATTAAGCCAGTAATATATTATTTCATATATTTTATGGATAAAAAAACTAAATGTAAAGGTAGAGTAAGACGATTTTGACTGAATAACTGTAGTGAAAATGGTAAGCAGAAGTTAAGGGTGTGTTTCAAGCTGAGTTTTATTCTAATCCTGACAAACTAAATACTCACCATGCAAGCAATGTCTAAAAACATCAAACATAAAAATAATAACCTAGAAAAAAGCTTTTTTTTTTTAAATACCCATGAGTGTCCGGGACCAGTTTACGCGCACCTCGACTAATCTCACAGGACAACCGTCTGACCCTACTACATTTGGTTGACAAGAAAACTCGTAGAATATTAAATACTAGGTAGGTGGCCACCATGGTTTGAATTCATTCTCTCTAAATATTTTATTATTCCCAAGGCCCTTATTGACCACTAGGAAAACCCATAATGGTTAGAAAAAAACTATTTTTCGTACTTCTATAATCTTAAACATGTCTTATGTCTTATTCTACTTCTACATGGATTTTAATTCTTTTTGCTTATTCTATAGTTCTTCTTTGTGGCCTAGATTATTTATGGTTCTGTCTTTTTTGTTAAATATTCCGTGAGTGTCCGGGCCAGCTTACTCGCACCACGACTAATCTCACGAGACAGACCAAACCCGTAGGAAATTAATTCCTAGGTAGGTGGCCACCAAGGATTGCAACTTTCTATATATCCTCTGGGTACAATAACACTATAGAACCTTTCTCAATGATATACAAATTTTAGTTTTAGCATACAATTACCTAAGATATAATTAAGAAATATCTTTCCCGTCACACAAACGTTAATATCACAAAGTAATATTGAACTCCTGATATTTTGTTCAAGTTGATTAGGACAGAAGGGAGGGCTTAAAAATAAATTAGATAAGCAGGGAAACAGGTGAACTTACTGTAGTTAATTTGTTCAATGTACCATCAATCTGCATAAAGTAAGCCTGCAATATGCAACCTCAATTATTACCTCGTGAAAATTGACCAACCAAAAACTAATGTATTATTACCTCTAGCAACATTTCAAGCTCCTCGATGTCATTCTCATCCCCACGTACAGTCGCAATACTGGCTCTGCTTGCTCTTGAGATCTTTGAACCTATGGTAGGAGAGGCAGGAAACCAATTGGCAGGACCAGAACCGCTTACAGGAGAAGATGAACTCATCTTTCTTGACAAGTAAAGGTCTGCCATATCATCGTCGTCGTCCAGTAATTGTTCAAGCTCATCTCTCACCTGCATTGAAAGAAAAGCTCAGAGGCACAAGTCAAAAAAATTATAGTTATGAAGATAACAACATGCTGATCTTTTAATAAGAAATTCAATTCAGAACTGTGTAACAGAAGTTTGGAACATACAAAGAGATGATTACAAAAATGATTAGACAAAAAACTCCAACAGTGAGGAAAAATTGAATACCGATCGGAAAAGAAGGCTAAAGCCGAGATGATGACCTTCTCTTACCAATTCAATTTTATTCAAGTTCGTGATAAAATCCTAGGAAATGAGACCTATATGATCTTCTACATTGCAGAAGTTTGTTCTACAAGAGACAAACTTTTCTACTGCACTTTTTTTTTGCTGATAGAACGTCTTTCAGTATACATAATTATCGGACAAAAGTTTCTACATTGTGTAATGTGTGGTATGTCATATGTGAAAAGTTGCAAATACCTTTTGAACCCTTGCAGTCAACCTGGTCATTGCACTCTTTAATTTACGAACTCTGTCCAAGTTGCGGCTACTAATCTGTAAACTCCAAGGAGAAACAAAGCAAAGGGACGAATAAGGAATGAGGTAATACAGAAAACTGAACATACAGATACACGGTTTTCTAGTGAGCAGATTATAATAGAAATTAGGATGGTTACTGAGGGCATATTAGTCAATCACTAATAAAATCATTGGAGTGTGAGGTAAGTTTGTTAGTACCACGTGGAGTCTTGTAAATAGGGAGGGTTACAAGTTTTCAGGCAGGCATATTTTGAGATGAGTATTACATTTCAGTCCCTATTTTCTTAATTTTCAATCTCATGTTCAGGTTCCCATTATGCTTCTTCCTACTAACTAAAAAGCCTTCTTCATGTTTATTAGTGTTCAATAGTAAAGCATCAATCAGAAAGGATTTATAGTAGTCCACATAAAAGGCAAGGAACATACAAGTCAATGTAAAATGTAATTACATAGGTATCCATAAATCTCATAAAAATATGTAAATATCAGATGATATAGGTACAAGGAGTCCATAACTTAACAAAAGTATCTCCCGGAATAGTCAGAAAATTAATGCATTTCATATGCTGGTGGGAGGAAAGCCAAAAAACAGGAACTGGTAGCAATACCAAAATGAGGTGAGAAAATAATTACTTGCCTTGGCAGTAAGCTCATCCAAGGCAGGATAAGCAGCAGTCTCCAATTCAGTTGTCCGTGCAGCAAGAAAACTACATACAGCCTCCAAAGCTACCTCGAGGGCGCGGAATTCGAATGGCGATTCTGAAATGCACTCTCTTAAGATCATTCATATACGGATAAAGTAATAACAAATCAAAAGAACACATTTGATAGCTTTTGTTACTTGTATGAAATAAATACTATATTTCAAATGTAGAAAATAGATTTTAGTGTGCCATTTTCGAAAGAGGAAAAAGGAAACACATTGGAATATGTAAAATATAATCCGCTTCTCCTTTGAATATGTTATAAGTTACGATCATTATGCAGTGGCTGAGGAAACATGCTCATTGCTTACCATCCTCTTCCGCTTCACCATCTTGTTGCCCACCCTGATACTCTCTCCCATCTCCTTGAATTTGAAGCTGGAATATATTAGAAGGAGGCAATCGCCTCTGAAGCTCCTCAACCACAGGGATGACATTTTCATCTGCTGGATCTCTAAGTAAAACCTATCCATGACACAAATTAACATCATTCTTTTAATTGTTACAAAGCCTAAAGGGTATTGTTTCATAATGATTTTGTTTAACAATCACACAAATTTACCAACATATTACTTTATTTTGTAATCCATCTTTAAAATACGATTTAAAATCCTAGTCAAATTTTGAAAACCAAAAAACAAAGGTAGTTGCTAAAACCATTGTTTGTGTTCCTAAAAAGTGAAAAGGTAAACAAAGAAAATAAACATACAAATAGTTTTCCCAAGCTTAATTTTAGCATGGTGTTAGAGAGTAATTAGTCTCAAATTCATACTCCAACACTATCACTTCTTCATTACAACCCATTTATCTCACGCTAATATTCAAGTCAACAAATGCTTACCTACCTAATGGGCTAATCTATCAACTTAAATAATTGGTCTGGGGTAATTCAATACTAATTGATGATGATATTGCCGCAAGTCAACTTAATGAAACGCCAGTAGGATTTTGTTCTCGGACACAAATCAGCAGGGCATCAACACGTAGACAACATGAGCATAGCTCAACCAGCATAAAGCATGCGACCTCAACAGGAGGGCAGAGGTTCGAATGTCCCACCCCACATATTTTTTAACTCCAAAAAAACAAAAAACTTAAACAGACATATTACTGTTACACCATCAATTAATAATCAAAACTGGCTGCAAAATTCATCAATCTCCAGAGTGAAGTTTGAGTTTGACTAATACTAACAAAGCGCAGGCAAACATGAAGAAACATAGTGAAGGAGTGAAGAAGGAAGAAAGTGCTCCCTTCAGTTTATGATCCTATAAATTGCAATTATATGAAAAATATCCCATTCAAGCATTAAAACAAAAACCAAGTTGATCAGAATAGACTACTGACCTCTTCAGCAGTAATGATCGCCTTTATATGCTGCAGTACCCACATGCAAACAAGAATCAAAAAAGGCAAATAAAGAGAAATTCGTGAAAAAGAAGTGAAAATGAGTCAAACATTAACCTCGAGATTAAGAACAATGGCCCTCTCACGGCCCAAAATGGTAGAGGGATAAGAAAGCAAAGGATCAAGAATCCGAAGGTCTCGAGCATGAATTTGAACTCGATGCATGATTGCATACTTGTCGACATCGAGGACGGTGCCTTGGCCTGTACAATCCAGTAGAATCCAATTCCGAGAAGACTGTTTCTTCTTCTTTACAGTGATCGGCGCGGCCTGTGGATCCACCGGCACTACATGCCCGTCCCGAGCCATTACTAATCCATAACACAATGAATCACATCCCCAAAATCAGCGAAAAGAAACAGAAAATCCCTGCTTCTTGTTCGAGCATAAATGAAGGAGGGTCGGATTTATGCAATGGGGAAGGAATTAGGAATGGAAATTGAGAGTGAGAAATGGAGAAGATGGGTTGAGTTTCTTCTCCACCCACAGGAAGTTGCAGAGAGAAGAAACCGAAATCGAATAGGAGAAGAACGAATTCGGATTCTCGAGAGGGCATATCAGTTTTTTTTCACATATGGAAACAAGCTGAGGCAATTGGGCCACACCCTCGAGCCTGCCTCAAGAGGAAGGAGAAACAAAATTAAAATTAAAATTTTAAAATAAATTGTTCTGCAGATCTACGCGATATTTCTTTTAAATTTAAATTCTTCACATCAATTCCATTATAATAGTAGATTCCAACCACTGATATTTTAATTAAGCTATGCTCGATTTAGTGTTAGCATTTAGATTATTGTTTGTTTTCTAGAAATATAAAATAAGTAGGTATTTTGAGATGTTGGTTACCAACTTTTCTTTTTGGGCTTTTGAATCATGAATTTTTAAGATTCTCATTGTTGATGAAGATTTTTTATTTTTCTCGGTTGGATTCAGATGAGTTAGTTGGGAACAGTCTTGTACGAACTGACATGCACATAGTGTGTTACTCGGCCCAACACGCTCTGATGCTTAAGTTAGCTGGAGGGTTGTGGAAAGTCGAACTCAATTGGAGTTAGGATTGATTGTGTACCGTGTATGAAGAATGGGGCATCATATTTATTGGGAGGGATGTGTTGGTCGTGGTGCCAACGTCGTACACCTAGCTCGACGTGTCAATGACATAACTAGCGGGTGTTAAGGGAGTAGTCATCGAGTGGTCGGTCGATACATTACCACATTTGGTAATCGACCTAGCTTGGTCGGCTCAGATGACCGACCTCAGAAGTAAATTCGCCTCTTCGAGTAAATGGACTTGTGGACTTCTTGGAAATTGGAGCAGCTCCTCGAGAACTAGCAGATGACGTCAACTTTAAGTTGATCTGTAACACTCATGACGAGACATCCTTTAGTGACATTTTTGTTTCATCAATTTTTTTATATTAAGTAATCGTCTGACCACAACTCAATTAGTATAATATATGAACTATTGACGAAGAGATTAGAAGATCGAATTCCAAACCCTAGACCTTTGGAGATGTAACCAATTTTTTTTTTTTTTATGGGGTTGAGCTATGCTCATGTTGTCATAATATTATTTAAGCAACTTATTAGTTTAGGGAGAATCAATCTTTTTATACTTTTTCAGTTGTATAATATTATTTATATTAGGTCCAAGGGACAAACCTAATTGGAGATTGGGACCATGATTTTCAAATTTTTTATAATTTTCTTACGAAAGCATAAGTAATACGTTCGAATATACATTATTAGTATTATATGATTCACAATCTCACCTGATTAATAGAAATTTATTATGGTCAAAGGAAGCATGGCTCAGCTGACATATGTATATTTTGATGACTAAGAGGTTTGTGGTTCGAATCCCCCACCCCAATGTACTAAAAAAAAATAGAAATTTATTCTGTCTTAGTGACTTTCACGTATGTAAATATTAATTTTATTGTGGTTAATTTTAAAATTTCTAGATCCGCCACTGGAACGAATATATGTCATTTATCGCTCATCAAAATTTGTATTTATTTTATAAGACAACATATGAAGTTGACAAATTTGAAAATTTTACAGTTGTCCCCACAGCTTTCAAAACTTTCCTATAAAAGATTAAATTTGAAAGGCAAGTTTGATTTCTCCTTGAACTATTTCATGATTGTTTCTCTTTTTAGAGTTTGGTTGAATAAAATGGATAATGTAAATACAATTTAAATTCTCTCAAAAAGTCGTTCAAAATTCAAGCAAGATATAGACATGACGTGAGTGTACTAAATTTTCTTTTCAAAATTCTACAAATTTTCACAAAGAAATGTAATATTTTACTTGCTTTGTTTTGTTTTATATACAATAAAATACTATATTATATATTTAAAATTCAGAATTATTATCCCACCTTTGTACTTTTTTATATTTAGTTAAAGATAAAAGATATATCATATAATATATAGAATCTCGACAAATTACTTAAAATAATTAAAAATATAACATTATTTATAAATATTTAAAAATATGATAACTTTATCACTGATAGCATTCTATAGTCACTAATAGTCGATCAATGACTCGATGATAACTACTGATATACTTTTTGTTTTTTTATAAAATTTTGTAAATAATTATCATTGATAGTAGTCTATTAGTGACTATCACTAACTTTTTTGTCATATTTATAAAAAATATATATATATTTTATTATATTTATGATTATTTTGAGTCTCATTGTTATTTATGCAACCAATCCTAAAATTTTAATAATAATTAAATAAAATTTTAATAATAATTAAATAAAATAAAGCTAGAATTTTTTTTTAATTTGAATGCTCTACATCTTCAAAATATAATGAAAAGAACAAAAGAATCTGTAGTAGTTAGTAGATTTTTTTTTTTTTTTTTTTGACATGTGAGATAAAGAATTAATCTAGGACCTCCTCGAGTAGTCACTAGTAGATATATATATATATATATATATATATATATATATATATATCAGTTGAGCTATGTTTTTGTTAACATCGGTGGTTAGTGGAGGTTTTTTTTTTTTTTTTTTTTTTTTTTTTTTTTTTTTTTTTTTTTTTTTTTTTTTTTTTTTTTTTTTTGATAAAAAGGTGGTTAGTGGAGTTGTTATCTAATAGACATATTTTATAATTTTATAATCTTTATTATTATTTTTGTTTTAATTATGCAGTTGACAATTGTATGATATTTTTTAACCATGATAAAGTATTATTATATAATAAAGTTTGCATTAAATATAAAGGGAAGAAAATTATTTATGGCCATGGGCCACCATGTTCCATACTTAAAGATGCTTACAATAAAAAAAAATTGATTTTTGTACTATTCTTTAAAAAAAAAAAAAAAAAAAAAACTCTTTATTTGAGAATGTAACGTCCACCGTCCAAAAGGAAGTCAATTTGTTTTGTTCTTCTTAAATTTTCTGGGGAACAGATTTTAAAATTTTAAATATTTTATAATTTGTTGTCCCATATTCTTTTTTTAGTATAATAAGTACGAGAATTTGAATTTTTAACTAAAGGAAAGAAATATATGTTAATTGGGCTTTATTTTGGTTTTGTTTCATGTTTGCTGATGTAGATTATTATTATTTTTTCGTTTTTTTTTTTTTTTTTTTTTTTTTGCGATAAAAGAATAGCATAAACAATGGACTGTCATTAAGAAGACAAATTTGACAATTGAGATAGAGTTAAATATGATTTCGTTCTTGAAGATTCATTAGGTTTGTGAAAGGTACAAGTTAAAATTGAAAAGAAAGTTAATCAAATTTGGGTGGGTTTGGTTTGTAGTGTTTACTTTTAAAAAAAAATATATTTTCGAATAAATTGAAGTGGTTGACAATAACCTACGAGGGAATGAATTTTAGAAATAAATCATTTTGGATGAAACATTCACTATTAATTTTTTTAAAAAGAATTTTTTTTTAGTGTTTAATTGAGAATCTTCTCAAATTTTCTTTGTATGTGAAACTTCCACCATTGTTGTTGTCAGCGTCCACTACCACCTCTCACCGCTTGTAACAACCATTGGCCAACCTTTGGCGACGAAAATCGGCGACCACTGCCGACAACCTTCGACCGACAATCATCGGGGACCTCCAGACAACTACCGATCGACCTCCAGCGCCGATCACTGTCGTCAACCTCCAGCCGACCTCCAACAGCTACCAACAACCATCGCTACCCTCACTCTGTCACCGATCATCGACAATAGTCAACACCGGTCATAATTCTTTAAATACAAATTTGAACTTATTAATTCATATTGTTTATTAATAGTGTTCTTTATAGTAATTTGACATTAGTAGAAACAATTTTATTGTAGAGCAAACTAAATAAAGTTGTGTATAAAAATACTTTTGAAAAAATGTAACCAATCATATACGATGTTTTAATTATAAATATTTTTATTAAAATATATATATATATATATATATATATATTTTAGTAGTCCATTTAGACAAACCACCCATAGGAAGCGTTTGGCCCAAAGAATTGCAGTTGAAATTGTTTAGTCTGTAGTTGTGAAGTAGGTGTGTTTGGGGTAGTGATTGTTTAGTCTAGAGTTCTGAAGTCTATGGTGTATTTGGGGTAGAGAGTTGTTGAACCTCAAGTTCCGAAGTCTGAATTTATTTTAGTTGTTTATTTTTGCACAATTTGTTTCTACAAACTTTCAAAATTTCATTAACTTCTCCCAATTTCAATAAATTCTAAAAATAATTTTATTTTTATTTTTATTTTATCTATTTTTTAGAAAAAAAAAAAAAAAAAAAAAAAAATTTGAATGACAACAAAATAATTTTGAGCACAATACTCATATTATTATTATTATTATTATTATTATTTTTTTTTTTTTTTTTTTTTTTTTTGTTTGTTTGTTAGGATTCATCCTTAATTTTAATTTTATAAATTGTAAGATTGAGATTTTTTTTACTTTTATTAATGTATGTATATTTTACGAAGTTCTTTAAAGAAAAAAAGAACAATGCATAAGTATAGTCTCTGATTCATGTGTCAAACACATTTTTCTCTGTCCCCACCCTCTTAAACTTGTCATTCCTTCCATCTGGATCCACTACACCCGGAACCCAGCATTTCAACAATGACGATTTATTTTAGCTGTTTTCTTTGTACAATTTTGTCTATAATTTTCTATATTTTCTTCTTTTAATAAATTTTAAGAATGTGATTTTTATTTTTTGTTTTAGGTATCTTTCACAAATTTCTTTGAAGATAACAAAAATAATTTTAACCAAAATACATCACATTCTTTTTTCAATGTCACTCACATTAATTATTCATTTTATTTTGATAGTTTTGAAATAAAAGAGAGTCGTGCAATAGTGTGTTAAATATTACCTGTGAATTTGAAATATTTTAATCCATTAATTTAAATGGATCTAAATAAGTTAATGTTTTTATTTCTGTACGACATTTTTTATTTTGTTTAAGTATCAATTTTGATTGAACAACTTAATTTATCTTTAAAATAATAAAAATAGATTGAATTATATTTTTAGTCTTTTTACACATTTTGTTTAAATTACGTTTTTTTTTAATAATTAAAAATATAGTGGGAGGAAAGGAAAAATAAATGTGTTGCCTTAAAAAAAAATTAGACAGATTTCAATAGTAACTATTGTTGTTGAAGTCTAGGGAGTTCAATAGTTGTAATTACGGTTGAAGTTGAGAGAATTGATAATTTTTTATCGGAGTTCAACAATTTCGTGGGCCAAACGGAGAGTAAACTTATTTCCAACTCGTGTGCCAAATCACCCCTTACTAATTTTAATTTTGATGGATATGAACAGGATTCCATTGTATGTTAGTGGTTTTGGGGTGAGGCATTTGGACCATTTTTGAAAGAGTTGATTTTGACATCATTTTCTTTATTCTCTTTGTTCTCCTTCTCGAATAGGACTACATATTTTCTTTTCCTTTTTCGCCCGAGTACTCGATGTCATGTGGTGGATCAATTTAACCCTACTAACTTGTACATGTATTTGTGTAAATTTAGTTTGATGAAAAAGTGAATGTATGAGGTGTTAACAAAAGTATGGAAGTCAATTGAATCTACTTCCGCGATAATTGACATGTACTATTTTTCTTGAGATTGAAGGTTTGAATCCCCTACTACAGTTGAACTGAAAAAGCATGAAAATCTTTTTTATCGATTCGAAAGATTAGAGAATAGATAAAATTAGGACAAAATTGGTGGAGAATAAGTAGGGGTGGTCAACATCAAACAAAAAACCGCTCCGACAGACCGAAACCGACGTCAGACGGTTGGTTTTCGACCATCATCAATCGGAGTCGGTTTTGAAAATGAAAAAATCGATTTTCGATCTTTCGGTTTAGACCATGCGGTCGAGAACCGACCGACCGACTTACATATATATATATATATATATATTAAAGTAAAAATAAAAAATAAAATAAAATATATTATTTAAATTTTTTGGCTTCAAAAATGAAAAGTTATTTGGAAAAAAAACATAATTTAGAAAAATGTAAAAATTATAATTAATAATTTAAAGATAAATTATAAATTATTAAATTTTATTATGATTACAAAATTTATTCTAAAAAAAACCTACCGAAATCGACCAATCGGTTGGTCGGCCGACAATTTTTCACAGAAAATAGTCGGTTTTCAAAACGACTTGTCGGTTTTTGGTGCCGATTTTTTTCCATAATCGACCTCAACCGACCGATGACCACTCCTAAAAATAACTCATATGTCCAGATTTTTATGATTTTTTGAAGACCTTAAGACGTCTATCTTATTCATTTTTTTCATGTCATTCAAGTACAAGTTAAAATGTAACTGTTCACATCATAATTTCGCATGTTGTTAACCGTGAAGGCATTTTTTAAACGTTTTTCATAGTTAAGAAGTATTTTTGAAAGTTTCAGGTATTTTTGGATATATTTTTTTATTATATATAATTTAGCCTAAATTTAATAACAAAAATAGAAGATTATATATTATCATTTTGTTCTCTGTACTTTGAGATTCATTTTATTTTAGTCCATACAGATGTCCAATTTTAATTTTTGTAATTTTTGTACTTTCAATAGATCTTAAAATTTATCTCTATTGTTAGTTTATTGTTAATTTTGTAAAAAATAAAATAGTTTCTACTAGCTGTCTCTTTCAAAATTTTGGAAACACATCTAAATTGTGTCTTTTTTTTTTTTAATGAAAATTATTATTATTTAATTAATTTTAATAAAAATTAACTTTAAATTAGACTAATTTTAAAATTTATTAAAATTATATGAGAACCTTTGAAAATATATAGATTAAGATGGAATGAGATAAGTTATGATAAGTTAACCCTAATACAAATGATAATTTAACCCTAATATATAGAAACCTAATGAAAGCAAGAGACAAAAAAAATAATGATTTAATGAGAGTTTTAGTTGACTGGCTTTAAATCTGCAGCCATTGGATT
Source organism: Herpetospermum pedunculosum (assembly GCA_028017165.1). NCBI lineage: Eukaryota > Viridiplantae > Streptophyta > Magnoliopsida > Cucurbitales > Cucurbitaceae > Herpetospermum > Herpetospermum pedunculosum. Next base: position 3,163,503 of record CM051524.1, on the reverse strand, counting down.
TCTTTTCTTTTCTTCAATTTTTTATTTTCATTCAAAGGTTTCATATTTAAAGTTGACTTTAAATTCTTCATATTCCATATGCAATGGCATCTTATTCTTGTTTTAGGGGCTTTACTTTACATTTCTTTCACATGTACTGTTATTGTTGACTGATCATATATATATATATAGGGATGGCAAAATTTTCCGCGGAGTCGAAGAATTCTCAGTTTAATCGGATACGGGGTCAAACTGGAGATTTTATTCGGATCCCCGAACCCGCCCCGAATAGTTTTTATTAATTTTATTAAAAATATATATATAATATATATGATATTTAGGGCTGGTTGCACAATTAGCAATCAGGCCCAAACTAATTGCAAATTTAGCAAACTTTAAAATGTTTTGCAAATATGGCAAAAAACTATCACTGATAGACTTTATCGTATCAGTGATAGAGATAGACTATTATCACTGACAAAAATCTATAAAAAACTGAGGTGATCAACGATAGACTTCTATCCGCCATAAGATATAGCGATAGAAATTGCCATATCCGCAAAATTTTTAAAAACATGCTATATTTTTAATTATCTTATTCTAAATTGACATCTGTTACAATTTTCCATAATATTTATATAAAATAAATATATTTTATATATTATTTTAAAAAAAAAAAAATTACTCTCAGTTTATTATATATTTTTTAGTTTTTTTTAATTAATTTCATAATATAATGATTTTTTTACTAAATTTATAATAAAAATGTTAAATATTTTTTTTATAATTAGTTTTAAATAAATAAAAGAATAATAATACTAATTTTAAATACACAATTTTAATATATTTATTATTTTTTTTAAATAATTAAAAAAAAATGGAGATTTTTTCCTGCGGGGACCTGATCCCCGACCCCGACCCCGACTTCTCGAAACGGGGAACGGGGCGGGGTTGGGGATGAAAAATCCCCGCAGGGACGGGGATGGAGAGTGCATCTCCGACCCCGCCCCGTTGTCATCCCTATATATATATATTCAAATGTATGAGTAGCGTTATAGAAAAAGGTTAAAAGATTAACAGTTACAAAAATAAAAAAAATAAAAAAAATAGTGAGAGATAAAATGTTAAGTTACAAGTTTAATCCCAGAAATCAAAAATATGTTTTTAAAAACCTTCTTTTTTTGTTTTTAAAATTTGTTAATTAATGTAAAAACGTTTTCAAAAACTTAAAAACCAAAAACTCTATGATTACGAAACATACTTGTTTTCTAAAAATAAAAAACTAAAAATTCAAAACACAAATTGAATACGTCCCTAAATTTTTTAGAATTATGTCTATTTGATTTCTAAACTTAAATTTTAAAAAGTGTGTAATAAATTCGTAAATTTTTAATTTTGTGTTTAATAAATTAGTATTTTTTTAAAAACAAAAATGATGTATCTAATAGATTTTAAAATTTAAATTTTGTTTTCAAAAGAGTTATTACACATTTTTAAAGTTGATAGATCAAATAGACTATACATTTTAAAGTTTTAGAATTTATTAGACATAAAATTGAAAGTTCAAAAAAACTTATTAATTAAAACTAAATTTAGAGACTAAATAGATATAAACTTACGAATTGAATTACACGACTAAATTTATAATTTAATCGATATAAAATTTTTGTAGGTAGAGATTAGTGAAAGAATGCATGCATGTGTTGTGTGTAAAAGAAAAAATAGTAGTAAAAAAAATATATATTCCTAACAAAATAAAGATATAATAATTACTATCAAAGTTGTCTAAGAATATTTTATTTTCACAACTATCATTCAACCATAAATAGTAATACTACATTTTTTTAGTTAGACATCGTGAAATAGAGAATTGATTTTTTTAAATTTTAGATATGGTAACAAATATCTAGATTAAGCCATAATTTTGAAATGATTAAAATTATTTTCTGTCATGTTCAAAATCACTATAAAATATGTGTGCGTGTTTTATAGTAATTTTGAAATGATTTAAATCCTTTTTTTTATTTGAAATCACTCTAAAAATACGTATTTGATTTAAAATAATTAAATGCATGTTTTAAATTGATTTCAACACCTTCATAACCACCTTCAAAATTACATTAAAAAAATAAAATAAAATAATAATAATAATAATAATAAATGTCATAACCTAAAGTACCAAACGTGACCTAAAAGTTGGAAAATGAATGGCGTCCACGTAAGTGAGTTTGATTGACAGTTGAAATGCAATGCCAGCATTTGAAGAATAAGATTCAATGTCCTTTTTCACTTAATTCACCCAATTTCTAATCTTTATTTTCAATAAACCAATAAATTTGAACTTCAATTAATGAACTATCGGGAGGTTTCAAGTTTGAATCTCTCTCTTTACATGCGGTCCAAAAAAAACCTCAAATTACATTTTCTTAAAAAAAATATTTAAAAAATGTGGAGATCTCAATTTTATAAAAAATAAAAAATGTTTAAATTAATAAATAAATTAAAATACTTATTATCAATAAGCTATTTTTGTTAATATTTCATTTTCTTATGGTATAATGAAAACGTCAGTTCACCTCTTATGTCGATGTTAAAACTATGAATATGTGGATACGTCGATGTTAAAACCATGAATATGTGGATATGTCGATGAAAATGTGTTACAGAAATTTAATACTATGGTCTTAAACACATTTTCTTTCATACCTTAGTATTAATTTTTTATTTTTGTAATCCGCATTTGGCTCAGCGGTTTGGAAGACGTCCCAATTAAAGCTAAGAGTTATTTTTAACTAGTCCTTGTAGCTCAGTTGGTTAGAGCACCCATTTAGTAAGCGGGAGGTCTTGAGTTCAACTCTCAACGAGAGGCAAGTAATATTGAAATTTAAAATTTGTCAAACCGAGCATAGCTCAATTGACATAGGGTTGTGCCCGTGACTAAAAGGTCGTGGGTTCAATCCTTGCATTAATTAAAATACCGTTGTAAAAAAAACAAGAAGAAAGAACAGAAAATTATATGCAAATTATAAACTCAATGGCTGGCTGGCTGTAATTCATCTAGCATGTTGTAGGATCAATCAGAAACCAGGTATTTACATCTCATCAACTATGAAGAAAATGGGTAAAATACAACTCTCAAGCAAAGCAACCCAAAAACATCTCTCCTTTTAATTTTTTTTCTCAACAGTTTGTATAAAGTAACATGTTCTTCTGGCTAACTATGAATGACATCCTTCTTCAACCCTGCACTGCAAGAGCTTGCAGGTGATCTATAAAAACCTCTAAGCTTAAATCATCTGTAAAGATTATATCCGTTCCTTCCTTGTACGTCGAGTTCTGCGTAACAGATGGGTTTAACTTAGCGAGAAGAAACCGTGCTTGACTACTATGTTGATCACACTTTATAAGCTTTGGGATGGGAATGCGTTCTGTGATCAGTTGTTCTGCGTCGAGCTCTGGGGCTTCTAGTAGCTTTCTCAAGTTTTCAAGGTTCGGGTCCTTGTCGTAACCAAGTTTCCTCCATTGAGCAATCTTGGATCCATAATGAATAACAACGTAGAAGTAGGAATCAAATAGCAAAATCACATCTGGAGATACTGATCGAATATCTAGGAGTACAGGAATGGGAGGTCCATCAAATGAGTAGAGGAAAAGAGTAGGTTGTATCATGATAAGAGAACCGACGACTCCCTCTCGGTTTAGCATTATTCGGTAGAAAGCAGTTTCATCAGGACAACAGTTGAAGACATCAATAAACTGGGACCTTCTAAGGTAGTACATGAATTGGGGGTACAAGGAGAAGTTGGATGACAAACGGAAAGTTGAAGGATCCTCCTGTATATAGTCACCGAACTTCGAGGCAAAACGGATCAATGTGTCATCAAGCCATCTGATAACATCCCGAGCATAACACGTCTCTGCTCGATGAATAGCAAGCCTAGCCATCACCGAAGCTGCTGCTTCTTGATCAAACCCAACCTTGATTTCTTGAGAATGGTTTGCAACCCATCTCCTAGCAGCAGTGGTCACTCTTTTTCGGATCCCCAGGTTTCCTTTTCTGTATTGTGTTATAAACTGAATGAAGAAAGCTGATCCAGGTTGAACTTTATGCTCCTCACTCACTTGGAAGAAAAAGGAAATGCAGGTTTTGCTGGACAAAGTATTCAGCTTCCAAACGTAAGTACCACCTTCACCAACTTCATTGTCGCTCACCGAACTGTTAGTTCTACGAAGAGAGACACAAGGTCCAAGGGCTCCACAAATTTTTACATCCTTTGTGGTCACTAACTCAATAGTTGCATCAAAATACATCTTCAGATGACCATCTTCATCCCGACTAAAAATATGCCGCAAGCACTTTTTGAATTGATTCGACTCGAACGACTCTCCTAACATCATGAATCCACCAGAGTTTTCAACAGGGACCTTTAGCTCTGCTGCTCCAACTTGATCAAGAGAGCAAGCAAAGAAATCAAGAACTATAGATCCATCACACAACCTCTGTGACAATCCCTTATAGAAACTACAAGATTTTCTAAAGTAAGGCGCCTGACCATTACCAATGTCTCGGTGAGTTCTGATAGAGTAAGCAAGATCTGAATCAACAACAATCCCCGGACCCACAGTTGCAGGGCCAGAGGTGAAAACCATAACACGGGAACCACAATTCGCTCGGCATCCTTCAAGAATTGCCACTGCAGCTGATATTGCAGAACCGGTGGCCCTCTGAGGACGATGGCCAGGTACAACATGTGAAGTCTTCATCTCTTCAATTGCAGAGGTGATGTTGAACTCACATTCAGATATTGGTAGTAAATATCCCTGTGTGGGAACAACTGGTGTCTTCCCCAGCTGCAACTGTTTCATCCCATAAATCCCCAAGAAGTGTTGGGTCTGAGGGGTTTCAAAAGCAAAACAAGGTATCAACAGAGTATCCCCCAAACTCCAAAAACAATTGAAACATCTCTAAACCTTACTAACTAAACAGAGTAAATAAGTTACTCTTAATCCAGAAATCAATGCTACATTAAAAAATTCTGACTATATTATGCAGTAAATAGTATCAGAACAATCAATAAGGATGTTTTCAAGGACTAATTCAAGTTTAGAAGCAGAAGAATGAAGGCAGAGACTAAAAAATATACCTGATGCGACGAAAGCTCGCGTTCCCCAGCAAAGAGGACGACCCTTGAGCACTCAGTAAATTTAAGGTCATAAACATGAACCATTGAATCAAAAGCAATCAACCCCACCAAAGCATTCTCCGGTAGATGTTCAACAACAAGTAATAACTCATTTTTAAGTGCCTGAAGCTCCTTCTCTACTGAACAATTATCAACAACAAACACGAAGGCCGGCCCATTTCCACGGGAATCACCAGCCGGCAGCGACGAAGAAGCTAATACTGAAAGAGAAGAAGACGAATGATTCCTCGCCCAATTACGGCTCACATTCACATTGGAACTAGAATTCGCAGCAGGGCTCTCGATCTTCCTACCAGGCGCATACTCCACCGTACTGTAAGTAGGAAAAAGCTCTGCAGGAAGATTAGTCTCTCCAATATCAGCATAAGAACGAGGGAAAGAATTCTTCTGGTAGCAAAACGAGCAGAACCAAATGCGAGAGGTGTAATCGACACGAGCGTAAGGGTTCAAAACGGCACGACATTTAAGACACAAGAGAGGCTCATAAGAAAGTGTAGGAAGCTCGAGGGATTGCATCAATGGCGTACACATAACGCTGAGAGGGATAACCAGAGCCAACGATTCAGCTTTGGAAACCGGCCACGAGTTCCATGACCATCGGAGGCCTTCGATCGCCTCTAGTTCGACGAAATCCATCGGAAAATCGACGTCTCAGGAAAACCCTCCACGTCGATTACATGGAAAAGCTCCAAAATGAAAAAAAGAAACCCTAATTTCGCATCAGAAACTGGAGAAGGAAGCAAAGCACATGGTGTTAAATTAATGGCGGAATTCTGAGAAATGGAGAAACCTAATCGCTTTTGCGCTGGAAAAAAAAGCAAAAGTAAAACCTAATCGGTTGTGGGGAAGAGTGTTTGATTCTCGAGAAAATGTTGAGAGTGATGGAAAACCCTAGATTAGGGTTTGGGATTGGGATCGCCGGAAATTTGATCGGAATTTTTTTCAATTTTGTTGCAGATGGATTGCTGGCTGATTCGAGTTCTTCATCTTCTCCATTGTTTTCTGGTTTGATTTGGTGCGGGAAGGAGCACGAATTAAGAATATTGATCGAAATTATCCAATAGGGTACTGCCACGTCATAATGTTTTTTTTTATTTTTTTATTAAGGAAAATACTTTTTCTTTACAATATTTTAAATGAAAATGAAAATGAAAATGAAAATGAAAATGAAATGAAAACATTTTTTTTTTTTTTTTTTCTTGTGAAAGACATTCGAGCTGTCACTAAAACTAGAAAGATGGGTTAATTTGCCGGTTTGTCCCCTAAATTAGTTATTGAATTTTGTAAAATATTTAATCCATCTCGAAACTTTCATTATTGTCTAACAAATGAAAATTTTAGCTTAATTCGATTTTTTTTTTTTTTTTAAATGTAATTCAAAATTTGTTTTATGTTTTTAAATCACTGAATGATGAATATATGTATATGCAATATTGATTTTGGTTGTTTTAAAAACGATTAATTATCGCCAAACCGAGCATAGCTCAATTGGCATAAGGTTGTGTCCGTGACTATGAGGTCAAGGGTTCAATCTCGCTTTAATTAAAATACCGTTGCAAAAAAAAAACGATTAATTATGTGATTCAAACAATAAAAATTTTGAAAGCAATACATATATATATATATTTATTTTTTCATTCACGCATCCTTATTTTGAAATTGAAATTTAGAATGCATAATTAGCTTTTTAAATAGTTTATATCAATTCTTGAAAATGATGCCCTTCACTAAAATATTCATCCAAATCCTAAATCTTAAACTCCAAACCCAATAATGTAGAATTTGATTCTTGTTTTGGCCCTGTATCATAAGTTATTTTTTATTTTATTTTTTTTTTTGTTAATTTTTAGAAAGATGATGTGTATTTGAACATTTATTCTTATTTTTCAAAATATTTGTACAATCATCGTTAGAAAATTTATAAGTTATTTTTTGAGCCAGTTTTTAGAAAGATAATGTGTATTTCGTCATTTAGTAGGCTGGAAAACTATTTTCTTTCCGATTATATCCTGGTAGATAACGTTATTTGCTGTCCATCCACGTAACCTAAATTAGACTTTTTTTTTTAAAATCTCCCAACAACGACAAAAAATCAAACATATCGCCTATTCGAAAATTTATCTCTCCAACCAATTCCTAAAATATGAAATTTATTTTAGACTTGTTTAAAATTGGATACGTAAATGATTTTTCTATAGGTGTTAACTTTGTTGAATGAATTAGGTCTTCGATTCTAATTATTGTCTCTCCAATTCGAATTAGTTTAACGGTTTACTAATTTTTATGGTTTCTTTTTTATTTTTCCACATATTTTTTGGAACGAGTAAATATCAATGAGTTATTTTGGTTTCAGTACACGTTAAATATAATATTTAACTATTTTTCAAAAAAACAAAATTGAGTTAACTATTATTTTTTTTTTTTTTTTTTTTTGTAAGTTGGCACTATTTCATTTTAGTTATTTGTTCGCTCTTCCCAAAATATTTGTAAACATTTGTTGATGGCCCAAATGTCAGCCCATATAGCAAAGGGTTCCAATTTGTCTGGCCCAATAATTGGTTGGGTTGGGCCTAAAATAGAGCCATCAATAATCTCATGAACTCCAATGGATAAATTACTTTTTTATTCATGAAAATATTTTAGCATGGAAAATTTTAAATGAAAATGATGGAACTGGTAACAACAATGAAATTTTGAACCTTCAATCTTAGAGAAGGTAGATAATAGATGTCTTATCTACGTATTAAATATCGATTGACATATTATTTAAAAAAAAAAAAAATCACTTAGACATAAGGAAAATGGTAACATATGTCAATTTAGAATAAGATAATTAAAAATATAGCATATTTTTAAAATTTTTGCAGATATGGCAATTTCTATCGTTGATATCTTATGACTGATAAGAGTCTATCGCTGATCACCTCAACTTTTTATAGATTTTTGTCAGTAAAAATAGTCTATCACTGATAGAAGTCTATCAGTGATATGATAAAGTCTATCCGTGATAGAAACAGATTTTTTTGCCATATTTGTAAAACATTTTAAAGTTTGCTAAATTTGCAATTAATTTGAACTTGATTGCTATTTGTGCAACCAGCCCTAGACATAATTTATATACTCAACTAGTTTGAATTGACATAAATATATTTATTAACGAAATTTTAAATATCTATTTGTTAGGAGAATAAATATTAATTAAAATTTCGACTACTTTGTTCAAACATTATTTATGAGATTGAATCTGAGGTCATGTATTCCAATTGTTCCCTTCTAAGTTACCTTTCAATATACTTCATTACATCTATACAGGTATTTAATTAATGTAGGGTGAAGATCGAACCTTTGACCTCTTGGTTAATAATTCACATTTATGTCTGTTGAATTCTGCTCGTGTGGATTGCTCCGCTGACCTTTTTTAGGTCTCATTCCTGCGGAACTGAATTGTCGATATCGATCGAATTTGTACTAACTGAAGAAGACAAAAACTTTTTTTTTCTACAACACTGCCTCGGTTTGAGAAGCTCTATCCATTGTGCTTCCTGCTGATCTTATTCAGATCCCAATTGATTCCCTATTCAATTTGTCGATTTTATTCTTCAATATATGAAAATGGCAGCTTACTAGACGACGAGATAATTCCACCTTGAAAAGAGAAACAGCCGGGTCTCGGAGTTTCGGAGCTGAAGATCGAGATTTTTTTTTTTTAATAAATTTGCAATACAAAAGAAAGTTTTAAAATGGTCATACTCTATAGTGTCCTAACAGACTCTCTAACAGTGGAAAGATATGCAACATGTTGGAGGTGCTTTTAGATTATCTAATTCTAAAACATTCATTCTCAATGAATACTGAAAGAGAAGATGTATGAACAAAATTCACATAGATTTTTATTTTTTATTTTAAGTGTGTTATATACATAAACATAACAACCTTTATTTTCTAGAATAGTTTTATGTAGATTAAAAAATCAATTTTAGTCTCTCAAACTTGTATGGAAGTAACTAATTTAGTCGTTGAACTTCAGTTTGTAATGATTTAGTCATGTATTTTCAATTTGGTAACAATTTAGACTCTACGATTTAGTATGTAACCACTTAGTCCATGTACTTTAAAATTTGTAACGATCTAGTCTATATCGTGAAGACCATTGTTAAGATTTAATGAATTTCTTTCCTGTGAAGATCGATAAAACTTATTTGTCAACATGAGTCTAGTTCAACACTGGAATAAAATAGAACACTAATGACCAAGAGGGTCGGAGTTTCGATTTCTCCACCCGCATTAATTAAATACCTTTAAAAAAAGAAAAAAGAAAAAAATTTATGAAGGACCAAATAGCTTTATAAACTACCAAGATAATTTTGATGAGATTAATTATGGTAGGGATTAAATCCTTACAATTTTTAAAGTTCAAAAACTAAATTATTGTTACAAAATTGAAAGTAGGACTACATTATTACAAATATGAAAGTATATAGACTAAATTGTTACACGTCACCAACAAAAGTGACTCAACTGACATGACATGATGTATCAACTAGTGACGATGAGATCCTAGATTCGATCCTCACTCCACATATAACTAGTCTATCGGTGATAGAAGTACATCACTAATAGATTATAAAAAAAATTGTCATATTCACAATTCTTTTTTAAATGAGATATTTGCAAATTGGAAAAGTGAAATTATAACCATTTCCCTAAAATCTAAAAAAAAAACTTGTTAATTTTCAACACACTATTGCATTTGCAATCCAAAATTTTCAAATTTTCCAATTTTCAGGTCCTAGTTGTAACACAATGATCTCCAATATGCCGTCGGAACATTTATTTAAAATCCCTCGTCAAACTTTATTTCTTTCTCCATTATCGTCAAGTTTGAATTTTCTCTCAATCAACAACAATATCGAAGATAAAAGAAAGAAAGAATTATGTGTCACTACAACAAATTAGACCTACGATGGCAGTTCTGAACTGCCATCTTAGGGGTATGATGGCAGTTTTACGACCGCCCTCTAAAGTAGTGTCATCTTAGGGGTATGATGGCGGTTATCTTTTAATGACGGTTTAAAACCGCCATTAAAAGAAACCGCCATTGTATCCCTACAATGGCGGTTAAAAACTGTCATCGTATCCCTACAATGGCAGTTCACAACCGCCATCGTATCCCTACAATGACAGTTCAAAACCGTCATCGTATCCCTATAGTGGCGGTTCAAAACTGCCATCGTATCCCTACAATGGCGGTTCTAAACCGCCATCATACATATACGATGGCGTTTAGGGTTTAGGGTTACGAACCGCCATTGTAATGTATATTTAATGACGGTGAATGCCCGTCATGGTTACCTTTATAATATAATAAAAAAAATATTGTTAGTTGCCTTGAAACCAACAATATTTTTTTCCTTTATAAACCACCCATGCACAAAATAAAATATCAATATATTATATTTTATACAAAAATTAACTCAAGTTCTACAAGACAACACACAACAACATCTTGATTGCATTGAAACCAACAATATTTTTTTTCTTCAGCTTATAATTTCAAGATACAAACAACAAAAAATTATTCATACATAAAATTTTACTACCATCAAATAAGCACTTTGATGTGACATTCTTACTTAAGTTATCATTCATTCGTGGACAACATTGGCGTATCTTCAAACAATAGCGAAAAACGTGTGAATCCAATCAACAAACCCTACAAAAAGAAAACGAAAAAAAGATTGCAAAAATTTGAACAAAATGATATATAAAAAACCAAACTCCTTGAGAAAGGAAGAAAACAAGGTGAAAATATTATTTCTATAGCCTTCATTCATTTCTCCAATCATGAAAATAAAATAAATTAAAGAAAGACCTTACACATGTTCTCCATTTGTTCTTGTAAATTGTTTCACCTTTCGTTGCTTTAATATTGTCCAAACACAGTTTGTTAGACTTATCACTAACTCTAAAATCTAAAATCTCATTTCAACATGAACTCTAAATAAGAAAACATATCACTAACTCTAAAATCTCTATTGGTGAAGAAAACATTACATTTCAAGCAACAACATTACATTTCAACCCTAAGGTTTTTCCATGACTCTGTGGAGACTTTATAATTTCTTAATAGGCACTTTATCAAAGAGGTTACGAGAATCTGCCTATTTGTTCCATTAAATTACATAAGCATGTGTTACGTTGCAATTTTAGCGAAAGAGAGAAAAAATCAATTAGACATTCATATATAGCATATCGTAATCATGAGTAAATGGATTGAGAAATGAAATGAAGGATATAAGGACATTCTCTCCTTTAGAGAAAGGGCAAGGATGAAAAACCTTAGCTTCATAAATGAGAAAGCTATGAAAAACAAGGACCTTCTCTCCTTTAGAGAAAGGGCAAGGATGGGAAGGCGAGGTGTCGAGTCCATTTTCGTCGTCGTCGTCTTCATAGTTATTCTTGGATGTGGTATCAGAGGAATCGTCTGAGTGAAATCAAATTAATAATAATCCAACTCTCTAATTAATTAAACACCATTCTTTTTAGCTTATATGAAAAATGTCCCCAATAATAAAAAAAAAAAGAAAAAAAAAGAAGGTGATAGATATATACCTTGGGGCTTTTGGGCTTTGGCCATTTGCAAGTTCACCATAAAACTCAGGGTTCTTGCTGAAATAAAAAGAGAGAAGTTAACAAATTAGGCCAATATGGTTTTCAAAACCATTTTTCATTTCAAGGTCCGAAAACTGTGGTTGGATGACTTGTAAAAGTTCATTCTAATGCATACATAGAAAGAAAGAAAGACGATTTGATTGCGAGAACACGTCGAAGAAATTAAATAAAACATGTTTTGGTACAAGCTTATAAGCTAACCTTGCATTCAAGCTGAACTTTAGCCATGCTAGCAACCCTTTGAGTTGTGACTTGTAATTGAATGAAAAGCAGCTCAAGTTCTTCCCTAGGCTTTGTTGCATCCTAAAGTTTCTCTTGCATCCTGAAGTTTCACTCACTATAGTTCATGCTCACACTCTTGCCCTCCCCAAGGACATAAGTTTTTTTTTTTAGAAGAATCAAAGCTCATGATAGCTCATGCTCATACTCTTCATCAATTTTCATGCAACAAAAGATATGATGCAAACATATTTCTAAAATTTATTGAAAAAAAAGACTAATAGAGTCTAACTCTTAGGTTGGGCATGGGATACCTAAGAGTCCGAGACACAAGAAAGAAGCCTTACAGATACAATGATTATGGCGATACTTTCATAAGGAGGCTTTTGGAGAAAAGTTTAATTGAGTAAATATGGTTTTTATCCCATCAGGTGGCTCACAGATGTAGGAGGTTGTGGTCGGTCATGGAGTTAATTTTTAGCCATGGAGTTATCAAAACCAAAGGCCCCTTGAAATTTTGAATTTTAGACAAAGTTGGCATGAGAAACAGAAACAAATTTTGTGAAGATAGTTAGTTGGATGATAGTCATTTCTGTTTCATTTCAACTCTAATTAGTCCAAGTTGTCTTCTACTCTCTTCGAGCTCATTTGGGAAGGTATGTTTCCGAAACAAGTCGAGTTTATTTTACATCTATGGCCTGCGAAAGCCTTATTACTAAAGATAGAATGAAAAGAAGTTCATCTACTCTTTGTGTCACCTCAAATCTAAGATCTATTATTTATGATGTGAAGACCATTAACCAACTTTCCATTCAGTGTGAGCTTAGTTCTCTCTAAAGAAATCTTGACCTCAACTTTTGACTTAAAAAAGATATAGAAGCTAGTTTTCATAAATACTCTCGGGTATGCGGCTCAAAGACAAAGCCAAAATTCTATGGAAAAATAATGTTAGGGCTTAGATCTGATCCTTGTAGTTAAAGGGAATAATAGGATCCTCAATATGATAAATTTAAACTTTTTTATGACTCTTGGAAAAATCCACAGACAACATATGGCCTCAAATTGGAATCATTTTGGCAGTCTTCAATAAAACAAAACTGCATATTGGACCTTCATAATAGTATATAAGAGATTGTAGCAAAACAAACTAAACAAAGAAAATGAAAATTGTCACACCAAAGAAGAAAACACTCATACTTTACTCATTTGAAGTAAAATTGAATTTGACAGAAGGATTTTCGCCAACACGTAAGGATGTGTGCAGCTTACATACAACGGCCGGTAAGAATATAATTTAAATTCCAAACAACAACAAAACTAAACCGATAGGAGAAATGGCATAAACCATAATAGGATAAAAAAAAAAAAGACCCCGAGATCGGAGTAAACAAATGTTCGTGTTGCAGAGATTAAAAACGAAGGGAAATAAAGCGGTGGAAATCACTGAACTCGGTGGCACCTAGGTTTTCAATTACAACAATACTGTTTTCTGAAGAGGAGAAGGAAGGAGTTAAGAAATGCGTGGGGAGAGAGTGAAAGAAGTAAGAGGTGAAATACATTTTGAAAACAGTATTGTTGGCCGCCTTCGATTTAGTCTGGAAAAGCCCTCACTGACCTCGGTGGCACCTAGATTTAGTCAGGTTGTACTTCTCCATTTTGAAATACATGAACTATACGTTCAAATTTTCTTCTACTTTAATAGTTTTTTTTTTTTTTTTTTTTTTTTTGCCATTTATACAATATAAAAAATTGTTTGGCCTCCTATCAAAATGGCTATTTTATTTCGGAGAAAGTCGGAATCAAACCTCTAATCTCTTCGTTATTCGTTCACATTTATGTCAGTTTGAGTTATATTCATGTTGTTAAAAGTACTTGTTTTTTAGTTGAACAATTATCGGTGAAAACCTATGACATTTTGATTGATGACACATCATTATGTCAATTGAGTTTTTGAACAGCCAGTTCTACTATATGCTCAAGTCAGCGCAACTTAATTCGGATTTACACAATATTCAATTAGAATAATGAATAAAAGTTTATTCAAACTTTATCAAATCCCCACATTCATCCGTCAAAAAAGCCACTAGTTATAAACAAAACAACAGACCACAACCACAAACACAAACAACTTTAATATGCTAATGCCAGATCCAAGAAAAACCCTAATAATAATAATAAAATAATAATTTTAATATATATAATATCTAGAGAAAGAAAAGAGAGATGTAATTAACAATCAAAGTGACATATTAATATAATACATTGACCCATAAATTAAGTAAAATTGTGCTTCAAACCACCAGCCATGGCATAGTATTCCAGACATACATTTATAATATTCATATTATTTGATTATGATTATTCCCACCATAGACTATATTATAAAATAAAATTCTCTAATTAAATTTCCATTACTCAATGCCCCATTAACATGCTGGCACATGCCCATGTTCCCTCACTGTGGGGGTCCCTAAAATATTTATATTTTTCTCCTTACCCACAAAAATTATTACACAAATACCATAAATTAAGGTATAAAATAATGCAAAGAAAAAAAAACACCAAAAAAGAATCTTCTTTTTCCCCACATAATTCAATGAAATTAAATTTCATAGCATATCAAACCATTTGACAACCAAACAAAGAAATGGGTGTGATTATTAAGCAAAAAAGGCCCCATTTTTTTGTTTTTGGAAAGTTAATTAGTGGTAATAATAATAATTAAACATAACAAACAAACCAACCAGACAGACAGTAGGTGAAAGTTTACAGCTTTTCATGTCTCTTCTATTACAAATATTGTCCCCAACAACAGATCATTTGATATTTTTTTTTCTTTATATACTAATAATTTAAACAAAAAACAACATTAAAATTTAAAAAATACACAGAAAAATTAAACAACATGCATGTTTCCAAGCTGGAACCATATTCTTCTTTCTTTTCTTTCTGCTCTCTTCACAAACACTTCTCAATATTCATCTCTTTTCAACTAGCTTCTGCTTTTGCATTTCTCCATGGCTCTTGGGGCTGAAAATTTGAACAAATTTAAAAAATTAACATCAAAGTTAAAACAATTTTTTGTAAGATTATTTTTATATTTAATTTGAATTAGGTTCTTGATTAATTACCGAGGCCGATGGCTTCCGATCCTTTCATGATTCTTAAACGCTTGCATGAATCAACAAACATCCTGTTAAAACAAAACAAAAAATGTTTGGTTAGAAGGAAATAAAACGAAAAGAAACGATAACGATAACGATAACGAAAGGAAAAAGAAACTTACTCCCATGGAACATCACCGACGAGCATCCAATCGCCATCTTTATCTTCATAAGACGGAACAAACTCAGAGCTGTTGAGAAGATCCATCAACTTCCTTTCATTCATGAAGTCTATCATTCCTTGTGTACCATATTCACCTTTAAAGAAAAAAAAAACAACCAAATTAATTCTAAGTGGAAAAAAAAAAAGTTTTTATTTTTGTTTGTGTTTTGTGAGTTTTCTTACCCATAGTGAAGGAGCTGAACATCTTGGCCAAGGCATCAGAGAGCTCTTGGTAGCTCTGGTACATTTTCAGGTCAACTTTGCGAAGATATGGAGCTCCATCCATGCAAACCTTCACAAATGCAGCGGCGCTACCGTGCGCTTTCTCTGTTCCTTCACCGCTCGTGTTCTTCTGTGCCATAACATTCTTTCTATACGATCGCACTGGTGGCCATCCCACAACTTGTGCCCTAAAAATAACGAAAAAAAAATAAATTATTCAACGTAACTGTCTTTCGTAACTGTTAGATGCATGGTTAAACAATAATATTTTCTTTTTTTGAGTTGAACGTAACTGTGTTTAGTAACTGAAGTTACTTGTTTCCTTCACGAATGAAATCATAATCGCAGTTTTTAATCTCTCTCTTACATCTAACGATATAAAACCGTCAACTACACTATTCTAGACTCAACAAACCCTAACCCTAAGTTGAATTTAGTTTGGTTTGGAGGAAGAAATTTACTTGGCGGGTGGCTTAGCAGGATCCTTGGAGCAGAGGGTCTTCTGACCGTCGACGTTGGACGAAGTATTCTTAATATTGTCGTTGAGATCCACCCGAACGCCGCCACCGCCGCCGTCCTTGCTCTGAATGTTAAGCATGAGATCGACGGTTTCGGAGAAGCCTCTCTTGCCGGAAGCTTTAAGGGCCATCTCCACCGGCAAGTCTCCGCCGGCACCGGGCAATCCGAGGCAGAGCTCAGTCTCCTTCAAGCTAACAAACTCGTTGGGCATCTTCCGGCCGACTGCTTCCATGTAGATAATGAAAAAAGGTTTTAAAATGTGTGGTCGTTTTGGAATTCTTGTTTGTTTTCAAGTGGTGTTGCCTTCTCTCTAGTTCTTGTGTTGGCTTTAGCTTTGGGTTTAATAGAGACTGCAACCCAATAATATAAGCAAACAAAATTCACTCTCTTTTATTGGATAGGGAGTAAAATCATTTTAACCCCATATAATTTTATATATATATATCAAATCATTAATAATCGGTCCCTACTATAAAGTTTTTATTTATTTATTATATATTTAATGCAATAAAGTATATGACATGTCAATTGGTTTGAACAGTTTATTCGTTTTCATTTTTCTTTTTTACAAAATTTCTATTTTAGTTTTTTAATAGACAAAAGTCGATTATTATTATTATTATTATTTTAAATTTAAATATCTAACATTTTGGTGAATTTATTTTGGTTGATAATATATCTCATACGTAGTAATTATGCGTTGATTTGATAGGCTAATATTACGTAAATAAATTATTAGGGTATTGTATTTTTTAATTTTTTAATAACTTTTTGTTTTTATTATTGAAACTATTTTCATGTATTGATTTTTTGAATAGTTTTATTTTGTGACAATATTTAGGGTGAAAGACTCAAATATTGAAGAATGATACATAATTGGACTGGTTGCACAAACAACAATCAGGCCCAAAATAATTGCAAATTTAGCAAAATTTTAAACATTTTGCAAATATGACAAAAAATCAGTGGCTATCACGGATAGACTTTATGACTATCACTGATAGACTTCTATCAGTGATAGACTATTATCACTGACAAAATTCTATAAAAAAGACTACTATCAGCGATAGACCATATTATCAGTGATAGAAATTGGCATATCCGCAATTTTTTTAAAAAAGTGCTATACTTTTAATTATTTTATTATAAATTGACATTTGTTACAATTTTCAAACATAATTTATGTCACATGAATTTTGTTCATATTGATTTTGAATCATTAGTACACATTATGGATTATAACTTATAACAAAGGAAAAAATAAATGAATTATCTATTTTTTTTTAAAAGAAATAAAATTTAAATTCTACATGTTTTAAGCATAGAATTGAATTAAGCCCATAAACTTTTATAAGAAAAGAAATTTTACGATATAAGTTTATATATTTATAATATTATTTCATTTAAGGGAGATAATACATTTAAGTGGAAATATTCTACCATATATAAACTTAAAGAAGATGGCATGGCATCTATCATTTGCCAACATGCTTTAACATTCATCATTTGCTCAACTAATATAAAACATGTGTCTTTATTTAAGAGATCAAAAGTTCAAATAGTTCACGACTAATATAAAACATGTGTCTTTATTTAAGAGATCAAAAGTTCAAATAGTTCACGACATAGTATTGTTGAAAAAAAAACAGATAGCGCACCTAAATAATATGTATATATTTTTTTTTTTTTTGAAGTGCGATGCTCAATACAAACTAAATTACGAACAAATCATGCAAATAAGAAAACTCAATCTCTGGAAGAACATCCTCCACCCAAATCACTCGTTGGCGAAGACCCAACGCCAATTGCGTCAGCTCATGTGCAAGTGTGTTTCCTTCTCTATGAATAAAGCAGCAAAACTTCCTGAAAGGACGAGAGAACCTCACACACACATCGACTACCATCATACCAACCTCCATCACATTCTCATCCACCCCTCAAACAAATTACACAGCCGAAGGCAGGGGCGGATTTACCTTAGGCCCAGAGGGGGCTCGAGCCCCCCTCAACTATGACAACTTACTTAATTTAAATATAATATGAGGCAAATTTTTTTAAATTATTTTTGAGCTCAGTGGTAAATGCATGTTTAGCCCTCCCACACCACCCAGGTTCAAGCCCCAGCTTTGTCTTTTTCGTGGTTAATTTTATTTTAGCCCCTCCTGACTTAAATTTCTGGATCCGCCACTGGCCGAAGGGAATCTGTTTCTAAAATCACCGACTCAAACCCTATTAAATAATTTCTAGCAAATTAGATAGAAATAAGTCTTAAATTTGTAATTTACATATATATTTTTTCATTTAAAATTAAGATAATTTTCTTTTAGTTATTTTTAATATTAGGAAAGATGAACACAAGTAATATTTGATTTAAAATGCAATATTTTGGGATAATATTGTATAATTATTTCAAGGAATAAAAATGAGACACGTCAAATGGAAGAGAAATTGTAAGTTTGGCATGTGGGGTGATCAGTAGACAATAATTTTCATATTGCTAATGTGAAAATTGGAACTTGAAGAAAGTGCCTAACACTTGGAGTCAACCATCACATGCAACACACTAATCAACCTTTGTTATATAATATTACACTTAATTAATTTCCAACACCTACCATTAAATTTCATGTAAGAAGAATATTAACATTTTTATTAATTAAATACTTCAAACTTCTTAATCTCAATTAAAACTTTCCAATCATTACTAGGTTTTAAATAACTTCTCTAAAATAAACATAAAATAAACATATTACAAATACAAATACAAATACAAATACAAAGTTAAATATTCAAAGTTAAGAAAAACTTAATAAGAGGAAATAGAGATGTTTTTATTATAAGTTCGGTTGCATAAATAACATTCAAACACAAAATAATAACAAATATAGCAAAATATAAAATATTTTGCAGATATGGTAAAAACATTCGTGATAATCATTGATAGACGGTTATCACTGATAGTCATTGACAAAATTTTATAAAAAAAAAATAGAAGTATATAGTAGCTATCATTGATAGACGGATAAAATTCTATCAGTAACTATAATTGATATAAATCGTCATATTTGTAAAAAAATTCAAAAAATGTTAAATTTACAATTACTTTATCCTAAATTAACATATGGTACAATTTTCCTTATTATAAAGCCTACTTCAGATTGAAATAAATGTTTGAATAATATTTTTATTATAATTATTATTATTATTTTTTTTTATTTTTTTTTTACAAAATGTGGGATTTTGGATGCTAGTTTATACAATATACGGATTGAGTTATGTTGATGTTGGCAAATAAAAATAAAATATTGAGAGGTCATTGTAGTGTAATAATTTATATAGGTACATTATTGGGTCGGATTGAAAAAAAAATAACAAA
This sequence comes from Herpetospermum pedunculosum, assembly GCA_028017165.1. Taxonomy (NCBI): domain Eukaryota; kingdom Viridiplantae; phylum Streptophyta; class Magnoliopsida; order Cucurbitales; family Cucurbitaceae; genus Herpetospermum; species Herpetospermum pedunculosum. The sequence goes on along the minus strand of CM051524.1, from coordinate 3,143,985 downwards.
ATTTATTTTACGTTTGTTATGTATACTAACTATTTTCAAAAAAAAAAATTACTACAAAAAATATTTTTTATTCCTAAAAATAATTTAAAAATTATTGAATTCTACCCCATAACATGTTTTCAATAATTTTATAGAATAAAATTCAATAATTTATTTAAATATAATGATAATAATAGATGTCAAATTATTAATGTATTAAATTACTCACATATTCACATCCATTTTATTGTTATTGTAATTTTTAATCGAAAAATGTCATTTGTATGTAAGAACGTACTTATTATCATATTTTATTTATATATAAAACAATTTATACCTTAGACTAACCATCGTATCAATTTAAACATGAGTGTATGAATGTACACTTTCTGTTAGATTTTATTTGAAAAAAAAAAAACAATTTAGAGTGAAAACTTATAATTTTAATATATTTTTTTTTATTTTTTGCAACCGTATTTTAATAAATGCGAAAATTGAACCTATCACCTCTCAGTCACGGACACAACCTTATGTCAATTGAGCTATGCTCGGTTTGGCGTATAAATTAATTTTTTTCATTTATTTTTTTATAATAAATTAAAACAGTTTCTATTTTTGTAACTATTTTAAATTTCGCCCATTTTGCTTTCCAGTTAAAATGTTGTATGCTGTCACAAAATTAGGAAACAAACAAGCGGATTTTCTTGCAAAACCATGTTGCATTATGCATTATGCATTTATACCTTCAAATTATAAAATTAAATATAATTTTTATGAATATTAATTTTAATTTTGTAAAAAAATAGAGTATTTATTTTAAAATAAGCCATGTTACTACTAGTTAAAGCACGATTGAGCCATTTGGCATTCGCTCTTGGATAGATGAAATTATTATTATTATAATTATTTATTATTTCCTTCTGAAAAAAAAAAAAAAAAAAAAAAAAGATTCTTCTGTGAACCTTCCTTATGAGCATATATGCACATGAAAATAATATTTTACATTATATCTATAAATAGTAAAGGCATGGATGGAGAATTGCATATGGTTTGTCTATGGCTTTTTTCTATTTTGTTTAATTCTTTTTTTTAATAATTTTTTTTTTAATTCATTACCTCACATATACTAAAAAAAATAAAATGATAGATGAACTAATTTTCTTAAAAGTGACAGGTGATAGAATAAGATCAAGCTCGAAACTACACTTTCCAAGTTTGCTTCCTTTAGGACCCATTTTTCTTTGAGGCATTCCTTAAGAACCTAACCAATTGCATTCAACAAATTAGGAGGAACGACTTGCTCTCGTGTTAGGCACACACATCCATATTTAACCGATATCTTCCATTATTTTTCTATCTTTAAAAATGTCCCACTCGGTAGAACCACACAAGAAAATTATATAATGAGAACATCTTCAACTTCGATGTCAACTATTCCAGGAATGGATCAACGAGTCAATCTAATTCTATACATTATTTGGGACCATAAATTAAGTACCTACTCTTCATACCCGCTCTAGTTATTTACGCCTATGATCGATCGTGTGTGGACATCCAATGAATGAAGATAAGATCATAAGAAATTCTTAATAGGTCCACCCTCGTAGTCAAGCAATGCCCTATTTACCTTATAAAATTTTAACAAATAAATATAAAAATATTAAATGGATTTATTCACTTTGGAAATTTTATATTTATTTATTCTCAAAGGTTGTAAAAGAGAGATGTTTCAACTTTTCTCTTCGGGGCAAACTCAAGTAAACCCTAAAATCAATTAGAGATAAGAGGAGTAGTCTATGTATGTTATATTTTGAATGACGTCCTTTCATCTTTTCGATGTGAGATTCTCAAATTACAGAAACTACCCCTTTTGAGAGTTGATAAAAAGCATCATATAAAAAGATGCTAAACACATCAAAATGAAAAAAAGGGGATATGTTTGAAGAGATCCCTGCAAGACACATGAACATCAAGCAACAGAAGCAAAATTGTATCAGCATCATTCATTCTAAAAGAGAAATAAGATGACATGGTGGTGACTGACAGACAAGTCACATCTCAAGGAGAGGGAGACATTTCTAACCCTAGCTGTGCCCTTGCTCTGTCACAATCCCCCCAAACCCCATTTATCTTTGCCTTGTTTCTTTCCCAAACCCCTAACTCTCTCTCTCATTCAAATCACTTTCTTAATAACCACATACATATTCTAATCCAATCTTAGCTTCTTCACTATTTCCAAAAAAAAAAAAAAAAAAAAAAAAAAAATTTTAATTTTTTATTTTCTTTTTAGTGAGTCAAAATCATATAAGCTTACAAGAAATCAATTTTTAGCTTTCAATTCCCAAACAACTCCCTTATCTCCTCTTGAAAGTGACTCAACCCACTTGCTTCTCTAATCCATAAATTTATTTATTTTTCTTCTTCAAATTTGGTTTTTTTTTTTCTCATTATTTATTATTGCCCTTTTTTTTTACCTTCTTTTTGTGTTTAGTATTAAATCTATTTTTCCTTTTCATTTATAGAGAGTAAAATGAAGATATGTGAGTTCACTTTCACAGTGGGGTGTGGTGCGGCCATAAATGTATAGCCTAAAGTTTTGGTATGATTATATATATAGTCATCGTTTTGTGAATAATTTTTCAAATTATTGATTTGTCGAAGCGAGCATGACTTAACTGACATATGTATGTGTTGACGATCAAGAGATTTGTGGTTCAAATTCCTCTACCTTCAATGAATTAAAAAAAAAAATGATTGGTTTGATTTAAGATGCGTTTTAAATTGGATTTGCAAACGTTTAAAAAATGATTATAAGATAATTTTAATCGTTTTTAGTGTTTGGTAAAATAGATTAGAAATTAATTTAGAGAAAATCATTTTTTCACCACGTTGTTTTGTAAAATCAGTCAATTGTAACTTTTGAGATCTACTTCCCAAAAAATTTAATATCCCTTCTAATCAATTTTAAAAAAATTCTACTTTGTCCTTAATTTATCATGTTTTTTTTTTAAATTAAGTTTAAAATTTAACAAACACTTATTTATATTACCATCCCAAACTAACACTTGGTGTGTTCTCAATCTCATAGAGGAAATATTATTACAATCCCAAACTAACACTTGGTGTGTTCTCAATCTCATGGGGGAAATATTATTACAATCCCAAACTAACACTTAGTGTGTTCTCAATCTCATGGGTTAAATATTATTTTACCTAAATGAATATAGGTCGACAGTAATTGACGTGTATGTACTTCTTCTTTGAGGTAGGAGAATCAAATCTTCCATACCCCACATTTATTGTAGTAAAAAAAATGAACGTTATTTTAAGGTATATGTTTTGAGAGAGCTTGAAAATTTGATATTAAAAAAAAATCAAAAATCATTTTAGTCAAATAATTGTAAATTTTGTTGGAAATGCCAACAAAATCTCACATTGGCTAGATAAAAAGAATATCATAAATATATAAGTGAGGGACAACATCTTGAATAGGTAGTTAGTTTTTTTAAAAAAAATTGTGGCTAGCTAGTATTGGGCATTTTTTTTTATACCATGCAGAGTGGGGATTTGAACTCATGACCTCTTGGTCACTAGTTTTTATATTATGTCAGTTAAGCTATACTTACGACGGATTAGACATTTTTTCGAAGTCGATAGATTTTAATATTTTTTGTATATCGAGTTTCATAAGTAATTTTTTTACTCGATGTTGTTCTTGCCTATAGACCCATTCACAATCTCCCTTCTAATGAAAATAAAGTTTTAAGGGACTCTTGGAGCCCCGAGTGGATTATTAGAATCGGTAATTATAATAATTTGTGAGTTATAATAGTTGTGAATAGTAAATACTATTGGAGTCAGTATAGTTATTTTATTGACTGTGAATTATAATAGTCGATAAGCGAAACGTAAACCAAATTATAATAACTCAGTCCACTCAACCTCAAATTGGTGTCTCAAACGCCCTTAATTAATCACAACCTTAACAATCATATCTTCGTGGAATAATTTCAATGTAAGTTCAAACGAAAATAGTATCAAATTATTCCCCAATCTCATTGGAAAATAATAATTTACACAAGCCATATATATATATATATATATAAATCTTACACGTTAACTATAGTATAGCTTATCCTTTTGGGTTAAATTAGCTCTTTGCTCGATAATAAACATTTAAAATCAACATCAAACACCAACAAATCAAATCTCTCTTGATGATCTTGATGATCCCTAGTTTTGATACGTTTCGAAAGGGAAAAAAGGGCATGTGTTTATTTATTTATTCAACCAATTTTATAATATAGTTTTTAATTAAAAGTTAATATATATAGGACCATATAGTTTAATTTAAGGGTAGGTGTTTTCAACAGCTGATTATAATCTCCATAATATTCCAAATGTTCCTTCAATTTAGGACATGGTGGGGACTGCCCTCTTTTTCTTTGGAATGTCTAAAAATAAAACCTAGCTTTAGACTTCCCTCATGCTGACCAATATATATATAATTGCCCTTTGTTATTATTGTTGTCTCAAATATTATTATTATTATTATTATTATTACCTAAGTTTTATTACTTTTCATCCCATCCATTTTTGGCATTTATGAATGTTTGTAAAAACAGACAAAATTTTAGCCTCTCAATTATTCATCTTCAATGGTAATAATAAACATACATACAAAATTCATATATATTTATTAATTAGTATGTGGGTTGTTGCCAAAGAATATTAATGAATGTGTATAGAGAATGTCAGTCCATAAGGATATGGAAATTAAGAGAGAACAACCCAAAAAGTTTATATTGTATTGTAATGTTAAAAAAATTAATATGGGGAAGCTAACATGATGTCACCTTTAACATTTTATAAATTATTTCACATATCAAGGGATCATGTGGCTGAACTTTCATACATTTATAAAAGGTTAATTGATCATGATTTCTTATAAAAAAAAATGCTTCATTATCTTTTAAATATTTTAGGTTAAATTATAAAAAATACTCGTGAATGACTTTAATTTAAAAAATATTCGTGAATTTTAAAAGTTTCAAAAATACTTGATTAAAAACGTTTTCAAAATTAAAAAGTCCCTGAATTATGAAAAACTTTTTAGAAAACCCCATTAACAAACATACACAAAATTCTGATGTTGACAGTTAAATTTTAGCTTGTAATTGGGTGACATGAAAAAAAAGAAAATGTAGATGTGTGAGGTGTTGAAAAAATAATGCAAACGTGGACATATGATATGTACTCTCCACCTATTTTGCCCTGATCTTTTGAATTTATAAAATATGGTTTTCATGTTTTTTTTTTAACACCTCATACGTCCACATTTTCATTTTTTCCATGTCACCCAAGTACAAGTTAAAATTTAACCGTCTACGTCAAAATTTCAAGTGTGTTATTAACGATAAGACTATTTGTGAAACGTTTTCATAGTTCAGGAGTATTTTTAAAAACTTTTGAAAGTTCAAGAGTATTTTTTAAACTAAGTTCAGAGGTATTTTTAATAATTTAACCAATATTTTATTTTAGCTCCAAAGTTTTGCACAAACTTTTATTTAAGTTTAAAAAAAAAAACACGTGTGCCTTTGTTAAATTTCAATTAAATAAGTTATTGAAAAATCTAGATACTAAAATAGCACAAATATGTCAAAGGGAGCTTAACTTAACGATAATTGACATGTACTATCTTTCCTGAGATCAAAGTTTAAGTCCCTCATTCTTCCAAATGTACTACAAAAATGCACAAATATGAACATTTAGGACCAAAAAAGAATTCCAAACATCTTTTTTTTAGTTCAACAATTGAAGTGAAGAATCCAACCTTTGACATAAAAAAAAAAGTACACATGCTAATTACCTTGAAGTCATGCTCACTTTAATCATCTATTAAAGTATAGAAACTAAAATATAACATGCATAGAGTCTGGCGGCATCAGAATCAACCAAGCTCATGAACTGGCAAATGAAGCCACATGAAGTCCTTCATTTCTTTGGTTGTTCAATTTTTCAATTTGGTTATTAGTGGCTCTCGAAAATGAGTCTTCTTCTTCCTCATGTAGCCCACGCAACATTGGCACTTAGTAAATAATTTTTTTTTTATCTAAAAATACATATATACATCATGTATAGCGGAAGAGTTAACAATGTGTGATTTAGATAGCTTATATCGATTAAAATTATAATATAATTCAACTTTACGATCTAGATCGATATTGATCATGTGCTCGTATTATTATTTAAAAGAAAAAAGTTTAATAATTAAAAAGAATTATAAAAAGGGAACATGTAAAAGTGTCATTTTTTTTTTTTTTTTTTGGTAGTTTTGATGTCATTGGTGATGGAGATACATCCTAGTGGGAATGATCACAACTCAAAATCAAACAAACAATAAGTCAAATCTATTTAACTCAAACCTAAAACGATATGGTATCCCTTAGTGGGTGACAAAAGAATCCCAATCCTTCAAATATAAAAATGTATATTTATTTATTTAGACTTCCTATCTTTAAAATTATTTTTTATTCTCTTGTAATTAACTTAAAAAAAAAAACTATTTGAAAAGATGTTTCCTTGACGTGTGTTAGGCTCCTTTGAGATTGAAGTAATTTTTAAAATAATTGTCGAGTAACTCTGTTTTTAGAAAAATCAGTTATTTTATGGAGAACGTATTTAATAAATAAATATTAAATTATTGTGATTTAGGACTAAAATAAACATACTATAAAAATTTGTATAACTTTTTTTAAGAAAAAATCAATAAGTTATTATTTAAAAAAATAAAATTGCATTTGATTTATTAATTGTAAAAATTAAAAAATAAATTTTAGTTGTGGAAAAAAAATAGTAAATATATAAAATAACTCTTAATTAATTTGAGAGAGATTTAAAAATTTGTTAGGAACATGATTGTTAGAAAATCTAAAACAAATTAGGAGTGAATAAATTTTAGGAGGATGTTAAATGAAGGTACTATGTAAAAGTGATTTTAATCAATTATAAAATAATTTATTTTACCAAACACAAAAACAATTAATATTTTTTTTAATCCTTCCCCACCCTCCCAAATGCAATGGTAATATAAATTTAAATCTCATCTCTATCCTTAAACTTTCAAATGTACTAAATTAATGGTTTTTATTTTTTTTATTTGTTTACTAAACTTATTTCAACTAATTTATTTGACTCTAGTATATATATCCACATAAAAAAATTAATATTAAATAATAAAAAAACTAAAATATATATATATTTTTTTAAAAGGACAATAATCGAAATAGAATAAGCATAAGGTCTAAAATACAACTTTTTGAAAGTTCAAAAAATAAATAGTAAAAATTTAGGGTCAAAATGAAATCTAATTATGGTATTAACTTAAAAACTATATGGTTCTTAAGTTGTTTACATTATTAAAAAGTAGTTAATTGTTCGTATATGAACAATTAGTCAACGAAATAAAATAAAATAAAATAAATAAATAGATGCCAGTTCCTATTTTGTAATGTTAAAAGAAAAAAATCCATATAATCTGTGTATGTTGAGAAGATATTATATGTACTAAAAAAGATTACGTAACAAAATTAGAACCACAAAATTTTTTAAAGATCACTAAACCAAATTAAAGATAGAAAATAATTAGAAATGTTTTAGAAGATAGAAAATGGAGTGTCCAGCTGGGATTTGGACGATGGAGATTAAAATAAGTAATCCCTTTTCATACTTAAAAATTAAAATGGTCAATAATTAATAAAATCTTCGAAGATAAAAGAATATAAAAAATTAATGTGAATAATGCATGTTAGTGGAAGTTTAGTCCAAAATCAGTATATGGTTATGGAATATTGGGAAGTAATTTGATGGATCTTTTATATCAATGAAGATTGTTTTAGTCTAAGCTTTTGGGAGCATAGAATCTTTGTTTTATATGCATTATCACATTAATCTAAAATATCTAATCTACACATAATCCCTGATTTTATTGCACATTTTCTTCCCTTATTTTATCACATCTGAATCTTATCTCACCCTTTTAAGTCTTATAATTTCAACCAAATCGAGCATAGCTCAGTTGACATAAGGTTGTGTCTTTGAGATTATGGGTTCAATCCTCGCATTAATTAACAAGTTTTTAACATGTATCAATTTGGTCTAACGATGTAGTTCCTATCGTGATAGATATTATTAAAATTTACTGATTTTTTTTACCTGAGTAGTTCGATAAACTGATTAGAAGTCAAATATTTTTTTAATTTACAAAGACTAGTCATTACATAATAAAATTTGACACTTAATTTTAATGTGATTTTTTAAAGTATGAATTTAATTGTTGCGAATATTAAAGTACAAATACTATTTTTTTTTTTTTTTTTAATTAGTCTTTGTATTTTAAAATTTGTAGAATTTAAATTCATATCATAAAAATTCACATTAGGGACTAATCATATCAAAATTAAGTGTCAAGTTCAAGGACTAAATTGTCACAAGAGTGAAAGTATATGAACTTAGTTGTTACAAACTAATAGATACGTGATTTCTTTTTTTAATGTCGAAGAGGACCCATTAATTTTAGGAAAATTGTACCTGGAGTTAATTTAAGGTAAAATAATTACAAATATAGCATTTTTTTAAAAGTTCTATGAAAAATTTATATTAGTGATAGCAGTCTACTAGTGATTATCACTAAATTTTTTTGGATATGTCCCTGCTCTCAATACTCGTTTTAACTTACAAATAAGATTCGAATACATGCTTACACCAACATATTTTTTTTGCAACAGTATTTTAATTAAAGCGAGGATTGAACCCATGACCTCATAGTCACGGGCACAACCTTATGTCAATTGAGCTATGCTCGGTTTGACTTACACCAACATGTTAACACATCCTTCGAAACTTCATTGTCCATTTGTTAAGATTAAAAAAAAAATTAAAGAATCAAAATTAATATTTTAAAAAATTGAATGATCAAAATGAGACAATTTTGAAATTCTAAGTCAAGAATTTGAAAGTAATAACATCACAAAGAGTTGGAACACAAAACTTCATATTTTAGTACCACATAAAAATACCATAAAATTCAGGCTGTTTTTTAACAATATTGTATTTTTTAAATTTTTTTATAAGAATATTGTAGGTTTGAAACTATTTTTAAAAATATTGTTGTTTTAAATGGAGGTCGTCTTTTCAAAAGACGGCCTCTACACGCGAAGAACGTACATGCCGTCTTTTCAAAAGACGACCTCCATCTATGTGGAGCAAGATCGTCTTTTCAAAAGACGACATTTGCTCGCTTGTAGAGGTCGTCGACCTCCATTTAAAACAGTAATATTTTTAAAAATATATTCAAATCTACAATATTTTTATAAAAAAATTTAAAAAATACAATATTATTAAAAAAACAACCTAAAATTCATGTACACTGTGAAGAAGATTTAAATCAAGGATTAAAAATTTACAGCTGCCAAAAAGGGTTGTTAATATATAGTACACTTTTGCATGGGGACCAAAATGAAATATATCTCATACTAGTCCCAGTACCACCCAGGTAAAACGGAAGTCAAATTGGACACGCAACCAAACACGTTGGATAAGGACATATTTAATTGGTGATCTGAAAATAAAAATTTAAAAATAAGAGTCAATGAAAATAAAAGTGTATTTCATGATTTTAGATATGTATTTAGTAAAAATTTATAAATTATATTTTAATTCAACTTATTGTTAAAAATGTGTTTATTTTTTTTTTTTTATAAACCATAAAATTAGTTGTAAGACACACTAACTAAATATTAGATTGAATATAAATTATTAATAATTATTTTATGAACATTTTTTTTTTAAAGAAACAAACTAAACAGGAACAAAGCTCCATGGGCTACTAGTTGCTAAAGGCTTAAAAAAATTTGAGGGAACACGATCCCCACTAACCGAAAAGTGAGTCTCCATCGCTCTAGAGGCTATCTGATGAGCCAAAACATTGGTCAGCCGAGACAAATGGGTGAAGGAGATCACTCAGCATCCTTCAAATCAAGAGCTTCGCGAATGAAGAGAATACTGTGGTGATGTCGACACTAGTGTCATTGGGAAGTTTGCAAACTTCCAAACAGTCAGACTCAACCTCGATTGGACATTTGCAAGAATTTGGGGATGAGGAGATTGCTTTGAGACCTTCGACCATGGTCATTGCTTCCAAGGTCTTGATCTCAAATTGGCCGGTCAGAGAACGACAACCGACCAATTTAACAACTCCTTGATGATCCCGAATGACCCACCCAAGACCAGCACTCTTGGAATAAGGATTAAAAAGATGCATCCACATTCAGCTTCCACCATTTGAAGGCAGGGGTTGCCAACAACCACTGGCATCATCTAAAGTCTCATTATTTCTGACCTGAGTTTTCCCCTTAGTATTGCTCCCATCTGAACTCCCACTTCTAACCCCTTTGGACTAATACAAGAGTTTGCTAATGTTGGCCATTACTATTTGATCTGTCACTGAGGCATTGTTGAAAAATGCCTTGTTTCGAAGCTCCCAAATCTTCCACACTATCAACATCGAGGACTCCACATCCTCCTTCGATCCTTTGTCCAGGATCCAATCTCAATGTTCTTGAACCGACCAATGGTTTCTGTGATCACATAAACGAGTCAAGTTAGTAGTGGGGCAAAGTGACCAAGCCTCCCTGATTACCTTGCAATGCCAAAAAATGTGTTGAGTTGATTCTTCATTGTCCCTACAAAAAACACATAAATTATCAGTAAAAATTTGTTTCGAGCGAAGGTTTATCTTAGTAGGACAAATATTGTTGTAAACTTTCCAGCAACAGATTTTGACTTTTGAGGGAGCTTTAGAGGCCCAAAAAGTCTTCAATCTCCTACTTTGAGTTTCAACATTTGAGGGTGAAGTCTCATATTTGTTCCCAAAAGAAAGACCAAGTTGATAAGCAGTCTTAACAGAAAAAACTCTATGTTTCAAAGGATTCCATATAATGATGTCTTCTCTGCCACTCGGATGAAGAGGAATATTCAGAATAGCCTCCACATCAACACTAAGAAAAGTTTCTCGGATTTGGTCCTCCTTCCAAGACCCACTACTATTCATCATTGAAGCCACCGGAAGATTGTGCACCGATGGTGGTGAAAATAACAGCCTACCATTTTCTCTTGAAGGGATCCACGAATCACTATCGATGAACACCTCTTTGTCGTTACCCACTCTCCATCTATACCCTTTATCAAATAACTTTTTGCCCCACATGATGCTCCGCCACGCATAAGAAGGAGTCGAGCCTAACTGGGCTCACAGGAAAATGCCATGATAATAATACTTTCCCTTCAGAACCCGAGCTAACAAGCTGTCTGGATATTTGACCAGCCTCCAACACTGCTTAGCCAAAAGGGCCTGATTAAACACGGTTAAATCCCTGAAACCCATTCCCCCTCCAGCTTACTGACACACATCCGATTTCAAGAGCGCCAATGTATCTTCCTCCTATCAGAAGTTGAACCCCACCATAAATTAAACATAAATAATTTAGGAACATATTTCATGTTATAAATTTTATATAATTATTATTTTATAATATCAGATAATCTATAATACATTATATTATACATATTTTAATTTAACAAAATAAATTGAGCTTATAACATGAAATACTATATTTATATCGTTTTTATCATTTTAAATATAATTCTATATTTTAAAATTTTAAATTCAAAATTTGGATATAAAAAAAAAAAAAAAAAAAAAAAAGTTTTTCAGAATTTACACTGTGGTGAACCACATAATCCAAAAACAGTTTTAAAAGACATAATCCAGATTCTTTACCAAACGAATCCTATATTTTCGCCAAAAAAGAACAAAGTTTGGTGTTTATTTGGTCTCTAGACTTTCAAAAAAAATTAATAGGTCTTCAAAATTTTAAATTTGTGTCGAATAAGACCCTGAACTTTCAGTTTTTTGTCAAATAGACTCCTGTAAAATTATGATCTTAGGTATAAAATTAAATTTTATGTCTAATTGAACTCTAGAGATCCATAAATTTTTTTAAAAAATCAAAAGTTCCTAGATTAAATTATAATTTTAAAAACTGAGGGACCAAAACCAAACTCAAGATCCAGGAACTAGGCTTATAATTTAACTATAGTTAAATTACAAATTTAGTTCTTGAACTTTAAATTTTGTGTTTATTTTATCTCCAAGCTTTCAAAATTCTCTAATAGATTCTATTATACTTAAACATATTTAAAAATTAATTGATAATTGAACTATTATGTATTTTATATTGAATGTCTAAAATTTCAATTTTATATTTTTATTAAACACTTCTTCAAACTAATCAAGGACCAAATTAGTCTATATATATATTTGTTGGTACTATGTAGGAGTGTAAAATCGAACCTAGAACTTTTCGATAACTAGTCCATACATCATGTCAATTAAACTACGTTCTTGTGGTCAAAACTAAATTAGTATAATTTTGAAACATTTCAAGACTAAATTTATATATATATATATATATATATATATATATATATATATATATATATATATATATATATATATATATATTTGAAAAAAAGAAGTGGGGTCCACATGAAAAAAAAAATGAAAAAAAAAAAAAGTACGAACGGTAATGGATGAAGGAACGTGGAACGGGGTTAAAGGCAACAAGTGGCGCGTTTGGCAGGTGAGGAAATAATTGGGTGTATCTGCTGTACACTGCAACTCTGGACTGGACTGGGGCCCACATTTCCACGTCAGCAACAGCACACGTGGACGATGGTCCAACGCAGCGTGCGTGTTCCCGCCGTTCTCAATCTCTGCCCCCACACGCTTTTACAATCTGGTTCCAGTTCTCCCATGGGCCCCACCACACGGGGGGGTCCCACCTATATTTCACCTCGTTTTTCTTTAGGTAATTCTCAATTTTGTTCCATAATAATACATCTGACATGTATAATAATACTAATTAATTTGTCATATGTTTGTGTTTATTATTCACATTTCCTATACCTAGACAACAATTTATTTTTTTTAACGACTTTATGTTTGTGTTTATTATTCACATTTTGTACACTTAGACTCGCTACTTGGACATGTCACCCAGAACAAATGAATTTTTTTACGATCAAATTATTTAGGTTGCGTTTCATGCATTCAATAATCTATATGTGTTCACTTCAAATATGTTGTAAAAAAAAAAGTATTTAATGCAATATCAAGTCTTTAATGGAATGACCTAATTGAGACTTTAACCTTATCTTTGAAATCAAGAAAGTTTGAGAAATGATTTTAAATCCTATGATATGAAGTCCGAGAAATGATTTAAAATCTTTATATTGTTTGGAATAAGAAAGATTTGAAATGAATGTAACTAAAATTTAGTTGGTCGAAAAGAATAGAAAATAAGAAGTTTACTAATATAGGCGTTGATGATTATAATAGTATTTTTTTTTTTAATTTTGTTGGAATGCCTTGAATCTGTTTGACCCGCTACAAATGACCCAATATGGAGTACATGTCTCGAGTCTCGCATGCTAGTGCAATAGGAAGTTTGATGTATGCTATGGTTTGTACTAGACTTGATCTTACACATGTTCTTAGTGTTGTCAGCAGGTTATCATGAGGTAACCTGGAAAGGAACATTGACAAGCGCCAGTAAAGAGAATTTTTCGCTACCTTAGAGGTACGTCTGATGTTGGTCTGACTTATGGAATTGATATAGAGTGTTTAGTGAATGGTTATTCTAATTCTGACTATGCTGGAGATATTGACCGTAGATGTCTATAACTTGTTATGTTTTTACCTTTGGTGATTCTGTTGTTAGTTGGAAGACAACTTTGCAGCCTACAGTTATTTTGTCTAGTACTAAAGCAGAGTACATAGCCTTAGTAGAAGCTCTTAAAGTGAGAATATGGTTGAAAAAGCCTAGATGGTGATCTCGATTTATATCATGATCATGCTATTGTATATTGTGATAGTTTGAGTGCAATATGTCTAGCCAAAGATCAAGTCCATCATGAGAGGACTAAGCACATAGATGCGAGATATCATTTCCTGAGAAGCGAGAAGAGGGTTAAGGTGATGAAAGTAGGTATATTGTTGATATGTACACCAAGCCGGTTCCACATGGCAAGTTCCAACACATTGTTTGGACTTGCTAAATGTTCTAAGTTGTTGAAGACTCTTATGAGACATTGTGAGGCCGAATGAGAGTTCTGAGTACATCTTGTAACTTTTTGTTACATCTGTTATCGGTGGGAGAATTCAAGTCAAGTTGAAAATTTATTGGAATGACTTGAATATGTTTGACCCGCTACAAATGACTCAGTACGAAGCTAAATCTGTTTTGGACTTTTACTATTTTGTATTTGTACTAGGTCTTGACTTAGTTCATTATGTATTAATTAAGTCATTAGAATGATATTATATATAAATTTTCTAATTACTTTTGCCTCTTACTATGTTTACATAGTATGTAATCTCTCTTCATTCGTAATACAACTATCTACCTCTTTTGTCCGTCAACGTAGCTAACACAACACGTCTAAACTCTGTATCGTCCTTATTTTAAATAATTCTTTTTTGAAGTTATAACAAACAACCGAATTCATTTGAAATTTATTATGATTTGAAACCCTCCAAATTGTGAGCAACCAAACAAACAGTTTTTTTTTTTTTTTTTTTGGGATTGTATGGTATAAATATTTAGGTTTGATTTTATATTTTAGGAGCTATAAATAGAAATGGAATAGTTGAACAAAATTTGAACATTGGTACCAGTTGGGAATGTCTGAGGCTGAGTTCAATGTAAAGTAATGTTAGGGTACAGCATTTTCTAAGCTTCTTCAACTGAAAATGAATGTCTTTTAAAATCCAAAGTTGATGTTTCAACCAACCTTAGCTACAAAGTTGTACCAACAATTGTGTCTGTCACCTATTATTCGCATTTATTTCTATATTTTAATCTCTCATTTATTTGAAATATTTTAATATAGTTCATAGATCCTAAACAAGTTCTTCATATTAAAAAATAATATATCTGTTTTTTATTTTAAAAATAAAAAGGTACAATTTCAATAATGATTATATTACAGGTTTTAAATCTCATAATTTTGATTCATACACTTCAAAAATTATTAATGTGCTGGCATGGGTTTGTATTAGAATATCATGTTAATTGTGGTGGGTATGATGTGGCAAAATTATGGATCAAAATGAAAAAAAAAATGTGATTTAAACCTAATTAAAATCCAATTTCCATCCATTTATGACAACCTAAACCTAGCTCAACTACTTAAAAAAAAAAAAAAAAAAAAACAATCCCTTAATTTATTTCAATTTTACACAAACCAAACAAATGATGGAGCGTCGATGGAACGCAGCGGAAGCGATTTGGATCATGGACACTCTAATTTCATCAATTTAAACAAATGGAAACATGCAAAAGCAATGAAAAAGAGAAGTTAGAACACATACCCTTGTCGTTCGTAATTCTCCAAATTCACCGCCAGAAGTTCCTCACGAGCTCACCGAGCCTTCTCCCGAAACGTTCGTGGACCACCCACGGTAGTCCCGCTATCCTCAGGCCGAGAAACGGAGTGGTGGGACTCCTTTAATTCAAGAAAAGAGGGAAGAAGCTTCACTGAAGAAAAACCATTTTTCAACAGAAGCAGAAGCTGAAGAAGACGGAGATAGAGAGAGAGAATCAAATTCTCTTTCAATCGTGTACCCCAGGTTGTTTAAAATTGAATCCAATTCAATTTTTTCAATTCAAAAACCAATTCTCTTCTTCTGTTTTCAATTCATATCAGCCAAAAAAAAATGTTACTTACGTAACATATATATTAATATATACTTTAACATGTGTCTTGCATGCAGCAAGACACATGTATATATATATATATATATATATATAAATAATTATTATTATTATTAAAAATAATAATAATAATTTTATTTATTAAACATTTTAATAAATAAAAAATATATATAATTATTAATTAAACTTTTTAATTAATAAATATTATTTAATTCAATATCAAATATTGATTAAATAATATAACTAAACTCGATTTTTCAGAAAAACCGACTTTTTTCACATGAATCTCATTCATGTTTCAGGCCGATGCCATATTTAAATCATATTTAAATATGTCCATATTTAAATCATATTTAAATATGTCTATCCTTCTTCCACAAACCCGAATTTGAACGATTCAAATTCTTTTCTTTTCTTTTATACTGTTTCACGGCTTTATCCGAGCTAGCCAGGAGAACCGTAAGGACCTACAGATCATGAGCTCCAACGATACGAGATTATCCGGTCAAAACTCTTTCAACCGAACTAACCAACATTCGTTAACCCCCGGAGACTCCACTAAAGTCCAAGGGCTGCACTCTCCTCACTGTAGATATATTGTGTCCTGTTGATCTAACTATCATCAGTAAGTCGATCCTTCACAGGTCGTTCATAATCACAACGGGTCATTTAAACCGTTTAACCCTTGTATTATATCTTGTTCCTCAAGTACCACTGACACCTCTAATGAACAATTGATTTGTGGTCCAACCATCAAATCAGATTCCTCCCTGATCAGGAGAGGATGGGCCCATTGTTCAAGACCTGGAGTCAGCACTTAAGGGAACAACCTCTCTACTAACCCTTAAAGCGGGTAGGAGTGAATTCCAATCTTGCTACAACTATGTCCCCAGCCACTTATTCAATCTTATCCCCAAGATGGTAGGCATATTGAGTCGGCAAACTGGCCACTCTCACCCGTACAAATCAAAGGATAAGGTTGAATAAACAGGAGTTCATAGTAAGCTCAGGATTGAGATCGAGTTACCTAAGTCATCATAAGAAAAAATCGGTCTTTACAGTAAACGGTGTTATAAAGAAAGAGCGATTTTATTTCTTGGTTCGGTCTTGTGCAAACTCATTGCACAGAACGCCCTCACTCACATGTCTCTACATGAAACGATTCGAATCACATCGTTTTGTACTATACAAAGTGAGCCGCGTCCAATAG
The DNA here is from genome assembly GCA_028017165.1 of Herpetospermum pedunculosum. NCBI lineage: Eukaryota > Viridiplantae > Streptophyta > Magnoliopsida > Cucurbitales > Cucurbitaceae > Herpetospermum > Herpetospermum pedunculosum. Next base: position 3,126,960 of record CM051524.1, on the reverse strand, counting down.
TGTCCCCAGAATAAGGTACCCAGCCTTATCCCTATACTATAGACCATTTTGGCTGTCTACTTGAACTTGATTCACATTCATGTCACACATGAAGTTCAAGTACTCACACTACTGCCATGGGTGTTAGTTATTGGTATAGGTTAATACAAACACAATTCACTAAAATTCAATAACAACTTTATTGAAATATAATATTTACATTTACATTCATACAGTTTACAAACTACGAGTTTTAGGACATAAAACCCAACAAACTCCCACTTGGACTAAAACGTCAGTGGAGTACATGCTGGTCGAGAGAACTAGAATATCAAATATCTAAAGTTTCTCCCACTGTCCTACTGAGCAGCTCGCAGCCCTATACTTTGTAGGTGTCTCTCAAACACTTTAGCCGTGAGAGACTTAGTAAACGGATCAGCAATGTTGTGCTCCGAGGCTACCTGTGTGACGATCACATCTCCTCGTTGCACTATCTCCCTGATGAGATGATACTTTCGCTCAATATGCTTTCCACGCTTATGGCTTCTAGGTTCTTTAGAATTTGCCACTGCACCGCTGTTATCACAATAAAGGGTGATTGGCAAGTTCATATTTGGAACAACTTCCAAATCTGTCAAGAACTTCCTAAGCCATACAGCTTCTTTCGCTGCTTCGCAAGCTGCGACATACTCAGCTTCCATGGTGGAGTCAGCAATACAACCTTGCTTTATACTCCTCCATACTATTGCTCCTCCGTTAAGAGTGAACACTGATCCTGATGTAGATTTCCTAGAATCTATATCAGTCTGAAAATCAGAGTCAGTGTATCCTGCAAGGATCAAATCCTTCGCGCCATACACAAGCACATAGTCCCTCGTTCTCCTAAGATACTTGAGGACGTGTTTAACGGCTGTCCAGTGATCATATCCTGGATTGGACTGGAACCTACTGACAATTCCTACTGCATAGCAGATGTCGGGTCGTGTACACAACATAGCGTACATGAGACTACCAACTGCAGATGCATAGGGAATTCGTCTCATATCCTCAACCTCTTGAGGTGTCTTAGGAGACTGTTCCTTAGACAAGTGAATTCCATGCCTAAAAGGCAGCGAACCTTTCTTGGAATTCTGCATCGAATATCTTGACAACACCTTGTCAATATAAGATGCTTGAGACAGCGCTAGCACTTTGTTCTTACGATCCCTTATGATCTGAATCCCTAGAACAAACTGAGCCTCTCCCAAATCTTTCATTTGGAATTGGGTCGCTAGCCAATTCTTAACGTCAGTTAGGAACCCTACATCATTCCCAATGAGTAGTATATCGTCTACGTACAAGACTAAGAAAGCTACAACAGTATTGACTACTTTCTTGTAAACACAAGGTTCATCAATATTTTGTTCAAAGCCATAAGATTTGATCGCCGTATCAAACCTTATATTCCAGGATCTAGATGCTTGCTTCAACCCATAAATGGATCGATTAAGCCTGCAAACCTTTTGCTCTTGACCCTGAAGTATGAATCCCTCTGGTTGAGCCATATAGATACTCTCCTCAAGATTACCATTCAGAAAGGCAGTCTTGACATCCATTTGCCAGATTTCATAATCATAAAATGTAGCAATGGATAAGAGTATTCTAATCGACTTTAACATGGCAACAGGAGAAAAGGTTTCTTCATAGTCCACCCCTTCTCTTTGGGAATAACCTTTTGCCACAAGTCGAGCCTTAAAGGTTTGCACCTTACCGGCTTGGTCTCGTTTTCTCTTGTAGATCCACTTGCAACCGATAGGTCTTTCACTATCTGGTTGGTCTACAAGATCCCAGACCGAATTGAAGTACATAGACTCCATTTCGAGATCCATGGCTTTAAGCCACTGGTCCTTGTCTGTATCATTCATTGCCTGTTTAAAGGTCAATGGATCCTCAACGCCATCATCAGGTATGACGACTTGAGTTTCAGACAATCCGATATAGCGGTCGGGCTGTCTTACATCCCTCCCACTGCGTCGAGGTTTTCTCAACTCTTGAGAAGGACCAGCCTGATCAACAACCTTTGTTGATCCGTCTGTAGCTTTCCTGGAAAATTCGGACAAAACAATTTTGCTCGACGGTTGATGATCTCTCATGTGGTCTTCCTCTAAGAACGTGGCATTAGTCGATACTAGTACCTTGTTCTCATGAGGATCATAAAATAGACCACCTTTCGTTTCCTTGGGGTAACCTACAAATAGGCACAATTTTGAACGATGTTCCAACTTCTTTGGATTGGGTACTAGCACATGTGCCGGACACCCCCAAATCCTGAAGTGACGTAAACTACCTTTACGCCCTCTCCATAACTCATAAGGTGTTTCAGAAACACTCTTAGAGGGAACCATGTTCAAAATATATACTGCAGTCTCTACTGCATATCCCCAAAACGAACTAGGCAAATGAGCATAACTCATCATAGATCGAACCATGTCTAACAGGGTTCTATTTCTCCTCTCGGACACACCATTCTGCTGTGGTGTTCCTGGCGCTGAGAGTTGAGATACTATTCCATGTTCTATCATATAGTCCTGGAATCTTAAATCCATATACTCTCCACCTCGATCTGATCGGAGTGTTTTTATCGATTTACCTAATGTGTTCTCAACCTCTGCCTTATACTCTTTGAACTTTTCAAGAGCTTCGGACTTATGATGCATTAGATAAAGATAACCGTACCTAGAATAATCATCAATGAAACTGATGAAATATTCATACCCTCCTCGTGCTTTGACATTCAAAGGACCGCAGAGATCCGAATGCACGATTTCTAGAGGTTCTTTGGACCTATGACCTTTTTCAGAAAAAGATCGTTTGGTCATCTTGCCCTCAAGACAAGACTCACATGGCGGTAAAGAGTTGTCCTCTAAACGATTTAGCAGACCACTCTTAACCAATCTCCCAATCCTATTGAGATTAATGTGACCTAGTCTTAAGTGCCAAAGATAAGTACTTGGAGAAAATTTTTGCCTTTTAGTTTGAGTCTCAGCTGTTTTAAACATTTCAGTGTTCAAAATAGCTTTGGCTTCGGTTGGTCTTAACACATACAAGTTGTTTTCAAGTTTCGCAGAACAAATACGTACACCTCTTTTGGTAATGAACGCTTCATTATGAACAAAAGATACTTTATACAACTGTTCTAACAAACAAGATATAGATACAAGATTCCTCTGGAAGGTAGGAACCAGGAGTACATTTTCTAGTAAAATGAAACTATCTCTATACAACAACTTTACAGCTCCCACTGCTTCAGCTGAGACAACCTCTCCAGTTCCAACTCTGAGAGTTATCTCACCGCGAGAAAGTGGCTGCCAAGAACTAGTTTCCTGAAAAGAAGAACAAACATGGTTAGTAGCTCCTGAATCAAGTATCCAGGTATGACTATCATGTTCTACTAAACATGTTTCAACAACAAGTAAATCATATTTACCTTGTCTTTCTTTCTCAGCCTTTTTCTCTGCAAGATACTTTGGGCAATTGCGTTTCCAGTGCCCATCTACACCACAATGAAAACATTTTCCTTTGTCTGTAGCTTTACTCTTGCTCTTAGCAGTAGCAGGTGCTTTTCCCTTCCTTTTATCTTTCTTCTTCTTTTGAATACTCTTATTCTTAATAGAAGAAAGTTCAGACTTACTCCCAGAAGACGACCCCTTTTGGAATTTCCTAGAAGTGACAACATTTGCCTCCTTCTCTTTTCCTTTAGAAGTCTGTAGGGACTGATAAGTCTGTAGCTCGCTGAGGAGAGAAGTCAAATTATATTTTAACTTGTTCATTACCAAATTGGTTCTGAACTGAAGGAAACTCTTCGGAAGAGATTCCAAGATAAAACTTACTTGACTTGACTCATTAATTATAGCTCCGTTTACTTCCGCCACATTGAAGTGGACCATCATGTTAAGGACATGCTCCCTAACAGAGGTTCCCTCCTTCATGCGAGAGTTGTAAACGAATTTGAGGGCTTCATGACAGACCGATGAGGACGGAAGTCCAAACATCTCCTGTAATGAAGACATGATTTCTTTAGCAGAAACCATATCCTCGTGCTTCTTAGCTAACACATCAGATATGCTGGCTAAGACATAGACTCGGGCTTTATCATTAGCCCTTGTCCATCTATCATATGCTTCTCGAACAGTTCGAGTCGCATCTGAGCTAGGAGGGGGAGGACAATCCTCTAATAAGACGAACCTGAGATCATCTAGAACGAGAATCGTATTCAAGTTCGATTTCCATGTTGCGTAGTTATCGCCGGTTAACTTATCGGAAGCTAGTAAGTGAATAAAAGAGCTAGTCATGCTGAAAAGAGAATGAATAAATATTAGTGAAAAGGTTTTAACCTAATTTACACACCAATCAAGAATTTAGCAAAGAATAATAATGTACCCAAAAACTCATTATTAAACTGCAACGATACTTCAGTGGGTCAGAATGGTTGCTACCGAGGGGCAGTCAAGCATTCCTTCACTGTATCAAGACATTCTTGACTAAATGCTAATACCAGAATATCTCATATTCCTATAGCATCTTAGTTATCGCTGTTTGGTCAAGATTTACTAACTCCTTAGCAAATCTCGTAAGTGTGACCCTCCATTTTTAGAATTCATAGGGCGGCCCCAACGATGCAACCGAATGGAAATGTCAAAGTTGGGAATGGCTCTATGTTTCTTTATCCATAAATGGTGATTGAGATGTTCCGATTCCTATGAAACGGCCCTCCGAAAGGATCGGTACCACTTGTGGGCACCTAGCAGGCAGAACATAGAAATCTCACGGTTCAATCCAATGGAGGAGACCGCAGGATGTATTGACATACTTCCTTCTCCCACTTACTATAAATACTTTCTCCATTCACCTTGCTCTTGAATTATGCAAATACCATCCGAATGGGGATGCCCTATTGACATCACGAGGCCGAGCATAATTCTCACGGTGTGAACTTGACAGAGAACGTAGGAGGAGAGGGACATATCATATATACCTTCTCAACACCTCTACTAAGTATTTTAAGACGGAATGGGTAAATTACTCAGGCATTATCCGGCTAAGACAATAAGGCCTAAGTCTAGGCAAAACAAACTTTTACCTATGATGTCTAGGTGATAAACACTTTATTACCTCACACCACTCACGCATGCTCATAAAGCCGGGTTAACTTTACTCAAGAACCGGATGGTCCCCAGGTAGGAGGTGTTCCGTAAACCGTCAACTTAAATACCTCAAACCTCGAACAGGATGTCCCCGGGTGAGTTTCTTGTAACCTTAGCATTTACAAGATATCGACCTATTCATCTAATGAAACGGAACGATACATTCAACCCTAAGTGAGCATGCCTTTGTCTTTGTTATAGATTTTAAAAGTCTATGCCAATTTTACAACGCTTTGCAAAACTAAGACTAACTACAACAAACTTCTACATGCTTCTCAAACATGCAACACTAAGGCATGATAAGTTGAATATTTAATTTCATAATTAATATAACAATTATATCAATTATGTTTTTAAATATACAACTCCTAATTCATAAATTAATATAACACTTATATCAATTCTCATGAATTAAGCATGCATCCTATACATTATAACAATTATAACAAACAAAATGCATCTAATGTTGGATGTTTAATTTCATAATTAATATAACACTTATATCAATTATTCTATTAAGCAAACAACATCAAATTCATGAATTAATATAACTCTTATATTAATACTCATGAATTAACATGCATCCAATATATTATAACATTTATAACCTATAATATGCATAAAACCATGGCAACTTATGTTGTATATTTAATTTCATAATTAATATAACACTTATATCAATTATTCTATTAAATTAACAACAACTAATTCATGAATTAATATAACTTTTATATCAAAAATCATGAATTGCCAAATATGCATACGATATATTATAACACTTATAACATATTTTCAATGCATGAAGCATGCTTCCTACGGTGGGATTTTAAATCTATATGGCATACGTTATGCACATACAAACATGGAATTTAATTAAAACATACATTCGCAATGCATAAATAATTAAACACACTAAAGTGGATCGATTTTGGCATTTAGCAAGCAATAACTAATTTATTACAAGCTTGATCAACAAGCCACGTCTTGAGCGGACTTCGAACTCTTCGCACCGCCATTGACCAACTTGCTTCCTCCGAACGCTTCGGCCAAAAACTCTTCGAATTTCTCCTTGTAATGCCCAGAACGAGTTTGAACTAACACCGAACATTTCGGCGAGTTTCAAACTCAAACTTCTTTCACAAAGAACCCTATATGGACTCTAATGACTCTAAAAATACAGACTCTTTAGGATACATTAAAGCCCATACAATCTCGGGCAATTACAAATAAGGAAATTCAAAAAGAAACTATGCCAAAATCGATATTCACTTTAGAATTCCATTCAGAAACAATTTCTAAATAAAACCCACCATAACTTAAATTGATAGAAATTGAGTGGCCAAAAACGCTCTGATACCAATTGATGGAGCGTCGATGGAACGCAGTGGAAGCGATTTGGATCATGGACACTCTAATTTCATCAATTTAAACAAATGGAAACATGCAAAAGCAATGAAAAAGAGAAGTTAGAACACATACCCTTGTCGTTCGTAATTCTCCAAATTCACCGCCAGAAGCTCCTCATGAGCTCACCGAGCCTTCTCCCGAAACGTTCGTGGACCACCCACGGTAGTCCCGCTATCCTCAGGCCGAGAAACGGAGTGGTGGGACTCCTTTAATTCAAGAAAAGAGGGAAGAAGCTTCACTGAAGAAAAACCATTTTTCAACAGAAGCAGAAGCTGAAGAAGACGGAGATAGAGAGAGAGAATCAAATTCTCTTTCAATCGTGTACCCCAGGTTGTTTAAAATTGAATCCAATTCAATTTTTTCAATTCAAAAACCAATTCTCTTCTTCTGTTTTCAATTCATATCAGCCAAAAAAAAATGTTACTTACGTAACATATATATTAATATATACTTTAACATGTGTCTTGCATGCAGCAAGACACATGTATATATATATATATATATATATATAAATAATTATTATTATTATTAAAAATAATAATAATAATTTTATTTATTAAACATTTTAATAAATAAAAAATATATATAATTATTAATTAAACTTTTTAATTAATAAATATTATTTAATTCAATATCAAATATTGATTAAATAATATAACTAAACTCGATTTTTCAGAAAAACCGACTTTTTTCACATGAATCTCATTCATGTTTCAGGCCGATGCCATATTTAAATCATATTTAAATATGTCCATATTTAAATCATATTTAAATATGTCTATCCTTCTTCCACAAACCCGAATTTGAACGATTCAAATTCTTTTCTTTTCTTTTATACTGTTTCACGGCTTTATCCGAGCTAGCCAGGAGAACCGTAAGGACCTACAGATCATGAGCTCCAACGATACGAGATTATCCGGTCAAAACTCTTTCAACCGAACTAACCAACATTCGTTAACCCCCGGAGACTCCACTAAAGTCCAAGGGCTGCACTCTCCTCACTGTAGATATATTGTGTCCTGTTGATCTAACTATCATCAGTAAGTCGATCCTTCACAGGTCGTTCATAATCACAACGGGTCATTTAAACCGTTTAACCCTTGTATTATATCTTGTTCCTCAAGTACCACTGACACCTCTAATGAACAATTGATTTGTGGTCCAACCATCAAATCAGATTCCTCCCTGATCAGGAGAGGATGGGCCCATTGTTCAAGACCTGGAGTCAGCACTTAAGGGAACAACCTCTCTACTAACCCTTAAAGCGGGTAGGAGTGAATTCCAATCTTGCTACAACTATGTCCCCAGCCACTTATTCAATCTTATCCCCAAGATGGTAGGCATATTGAGTCGGCAAACTGGCCACTCTCACCCGTACAAATCAAAGGATAAGGTTGAATAAACAGGAGTTCATAGTAAGCTCAGGATTGAGATCGAGTTACCTAAGTCATCATAAGAAAAAATCGGTCTTTACAGTAAACGGTGTTATAAAGAAAGAGCGATTTTATTTCTTGGTTCGGTCTTGTGCAAACTCATTGCACAGAACGCCCTCACTCACATGTCTCTACATGAAACGATTCGAATCACATCGTTTTGTACTATACAAAGTGAGCCGCGTCCAATAGTGTCCCCAGAATAAGGTACCCAGCCTTATCCCTATACTATAGACCATTTTGGCTGTCTACTTGAACTTGATTCACATTCATGTCACACATGAAGTTCAAGTACTCACACTACTGCCATGGGTGTTAGTTATTGGTATAGGTTAATACAAACACAATTCACTAAAATTCAATAACAACTTTATTGAAATATAATATTTACATTTACATTCATACAGTTTACAAACTACGAGTTTTAGGACATAAAACCCAACAACAAATTTATAATCCAATTCCAAATTAAGTTGTACAATTTAGGCATTCCTTTCATAACCATTTTATTTTTTATTTTTGAGAATTAAGTTTATAAACACTACTTTCATCTATGTGTTAGATTGTTTACCATCTACTTTTTAAAAACGATTTCAAAATCTAAACTGTATTTTAAAATTTGTTGCAACCAAAGTCTCACATTGATTAAGAAAAAAAAAGATCATGAATATATAAATAAGGGATAACATTTTCATTGCAATGGGGTCTTTTGGGTGAAACAAAAAACAAAGGCAGAAGAGTTTATGCTCTCAAAGTGAACAATGTAGAGATGTTTCGAGTTCGTTGTCCCTAACAAAAGTGGTATATATCAGAGTAATGCCCTAAACTTAACCATGTCAGTGTGCCTCGATGACAGTCATAATTGATTCGTGGTTGAACTTATCGAATAGGGATATGCTCTGATGAAAAACGACTTGATTAAAAGTGACAATGCTCGAGTCTAAACACGATATATGCTCTAACGAAAAATGACTTGATTAAAAGTGACAATGCTCGAGTCTAAACACGGATAGATGTCTAGGATTATTGTAAGTGCAACAAAAGTCACACTTTGATTAGGAAAAGAGAAAATCATGAGTATATAAGATGTATGGGATTCAGTGTTTCTGTCTAAGATTATTGTGAGTGCAACCAAAGTCCCACCTAGTCCCACCTTTTGGGTCGGGTGTCCCTAACAAAATATATATATCTATAACCCAAAAAAAAAAAAAAAAAAAATCAAACCCTTATAAAAAACGGAGCTGACCTATCCATCTTTTCGAACCACCACAAGAAAGACAACACCAATTAATATGGTAGGAGAAACATTAGGGTTTTGAGACTATATATTAAATGTAGGAGACGTCATGTTTGGGTGAGATTGAAATAAAAGAGAAAATGAAACCTAAAAAAAAAAAAATGAAATTGTACATATTGTTCAATGTACACGTGATAATGGAGCATAGGGACATGGTCCCAAAATGAGAGGTTGAATCATGTGGACGAAATGCTCAGAATTATAATTGAAGATATTTGATATTTGATACACCATTGTTTAATTGTTTTATTTAAGTTATAAAGTTTTAATACATCACAAATAGTTTAATGAGGAGGGGATACCCACGGATTTTAATGCAATCCCAACCAAAACCAAACCAAACTATTCCTTATTTTTTCCTTTTTCACCTTTCCTATATAATTTGTCTTTATGTTATGTTCTTTTCACTTCCTTAATTATCTCATTTATAGGCCCCATTTTTTCATCCTTACATTTGTCTTTTTTACTTTGAAGTTATTTTTTTTTTATTGTTGTAATTAATTTAGATGGATTGAATGTTGTCATATATGTGCACCCCAAGATTTTGCATTGATTATTGAGTGTAAGAAATGGCTCAATGAGGTTGTTTGAATTGAATTGAATTATTTGGAAATAAATTGCATACCTAGGATCAAGGGATTGATCTAAAGATAAAAGGATGCAGGGTTGAAAGAAAATTTAATGAGTAAATAAATATTAAATATTTGAGATAAAATCAATAATATTAAATTCGAGTAATTATATATACGTATTTTGAATATTATAATTGAATTTTTTTAAGAAATAATTAATTTTTAGGAAAATTATAACAGATGTCAATTTAGAATAAGATAATTAGAAATATAACATATTTTTAAAAAATTTGCGGATATGACAATTTCTATTGCTGATATCTTATGGCTGATAGAAGTCTATCGCTGATCACCTCAACTTTTTATAGATTTTTGTTAGTGATAATTGTCTATCAGTGATAATAGCCTATCACTGATATAAAGGTTAAAAATTAGGGTTGCTTGCACAAATAGCAATCAGGCCCAAGCTATTTGTCCAAGCAACCCTAATTTTTAACCTTAAACTTTACAAGTATTATCGATTTTCATTCTAAACTTTCAATTTGTCAGTTTGACTCTAACTTAGATAAGTATTGCAATTTTTACCGATTTATTTAATATTTTTCCGACGCTACGACACTCGTCGAGAAAGAGACATTTTGTCGACGGTAAGCAGAAGTAGGAGTTTTCCCAACAATAAGTATCTGATTTAATTAATTTAACTCATCCAAATATTGAACTTAGGCACATTGTTCATCTTTTAATATCCCAAAATACATTTTAGGTTGGTTTGAAGTTTTGAAAGCATAGGATGTTTGTATTCAATGGTTTAAGCACAATGTTCATTTTTTTTTAGTGCCAACAACCACAATGTTCATTCTTTAAACAATTTATCCTAATTTTTTAATTTGTATCATTTATATGTTGCATGTAGAGAAGCGATGATAGATCTTATTCAATAGAACGAGGAAGCTGATATTTTTATCAAGGACAACCCTGCCGGTAAGGACAAGTGAAAATCAGAACCAGAGAAAAATTAGAACAAGTCGAGGTTCGAACTACAACGAAGTTGGCTAGTGAACATCTTAATAAGTATGAATTGTTTTGTTGCCATCCCTACAGTTATGGTAGCAAAATATTTATGTCGCCAATTATTTATAGGTAATAAGACTTGTTGTATGGTTATTGTAGCCAATTATTTAGTTGTTATGTTTTACTACACTTTGGTAACATAGTTGTGTGCTTTGGTGTTATATTTTACTTTTTGAAAGGTTATTTCAATTTGTTGTTGTGAATTCATGATAACTTTTGAGTTTATGTTTATATTAAGTTTTGATAAGTTTATCAACTTTGAAATTTATTTGATTTATGTTGGGTATAGTTATGTTGATTGTTGATGATAGTTGAGTTTTAGATCTTTATCTTCATTGGTTTTAAAGTTTTAGGTAAATTTAAGTACTTATGTTGTGTACCTTTGGTAACTTGGTTATTAAATTTTGAGGTCTTGTTGACTACTCTTGAAAGGTTAGTTTCAATTGGGTTGTTTTTGTTTCCACCTTTTGATAAATTAGTAAACCCTAGACATAGAGGCATATATAAGATAAAAAAGATTGCATACTTAATCATTTATGTTTAAATTGACCATAGAAATATAGAAACAATGACTTAAACTTCTAAGGGTACTTTAATACAAACGCTGTAAATATGAGTCATTACACAAGGCAAAATGGGGCAAGCAATGCGGGCGCAAATTAATCAACTTCTCTAAACTTAGGACAGAAACTCTATTGAATCCTATGTTTTCTCATAGTTATTTGTTATTAAACCATCATCGAACAACCTTCAACTATATTTTTGGTTAACTTTGGTTGCATTTCATAAACTAATCAACTTGCACTTGACTGATTATATTCCACATATCATTATTTCAAACTACCCATTCACATTTTGGTCATCGGTTAACTTTGGGCATAAGTCTTCATGGCTTTATTTTTTGGTTTCACCAAAAATGCCTTATACCAATGAAGATATTTTCCCGCACTTATATACTCATGATCTTTCTCTTATCTAACCAATGTGAGAGTTTGTTTGCATTTCCAACAATCCTGCCTTTGAATAAAGTATCATTGATCCTCCCCTGGAATAGTCATCTACATGTTTAACTCTTATTCAGGCCAACTCATTTTCTCAGGAGTACACCATCAGTTTGAAATAATTCCACCAACATATCACATTATGGGTTACATGATGTCAGACATATTGCACCATTTTCAATCCTCCTCTCGAACCACGCTTATTCTACTTTTTTAGGATTCATCCAAAATTTTACATGACTATGTCTTCAAGACTCATCAATTTCTTTGTTCGACATCCGAGGATTCTACCAACACGACTAAGTTAGGCGCATGCCTCTATACCACTTGTTAGTGAACAACGAATCCTCCACATCTTACACAATGGTATGCTATTGTCTACATTGGATATAAACTCGTGCTGGTTTTGCTTTTGGTTTCACCCAAGAGACATTTATACCATTGGAGACATTTGTCTTTCACCTATGTACACATAATATTCCTATTTCCTAGCCAATATGAGACTTTGATCGTATTCCCAACAATCTACCCCTCGAACGAAGGCCCACCAAGCATCCCCTCAAATAGTCATCCATTAATTTGTGTTTATTCTTGAGCATATCACATTTAACCAATCAACTTCTTTTCACCGGAGCACACCGCATGTCCGATTAGCTCAACCACGGACCATTGTGATTATGTCATTGAGGAACACCGACACAACTAAGTTAGGGGCGCGACTTTGATGTCACTTGTTAGAAGTACAACGTAACAAACCCCAAATAACTCCACAATGGTATGATAATATCCATTTTGGGCATAGGCCTTCATGGTTTTAACTTTTGTTCCACTTAAAAGGCCTGATGCAAAAATCTGAACAGATATATTGCACTTGACCTTCATGTGCTTCAACGGTAAATTTTTTGATTTGAGCATGAAATCACTTGCAATATAGAGGAGATCATGAACATCGGTGTGGTGTTTGCCACATACGCTTTGATGCGTAAGTTAGATCATAGCTTTTACGGTGTAACTAGTATTTTTAGTGTCGAGTTGGAGTTACCTTTAATGAGGTCAGTGGTCACGGTGACATATTTATATGAAGGAAGACATGGACTTTCTTTTTTCCTTTTCCCTTTTTATATTGTACTGAATGAAGGTGGGACTGAAATCTTCCGGACTTTCCCAGGTCATGGGCCTGCAAATCGCAAGCCCACATAATCATTTGATGGACTAGGCCTCGACCTTCCTCGTCGAGGCCGAGGTGGTGAATTTGGGCGAGGAGCCCAAATTCTCTCATTTTTTCGCCCTAAACGTCTTTTGGATCGGTTTGAACCTAGTTTTAGCCCACAATGTCCTTATCATTCGGACTTATTCATTTTGTCCATTTTTAACCATAACAAATACAATTTTCAAAAACCCAAATGATTATCCAACAGAATCATAGTTTTTTTTTATGGGGCAACTAAAGGAATAGCTAGAATGAAATAATGGTTACTGAAAAATGGCTAACATTTCTAAATTAATGAAATATAGCTAACAATTATATTTAGTATACTCCTTAAACTACATTCAGACTTAAATACTCCTATGGGATTTAACCCGTTGAAAAATTAAATCAACTAAAAAATTGTTGATTTTATGAAAGAGAAATTAGTTGGGAGGAAAGAACGTAACCATTAGTAAACCGTTGAAAATTTTGAAATAATTTGAATGAAACAAAAACCGAACCTGACACTCCTTGTATTGCCCAGTATACACTAACTCGACGAACACGACAATAAAATCCATAAAACGTATCAGCTATATACCGAACATTAACAATTTGCAGAAAAATGACTATGGAATACATGTTATACTTGTTCCACACATACAACATCAAAATGGTGTAAAAAATATTTGACAACACAAAAGAAACAAATAATATACGATGTCATTCTTTGTTTTGTACTTCCATTGTCAATATTAGGAATATGGAAAATTAATTATGTATGATTGGGTGTTATACCTCGTATCTGTTGTTATATACATCCTTCATATTGTATACTTGTTTGTGTACATCATAGTATGTATCACGTAAATATGTTCATCAAATGTTTGTCTACACATAGGTATGGTTTTATATAAATCTAAACATGTATATTATTCATCCCATGCTTTTTCTCTCTCGCTAATTCTTGTTAGTAGCTTCAACCTAACTTTCTACATACGCCGGATCAAACATAAGAAATGAATGGTTGTCCCACGTATATCTGGTTGTATATGATGGAGCGCATGTAGCGCAGCGGAAGCGAGACGGATCATTGGCACTCTAATTTCATTAATTTAGCTAAATAAGAAACATGCACAAAGCTTTGAAATAGAAGGAATTAGAACACATACCTCTTGTAGTTCTAAAGACTTCTCTTCCAATGCTCGAATCTCCTCACGAACCCTTCGAAGCTTCCCTCGAACACCTCGAGAACCACCTCCGGTAGTCCCGCTATCCTCGGGCCGAGCAACGGAGTGGTGGGACTCCTTTATGAAAGAAAAAGTTTGGAAGAAGAAGATGGGAAGATAAAAGTGATGAGGTTTTTGTGAGAAGAAGTCTAACACTTAGCTTTCTAATTTCTCAAGTACCATGAACTCTTCATGCTCATCCAAACATTCAAACTCTTTGAAAATTCATCAACTTCAAACCATTTGAACTTCATCCAATTTATAGGCAATTCACATGCAACAAAGTCTTTGCTTAGCATGACACCTCAAATTGGATGGATTAGTCTTCAACCAAGTGTTTCAAAATTGATGAGTTTATATGCATGTTGTTGGTGATTCACAATCCACTTCACAACTTGGATAAACCCACTCAACTTGGATAAATCCACTCAACATGGATAATTCCACTTTGACTTATAATCACACTTGTAATATTTTGTCATTTTAAAATTAATTCATAATTAATTTTAATAAGCAAAATAAATTATAATTAATTAAACTTTTTAATTAATTAATATTATTATTTAATTCAATATCAAATATTAATTAAATAATAAGACTAATCCCGGTTTCTTAAACCGAATCATCACACATGAATCCCTATTCATGTTTTACACCGATCCCATATTTAAATCATATTTAAATATGTCCATCATTCTTCCAAAACCGAATTTCAATAAATTCAAATTCTTTTTCTCTCATATTGTTACACGGCTTAATCCAAGCTAGCCAGGAGAACCTAAAGGACCTACAGATCATGAGCTCCAACGATACGAGATTAACCGGTCAAACTCTTTAACCAAGCTAACCAACATTCGTTAACCCCCGGAGACTCCACTAAAGTCCAAGGGTTGCACTCTCCTCACCGTACATATATTTCTGTCCTCTTGATATAACCATCATTAGTAAGTCGATCCTTCACAGGTCGTTCGTAATTACAGCTGGGTCAAAATAACCGTTTTACCCCCGTAATTACATCTTGTTCCTTAAGTCCCACTGATCCTCTAATGAACTATTGGTTTGTGGTCCAACCACCAAACCGATTGGTATGTGATCTCATCACTATACCAAGTCCCTCTCGGGCCAATGAGAGGGTGGGATCCCTAGTTCAAGACCCGGAGTCAGCACTTAAGGGAACAACCTCTCTACTAATCCCTCAGAGCGGGTAGGAGTGAATTCCATCTCGCAGGACTATGTTCCCAGCTACCTACCCGGTCTTATCCCCAAGATGGTAGGCTTATTGAGTCGGCGATCTCGGGCCACTCTCACCCATACAAGTCAAAGGATAAGCCCGAATAAACAGGAGTTCATAGCGTGCTCAGGATTCAGATCGAGTTACCTAGGTCATCATATGAAAAAATCGGTCTTTACAGTAAACGGAGTTATAAAGAAAGAGCGACTTGTTTCGCGGTTCAGTCTTATGCAAACTCATTGCATAGGACACCCCCACTCACATGTCTCCACATGAACGATTTCGGATCACATCGTTTGTACTATACAAAGTGGGCCGCGTCCAATAGTGTCCCCAAGATAAGGTACCCAGCCTTATCCCTATACTATAGACCGTTCTGGCTATTACTTGAACTTGATCCACAATCATGTCACACATGAAGTTCAAGTATACAACCTATAGCCATGGGTTCTTTGGTTATTGGAGTTAGGTTAAAAGTAAAAACAATTCATTTTATTCAATAACAACTTTACTGAATAAATCTCAATAACAACTTTATTGCAAAATAGAATATACATTCAGTTTACAAACCACGAGTTTTAGGACATAAAACCCAACAAACTCCCACTTGGACTAAAACGTCAGTGGAGTATTACATGCGGGATGAGAAAAACTGGCATATCAAATATTTCCATGGCTTTTCTCCCACTATCCTACTGTACAACTCGTAGTCCTAGACTCACTAGGTGCCCCTCGAACACTTTAGCCGTGAGGGACTTTGTAAACGGATCAGCAATATTGTGCTCTGAGGCGATCTGCATGACGATCACGTCTCCTCGATGCACTATCTCCCTGATGAGATGATATTTCCGCTCAATGTGCTTTCCACGCTTATGACTTCTTGGTTCTCTCGAATTTGCCACAGCACCAGTATTATCACAATAAAGTGTGATAGGCAAATTCATATTTGGAACAACTTCCAAATCAGTCAAGAACTTTCTAAGCCATACAGCCTCTTTCGCAGCTTCGCAAGCCGCGACATACTCAGCTTCCATGGTGGAGTCAGCAATACAACCTTGTTTTATACTCCTCCATACTATTGCCCCTCCGTTAAGAGTGAACACTGATCCCGATGTGGATTTCCTTGAATCCTTATCGGTTTGAAAATCAGAGTCAGTGTATCCTGTAAGGATCAAATCCTTCGCGCCATACACGAGCACATAGTCTCTCGTTCTCCGAAGATACTTGAGGATGTGTTTAACGGCAGTCCAATGATCATATCCTGGATTGGACTGGTACCTACTGACAATTCCCACTGCATAGCATATGTCGGGTCGTGTACATAACATGGCGTACATCAGACTACCGACTGCTGATGCATAGGGAATTCGTCTCATATCCTCAACTTCTTGAGGTGTCTTAGGACACTCTTCCTTTGACAATTGAATTCCATGCCTGAAAGGTAAAGAACCCTTCTTGGAATTCTGCATCGAATATCGTATCAACACCTTGTCGATATAAGATGCTTGAGACAGCGCTAGCATTTTGTTCTTACGATTCCTTACGATTTGAATCCCTAGAACAAACTGAGCCTCTCCCAAATCTTTCATTTGGAATTGGGTCGCTAGCCATTGCTTAACGTCAGTCAGGAACCCTACATCATTCCCAATGAGTAGGATATCATCTACATATAAGACTAAGAAAGCTACAACAGAATTGACTATTTTCTTGTAGACACAAGGTTCGTCAACATTCTGTTCAAAGCCATAAGATTTGATCGCAGTATCAAACCTTATATTCCAGGATCTAGACGCTTGCTTCAACCCATAAATGGATCGATTAAGCTTGCAAACCTTTTGCTCTTGACCCTGAATTATGAACCCCTCTGGTTGAGCCATATAGATACTCTCTTCAAGATTGCCATTCAGAAAGGCTGTCTTGACATCCATTTGCCAAATTTCATAATCATAAAACGTGGCAATGGACAAGAGTATTCTAATCGACTTTAACATGGCAACAGGGGAGAAGGTTTCTTCATAGTCCACCCCTTCCCTCTGGGAATAACCCTTTGCCACAAGTCGAGCCTTAAAGGTTTGCACCTTACCGGCTTGGTCTCGTTTCCTCTTGTAGATCCACTTGCAACCGATAGGTCTTTCACCATCAGGTTGCTCTACAAGATCCCAGACCGAATTGAAGTACATCGACTCCATTTCGAGGTCCATGGCTTTAAGCCACTGGTCCTTGTCTATGTCATCCATTGCCTGTTTGAAGGTCAATGGATCCTCAACGCCGTCATCAGGTATGACGACCTGGGTTTCCGTTAAACCCATATAGCGGTCGGGTTGTCTCACATCCCTCCCACTACGTCGAGGTATTCTCAACTCTTGAGAAGGACCAGCCTGATCAACAACTCTTGTTGACCCATCTGTAGCTTTCCTGGAAAGTTCGGTCAAAACAATTTTGCTCGAAGGTTGATGATCTCTCATGTGGTCTTCCTCTAAGAACGTGGTGTTTGTCGATACAAGCACCTTGTCCTGTTGAGGATCGTAAAATAGACCACCTTTCGTTTCCTTGGGGTAGCCTACGAATAGGCATAATTTTGAACGATGTTCCAACTTCTTTGGATTGGCCACCAACACATGTGCCGGACACCCCCAAATTCTGAAGTGACGTAAACTACCTTTACGCCCTCTCCATAACTCATAAGGTGTTTCTGAAACACTCTTAGAGGGAACCATGTTCAAAATATATACAGCAGCCTCTACTGCATATCCCCAAAACGAACTAGGCAGTTGAGCATAGCTCATCATAGATCGAACCATGTCTAACAGGGTTCTATTTCTCCTTTCGGACACACCGTTCTGCTGCGGTGTTCCGGGCGCTGAGAGCTGGGATACTATTCCATGTTCTATCATATAGTCCTGGAATCTTAAATCCATATACTCTCCACCTCGATCTGATCGGAGTGTTTTAATCGTTTTACCTAATGTGTTCTCAACCTCTGCCTTATACTCCTTGAACTTTTCAAGAGCTTCGGACTTATGATGCATTAGGTAAAGATAGCCGTACCTAGAATAATCATCAATGAAGCTGATGAAATATTCATACCCTCCCCGTGCTTTAACATTCATCGGACCACAAAGATCTGAATGTACAAGCTCTAGAGTTTCTTTGGACCTATGACCTTTTTCAGAAAAAGATCGTTTGGTCATCTTGCCCTCAAGACAAGACTCACATGGTGGTAAAGAGTTGTCCTCTAACTGATTTAGGAGACCACTCTTAACCAATCTCCCAATCCTATTGAGATTAATGTGGCCTAGTCTCAAGTGCCAAAGATAGGTACTTGGAGAAAGTTTCTGCCTTTTAGTTTGAGTTTGAGCTGTTTTAAACATCTCGGTGTTCAAAATAGCTTTTGCCTCTGTTGGTCTTAACACATACAAGTTGTTTTCAAGTTTCGCAGAACATATATGTACACCTCTTTTGCTAATGAACGCTTCATTAAAATCAAAAGATACTTTATACAAATGTTCAAGTAAACAAGAGATAGATACAAGGTTCCTTTTAAAGCTAGGAACCAACAGTACATTTTCAAGTAAAATGAAACTATCTCTATATAACAACTTGACAGCTCCCACTGCCTTGGCTGAGACAACCTCTCCTGTTCGAACCCTGAGAGTTATCTCACCTTCAGCAAGCAGCTGCCAGGAACTAGTTTCCTGGAAAGAAGAACAAACATGGTTAGTGGCTCCTGAATCCAGTATCCAGGCAGAACTATCATGTTCCACTAAACATGTTTCAACAACGAGTAAATCATATTTACTTAGTTGTTTCTTCTCAGCTTTGCTCGCCATGAGGGTATCATGATAGACCGATGAGGACGGTTGTCCAAACATCATCTGTAATGAATCCATGATCTCCTTAGCGGAGACCATTACCTCATGCTTCTTAGCTAACACATCGGATGTGCTGGCCAAGATGTAGGCTCGGGCTTTATCATTAGCCCTAGTCCACCTGTCAAATGCATCTCGAACAGTTCGAGTTGCAGATGAGCTAGGAGGGGGAGGACATTCCTCTGTTAAGACAAACCTAAGATCATCGATAACAAGAATCGTATTCAAGTTCGATTTCCAGGTCGTGTAGTTATCGCCGTTTAGTTTATCAGAAGCTAGTAATTGGATAAACGAGCTAGACATGCTGAAAAGAATGAATTCTATTAGTGAATTGAACTTAACCTATTTTTAACAACCAATCAAGAATTTTAGCAAAAGTAATAATGTACCCAAAAAAAATCATTATTAATTTGCAACGATACTTCAGTGAGTCAGAGCAACCGCTACCGAGGGGCAGTCAATCACTCCTTCACTGAACCAAGACATTCTTGACTAAATGCTAATACCAGAATAACTCATATTCCTATAGCACCTTAGTTATCGCTACTTCGGTCAAGAATCTACTAACAACTTAGTAATCCTTGTAAGTGTGACCCGCCATTTTCAGAACTCAGAGGTCGGCCCCAACAGTGCAACCGAATGGAAATGTCAGAGTTGGGAATGGACCTAAGAGACCCTATCCATTTCTGGAGATTGAGTTGTTCCGACTCCCATGAAACGGCCCTCCGAATGGACGGTGCTACTATGGGCAACCAGCAGGCGGAACATGGGAATCTCACGGTTCAACCTAATGGAGGAGACCGCAGGATGTATTAACATACTTCCTTCTCCCACTTACTATAAATACTTTCTCCATTCACCTTGCTCTTGATTTATGCAAACACCATCCGAATGGGGATGCCCTATTGACATCACGAGGCCGAGCATAAATCTCACGGTGTGAACTTTGCGGAGAACGTAGGAGGAGATTGATATATCATATATACCTTCTCAACACCACTACTAAGTATTTTAGAATGGTTTGGGTAAAGTTTTACTTAGGCATTATCCGGCTAAGACAATAAAACCTAAGTCTAGGTAGAACATACTTTTACCTAAGATGTCTAGGTGATAAACGTTTTATAACCTTACACCTCTCACGTGCATGCTCATAAAGCCGGGTTAACTTAACTCAAGTACCGGATCGATCCCCAGGTAGGAGGTGTTCCGTAAACCGTCATCTTAAATACCTCCAACCTTAGTGCAGGATCAAACCGGGTGAGTTCTCTCGTAACCTTAGCTTTACAAGATATCGACCTATTTTAACTATTAAAACGAATCGATACTAAATTCCTAATCGCATTGGAATTCTTTAACCCTTAGTGAGCATGCATTTATCTTTGTTATAGATTTTAAATGTCTATCTCATTTTACAACGCTTTATAAAACAAAGACATTCTATAACATGCTTCCTAAGCTAGAATATAACCATTACATTCAATTTATAACATGCTTCCCAAGCAAGAATATAACAATTATATTCAACTAAGGCAACTATGTTGTATGTTTAATTTCACAATTAATATAACACTTATATTAATTTTACTTTAAAACAAGCAACATCCAATTCATAAATTAATATAACACTTATATTAATTCTCATGAATTAAGCATGCATACTATACAACATAACACTTATATTATACTTTCAATGCATGCAACATGCTTCCTATGGTGGGATTTGAAATCTATATGGCATACTTTATGCACATACAAGATACTTTAATTAAAACATACATTCACAATGCATAATTAATTAAACACACTAAAGTGGACCGGTTTTGGCATCACGGACAAGCAAGCAACTAAATTATTACAATAATAATTTATCAACTAAGTTGAGACGCTTCCGAACCCTTCGAACCGCCACGAACCAGCTTGAATTTGTTTCAACCGGCCAAAAAAACAGCAACTACAAAACTTCAAAAAAACTGAACCGGTCCATAACAGCTGTCACGAATTCAACAGCCCGTAACTGAACCAATACCGACCCGAACCGGACAAAACGAACGCTGAACCGGACCTCCAGAAAGTGAAAAACAAGGAACCGGTCTGACATTCAGTGAACCGGACCGCCCGAGGACCGAACCGGACCGTTTCTTCCACCTTGCGCTGAACCGGTGTTGTGCTGGAATTTTGCAAAAAAAAAACAGCAAAAAACAGCATGCTGTTTTTTCCGACACCCGAGCTTCTGTCTTCGAATTGAAAGCCTATATGGACTCTAATGACTCCGAATTTTTTACAGACTCTTCTTCACACATTAAAGCCCATACACGCCCGGGCAATTACAAAACGAAGTACAAATAAAAGCTCAAAAAAATATGCCAAAACCGGAATCACACTTTAGACGCCCAGAAATTTAATTTCTAAAACAAATACCCACCGAGCTCAAATTGATGCAAATTGAGTGACCAAAAAACGCTCTGATACCAATTGATGGAGCGCATGTAGCGCAGCGGAAGCGAGACGGATCATTGGCACTCTAATTTCATTAATTTAGCTAAATAAGAAACATGCACAAAGCTTTGAAATAGAAGGAATTAGAACACATACCTCTTGTAGTTCTAAAGACTTCTCTTCCAATGCTCGAATCTCCTCACGAACCCTTCGAAGCTTCCCTCGAACACCTCGAGAACCACCTCCGGTAGTCCCGCTATCCTCGGGCCGAGCAACGGAGTGGTGGGACTCCTTTATGAAAGAAAAAGTTTGGAAGAAGAAGATGGGAAGATAAAAGTGATGAGGTTTTTGTGAGAAGAAGTCTAACACTTAGCTTTCTAATTTCTCAAGTACCATGAACTCTTCATGCTCATCCAAACATTCAAACTCTTTGAAAATTCATCAACTTCAAACCATTTGAACTTCATCCAATTTATAGGCAATTCACATGCAACAAAGTCTTTGCTTAGCATGACACCTCAAATTGGATGGATTAGTCTTCAACCAAGTGTTTCAAAATTGATGAGTTTATATGCATGTTGTTGGTGATTCACAATCCACTTCACAACTTGGATAAACCCACTCAACTTGGATAAATCCACTCAACATGGATAATTCCACTTTGACTTATAATCACACTTGTAATATTTTGTCATTTTAAAATTAATTCATAATTAATTTTAATAAGCAAAATAAATTATAATTAATTAAACTTTTTAATTAATTAATATTATTATTTAATTCAATATCAAATATTAATTAAATAATAAGACTAATCCCGGTTTCTTAAACCGAATCATCACACATGAATCCCTATTCATGTTTTACACCGATCCCATATTTAAATCATATTTAAATATGTCCATCATTCTTCCAAAACCGAATTTCAATAAATTCAAATTCTTTTTCTCTCATATTGTTACACGGCTTAATCCAAGCTAGCCAGGAGAACCTAAAGGACCTACAGATCATGAGCTCCAACGATACGAGATTAACCGGTCAAACTCTTTAACCAAGCTAACCAACATTCGTTAACCCCCGGAGACTCCACTAAAGTCCAAGGGTTGCACTCTCCTCACCGTACATATATTTCTGTCCTCTTGATATAACCATCATTAGTAAGTCGATCCTTCACAGGTCGTTCGTAATTACAGCTGGGTCAAAATAACCGTTTTACCCCCGTAATTACATCTTGTTCCTTAAGTCCCACTGATCCTCTAATGAACTATTGGTTTGTGGTCCAACCACCAAACCGATTGGTATGTGATCTCATCACTATACCAAGTCCCTCTCGGGCCAATGAGAGGGTGGGATCCCTAGTTCAAGACCCGGAGTCAGCACTTAAGGGAACAACCTCTCTACTAATCCCTCAGAGCGGGTAGGAGTGAATTCCATCTCGCAGGACTATGTTCCCAGCTACCTACCCGGTCTTATCCCCAAGATGGTAGGCTTATTGAGTCGGCGATCTCGGGCCACTCTCACCCATACAAGTCAAAGGATAAGCCCGAATAAACAGGAGTTCATAGCGTGCTCAGGATTCAGATCGAGTTACCTAGGTCATCATATGAAAAAATCGGTCTTTACAGTAAACGGAGTTATAAAGAAAGAGCGACTTGTTTCGCGGTTCAGTCTTATGCAAACTCATTGCATAGGACACCCCCACTCACATGTCTCCACATGAACGATTTCGGATCACATCGTTTGTACTATACAAAGTGGGCCGCGTCCAATAGTGTCCCCAAGATAAGGTACCCAGCCTTATCCCTATACTATAGACCGTTCTGGCTATTACTTGAACTTGATCCACAATCATGTCACACATGAAGTTCAAGTATACAACCTATAGCCATGGGTTCTTTGGTTATTGGAGTTAGGTTAAAAGTAAAAACAATTCATTTTATTCAATAACAACTTTACTGAATAAATCTCAATAACAACTTTATTGCAAAATAGAATATACATTCAGTTTACAAACCACGAGTTTTAGGACATAAAACCCAACAGTATAAACCTAGATCCACACCATGTCGTAATGTGTTATATAAATCTAAGTATGTATGTTCATATCGTACTTTGTCCATTGTCGTTAATTCTTGTTAGTAGCTACAACCTAACTTTATACTTATGTCGGATCAAAATGATAAGTAAATTGGTGGTTCCCTATGTATACTTGGTTGTGTAACCCTCGTTCCATACCATGACAGGAAGTCATGTGCGTCGTTACTTGATACTTGTGCATGTTGTTATGTATGTTAAACTATGCATGTTCATACCCCCCCTCTATTTATGGTTTGTCGTTCTTGTTAATAGTTCCACTCTAGCTTCCTACATATGTCACATACACAACTACCTAACTTTATCCATCTACCAAATTAAAATGATAAGTAAATAGATGGTTCGACGCCTATACCTAGTTGTGATTTCGTAGTATGTACCATGACAGTATGAAATTGTATTGTGAACTGACATCTGTGTATATTGATATATCGATATAACTATCAATGTATATCTTGCAGTGATATATCAAGGTCAATGCGGTCTGGGTCGACAAAGTGGACCTTCCTACAATCTCGAGATGAAGTCCTCTTGAGCCTAATACTACTGCATCCACTGTATGACCTAGTACCTACAGTTGCACTATCAATGACCAGAACACGGTCGTTGTTGTACTTATTCTCTGAGTAACCCGCCAAAATCCAAACAAGGTGTCTATCTTCGGTGCCTCATGATCAACGATTTCTCATCCCTGTTCCTAAATAGTGAGAGCTGTGAGATCCTCTGTTGGGGATCAAGTGATAACAATTAAGAGAGGGATTTGTGAAGCTCATCAAGGATAGAAACGCTTGGAACCTGAACGGTGCAACCCTTAAAGTTGTTGTATATGTCATTGTCGTCCCATACGTCATCGAACGCAATGCTAATCTGATAGGACTCCATTAATTCAGTGGTGAAGGACAAGAAATCAGTTGCTTTAAAAGATGGATAAAAAACTAACAAATGCAAAACACAGAGAATTATTGTTTCAATAATATGAGGTTGATTTTTTTGAAGCCATAAATGTCGGAGTGCGGTTCGAAATGATAGGGAAAATTTCTTGATGGTTGAGGATTGAATCTGAGGTGTTGCCTTTTTTCCATCCCTAAAGTATAGAAATTTGATTGGTGGGAATATATCAAATCGGTTAGGTGACAGTTAGGTAAATAGGGTGATATACAAAGAAGATATTCCGTATAGCAAATTTTCTTTTTACTACCGTAAAACCTAGGTAGCTATTGGATACAAATAGTAAACTAAGTTAGCTACTATTTCATTTTGATTATTTTAAAATAGCTATCTATCACAATTCCCTTTTTTTCCATCAGCCCAATAACAGGAGACTTCCTCCATTCATTCCTCTTGTTTGAGATAGTTTATATCTTAACATTCTTATAAAAACAAAACAAAAATATGATTCCATTTATCTCCCAATATCTTCTCTATATATCCAACTAACCCATTTTAGTTTTGAACACAAACTTTGAACCAACAACCACTAAAAAACGACAGTTGATCAAACGTATCAGAAATGGCAGTGGTTAAGGCAGCAAGTAAATCTAGAAAAAAGACCCAAGTGGAGGCCATGATGCTTCTACTAAACAAGGAGAAGTAGAGTATTGAATTGAAGAGTTGTCATATCGGAATCCAAGCTGGAAATTCCAGCAGTGTGGGGAAGGAGCTGAACGACATGTAGCTGCAAAAATTGACCAAAATCTGATTCCATTGGTTGTGCATCGCTATCTTCTCATTATTATTTTTCTTCTTCTTCTTCCATTCACAGATTGCCAAGCCTTTGCCTTTCCCACCACACATC
This sequence comes from Herpetospermum pedunculosum, assembly GCA_028017165.1. Classification (NCBI taxonomy): domain Eukaryota; kingdom Viridiplantae; phylum Streptophyta; class Magnoliopsida; order Cucurbitales; family Cucurbitaceae; genus Herpetospermum; species Herpetospermum pedunculosum. The sequence continues at coordinate 3,101,174 of CM051524.1, read as the reverse complement.
AACTTCGATCATGTCTATGCATTGTGTTGGATAAGATTCAACCATTTTTTGTTGTCGTCCTTGAACTTTCGGGTTTTGTTTAGGTTAAAATACGACTTTTAACACCCAACTTTCAAGATTTTATGTCTAATATTAAGTCTATGCAATTTAAAAATAATGTTTAATAACTTCTTGAACTTTCACTTTTGCATTTAAAAAGTTTTTAAAGGTTAAAAAGTATTTTTTTAAATTTCGTGGTTATTCGGACTTATTGTTTTTTTTCTTTAAAAAATTACGGATGTATTAGACATAAAATTGAAAGTTCAAGGATTTATTAGATTTTTTTTTTTTAAATAAGAATCTATCAGACACAATCCTAAAAGTTAAAGAGCTAAACTCGTAATTTAAACCCGATTTGATAACCATTTGATTTTGGTTTTTGAAAAATGGGTTTGGTTTTTACCTATTTCTTTACCATGGTTTTCATCTATTTTAGTCAAAATTCTAAAATTTTTAAATATATATATAGGGCTGGTTGCACAAATAGCAATCAGGCCCAAACTAATGGTAAATTTAGCCAACTTTAGAATGTATTACAAATATGGCAAAAAAATCCGTTTCTATCACTGATAGACTTTATCATATCACTGGTAGACTATTATCACTGACAAAAATCTATAAAAAGTTGAGGTGGCCAGCGATAGACTTCTATCCGCCATAAGATATCAGCGATAGAAATTGTCATATCCGCAATTTTTTAAAAAAACATGCTATATTTCTAATTATCAGTTGTTTAGTCTGGAGTTCTGAAGTTTGTGGTGTGTTTGGAGCAGGGAGTTGTTGAACCTGAAGTTCTGAAGTCTGAGTTTATTTTAGTTGTTTTCTTCTACACAATTTCTTTCTACAAACTTTAAAAAATTTATGATGAAGGACTTCTTCCCATTACAATAAATTCTAAATATAATTTTTTTTAGTCGGGAGTGCAACAAAAATAATTTTGAGCACAATATCTCACATTATTTTTCACATTATATTGATTATATATATATATATATATATTTTGTTACAAGACTATCTTTAATTTTATGAATTTTAAGATTGAGATTTTTTTTTTTGTTTTTATTAATGTAGGTATATTTTACAAACTTCTTTGAAGAAAAAAAAAACACATAAATATAGTATTACGTTGACCCAGGTGTCGAACACATCTTTCTCCGCCTCCACCCTCTTAAACTCGTCATTCCATCTAAATCCATTGCACCCGAAAACCAGCATCTCAGCAATGGCGGTTTATTTTAGCTATTTTTTTTACAATTTTTTCTATATTTTTCCATATTTTTATTGTTAAGGACTTCTTCCAATAAATTTTATGAATGCGATTTTTGCTTTTTATTTTATGTATCATTCACAAATTTCTTTGAAGATAACAAAAATAATTTTAACCACAATACTTCACATTCTTTTTTCAATATCACTCACATTAATTATTCATTTTATTTGGATAGTCTTGAAATTAAATAAAATAGAGTCGTCCAATAGTGTGTTAAATATTACATGTGAATTTGAAAGATTTTAATCTATTAATTTAAACAAATCCAAATAAGCTAATGTTTTTATTTCTCCACATTGTAAGAATACTACATTTTTAATTTGGTTTAAGTATCAATTTTGATTGAACAACCTAATTTATATTTAAAATAATAAAAATAAGTTGAATTGCATTTATAGTCCTTTTACATATTTTGTTTAAATTATGTTTTTTTTTCAAATAATTAAAAATATTGTGGGAGGAAGTGAGAGAGTGAAAGAGAAAGAAATGTGTTCTCTTGAAAAATGAGACCAACTTTAATAGTAATTATTGTAGAAGTATGAGGAGTTGAATAATAATTATTGTTGAAGTCTGAGGAGTTGAATAATAATTATTGTTGAAGTCTGAGGAGTTGATATCTTTTATCCGAGTTCAGCAAGTCTGTGGGTGAAACGGGGAGTTAACTTCTCCCCAAACTTCTTCTTTAACAACTCTTTGGGTCAAAACTCCCGACTTAATTTTCAAAAATCAAAAATCAAATAATCATCAAGGGTTGGCCTAGTGGTCATGAAGGAGTTTGAGACTTTATTGCCCTCCTATAGAGGAAATGAGTTCAATCATTGGTGGCCCACCTATTGAGAATTAATTTTCTACGGATTTTCTTGTCACCCAAATGTGCACACCCACGGATAAAAAAAATAAATAAATAAAAAATAATATGATTATCCAAAGTTTTTTTTTTTTTTTTTTCCATATTAGAGCTTATACTTATAAGACGTTGATTTTATCTTTTGTGCTTTTTAAAAGTGATTGTTTTAATTCCTATTTATTTTTTAAATCCTAACACAATATACACAACAAAACAAAAAATCTCAATAGAGTATTTCAAAAACTTTATAGAAATATTATGTGATAGGAAAATAAAAGAATGGCTCAAAATTAAACCATCACTCCTTAAAATGTTTAAATATTAAAATAGATAAAATTGAAAGTATAGATATAAAAATAGACTTGTGTTTTATTCCCTGTCAGGTTCTTTTCACAGTTCACACATGATATTATTAAACTTTACGAAATTTTGGGTTTTATTTTTTTTGGAGGGTTGTTATAATGACAAAAATCTACCACGGGTCGGGGTAATGTAATTGCTAATGGTAATAATAAAACAGGTTCAGATCGTACTGTCAAAACTTTGTCTTGTTTTTTTCGAAGCAAATAATGTAACATTGCATGATGATTTTGAATTTTTGAAGCTTGTGATACACGGATGGATAATAAAGTTGTTCGTGTTTTTTGAAAAGTGGGGAGGTTGCAAATAATGTAAAAAAGATAAAATCGGTTCAGTACAACTTAATGTTAATTGAACTATGTTCGATTTGTCAACTAAATTAGGATCAATCAATCCTCACTCTAGACTATCGCATTACTCGTTTCACCAAATGTATTAGGAATTTATCTATCTTAAGAAATAGTTAGTATTCAGTTAGGATCTAGTTATAATTTATATGTATGCTAGAGTATGTTGTATATACATCCTATTCTAACCCTAATTTCCCAAAATACATATAAATTCTAATTAGATACTAACTATTTCCTGAGATAGATAAATCTCTAATAAAGTGGTTTGTGTAGGTGCGTTACCTGTGCACTAAACATCATGTTTGATAAATTGTTCCTTAATTTGTGCTATCTAGGTGCGTTACTCGTGCATCCACCCTCTACTCAGATAATTTTTGAAAATTCAGGATTGAACCTCCACTCTGGACTATCTTAGGCGGAACGCTCACCCACAACACTAAGTAGTTGTTTGATTTTTTTTTTTTGCAAAGATAATAGATTATACTAAAGCAAAATGAGGATGTGAGAGCTCGAGGTCAAGGAACAATAGAAAACACCCAAGTCAAAGAGCAAGGAACTCACAACCCGAGCAGTGAGAGCTCGAGGTCAAGGCACAATAGAAAACACCCAAGTCCAAGAGCAAGGAACTCATAACCCGAGCAGAGGAGAGATCCCAAAATCAACAAAATAGGTCCCAATAAGGAATACTAATAGACTGAAGAGGGCGACAAGCCCCTAACCGAGACGAACAAGGAGTAGACATATCAGATTGAATAATAAATAAATTAAAATAGTCTAAGGACTGCGAAGACCATAACTATGATGATGCAAGTTTCGCTCCCTCCGAATGTGATAAATAGTCGCACACGGACATACTAGCACAACCTCCAAATACACTGGTTGTGACGTTTATCCCTACTAATATGACATATTCAATTCAACTCTGTAGATCAAATGGAGATCTGATAAGAAGAACGATCCCAACACAACAGACTCTCCAAACAACCACAGTAAAAGAACACTTGAAGAACAAATGATCTCGAAATTCCGGCGTGCACATACATAACAAACAAGGCATAGAGATGGAGGGATCCCACCCCAGATGTACAGTCTATCCCGAATTGCCATACAAACTACTTTTTTTTCTTAGTTTTATTATGTAAGATTGTAACTTTAAATTTTTCCTTTTTTCTAGAGGGAAAAAGTTGTTGTATTTGGTGGCGTTTGAAGATTATTTTGGAAAATACTGTAGTTTTTGTTGAATTTCGCATCTAGAAAATACAGACTGACAAAAAGATGCATAATTAGTAATAAGTGTGTGTGTGTGAGGTTTTTTTTTTCCTTTCCCATTGAGGTGATTTTAAAAGTTGACATTACCAAAAATAATTAAGTGTTTATAGTCAAAAAGCTTTGTGATCTTCTTTCAAACTTTAATTATGCCAAAAAAGACTAAGAAAATAGTTTTGTTAATGAAATTACCAACATAATCTCTCACATCAACTAGAATTAGCAAATATTCATAGCAGATAGAGTCTCAAATTTTCATATAGAATCACAAAATTATACATTCTAAATCTTTTATTATAAATTCTTTTACAATTTTTTTTTAGAGAAATGGTAACCGATGTCATTTAGAGTAAAATAATTAAAAATATAGTATTTTTTTAAAAAAATTGCAAATATGGCAATTTCTATCACTGATAGTAGGATCTCGCTGATAGAGTTTATATAGTAGTCTTTTTATAGAATTTTGTCAGTGATAATAGTCTTATCAGTGATAGAAGTCTATCAATAATAGTCATAAAGTCTATCAGTAATAGTCATAAAGTCTATGAGTGATAACACAGATTTTTTGTCATATTCAAAAGGTTTTAAACTTTGCAAAATTTGCAATTATTTGGAGCATGATTGCGGTTTGTACAACCAACCCAATTTTTTTATTAAAAAATCTAAAAAACTTTAAATGATGGATTAAAAATAAAACTTGAAAATTTTAAGCTTTCTTTGATAACTATTTGGTTTTTGGTTTTGAAAATTATAAAGTATAAACATTACTTCTAGGAAAATTGTAACTGATGTCAATTTAGAGTAAAATAATTAAAAATATAGTATTTTTTTAAAAAAAATTGCAGATATGACAATTTCTATCACTGATAGTAGTCTATCACCTCAATTTTTTTATAGAATTTTAGTCTATTAGTGATAGTCATATATCAACGATAGCTTCTGATTTTTTTTGTCATATTTGCAAAATATTTTAAATTTTGCTAAATTTGCAATTATTTTTTGGCTTCATGGTTGTTTGTGCAACCAGTCCTTACATCTATCAATGAGTTTTTTTTTTTTTTTTTTGTTATTTATCTTTTACTTGTGTATTTAAAATTCAAGATAAGTTTTAAAATTTTTAAAAATAATTATTTTTTGTTTTTGAAATTTGATTAAAAATTTTAATCTTTTCTTATCAATGATGGAAATCATTATAAAGAAATGGTGAGAAAACAAGCTAACATTTTCAAAAATAAAAAATTAAATGATTATCAAAGAGTCTTAACTTTTAAAATAAAATTTAGAAAATTCGAGACAAACTAATATAGAGAATTGCCTCCCCGTCCTTTATTTCTCTTCGTCTTTTTCTTTTTTTTGAAACATTTTTCTTGTGAGTTCAACCTAAATATTTGACATGCTTATTTCTCTTCAACCATGCGCGAGTTAGAGATTTAAATATTTGACATGCTTATTTCTCTTCGTCTTTTTCTTTTTCTTGTGAGTTCTTTTTTTTTTTTTTTTTTTTGAAACATTTTTCTTGTGAGTTCAACCGTGCGGAGTTAGAGATTTAAATATTTGACATGTAAAGCATTTATATTATGTCTTTACCAATTGAATTATGTTAAAGTTAAAATAAAATTTAGAAAATTCGAGACAAACTAATATAGAGAATTACCCCCTCGTCCTTTATTTCTCTTTGCCTTTTTTCTTTTTCTTGTGAGTTCAACGCGGGTTAGAGATTTAAATATTTGACATGTAAAGCATATATATTATGTCTTTACCAATTGAATTATGTTACGCTTGAGTTAGTCTTTAATTCATAATTTATAAGTAATGATTACGTTTTAATTTCTATGAAATTTGTAGAGGCTAGATTCAAAATAGATAATATCATGCTATTATGAAAATACGAGATTGATCGAGATCGAAAATACGTCGGTTGAGATGTGAGAGATGAAAGGAGAGGGAGCATTAAAGGCAAAGAAAGAAGGAAAATTGAGATGGGAGAGGCGCACGGGGAGGATGGGGCCTGTGGGTTTTGGTGCATCGTATTGGCATCTCTCCCTCCATAGATTTTTTATTTACGAACCAACCAATCGACAATGTGGGGACTCACCCACCCCACACCCACGACCACATTATCCCATCCCCATATTTTTTTTTTTTTTTTTTTTTTTTTTTGTTGTTGTTGTTGTTGTAGTAGTATTAAGAAATAGTAACGGCCACTCGGGCTACAGAAGAAACATTCCCCAAGAGGAAGTAGATACTAATAGGCTTGTAAGCCAATCAGAAAAGTCTTGAGTCCATAAAGTGGATTCTCTAAGAACACCACGTCTTGCTAACTCATGGGCCATAACATTATAGACCCTTGGAACGTGAGAAAACAAGATATGTTGGAATACATCTTTGAAGCGCAAAATATTAGAAATGTAGGTATGAGTTTCTTCAAGCACTGTCTCAACCCCGTTTAACATGTTAATATTAATTAGGGAGTCCGAAAGAACGACCAGTTTAAGGAAACCTATTTGTTGGGCAAGTCGAATGCCTTCAAAAATCGCACGTGCCTCTGCACAAGTCGGAGTGGCAACAGTCGTCTGAAATCCATACATAGCCGCCAGAATTCGACCATTCGAAAGCTTTAATACAGCACCAAAACTCGAAGTATTGGATGTTATGCTACAAGCGGCATCCACAAACAGCTCCACACTCCCGACAATAGGGGACTCCCTACTAATTGGGGGAGAGAGAGAGGTTGTTTGTCTAGTCGGGTAGTTAACTCTGCGAAAGTCTTCAAGGTTTTCCAAAATCCATTCACTCCTAATGGAAACGTCTGGAACCCCCTCATTATGCAAGAACTTGTTCCTGTCATTCCAAATTGCCCAAGCTCCTACACACACCAATAATCTCAATACTTTATTATGGAGCTAACATTGATTTAAAATATATTTAACTTCTACCTAATTAATAATTTTTTTAATTAATTTTGTCAAGTAATTAAATAATGTAGACATGTCATCCTATACACATCGGCACATAATGGTCTAGTCAACATTCTTAAAGTTAAGTCAGAGACCATTTAAAATCATTTTGTAAATTTGGGGACTAAAGTATATCTTTTGAAACTTCAGGGACCAAAGAGACGTCAAGCTCAAATTTGAGAGACCAAAAAGTGCATTTTGCCCCAATAAAATTCATAAACTAAATTGTTAAATTTTACGAGCGTAATTAAAATTTTACTTTAAGGAAGTGTGAAAACAAAAAAGACTCTGTGGCCCAATGGATAAGGCGCTGGTCTACGAAACCAGAGATTCTGGGTTCGATCCCCAGCAGAGTCGAATTTTTCTTTTTCAATAAAAAAAAATGTTTTTATAATTTATTCTTAATTCTCCTCTTACTCCAACCCTAATTTTCTTTGTTAGAGATTCTGGGTTCGATCCCCAGCAGAGTCTAATTTTTCTTTTTCAATAAAAAAAAATGTTTTTATAATTTATTCTTAATTCTCCTCTTACTCCAACCCTAATTTTCTTTGTTTATTTTAATGCTGTCCCCATTTTTCAAGCTTACCCCAGTTGGTCGACTCAAGACTAATTTGACTTAGTCAACTCGAGATTTCTTTTTATTGTTAATTTAATTACAAATTAACTTCTTAGACTAATTTGACTTAGTCAACTCGAGATTTCTTTTTATTGTTAATTTAATTACAAATTATCTTCTTCTAGAAAGAGTTTTATTTTATTATTATGTTATTTTATTTTTTGAAAAAATCTAGAAAGAATATAACTTAATGAGAATAATTATTCTCATGTTTTGATGGGCTGAATTAACCACAAGGTATGGTGAGTTGCATGTTGTATTTTCTTCTTTCTAATTATACCCCTAAAAAAAAAAAAAAAATTGGTTGATTGTGTATTAAGTAGTAGGAGGGATGAAATATAAATTTTCTAATTTATCGTCTCCCATTTCGTAATATAAACTACTCTCGTCATTCTACTCGTGGATGTAGTTAACACGACATTAATGAACCGCATAAACTCTGTGTCGATTCTCGCTCTTATCTTTTATTGTTCGAATTTTTTCTTAATAGAATATTTTATCATTAATAATTCTCTCTACTTGAATCGTCTTATATTTTTTTACTTATCTTTATATATATTTGTTATCCAACTAATCTTTTTTATTCAATTATATCTTATTGATTCATTGATCTCCCTCTTAAAAATTTTATTTCTACATATAGATTAATTCTTTCTATACAAATATAACATATATTCTCTATATTTTCATAATAAATGGTGTGATATTATTCACTTTCACCTAGTTCATATGAATTTTCTTTTATATGTTTTAGTCATGAATGATTAGGTGTTTTTCAATTTAGCCCTATTGTCTAAAAAAGGAATAAAAAATTTATCTCTTATGCATTAACATTTTTAAATTTAATCATTCGCCCATTGACAAATGTTAAAATAGTTGATGTAGTAAATTACCTTAAATTTAGCAGAAGAAGAAAGGTTATTAAAAAAAAATATATATATATATATATATATATATATTTTTTTTTTCAAAAAAAAAAACTAATTTTTTAAAAATTTAGAGGAGAAATTAGAAACTTTTCTCTCCTAAATAACTTTTTTCCCTCTAAATTTCCATCCATTTATTAAGTATTATGGCATATAAATTTATTATTAACTAATTTTAACATTTAATGTGATGAAAGACTAAATATGAAAAATACATAAAACATTCAAACTAAAACCTACATTTACTTTAAAAGAAATACAACACACAAAGAAATAATTAGGTAGCCCATGGATCCACATGCCCTACAAACCACAACACACATTCAAAAGTTTCAACAACAATTCAAAACCAAAATCAAAAACCTCACACGCCCACACCCAACTCCAATGGCGAATTGGTCCCACTTCACATGGCATTGCTCGTCGCTTAATATCTACGCTCCTCATTCTTCAAAATTAATCAAATTAATTGTTAGATGTATAAGTGAGAAACTCTAAAATTATTTCGAATTTGTATTCGATAGTAATAAAAAGAAAAACATGCAAATTTTTTAATCTACATTCATATTATTAAAAAGTAGTCACTGAAAGTAGCGGTCAATGTGAGCATAATTCAACTTATGCTCAACTATAAAAACATGTATTCTCGATAAGAGATTAGATGTTCGAATCCTTCACCCCATATGGATAAGATAATAATAATTAAAAAAAAAATCATTTGTTCAACTCGTGGCTTGAAATTTTGCATTGTCGGATGAAAAGAGGGAAATTTCAAAATCTAACCTAATTTTGTAAATGATTCCCTCTCATTTGCAAAAATAATTTGATTCTATATTTACCAAACATCAGTTTCATCTTAAAATCAATTGGTGATAGGAGTTCTCATCTTTTCGATGTGGGTCCTCAACAACATGCCCCCTTTTGGGTGGTGGTTCCTTGGGTCGACCATCTTAGGGTGCCCTCTTTTGGGTGGTGTCTCCTTGTGTTCACCATCTTAGGTCGAATTCTATTTTTAGACCGAATATCTGTATCTTAGGTCGGATCCCATTTTTGGACCGAATACTCGTTTGAGTTTCGTGGACTCTGATACCATATCAAACATCATGCGGTTCGATCTTAAAATTAATTGGTGATAGGAAGAGTAACCCAGTTATATTGTGAGTGAGGTCTCTTCATCTTTCTAATGTGAGATTCTCAACAATATTCGATGATTATTAGGGGTAGTCACATAAAAGTATTTACATCGGGGTTTTTTTCTTTTTGAGTATAATTTGGACATTAAACCTCGACTTCAACGAAGGTAGTATATAACAATTATTGTCGAGTTATGTTTATTTTAACTCAACATCGACGATTTTAAAGAGACAAAATACATTATAATGATGTCATTAAATAATTTATCTAATTGTAGCGGTTTGATTGAATAATTTATATCAAATCTCCATTATGGCAACCACTCAAACGCATCTTGACCATTAAATTTCTTCCATTTGGGCGGCTGTTCTTGTCCCTCCTCTGTCCCCTCTCCCTTTCCTCCCTTTGCCTCACTCTGCTCCCATTTCTACCGACAATCTCAATCCCTACCGCTTTTAATCCTCCATTTCCTCATCTCATTCTTATCTATAAAAAATACCCAACAAATTACAACTCTCACCAAAAACCAAAAGAGAGAAAGAAAAATGGAATCCAAATCCAAGGTTGCGTTTCAGAACGATCTGAATCTCGAAGCCACCGAGCTTCGTCTTGGGCTACCAGGAATCGCTGCTCAAAGAGACGATCCGGCCGAGAATTCTTCCGGATCTGGTGTTCGAACTACTAACAAGAGAAATTTTCAAAATGACTCTGCTCCTCCGGCAAAGTAAGCGGCGGCGATTCGTGAAAATTCTTGTTTGTGTTCGTTTAATTGTGTGTTTTGATTCTCAATTTGGGTTTTATGATGTGGGTTTTTCAGGGCTCAGGTTGTTGGGTGGCCACCGATTAGATCCTTTAGAAAAAATACACTTCAGCCCAAGAAAACAGAGGCGGTGACCACGGCGGCGAACACGGCGGCGGACGGCGGAGGGATTTATGTGAAAGTTAGTATGGATGGTGCTCCTTATTTGAGGAAGATTGATTTGAGTCTCTACAAAGGCTACCCTGAACTTCTTAAGGCCTTAGAAGACATGTTCAAATTCACCATCGGTAAGAAAAAAAATAAAATTACATAATATTTAATGGGTTTTTTTTTTTTTTTTTTTTTTTTTTTTTTTTTTTTGAAATTGATGTTAAAAGTTAATTAAATTTTACAGGTCAATATTCTGAGAGAGAAGGGTATAAGGGATCTGATTTTGCACCAACTTATGAAGATAAAGATGGAGATTGGATGCTTGTTGGTGATGTTCCATGGGAGTAAGTTCTAATTTTCTAATTTTCTAATTTTCTAATTTAAATAAATGTATTTAGAATTTGTATAAATATAATTTGGGAAATTATATTTATTTATTTTGGTGTTTAATTAAATGCAGAATGTTCATTTCATCTTGCAAGAGGATGAGAATAATGAAAGGATCAGAAGTTGGAGGACTTAATTGTGAAGTATGAGAAATTAATCATGGAGATTTTCTGTTTGGTTTCTCGGAAAAGAAAATCTGGTCGGTCTGGAAAATTTTCTTGGGAGTGGACGGGAAGGATTCTCGCCGGAGTAAATATTTTTTTTGTTTTTTTTTTTTTTTTTTTTTTTTTTTGGTTAGTGAAGTTTGACAAAGAGATGTGATGAAATGAAACTTCATTTTTTTGGTTAGAAGTTTTGAATTTGTGTAACAAAATTAGGGGCTTTGTGGATGATATGTTAAGATGACATTTTTGGGTTTTTTTTTTTTTTTTTTTTTTTTTTTATGGAATTTTTGAAGAATAAATTTGGTGCTGAAATGAAATTGTAATTAATGTATACTTTTATTGGAAATTGAAATTGTTCGTTTTCGAATAAAGTAATGTTTGCTTCAGAATTACGCTGTTGGTTTAAATATGATATTAATTTGTTTGAATATAACTTTTAAAAAAAAAATTGTTTGAATATATATATATATAAAATATTGGGGTGGTTGCACAAATATCAATCAGGCCCAAATTAATTGCAAATTTAGGAAACTTTAAAGTGTTTTGCAAATATGGCAAAAAAACTCGTTTCTATCACTGATAGACTTTATTATATCATTGATAGACTTTTATCAGTGATAGACTATTATCTCTGATAGACTATTATCACTGACAAAAATCTATAAAAAGCTGAGGTGATCAGCGATAGACTTCTATCAGTCATAAGATATCAGCGATAGAAATTGCTATATCCGCAAAATTTTTAAAAACATGCTATATTTGCAAACAATAAGTCTTAAATTGTCATTTACTATAATTTCCCTAAAATATTTACTTGGTTAACATTCAACTAGAATAAGCAATGATAAAACATGTTAAGATAATAACAAATCGAATATAGTTGAATAATTGACATAATATTGTGTTTTAATTAAAATATTTTTGTAAAAAAATTTAAGATTAGTTACACAAATAACAATCCGATCTAAAATAATTGTAAATTTAGCCAAGTTTAAAATCTTTTACAAATATGACAAAAAATCAGTAGTTATGACTGATAGACTTTATGACTATTCTTGATAGACTTTTATAGACTATTAACACTGACCAAATTTTATAAAAAATACTACTATCAGCGATAGACCATACTATCAGTGATAGAAATTATCATATCTATAATTTTTTTTAAAAAATGCTATATTTTTAATTATTTTACTTTAAATTGACATCCGTTACAATTTTTTAAAAATATATCCATAAAATATAACTCGTATAATTTATTATTTTTTTTATTATTTATTTGTCGAGTTCAACCTTGATAAGAATAAGAGATCAAACTCTCTTGAGATGATAATATGTTTAGTTATTTAAAAAATGAAAAATAGCCTTATGTATTTAATTATGTTTAGATTTGCGTAAATCAAGTTCTTATTCATAATATTCATAATGATATTTGATCTTATCTATTTTACTATGTTTCGAATTGTGTAAATCAAGTTTTATTCATAAGGATTTCTTTCTCTCTCTTAATTTTTTTTTTTGTTTATTTGTTAGGATCAATTATTGTAGATATAGGTGTCCATAGTATGATGTTGGAATACCTTTAATCTATTATAACCCGGCTGGTTCGATACGGGGTCTCGCTGCCATATATAAATCTTCTAATGACTTTTGTCGCCCTCTCGTCTGTAATTTTGTAATCTCTCGTATTTGTAATATAAACTCTCTCTCCATTTTCTGTTGGTGGATGTAACTAACACAACGTTAGTGAACTACGTACACTCTACTCGAAAAACGTAACATAGCTAACAATTGAGTGTTTTTTTTACCACATGCAAGGTAGATGATTCGAACCTGTGACTTTATTATCACTAGTTCATATATTATGTCAGTTGAACTATGCTTATGTTGACAAAACTATGTCGGTGGAGAATTTCAAACTTCTACCATTTTTTAGTACATTGGGGGTAAGGGATTCGAACCACAGACATTTTGGTCATCAACACATACATATGGCAGCTGAGTCATGCTCGTTTTGACAACAATAGAGCATTGATTGATATTTCATTTAATTTGTTATACATTTATGTCATGTGTGAGCTTAACATTAGGTATTTATCTCTTGTGTTCTGTCACAATTTTTTAAAAATATAAACACATTTTTCGTATTTTTACGAACTAAAGTTTGTTTGGTACACGTACAATTGTTCTTTTTTCTGAATGGATTCGATTTTGTACAATTGCTATGAAAACTACAACTTATGCAACTTTTGTGTTTGGCATGTAGCTCTTTCATTTGAAAAAACAAAACAAAAATATATAATAGAAATTAAGTTTAACTTAATATTGGTTTTTCTTGTCACAAGTTAAAAATAATACAATTTATTTGATATAATCGTGAATAAAATATAAAAGAAAAAATATATATCATTTTCATCCCTAAATTTTGAGTTTTCATTTTGTCCCTTGATTTTACCGTATTTCATTTTTATTCCTGAATTTTGGAATTCAATTTTTATTCGATTTCTAGATTTCAAAATTTTAGGCTTTCGTTTCTCAGTTTTCACTAATGCTCGTTTTTTATTCTTGAATACACATTTTTTAATTAATTTTAATAGTGACAAAAAAAAATTAGTGAAAAGTTAATCCAAACCAAAAGTGAGCTCGAGTGAAAATTAAAAAATAAAAGTATAAAATCTTAAAACCTAAAAATAGGCAACAAATAAAGACTATATTCAAAATTATATTTGAAATAAAGTGGAGTTTTTTTTTAGTAAAAATAATTAAAGTTGAGTTCACATATATATATATATATATATTAAAATGGCAATTAGTCCACAATATTGTTCTTTATGAGGGGAGTGAATATTGGAACCGAATGAGTTGGAGATATTTGATTTGATTGATTCGAGTGACCGACTTGCTTTTGAATGCAATTGATTCAACTTTTCTTCTTGTCTCCTCTTTGTTGCTGCTTTTTGGGGCCAAAACCTTTGGATTCTTTCATTTCTCTAATTTTAATTACCTTAATGTTTTCTTCTACATTGACTTACAAAATTCAATTTGAGTCTATCTTCTTTAACCTCATCTACAAACTTTAGGTCCGAGAGGAAGACTCGGATCGTTTCGAGATTCCACGGACCCATTCTATCCGGGTAAGAGCTTTCGCTAAACAACTATTTTGTTGGGCTCCCTGTTTCCGTCCAAAACAAGGTCAGCTGAATTTTCAAAGCCAAAAATCGAGGAAAAAATGGCGCTTCATTTTGAGTTGCATTCATTGCTTTGAGAAGAATAAAAGATATCGTGATGTAAGTCTCTTATCTTTTTCCCGCTCTAGATGTAGGAGTAGCACAAAACAAGTGGTTTCGGATGAAAACTCGGATTGTTGATTCATTGTCAGTTCAGACTTTGATAATCAATTAGTTTTTAATTTTTTGTTTTTTAAAATTTATGCTTGTTTTTTTTTTTTTATAATTTTTTACTATGATTTCACTTTTTTTTAGATAAACATTTAAATTTTTATCCAAATTTTAAAAATAAAACTAATTTTTTTAAAACATTTAATAACAATTTGATTTTTAATTTTGGATTTTTTAAAATTAAGCTTGTTTTTGTAACCCTAAACCCTCTGTAAATTTGGCTAAATTATACTCTCAATCTTTAATATTTTTTCAATTTTTTTTTAATAAATTTATATTCATATCTATATTTATACTATATTAAAAAAAAAAAAAAATTATTGACAAAATATATTATTACAAAAAAAATACATATTATAGTATATATAAGAATAAAATGATTTTTTTTAAAAAAAAAAAGGCTATATATATATATATATATATGTTAATTCGATTACAAACACAAAATCATCATCAAGAAAAACAAAACTAATATAAGAAAGTTTAAAATTAAGGGCTGGTTGCATGGCCATGGCTATTAGGCCCAAATTATTTGATTATAGTAAAATGTAATTATTTTTTTTTAATATAGCCCAAAAAAAAAAAAAACTTGCAAGAAAATTAGTAGAGATTTTTCTTATTCTTAAAATTAAAAACTGAACAGCAATAAAAAAAGAAACAGGGCCACTACTTGGACTTCCTATTTTGGGCCGTTAAAGTATGGATCAAGCACTTTGTTGTCGTGGGCCTATGATTCCTCTAACTCACATATAGCTCTTCCAGAATAAAATGGAATATCTATAGAAAAATAATTTTGTCTAAATGTGTGTTTAGGTGGTAACTCATAGCTATAATTTTTTTAGGAGAAAATTTGTTTGTGTTTATTGTCTATTACACCCTTCTAACATTTGGTTTGTTCAACAATATTATATTTAAAATTTATTTATTTATTTTTGCAGGATTAATTAGTTTGAATGACGTGGATCATTGCAGGTTAAAAATAAACCGTTGTTTTTTCCGTTAAGAATTGTATCCCATTATGTATCTTTTGTGTGATCGGATGGGTATATCCCACACACACGGCGGGATACCGTGGACACACTAGTGGAGGTATATAGTCATTGCGGTACACATATTTAGTGTCAGGGTTAGATCTGACGTGTGTAAGTAGGAGGTGAATTTAATTTTGTTATTTCTTTCCTAAAATTAAGGATCCACACATACACCGGTCAAAAACTAATTTATGTCCCAACAAATACCCCTACATTTAGGTAAAGTCTTACCTTTTTCAGATTTGATTCTTGAACCCTTTCTTTTTCGTTTTTCCATTTGCCACCACCATCTAGGAGAAAAAATTCGAGCATCATTTTCCGTCATTCTGCAAAAACAAAACAACCTTCAACCACACAACAACCAACAACCAACCATGTCCTCCCTTTCTATTATAGTGTTTTTTTATGGTATTTGGGACGAGATGAACCAATACAATAATTTCAAAAGTTGCACAGTTGTTGTCCCCCAAATTCAACCCTGGCGGAATTCAACCGAATCCCTTAAAAAAATTTGGAGATCAACCAAATCCCTTAAAAAAAGAATCACCCGCTATTATTTAGTTTTTTTGAAATCTTGGAGTTTTCAGTTGGTTTTAATATAAACAAATCCCTTAAAAAATTGGAGATCAACCAAATCCCTTCAAAAAAGAATCACCAGCTATTATTTAGTTTTTTTGAAATCTTGGAGTTTTCCGTTGGTTTTAATATAAACAAATCCCTTAAAGTCTTTAGTTGGTAAAACATGGATGAAGAAGAATTGCGAGAGAGAAAAATGTTTACCAACTAGGTTATGGAGAAACAAAATTGCGAGAGAGGAATGGCGAGTATAGGTCGAACGTAGCCGTCGAATGCGTCGTATTCTACTTTGAAGGATGTCGAAGTAGGTTATGGAGAAACGGAAGAACAACTGCGTTTTTGTTGCTTCTAGGGTGAACGTATGCGCCTTCTGAGTTTTGTTCGCTTCTGAGTTTTGAATATTGGAGTTCCCGATTTGGAGTTTGCCGATTCCTTTTGCGGATGATTTAATTCAAGGTAGCGTGTTCCGAATTTTCTATCTACCCCATAAAACAAATCATACCCATTCCTTGGGAAGCGATACCTTATTTAAAAAAAAAATCAATTCCCTCTTCTTAAGTTGTTGGCGTCCTTTATTACTCAGTAATGCACACAACTCCCAAACTCCTAGATTGAATTTTTTTTTAATAAGTTTCAATTTTTAATTTTATGTCTAATAATTATTTAAATTATAATTTTTTTTATCAAATAAATCTTTAAAAAAAATATATAATAAATTAAGGATCTATTAGACATCAAATTGAAAACTTGATAATCTATTTGATACATAATTGTAAGTTTAATAATGAATGAGACGCTTTTTTAAAAAATTTAAGCTAATTAAAAATAATTCTGTAAATTTATAATTTATTCAATTAAATCGACGCTCTCACTAGGATTCAAACTTGGGCAATTAGGGAAGTCAAGAGGGGCTTGCACCACTAAACCAAATGAGAATTTTAATTTAAATGGGCGCTTTATAATACTAGATTTTTAAATTTTGCAAGTTCAGGGGGGCTCGAGCCCCCCCTGGTCCCTACTTAAATTCGCCCCTGTTTACGCCCCATCTTTATTATGTGTGCACGGATGCACACACCCACACTGTTGATGGAATTTTCTACTGTTTGCAGCTGCACAAACGGCACAGGCTGCCCCCGTATTAGTCTGTGTGCAGTCATACACACACCTTCATTGCGTGGCTAGAACACTTTCAGTAGGTATACACATCCCCTAGTGGGTATTTTTTTTACTTTGTCTCTGCCCCAGTATTAGTCTGTGTGCAGTCACACACACACCTTCATTGGGTGGCTAGAACAGTTTCTGTAGGTATACACATCCCCGGTGGGTATTTTTTTTACTTTTTCTGCAGACATACACACACCGCCATTGATGGATGCAATTTGACTGTATTACTTCTTCCGGTATATAGACCCATTTATCATTTTTAAGGTTATCTAGATTATTGGGGGTGAGGTATAACCATGTATGGAAATAGGAATAAGTGTCTTTTATCATTTTTAACGTCTTCTGTCTATTTAATTAATCATCTATGTTAAATCCACGTCAAACTATGTTTTCTCTCACTTCCTAACCTTTTATATTTTAAAATATTATATTTTTAATTCTCAACATTGGGAGAAATTGACGAAGGGTAAACAAGTCCATTTGGTACTAAAATCCCCTACTAGGTTTTAGACATAATTCAAACTAAAAAAGTGATTAACCATTTTTCATGTGTAGACATTCCTCTGGTTTTCCCAATAAAATATGAGATAATAACACAAATAAACTTTTATTCATTCCTAAGTCCTGACCAATTTTAATTAATGCGGAATTGAGCGCATGACCTCTTAGCGGAGAGTACAAACTTATGTCAATTGAGCGGTTTGACATCTTAACCATATTTTTACAAGTATCTTCCATCGTTTTATTTATTATTTGTATATTTTTTGGTTATTATATGTATTTATTTTCAATTTTTGTTACCAAACTAGCCTTCATTTAATATATATATATATATATTATTTTGTTTTTATTTTTTAATATTAATATTCCATTTTGTAGTTATGATATTTATAAGTCACCATTAATGTCATTATTTTATTTATGACATTAGTATATATATTTTTTTCTTTTATTTTTAAAATATATTTTTTTAACATAAACGTGATTTCCTTCCTCCATCACCGCCACAACGTCGTCAGTCTCTAACCATAGTTGACGATCCATTTTCCCTATCATTCTTTACACCTTGCCGCTCCAACGCTTTTGAAAAGAAACATGATTTCCTTCATCCATGTTTTTGTTCATATATATATATATATATATACCCTATTATATTCAACAAACAAAGTTTCAATTTTTGTTTTAAAACCTACAAAATCATTTGTATATTCTGAAAACACTATCAATGTTTATATAAAAAAAAAATACCATGATATCTACCTTATTTATGAATCCTGATATATACCCTATTAAATACCATGATAAATCATATTAGTTTTTTTTCATATCTTGATACATACCCGGCTACATACCATGTTATACCCTGATATATACTTTGTACATTCAATAATAAAACAAACTGGTGGCAAACGACGATGTAAATAGAAAAGGCGGCGAAAATGGATCGAAGATAACGATGCTCAAAACTGACGACGCAATCCCGTTGAAAACCCTAACCCGATGGCGACAAAAATAGATCGTAGACAATGCTCAAAACTGACTGGCGAGGAGGAGTAAGAAGCAACGGAATAATCACGTTAAAAGCCCTAACCCGCTGACGGTGAAAACAGACTAGAGACGACAATGCTCAAAACTGACCGGAGAGGAAGAGTAAGAAGCAACAAAAAAAATCCCTAATCAGACGGCGTTGAAAAAGGACCAGAGACATTTGAAGTCTTGTCTATGGCGATGCTGAGATTTGAGAAGAGGAAGAATGGAAATCCATGACCAAGAGAAATCGTTTTTGGAAAGAATAAGATCTTTGGTATTCAAAAGGAGTGTAAGAAAATCGATCAAATCAGTAATTAAAATTGGTTTTTTTTTATATTTTTTTTTTAAGAAAAACGTAAAATGACTTACATTAGAGTTAGAAAGCTAAATCTACGTATTGTTCAATTTTATAATTTTGGACCGACCCAAATATAATAAAAACTTATATTTTTTATTTTTGCAAATATATAAAAACTTATATTATACCTTTGTGATATGATATCGTATAAGATCATTTATGATTCAAACTCCATAAAATATTTGTGTAACTAAATAAATTGTCAAATTTAAATGATTGTTTTCAAATATAGTTAAAATATATATATATATATAGAGGGCTGATTGCACAAATAGCAATCAGGCCCAAACTAATTGCAAATTTAGCAAATTTTAAAATGTTTTGCAAATATGGCAAAAAAATCCGTTTCTATCACTGATAGACTTTATTATATCACTGATAGACTTCTATTAGTGATAGACTATTATCTCTGATAGACTATTATCACTGACAAAAATCTATAAAAAGCTGAGGTGATCAGCGATAGACTTCTATCAGTCATAAGATATCAGCGATAGAAATTGCTATATTCGCAAATTTTTTAAAAACATGCTATATTTGCAAATAATAAGTCTTAAATTGCTATTTACTACAATTTCCCTATATATATATATATATATATTTTTTATCGAATGACTAAATGAAATATTTGAATATTAATTAGAATTTATTAGATGACTAAAATACCCAGCAATCCAGCCGATCAAGATCTTACAAGTATGGAGTAATTAAAACAAAACTCAAATTCAAATAAAAAATAACTAAAATCTCATAGCATAATTGGACAACCAAAAAATAGAATTACAGGAGAATTAAAAACCTGTTTAATTAATTAGTGAAAATGATAACACCAATTACTTGATCCAAAAAAAAAAAAAAAAAAAAAAACTTGTAATCCTAATTTCAGGCATTAGCGAGCAATTTAAAATACTTCATGGGTTGGAAATCTCTCCACCTTAACAAAAATTTAGAAAAAAAAACTTGTAATTAGGGATTAGCCAGCAATTGAAAATACTTCCTGGGATGGAAATTTCTCAACCTAACATATTTCACTTATGTATCCATTTTTTTTTTTTTTTTTAAGATTTGTTCATTTATGTATCCACTCACTTCAATGTTAAAATAAGGTTAAATTATAGAAAACTCGTTAAACATGTGTATCGTTTCAATAATATTCCTGAATTTTAAAAATTTAAAAAACATAAAAAAAAAATACTTTTACGGTTAAATTTTGGATGAAAAACGTTAAAATTTCATTAATACTTCCGACATTTCAAAAACATTCAAAATACTTTTACTGCAAAAAAAAAAAATGTTTCTTCTTCTTTTTCTTCATCTTTCTACAAATTCTCCCTCCATGTAAATTAATGAGAAGTCTTGAGTCAAAGCGGCTCCAGAATGACTTTTACTTCATTCTTGATTTTTTTATATTTTTTTTGCAAAGATATTTTAATTAATGTGAAGATTGAACTTATGACTTCTTAGTCACAAACACAATCATATGTCAATTGAGCTATGATGCATGTTGACAAAAGTACTTTAATTAAAAATGTTAGTTCTACAGGAATCGAACTGCATTCTTAATTTAAAACTTTTTTACTTCATTCTTGAATTATTCATGTCCTTGACTTGATTTTGTTAATAACATTTTCACTATATTTCCTCATCAGCTACTACCCATGAGCTTTACCTAAATTCATTTTAGGGGAAATAAATGAAAATATTAACATACGTTGGTTCTAACCACTTCTTAAATATTAAAAAAAAAAACATGCATCAACTTTTGATTAATTAATCTTGTAAACTGGATTAAACCTGCCTTCTTTTCTTCAAACTTATTAGCATTTGAAAGGTTGTAGTAACAATTAGACCAAATAAGCTCCAAAATCCAAAATTCATTATCAATAACCATCCCTCCAAAAAAAAAACACTCCTCCATTCCTTCACCAATCATTCATCGTGATTAAAAACTACATTAATCTTTCGTTTTTTTCTTACTATCTTCTTTTACACTTTTAAAAAAAAAAAAAAAAACCGATTTCAAACTTCTATTTTCATATGGTGTTCTGTTGCGCATATAGCCTTTATAAGCAAAATTTCGCATCAATTTTCATGGATGAAGAATTCGCAGAGTAGAGGAAGAAGAAGAATAAACATTTCTAATAAAAATAGTTTTAAAAATTGTTGAAAGGTTAAAGATATCAATGAAACTTTAATGTTTTCCATTCAAAATTTAACAATAGTGATATTTTTTAACGTTTTTAAAAATCATGTATATTTTTTAACGTTTTTAAAAATCATGTATATTTTTAAACTTTTTAAAGTTTAGGGATATTATTGAAACTAAACCATAGTTCACAGATATTTTTTTATAATTTAGTTTTAAAATAAATCATAATCTACTTTATAAATTCAAGTTGTTTTAAAACTCATAAAAGTTCAGCAACTTCAAATCGAGAATAGAGATCAATGTAGATTATGTTAAAGTGAGTCTAACTCAACTAATAAAGTATATGTCCTCAACCCACCAGTATAATATTCGAATCTTTATGTTGAGCTAATCACAAGGGTGTGTTTGGTTTAGATTCCTAAGTGTTTAATTTTTGCAAAAAGTCATTTTGAAATAAATTGAAGTGTTTGGCAACCATCCAAAATGAATTTTTGGAGAATGAGTTTTTGAAATAATGCATTTTGGATGAAACACTTGATATTAACTTTTGAAAAAAATGTTTTTGAGTGTTTATTTGAAAAACGTACTTAATTCTCATCTTGTATTCAAATTACTAAAATACCCTCACACTCCTCTTTTAAATTTTCTCCACCAACCAACCTCCTTCAACCACCGCCTCCAAACTCCGACCACCACCGTTCAACTCCGGCCACCCGTCGCAGGCCACCGCCTCCCACTCCGGCCATCCGTCGCCCCGCTCGGACCGCCCGACCCCGGCAACAACCGCTGCCACCCGACCCTGACCACCGTCGCTGCCACCCGACCCCGACCACCGCCGCCTCCACCCGACCCCAACCACCTCCGCCGCCACCCGACCCCCGGCCACCGCCGCCGCGACCCGACCCCTCGCCACCGCCGCCGCCACCCAACCCCCGACCACCGCCGCTGCCACCCGACCCCCGACCACCGCCGCCGCCACTCGACCCCCCGCCACCGCCCGACCCCCGACCAGCGCCGCCGCCACCCGACCCCCCACCACCGCCCGACCCCCGACCACCGCCGCCGCCACCCGACCCCCCGCCGCCGCCCGACCCCCGACCACCGCCGCCGCCGCCCGACCCCCGACCACCGCCGCCGCCGCCCGACCCCCGACCACCGCCGCCGCCGCCCGACCCCCGACCACCGCCGCCGCCGCCCGACCCCCGACCACCGCCGCCGCCGCCCGACCCCCGACCACCGCCGCCGCCACCCGACCCCCTGCCACCGCCACCGCCGCCCGAACCCCGGCCACTGCCGTTGCCACCCGACCCCGACCCCAGCCACCCAACCCCAACCCTACCACCGCTGGCCAGGACCCGACCATCGCCGACCTAGACCCCGACCACCCGACCCCGACCCTAACACCGACCCCGGCCACCGCTGCCCTAGCCCGGCCACCCGACCCCCGCCGCCCGACCCCGGCCACCGCCGCCGCCCGACCCCGAACCCCGGCCACCGCCGCCGCCGCCTGACCCCGAACCCCGACCACCGCCGCCGCCGCCCGAACCCCGGCCACCGCCCGAACCCCGGCCACCGCCGCCGCCGCCCGAACCCCAGCCACCGCCACCGCCCCCCAAACCCCGGCCACCGCCGCCGCCACCCGACCCCGACCCCCGCCGCCCCAGCCACCCAACCCCAACCCGGCCACCGCCGCCGCCACCCTACCCCGACCCCCGCCGCCCCAGCCACCCAACCCCAACCCTACCACCGCTGGCCAGGACCCGACCACCGTCGACCCGACCATCGCCAACCTAGACCCCGACCACCCGACCCCGACCCTAACACCGACCCCGGCCACCCGACCCCGACCCCCGCCGCCCCAGCCACCTGACCCCGACCCTACCACCGCCGACCCGACCACCCGAGCCGGACCCCGACCGCTCGACCCCAAAATCGACCCCGACCCCGACCCCGACAACGACCTTGACACCGACCCCGGCCACCCGACCTCGACCCTAGCCCTGGCTTCCCAACCCCGTCCCTAACTCCGGCTGTCCGAACTCGACCCCGACCCCGACCCCGACCGCCCGACCCTGACCTTGACTCCGACCCTAACCGCCAGACCCCGACCCCGACCGCCAAACCCCGACCATCAACAATAGTAAACCCTAAACTCTAAACGGCAAATATAAATTTAAACTTATTAATTCATATTGTTTATTAATAATTGTCCTTATAGTAATTTGACATTAAGAGAAACACTTTTAGTGTAGAACAAACAAAACACACTTGTAGATAAAAACACTTTTGATAAAATGTAACCAAACACATACATTTCTAGAAAAAATGTTTTTAAAAAAATGCATTCTTTGAAAAACATTTTTTTAGTAGTCAATCCAAACACACCCTAAATCACCTCTCCTAAAAAAAAAAAAAAAAAAAAAAAAAAAAAAAAAAAACCACCTAAATATGTGGTACCCATTTTCCATTAAAAATGAACTTTGGCTATTTTTGAGAATGAGGTTGTATTTGTGCCCATTTGGTACAATATCCCTAAAATATCATCATTATTTTTTAGTTAAAAAAAATAATAATAATAATAAAAAAAAATCTTAATTATACTCGAAATTTTAAAAAAATTAATTTTAATCCTTTAAGTTTTTTTTGCCCTAAAATTCATGAACGAAAAAATTTATATTTGTTCACGCACGAAAAAGAAAAATTAAGTTTCATTTTTCTAAAAGTTTGTGTATATTTTTATGAACAAATTTACTCTTATCAAGATTAGTTAATTTTATCAAATCAGAGTGGCGCAGCGGAAGCGTGGTGGGCCCATAACTCACAGGTCCTAGGATCGAAACCTAGTTCTGATAATCCCATCTATTCTAATTTAGAAATATTTTTGATAATTGAGTACAAATAAATATATTAATTAAAAAATAATTTTATATCTATAACTGCTAGTGGAATCTTAATCCAAATGGCCTTTGCAGGCATCACTTCCATCGGTCGCATCCACTTCCTTCGTCTTCCAGTCTTCGCCATTGCTGCTGCTACTGCTTCTCCTTCCCAGAGCTCTCAATTTCTTTCAGCAACCTGCCTCTCGTAAGCTCTCTCTCTCTCTCTCTCTCTGTTTTTCATTTCTTATCGTTAATCTGTTTTTTGCTATTCAACTCTTCAGAGCTTCTCCTTTAATTCGTTTGTGTAATGCTTTAGCTCTCTTTATTACAATTTTCAATCCACATCAATCAACGACAAGAAGTAACTAACATAAATTTCGTTGATATTAAGTTCTGATTACTGCTCTCTTTGGTGTAGTTTTGATGAATTTGCTTTGCAATTCCACTTTGATTCATCAGTTTTTATCGAATGCAATGAAATGAATGTGCGTAATTATATGTCAGATTCTAATCATATGGATGGGAAAATAAAGATTGAAAACGGATATGTCTGTTGTATAGAATCTTTTTTTTTAGTTCAACAATTGCGGGTATCGAACCTCCAACCTTTGAAAGCAGTACATGTGAATTATCATTGAGCTATAAAATTATGGTTAACCGATCGTTTTGTTGCTGTTGGAGAAAGTTTTTTTTTTTTTTAACACGCTTCCTTAGGATGGAGAAGCAATGGATGTGCACTCTTCCCGTGAGATTAGTCGTGTTGCGCGTGAGCTGACCCGGACACTGACGGATATAAAGAAAAAAAAAGAAAAAAAAAGAAAAAAAAAAGAAAAAGAAAAAGAAAAAAAGGATGTGCACTCGGAGCCTGATTTTGAGGTTATTGAGCAAATTCTGATGTAGGTTGGGAAGATGATGAATGGTAGCTATCAGAATTATCATAAATGGCTCTTTACTAATTACAAGTAAAAATGATAATCTAATTCAGTTTGGTTAGAGCATTGGTGGAATTTTTAAGATTGTGAGTTGTGGTTCTTTTGAGGAGGAGGTTCACATGGTTTTCTTTTGGTGAGGAAGGAGTTTGATTGGGCTTGGAGGTATAAGCTTTGACACCATGCCAAGTTTTAACAAATTTACTGAGCGATTCTACTTCTTTCGATCATTTGTTTTTGTAAAATGCATGTATAACTCACTAATTGATGGACATGTAGGGCAGAGAAAGAAACAAATAGGGTGTGCAAATTTTTATAGAATATGAAAATTTGGCAAACCTGTGATTCGTGTGTCTATGTTGATTGCTTTATTATTTCCTTTAACATTGTCATCATTCTTTGCCCTATTAATGTTGCAGAAGAAAACTGTCAACTTCCTTGGCCATGGATGGTTCAAAGATTAGTGCCGTCGTTGAGGAGTTCCCATCTGGGATTGATCCAACAACTGAGGAAGAATATGCCGAACAGTCCAAATTACTTCAAGAATTCACAAAAATTCCTAACATTGATAGGGCATGGACGTTTAAATCTGATAGTGGTATGATCGCTGTTGTTTATGCTAGTGCATTTACCACTCGTGTGTGGCTGTGCGAATTGTCATAAAGTTATTTTCCTGGCGATGTTAATTCTATTCCTATTGACATTTTTCATAGGAGACTCTGTGGCAACGTTTTCAATTAGCCAAACAAATCTTCTAGCAAATAAGAGGAGAAAATATACTTTGTCAGCTCACATTTCCAAGGGAAAAGGTGACAATTCAGCAAACTTTAAATGGACGCCATTTCCTGTTGAAATGATTGGGGTCTCTACAATAGTGCCATCGCCATCAGGCTCAAAATTTCTTGCCGTTCGTAATCCTGAAAACGATTCTCCAGTTCAATTGGAAATTTGGAGTGCAGGTCAACTCGAAAAGGAGTTTCATATCCCCCAATCTATTCATGGCTCAATATATACTGATGGATGGTAAAGACTCAATTGTACGAACTTTTTACTGTGAATTTTATGTTAAATCAATGTTCACTTTGTAATTATCATTTTGAGATTCTTGTCTCTAAAATGATATTCTTTATTTGTACCTCCTTGGATAGAAGTTATTCATCAAGGTGTACTAATTTTATTGGTGAGTGGTTTTATTGCATCTGTAATAACAGAAGTAGCAATAATTGAGGCATAATGGTATATGGTTTGTTTCTTTTGGTAAATAGTTTATAACTCTACATCATCGACTATAAGATTCAAATTTCTATTTCTTTCTATATTATAGGTTTGAGGGAATCTCTTGGAACTCAAATGAAACTTACATTGCTTATGTTGCGGAGGAACCTTCTCCCTCAAAACCAACTTTTACTGTTTTTGGATTTCAAAAAGGTGGCTCAACAAGTAAGGATTCTACCAACTGGAAAGGTCAAGGGGATTTTAAGGAAGAATGGGGGGAAGCTTATGCAGGTAAAAGGCAGCCTGCTCTCTTCGTCGTCAATATTGACAGGTGTGGTTCAATTGTTACCTGTATTAATATTGACAAAATACGGTACATTTTTTAGATTTTGAAAACTTTGTTGAGAATTCCTATTTGGTTTCTCTTTAACAGCGGAGAGGTAAGGCATGTGAAAATAAGCGAGCATTCTTTGAGTGTGGGTCAAGTCGTATGGGCTCCATCTATTGGCGAGCATCAATATTTGGTTTTTGTTGGGTGGTCATCAAAGCCTAGAAAACTTGGTATTAAGTACTGCTATAATCGACCTTGTGCATTATATGCAGTTAAGGCTCCGGATTATGGATCAGAAGTCAATGAACATAAACTCAAGTGCGTATACTTTTTCTTTTCTCTTTGATGATGAATTTTTACTAATACAATTTCATTCTGAACATTCTAAATTTCTTTCAATATTTTCTAGAGATGAATCAAAGGAGGATTTTCCCTTCTATCATCTAACTCAGAACATAAGTAGTGCATTCTTTCCTCGGTTCAGGTACGTCTTTATCTCATTTACCTTATGGTGTTCGTTTGCCTAAAATTGTTTTACTTTTTCATCTTTTCTTCTAGCATTCACATTCAATACAGTACCTTATAACTTTAACTCCTGTAAATTCTTTATCAATTTTGGATGATAAATATAAGTGGCTACAGTCTACTTTGATACATATGATGAGGGGAGGCTAAAATCCTACCCTATTTCTGTTCAATTGTTTGCATGTGTTTCTAGTTCTAGACCTCTTTACATAAACACTAAAGAGCAGCATTACACAACGTTTTTGTTTTGTGATTTTAAAAATTGTATTTGACACATTAGGGAAACTCAAGCGTGTTTTAACAGATAAATAACAGATCAAGGCTGATAAGTTTGCTCTTCTACATCACAACTTGGAGTACCGTTTTTATGGTCCTTGTATGTCATTTAATCTTTATAATTACATCTATATTGTTGCTTTAGAAGGCATTTCATGTTTTAAGAATCAATTTAGATCATTTTATCTGATGTGTATATACTTCTCATTGATCACTTTTTGCAAATTATTCTTATCGGTCATCAATTAACATGCAACCTCAATTCTACTGGCATGTCTATGCAATAACGCATAAGATGAGCAACAACATTGGAACTGATTGTTATGAATGATAATGTTTTCCAGCCCAGATGGGAAGTTCCTTGTATTTTTATCCGCACACTCCTCTGTGAACACTGGCGCCCATTCTGCAACAAATTCTTTTCACAGAATCAACTGGCCTACAGATGGAAAACTTAGTTTTAGTGAAACTATTGTTGATGTGGTGAGGTTTTGGTTTTGCATGTCTTTTCATTTTTAAAATATAAAAATAATGTTTAACGTGAAAATCTGTTGGCTGATTGATTTCTTTTCAACTAGTTTCTTTTGTGTGATGGTGTAACTGTACATGTTACAAATAATAGGGCATGTGTCAAATAGGCGTCGAACACACGCAAGCATCTTGAGAATGAAATACATATGAATTATTCTTAATTTTCCATTTTTTTGTTAAGACGTTCAATCATTTAGAAAATTGATATGTTGGTTTGACACTATCTAGAATACTTTGACATAAAACCTTGTATATGTAAGTGTAAGCATCATGCCAACTTGAGCACAACTCAACTGGTTAAGGCATATATCTCCGACCAAAATGTTAGAGGTTCAAATTCCCACCTACACATGTTGTTGGACTCAAGTGCTTAAGCATCATGAACTAAAACAATTTTTTGGCATGAAAAAGGAGAATCATTAAAATGTATAAAAATAATGTCTTTAAAAAATTTATATTCTAATAAACATGTCTTAGCCATGTCTGTGTTCTAGATTTTTAGAAATGAATGCCTCTCTGTGTCCGTGCTTCTTAAAGAAGAGACATTGCATTGATGTTCAATTAGATGATGTTTTAATTACTCATTAAGATGTGCTTTGAAGTTATCTTGTTTATATACTGGTTATTTTTCTTCAAATTCCCATATGCCTGTCTTAACATTTTTATTTTTTTGTAAATTACTTTTGAAGGTTCCTGTGGTGCACTGGGCCAAGGACGACCTCTTTCCTGGCCTCTATTCACATGGTTTCCTGGCTAATCCATGGCTTTCTGATGGACGCACTGTTATTATATCGTCCATATGGCATAGCAATGATGCAATACTTTCTATAGATACTTTAAGGCAATTTTAATATTTCTAAAAAACAATTATGTTTAATTCTGCGCTAAACTTTGAGCTCCAATTTGTATTATCTGATGACCTTTTGTTTATTGAACATTTAACAGTGGTGAAGTATCACGCATCAGTCCTGCCAACTCAAACTTTTCTTGGAATGTTCTTGCTCTAGATGGAGACAACGTTGTTGCTGGTAATGTGGAAATGAGATCTTTACTGATAAGCTTGCTCACTGGAACCGATTTTTAACATTTTTTTTCTTTTGTAAGTTCCCATCTGCAGTTTCTAGCAGTCCAGTAGATATTCCTCAACTCAAGTATGGTTGTCTTATTGAGAAAGAAACTAAGAATGCTGCATGGAGTTGGTTGGATGTATCAAGTCCCGTCTTTAAATGCTCTGCGAAGGTTGTTATTTTCTTTCTTAATGTAGATACCCTAAAGCTTATCCCAAAAGTTTCGTGATTAAGTAAACTGACACTTAATTTAATGATACAGGTTAAAACTCTACTCTCATCTCTCCAGTTCAGTATAATGAAGATTCCAGTCAAGGATGTTTCCGATTGCCTGACAAAAGGTACTGTACAAATGATTAATTTACATTTTTATTTACAATGTGCAGATTTGATTCAGACCAAATGTTGCATTTTTTTTTTTTTTGATAAGGTACCGAGCTTTAATTGAGAAAAAAATGAAAGAATCAAGGGCACTCAAAAGAAAATGAGTCCAATCAAGTAATAAAAGACCTATAGGATAATTGCAAAAAAGCTGCGTCACCGACGCCCATAAAGAAACTTGAAATCTGATGAGGGACCAAATGACACTAGGCTCCTTCTCCGGACCTCTAAAGGTCCTATTGTTTCTTTCCCTCCATAAGACCGCGCAGATCCCAGACTGCCACAAAAACTTTCCTTTCTCCCGAAAAGGTGGATAGAGAAGGAACTCCTCGATCATCTCTCTAAGTCGCCTGTGCCTAGCAAATTGAACATCAAACACCTCAAATAAGAGGTTCCACACGTCCCGAGTGAACTTGCAGCTCCACAACAAATGATCCAGGTCTTTCTCCGCCCTTCGATAAAGAATACAACAGAAAGGACCAACCAAAGTAAAACTCTTTCTCAATAGACGATCTAGAGTGTTAACTCTTCCATGAATGACCATCCACACAAAAAAATGGATCTTTTTTAGAACTTTCACCTTCCAAAGAGAAGAAAAAACCGAGTCACTAACCGGGTAAGGATTAAGTAAGCTCTGAAAGAATGAGCTGAACGAGAACCCTCAGTGGGGTTAGGAGTCCAAAGACGAACATCCTTTCTACCCGGGCTAAGAACATGCCCCCCAATAAGAGACAAAAGAGCCATAATATCCCAGTTAAATCCCGACGAAAACCAAAGGAGAAAAGGAGAACTCCCAGACTGATTAAAATTATTAGCGACATAATGATTTTCAGGGCAGACAAATGATATAACCTAAGGAACTGAGAGCAGAGGGGACTATCCCCCACCCACTTATTCTCCCAAAAAAAGTACCCTTCACATCCCCCACAGAGAATCTAATCAAACTAGGAAAGGAGGAAAACTCGCAAGAGATATCCTTCCAAGGATTTCTGAAAGTGCTTTTGACCTTACCCGACAACCACTCGAACGGATGTGGGCCGTATTTAATCGCAATGACCTTGTGCCACAGGGTACTAGTCTCGAGGGGAAACCACCAAAGCCTTTTTGCAAGCAGAGTTTGGTTACGGACTCTTAGATTACCTAACTCAAGACCCCCCAGGTTCATGAGATTACCCACCACCTCCCAATTCACCAAGTGAACACCTTTCCCCTCCTTAACTTCTTCCCAAAGAAAATCTCTCATGAGTTTTTCTAATGTCTAATACACTGAACAAGGGGCTCTATAGATGAAAAAAAGTACGTGGGTATCCCACTTAAAACTGCTCGGATCAGTGTTGTTATAATATATGGAAAGTATATTATTCATTGTATTGAGAGAGAATTACATTGAGATATATATAGAGATTGCTATGACGAATAAGGAAAGAACAAATACAAATAAGGATAGAATAACCAATAACAAATAAGGAAAGAATAATCCCTAAACTAAACCCTAAATCCTAACACCCTCCCTCAAACTCAAGATGGTAGTTGAGAAACCAAATTGAGTTTGTTAGATAATTTTGGACGAACAAATGCAGATTTGAATCTTCACGAGGGAGAGTTTGCGCGAACATGCGGAGGCAGATGCACAACGAACATAGTAAACCAAAATAAACCGAACCGAATCAGAGTAAACTGAATAAGATTGAACGAAACCAAACCGGATTGAACCGGGGTTGAAACGAAACCAAACCGGATTGAACCGAGGTTGAAACGAAACCAAACCGGATTGAACCGGGGTTGAAACGAAACCAAACCGGATTGAACCGGGGTTGAAACGAAACCGGACTGAACCGGACTGAAACAAAACTGAATCGGGGTTGAACCGATTTGAACCAGAATCGAACCGGGGTTGAACCGATTTGAACCAAAACCGAACATTGAACTGAAATAAACCGAGACCAAAATAAGTCTTTTATTCAATCGAAGGAAGAGGTGCCAGATGGAGGAGGACTGCGGCAACAAATCTGAAGGAAGAGAGGAAGAGCTCTTTGGTGGCGGCGACATGCGGAGGAAACGGTGGCGGCGGGGGCAGACGAAGACAAGCAGTGGCGGCAGACGGAGACAAACAGTGGCGGCGACATGCGGAAGAAACAACGACGGCGGAAGACGGAGACGGGCAAAGGCGGCGGCGACATTGTGCGTGAGGGAGGAGAATGAAAAAAGAAACCAAATGAGACATCTAGGGTTTCTTCAACGAACAAAATTAGATGAACAAAATTGGAGATTAATGAAATTGGGCGAGGGGCGACGGCCGCCAAGCGCAAGCCGCCGCCCTTAGGGTTTTTTGATTTCTAGGGTTTTTGGAGGAGCTCTGATACCATGTTATAATATATGGAAAGTATATTATTCATTGTATTGAGAGAGAATTACATTGAGATATATATAGAGATTGCTATGACGAATAAGGAAAGAACAAATACAAATAAGGATAGAATAACCAATAACAAATAAGGAAAGAATAATCCCTAAACTAAACCCTAAATCCTAACAAGTGTCAACCTCCCTCCCTTCGAGAAAAAACTTATCTTCCAAGACGACAGTCTGTTACGCACTTTTCCCACCACATGATCCCAAAAGGTAATGAATTTCGGGTTATGGCCCAGAGGTAAAGACGGGAATGAGCCAATCTCGCACCCCACTAGGCCCGCCCATCTAGCCAATTTATCAGGCTCACAGTTTAACCCCAATAACTGACATTTGCCCCTATTAATATTCAACCCAGACATGGCTTCGAAAAAAGCCAAGATGTTGTTCAAAATAAGAAAAGATTCCTCTTTTCCAGAACAAAAGAAAAACATGTCATCAGGAAATTGGAGATGAGACAAGGGAACCCTGTTGTTGCCCACCTCAAAGCCCTCTAAGATTCTGCCATCCACACCTCTAGAGACAATTCTACTTAGAGTATCCACCACTAGCAGGAAAAGGAACGGGGAGAGGGGGTTCCCCTGCCGCAACCCCTTTGTGGCAGAGATCCGACCTCTCGGTTTCCCTTTGACAAGAATCGAGTACTTGACCGACCTTGTGCAAGTCCAAATCCAAGATCTCCATTTAAACCCAAAGCCTTTCTTCTCAAGGACCTTATCTAGGAAGTTCCAATCTACATGGTCATAGGCATTTTTTAAATAATATTGAAGATGACTCCTTCTTTCGCAAGGCACGGTACTCCTCAATGGCCTCGTTAGCCACAAGGGCTTGATCTAGGATTTGCCTACCCGCAATAAAGGCTCCTTGGATCTCCGAGATCGTCAAAGGGTGAACCTTTTTCATTCTATTGACCAGAACCTTAGCAATTATCTTATAAGCACTCATGATTAGGGTAATGGTCTGAAATCCTTGACTCGGTTTGCCTTATCCTTTTTGGGAATAAGGCAAACAAAGGTTTCGTTCAAGGACCTATCAAGAACTCCTCTTTAGAAGAACTCCTTAAACACCCGCTCGAGATCTTTTTTTATGCCCTCCCAATTATCCTGATAGAAGGCCATAGAAAATCTGTCGGGACCAGGGGCTTTATTCCTATCGCACTCAAAGACCACCTTTTTAATTTCCTCGAGCGTGAAAGGGGCCACCAGCTGAAGCTGCTCTCTTTCGGAAATGGGAGACCACTCCACTCCTTCCACAAAAGGCTTGGGATCAACCGACGGGGCATAAAGGTTTGAAAAGAAAGAGATAATTTCATTCTCGATCTCCTCCTCTTCTCTCAACAATACCCTCCTATCATTTTCGAGCGACCCAATAATATTTTTGCTTCTCCTCCCATTAGCAACCCTGTGGGAGAAAGCCGAATTACAGTCTCCATCCTTTGCCTATCTCACTTTGACCTTTTGTCTCCAACTAGTAGTTTCCTTCCTAACGAGGTCCGCAAATTCCAACTTCAAAGCAAGGCGTTCTTCTTTTAAAGACTCGACCAAATGATCCGCCTCTTCGATCTCATCCAAAATTCTAATAATTTCCATAACCCCCTGCTTCTTGTTTCGAATATCCCCGAAAACCTCCTTATTCCAGGACTTTAGCACCATCTTAACATTACAGTGCTTTTGGTTATAAGAAGATTTGTATTGTGTAATCAGTTATCTATGCTGTGAGGACTATAGAAGAAACTTCCTTCTCTGCTGGAAGTAAACACAAAATAGTCCCTTCCCCATTATTTCTTATAATCAAAATTGTTGCTGTGCTAATTGTGCAACTGAACTGAACTTCATTGTTTTTTTTCCCTTCTTTTAAATTTAGAAGATAATAATCTTTTACTGTTTAGTGAAAAAAAAACTCTTTTACCGTCCAACTTCACAAATAAATTTCTGTCATACAAGGGCAAGGAGCTAGCTAGCTAATCCAATTTTCTTGAAGGATTTAGATGCGAGATAACACGTTTCAGTCAACTTTTTTGATGCAATGAATCATATTATATTTGGCGACCTTCCTTGTTGGTTCCTTTTGTCAATTTTTATCATCAAACATGGGGCATTTTTGAGTTTATAAAATGAAAATGAAAATGAAAACATGTGAGTTGTGTTTCTTCTAGTTCAGTTCATTTAGTAAACTTTCTTTTCTTATAGTACTGAATAATTAAATCATTTCAGGTGCTAGTGAACCTTTTGAAGCTATCTTTGTGTCTTCGAAGTCCGTCAAAGGTAATGAGTTGAATCCAGTTATTGTTACCCTTCACGGCGGTCCACATTCTACGTCAATATCAAGCTTCACGAAGTCCTTGGCATTTCTCTCTTCAATAGGATTCAACTTTTTGGTTGTGAACTATAGGTAGGATTATTTTCTTCCCTCCAATCTTAATAAGGGTTGAATTGTACCTGGAAATTTTTGCAATAGAAGTTGGGTCAAATTAATCATCTTTGAGTTGATGATATATATATAATAAGCCTATATATTTCAACTGGGGCCCTTCTCTCAAGTTTATATACTAGAGTCGTCTTTATTATTCAAAACCTCATATAAGCATTACTCCTATCTTTTGAGACAAAAATGATTGATTAGGTTTAATTACTGCACATCAAATGTTTGACTGACTTATTTTAGAGCCACATTTGAAAAAGTCATTTGTTTGTAAAGTGATATCGAGGGGAATGGGAAATTATGTTCTATAAATCAGATATAGTGTCACTACATAAAGAGCATTCTTTCCTTTATTTGGCTTCTTTGATATGGTATCTCAGAGGTTCATTGGGGTTTGGTGAGGACGCATTGCAATCTCTTCCTGGAAAAATTGGGTCCCAGGTACTAGTTTTAATGAATTTAGGTTTTCAATCTTTTTTTTTTTTGAGAATTTCCATTTTACTGCCATCACGATGACCGTTTTTCTCAGAATGTCACTGGATAGAATATTTTATTGATCTTTTATGTATTTTTTTCTCAGGACGTCAATGATGTACTTACCGCATTAGATCACATTATTGACAAGGGACTTGCCGATCCATCTAAAGTTGCAGTTCTTGGTGGTTCTCATGGAGGCTTTTTGACAACTCATTTGATTGGCCAGGTTGACACCACTTTTTTAATTCTCATTTTCTGAAATTAAATCCCATGATTGATGGTTCTATATGGAATTTTGATTCTGCGTGATTAATAAACGATTTTGCATAAAAAGCATTTGATGACAAGTTTAATACTTGGATCCAAGGCTGTATTCGGGATCCAAAGTTTTCAGTTTTTATTAATGGAAGGCCGCACGGCAGAATTCTGGCTTCTCGTGGACTAAGGCAAGGGGACCCTCTTTCTCCTTTCCTTTTTCTACTATTAAGTGAAGTGCTAAGTGCCCTCATTGATATGGTTTATGCTAAAGGAGCTTTTGAAGGATTTGTAGTTGGCCAAGACAAAGTACATGTTCCAATCCTTCAATTCGCTGATGACACTTTTGTTTTGCAAGTTTGAGGATGGTATGTTTGAAACTTTAATCCAGACAGTAGAATTTTTTGAATGGTGCTCGGGTTTGAAAGTAAATTGGGAGAAATCTTCTATCAGTGGCATAAATATTGACGACATCAAGCTTCAACAAATGTCCTCTCGTCTTAATTGCAAAGTAGAAACTTTGCCCTTCATATATCTTGGCCTACCCCTCGGTGGTCACCCAAAGAATTTTTCTTTTTGGCAGCTCGTAATTGATAAGCTACAAAAGAAGTTAGACCGGTGGAAGCGCTTCAATCTTTCTCGAGGAGGCCGTATGACATTATGTAACTCGGTACTTTCTTGTATTCCTATATATTACATGTCAATCTTTCAAATGCCAACCAATGTCTTTTTGATAGTGGAAAGATTGTTGAGATCTTTCTTTTGGGAAGGCAATGTTGGGGGTAAGATTAATCACTTGGTGAGATGGAGCTTGACAACAAACTCAAAAGAGGAGGGAGGGCTCGGCATTGGTGCATTACAGCACAAAAACAAGGCTTTAATAGCAAAATGGGGATGACGTTTTATGCACGAACCTGAGGCTTTTTGGCGGAAAATAATTGTTAGTATTCATGGTTCTTCTCCTCATAATTGGCATACTAAAGGTAAGAGGGGCTCGAGTCTTAGAAGCCCTTGGTTGAGCATTTCAAAGGTGTGGAAACAAGTTGATTTTTTGGCACATTTAAAGTTGGGGAATGGTAGAAGAATTCTATTTTGGCATTACCAATGGGCAGGCAATACTTCTTTAAAGTCCAGATTCCCTCGTTTGTATTTGATTTGTTCTTCTCAAGAAGGATCAGTTTGTGATTACTGGGATACGATCACTCTTTCTTGGAATTTATGCTTTCGTCGACTACTTAAAGATGGAGAAATACTTGACTTTCAGCGGCTTCTGGGTGATATTTCTCCTCTTCAAGTTGTTTCCCAGCCTGATTCAAGGGTGTGGTCTATAGAGAAATCGGGGGTCTTTTCAGTTAAATCATTATCCCGTCACTTCGCATCCTCTTCAATTCTCGTGGACGACGAAGTTTACTTTTCTCTTTGGAAAACCAAGTGTCCAAAGCGAGTCAACATATTGTTATGGATAATGCTAAATGGATCCTTGAATTGTCCAGATGTTCTGCAAAAATAATTGCCTTTTCATTGCCTATCTCCGACAGTTTGTTCATTCTGCTTCTCAGACTCCCTTCAACATATATTTTTTGATTGTCATTACTCAAGAAAGATGTGGAACAAGCACTTCGAGGTATTCAGAGTTCTTTGGGTTTTTGATTGCTCTTTCAAAGCAAACGCGCTTCAGTGTCTCATTGGTCCTTATGCGGCTCCTAATAATTTTTTTTTTTTATGGCGGAATGCGGTTAAAGCTCTACTTTCAGATTTGTGGTTTGAAAGAAATCAAAGGGTTTTTCAGAACAAAAGTCGTCCTTGACTCGATTGTTATGAAGCGGCTCATCTGAAAGCTTCTTCTTTGTGTTCTCTCTAAGTTCTTTGAAAACTTATCTTTGCGAGATATTAATCTCAACTGGTCCTGTTTTATTTCTCCTATGTAATTTTATTCTTAGTTTTTGATTTATTTTCTCCCTTGTGGAGTTTGTTTCTTTTGAGCGTTAGTCTCTTTTCATTTTCTCAATGAATTTTCTTGTTTCTTGTGTAAAAAAAAAATAAACGATTTTGCATCTGTTGATGCGTTTCCACGATGTTTTTTTCTTTCTTTTTTAAATCCTAATTTTACTCTCCCGCGCTACACTTGAAAATATGATGGTTCCCACCTAATTTCTATTTCCATTTTACTGCTAATATCCATGCATCAGTCCGCTAGTCTGGTGATATTTTGACTTGCATTTTCTCTCTATCACGTTTGTTTTTCATACCTGTCCTAGGGTTTGGTCAGATAATCAAAATCTTCAAAGTACTTAAAAAGAACACTTTAAAATACTTTTAGAAGAGTATTTAGTTGGTGCTTTTCAAAAAGAGTTTACAGAAGAGAACTTCACTTAAAAGCACTTTTATGAAAAATCATCCTGAACTCATCAATGTTGGAATTTATGGCAATATAAGTTTTTTCTTTCTTTTCTTTTGATATCTGTAAGTGTTCAGGTTTGCTTAACTATTCTCATGAAACAACCGTCTGACCCTACTAATTTGGTTCCCAATACGGCGTATGGGGTTTAAAAAGGAAATAATTTCCTTATAAATTGAATCCCTTCTGTTTTCTAAATGTTGCAGGCACCAGATAGATTTGTGGCAGCTGCTGCAAGAAATCCTGTGTGTAACCTTGCTTTAATGGTTGGCACATCAGATATTCCCGAATGGTGTTATGTGGAATGTTATGGAACGGAGGGCAATAATTACTTCACGGAAGCACCATCTGCTGAGCACCTAATCCACTTGTACAGCAAATCTCCCATTCTACATGTCTCTAAAGTATGTAGATCAAAAGCTAGCCATCTATAATTTTATTCGCACAGGGATGTTTTTGGTCAACAGTTTTAAAAACACAATAAGTCGAGGTAGTCGAATAGTACATATGGCTAAACATTAAAATTCTTGCTAAACTTGAAGAAAACAAATCTCATAAAAGTTTTGGCCAACAGTTCAAATAGTGCAGATGGCTAGATTTTGTTTATTTATTATTGAAAAAGGAAAATGTAACCACTAGTCCTTCGTGAAGTTTGTTTCTCTTGAGCATTAGACTATTTTCATTTATTCAATGAAACCTTTCTTTTCTTTTTTTATTCAATGAAACCTTTCTTTTCTTGTTAAAAAAGAAAAGAAAAGGAAAATGTAACCTCAGAACTTAATTGAAGAAGCCTCCTTCATTGAAGGACATCACCCTCCAATGAAGTGGTTCCTTCATCAATATTATTCATCGATAAAGGCTTTTCTAAGGGGAGGAGGATCCTCGTCTTGTGAGCGACGATAATTTTTTCTTGTTTTTTAGAATGTGGCGAGATTTGTTTTAAACTAACCTTAGAAAAATCCTAACCAGAAACATAACTGTTATTTAGTCCAAATATCTTTATCTGGAGAATTATTTTACCAACAACTCTGTTTTAGATTTTTTAATATTTTTTTAAAAAATATTAGTTTCAATGTTGTCTCGTTCATCTATACTGTTAGTTTCACATATTTTCCAACGATACCTTGAGAAATTTATTCTTATGAGTAGATGTTCTCCGTTGAAATCTTATTTCTCATTTTGATTTTGCAGGTTAAAGCACCTACCATTTTTCTTTTAGGTGCTAAAGATCTTCGTGTTCCATTTTCAAATGGGTTGCAAGTAAGACACGACACATTCTATTAAATTCTACGTCGTTTTGATTTATTTTTATGACTATAAAATGGCTGCTGCGTTGCTCTTGTTTATAACCAAGAATGATTTCACAATGAGAAGAATTTATGTCCAATATTTGGCTCTTTGAATTTCTTATTATATCAGAAAGTTATGTAAAAAAATACTATGATTCTTAATTCTTATGATGTATTAATATGCAGTTTGCACGAGCGTTGAAGGAGAAAGGAGCTGAGGTCAAAGTCATCATGTTTCCAGAGGATAATCATGCACTTGACAGGTCCCCACATTTGCCTTCTTTCACATTCTCGCATACTCGTAACTCGTTTTATGAATAGTTTCTGATTTTGAAAACACATTTGTTCATATCATTTTGGTAAATGTTAAGTTAAACTACAAGTTTAGTCTATGAGCTTTCAGATTTATCTCTTTAATTCCTAAACTTTCAAAAGTATCTAATAGGTACTTGACATATTCAATTTTTTTTTTAAATAATTGATAATTGATCTGTTAGATATAAAATTGAATTTTATGTCTAATGGAGCTTTGAAATTTCAATTTTAGGTTTAGTAGATCCATGAATTTTTAAAAATTGTCAAATAAGTCAAAGATCTATTAGATACAAAATTGAAAAATTTAGGGATCTATTGGACACTAAATTGAAAGTTTAAAGATCTATCGTACACTTTTTATAGTTCAAAACCTAATGAACATAAAAGTGAAAGTTTAAGAATCTATTAAACACTTTTTAAAAGTTCAGGGTTCTATTAAACACAAAATTAAAAGTTCAAGGACTTGTTAGACATTTTTGAAAGTTGATGGATCAAATAGACACAAATTTGAAAGTTCATGGATTAAATTTGTAATTTAACCGTTATTAAAAGTTTAGATTATTGTAACACTTCAATAGGTTTATGATTGTTAAAGAGATAGAGATTTCAATTACAACATTTTAAAAATAGGAAACTATTCCTCAACAGCCTCAAAATTATGCTAAAAAACATCCCATTCCCAACTATTTTAGGCTGATTCATGTGCTTTTTCTGTGTTAGGCCGCAATCGGATTTTGAAAGCTTCCTCAACATTGGTGTGTGGTTCAAGAAGTACTGCAAGTGAGTGGCATTTCCCTTTCTCAGCATTTTAGCATCACTGATCTCATGTTGTATACTAAATCATTTGAAGGTCATGATTTGAGATGCTTTGTAAGGTCGTGATTTTAACCATTTGAAAATCACTTCCAAACATGCCTTAACTATGTTGTCACCTTAATCTTGGTACAAGCGATTCTGTACTCTTGTCCATGGTATTATGTATTAAGCCACTCGTTCTCAATAAAATGGTGTTTATCATCCCAACCTTCAATATGTGCTTTATAGTTTGTATATCTAGTTGATTTTTGGTTGAGAAGTTACTCGAGCTTACTTGATCCACATTAGGATTGTGTTTGATTTTTGTAAACGAAAATATTGAGGGAGAAATGATAAATACCAAATAATACTTGCAAGAGAAGATCCAAATTAGTGTGATGCTTGTCAATCCCGTTATATCTAAACAAGATCCAATTAGAGAAATAATGGTTGGTCTCTCTATTTAGACGTGTGGATAGTACAACAAAGGTGGGATATGAAGGTATGAACCTTCGACCTCAAGAAATGAGTACATAACAGTTACAGTTGAGTCAACTCATATTGGCGGATGAGCTATCTCGCTTATTTTGTTAAATGCAATATACGTTTTTTTTTTAATGATAGGAGTTAAATGATAAGGCTTAAAATGAAATAAGGGGCAAAATTCAATTGACAAACTAGAATTCTCAAATTCTACTTTTATAAAAATAGGTTAAATTGTACTTTTTGACCTGCACTAATAATATTGAGATATTTGGCGAGATGACCCTAGATTAAGGCCATGACTCGAAATTAAAAAAAGTAATCCAAATGACATTTTGTTAACATCATCAATTATATTTTTAATGTTATTTTGCTCGCTCTTGCTCTTGCATGTGCTCCACTTTTTAACTGAAATTTTCTACCCTTCCCATGAGCGTGAGCGAGAACGAGAAAAATAGCCGGCGAGAACTATTAAAAAAATGGTTTATGATGTCAGCAATGTCATTTTGACTAATTTTTAAAATTTAGGTTTATTCTCCCAAACGGGCCTTAATCTATGACATTAAATGATGTATAAGTATAAATATCACACTATATATATCAATGACAATATGAATTCATTTTTTTTGCAATATTCATTAAAGAGCAAGGTTGGGAATAATATGTTAAAAGAAAAAAAAAAAGTTGGTCTGGAATATAACATTCACACGAACATTTTATACTCGTCATTTCCCTCGCTTATATCCATCGTCGTCACCATCGTCGTCACCATCGTCGCGCTTTGGACCTTCATCATCTCGTCTGGATGAACCAATTCTTAAGTCAACTCCATAAGCAACCCAAGAAGAAGTTGAATTTCACCATTTCTGCTCTGTTTGAGTGACTTAAATCTTCTACTCTTCTAGCAAATATGTTCGTGAAGCTGCAGTATTTGGATACGCCCTGCTTCCATGGAATGAGTTCCACCATTAGGTTGCCCACCGTAGGAGTCTCAATTTCTCCCCCTGATAATCTCGTCCCCATTTCCAAGAAGCCCAAAGATTGGTGGATTCCTGAATGTCCGAACAGAGAGTTGAAGAAAGTGGGTGGAGTTCAAAAATACACTAATGTTAATGGTGGTCGCCGGCAGGAAACTCGGTTGAGAAAAGTGAGTAAAATGGAGGAACGAGAACCCCAGAAAAGGAATCGCCATTTGGGTAATAGGGTTGTGGGGGAAGATGGAAATGGGTCGGTGGAAAAAGTGCACGCCAAGTGTTCGACCAAATGCCTGTCGTATGGTGGATGCATACCGGCGATTTTGCAGGCTTTGGATGAGGTCAGTGACTTGGATGAAGCACTGAAGCCTTGGAAAGATGAGCTTAATAACAAGGAAAGGAGTATAATTTTGAAGGAGCAAACCAGTTGGGAGAGGGCTTTGGAGATTTTTGAGTGGTTTAAGATCACAGGTTGCTATGAAGTGAATGTGATTCACTATAATATTGTACTTCGGATTCTTGGGAAGGCCCAGAAATGGAGGCTAGTTCAGAGTTTGTGGGTGGAGATGAATGATAAGGGGATTAAACCGATAAATTCTACTTATGGAACATTGATTGATGTTTACAGCAAAGGGGGGTGTAAAGAAGAAGCATTGGTTTGGCTTGAGAGGATGAATGAACAGGGAATGGAACCTGATGAGGTTACCATGGGAATTGTTGTTCAATTGTATAAGAAGGCGGGTGAGTTTCAGAAGGCTGAAAGTTTCTTTAAGAAATGGTCCTCAAGTAACTCAATGAAATGTGAGATTACCAACAAGAACAACATGGCTTCTGTTAAAGTTAAGAGTTCTCTGCACCCTCCTCATGTTAGCTTGAGTACCTATACATATAATACATTGATTGACACATACGGGAAGGCTGGACAGCTACAAGAAGCCTCTACAACTTTTGAAAATATGCTAAAGGAAGGAGTTGCCCCGACGACTGTGACTTTCAATACTATGATTCACATTTGTGGCAACCATGACCGGTTGAAAGAAGTGACCTTTCTATTGCAGAAGATGGAGGAGCTTCAGTGCCCACCTGATACAAGAACATATAATATTCTCATTTCTCTTCATGCTAAACATGATAATATTGACTTGGCTTCAAACTATTTTGCAAAGATGAAGGAGGCTTGCCTTCAGCCCGATATAGTGAGTTACCGTACTCTTTTGTATGCCTACTCTATAAGGCATATGGTTGCGGAGGCTGAAAAACTTGTAAAAGAGATGGATAAAAGGGGCCTTGAGATCGACGAATTCACCCAATCTGCTCTGACCCGCATGTATATTGATGCAGGAATGCTCGAAAAGTCGTGGTCATGGTTCTGGAGATTTCATCTTACAGGGCATATGAGCTCTGAGTGCTATTCTGCCAATATTGATGCATATGGAGAGCGTGGGTGCATTTTAGAAGCAGAGAAAGTTTTTGTTAGCTGCCAAGAAGAGAAGAAGCTCACTGTCCTTGAGTTTAATGTGATGATTAAAGCCTGTGGTGTGGTAAAGGATTATGCCAAAGCACAAAAGTTGTTTGATAGTATGGAGAGTAATGGTATCATTCCTGACAAATGTAGCTATAGTTCTCTGATACAAATATTGGCTGGTGCTGAAATGCCGGCCATGGCACTCTCTTATTTGAAGAAGATGCAGTCAGAAGGATTGGTAAGTGATTGCATTCCATATTCAGTGGTTATATCGAGCTTTTCGAAATTGGGTCATTTGGAAATGGCAGACAAACTGTATATAGAGATGATCAAGCAAGGTGTGCAGCCCGACATCATTGTTTATGGGGTGCTGATAAATGCATTTGCTGATTCTGGAAGTGTTAGAGAAGCTATTAGTTATGTCGATGCAATGAAACGGGCAGGTTTGACCGGAAATATAGTTATATACAACTCCTTGATTAAACTCTATACCAAAGTTGGCTACCTCAAAGAAGCACAGGAAGCATACAAAATGCTTCAACAAACAGACGATGGTCCAACTATATATTCTTCAAATTGTATGATCGACCTTTATAGCGAGCGTTCGATGGTTAAAGAAGCCGAAGAGATTTTTGAGAGCTTGAAGAGAAAGGAAGAAGCAAATGAGTTCACTTTTGCTATGATGTTGTGTATGTACAAGAAAATTGG
The DNA here is from genome assembly GCA_028017165.1 of Herpetospermum pedunculosum. Taxonomy (NCBI): domain Eukaryota; kingdom Viridiplantae; phylum Streptophyta; class Magnoliopsida; order Cucurbitales; family Cucurbitaceae; genus Herpetospermum; species Herpetospermum pedunculosum. Next base: position 3,057,619 of record CM051524.1, on the reverse strand, counting down.
GAGAATTGAGGAAGCCATTTATATTGCAAGACAGATGAAGGAACAGGGACTTGTAACAGATTTGTTGAGCTTCAATAACATGATCAGTTTATACGCAATGGATGGAAGGTTCAAGGAGGCGGTTAGTATATTCCAAGAGATGACGAAAGCTGCCATTCAACCTGATGAATGCACCTATAAATCGCTAGGGGCCGTTCTGTTAAAATGTGGAGTTTCAAAGCAGGCAGTCAGCAAGCTAGAAGTAACAGCGAAAAGGGATGCTCAGAGCGGATTGCGAGCGTGGGTTTCAATTTTGTCTTCTGTTTTTGGAATGAATGTTAAGGATGATTTGTAAGTTATTCTACTTAGCCTCATGGAACACACGGCCAACCTGCGTTACTTTTGCCACAAGTTACCTCTCAAAGTACCCGAATTCGGAAGGAATTCAAGAGATCCAACATTGAACTCGATGACATTGCAACATGAAGGGGAAGTTTGGCCTAAATATCTCGGTATCTAGAGAGTAGTTAATGTTAGTTAATACAACCGTCGATATGAAGTTGAATGCAGGCTAGCATTTAGATTGTCTTCTGCAGGGCCTTTGGTGATCTTCACCTGCACATTTAACTTTTTTTCTCATTGATTAATGATTGCAGATTGGGGAGATACTATTGTGTAAAGATATTTATATAGCCAATCTAAGAAGGGAAAGTCGTAAGGGTTTGTAAAATCTAACTTGTAGTTGAATGTGAAATATGCTTGATTTGTATTAAAATACTGCACATTTCGCGTCTTATTGAGATTGAGTTGAAATATGCTTGATTCTGATCACTGCTGGAGAACTTTATTTATTTATTTTTTAACACGCTTCCTTAAGATGGAGAGGCAATGACTATGCACTCCGAGTTTGTTTTTGAGGTTATTGAGCAAATTCTGATGTAGGTTGGGAAGGTGATGTACTTTATTCGATCACTTTTTGTTAAATGCATGTATAACCCACTAATTGATGGACATGTAGGGCAAAGAAAGAAAGAAATCGGGTGTGCCAATTTTATAGAATCTGAAAATTTGGGAAACCCGTGATTCGTGTCTATTTTGATTGTTTCAGGTAACTTCTTTATTATTTCCTTTAACATTGACGCATTTCGGCGTCTGTTGCAAGCTTCAGGAAGAAGAAGAAGAAAAGCCATGGTAGAAGAAAGCGCCTCGAAGAAGATGAGAATTTACGTCGGAGGACTGGGTGCCGCCATGACTGAAGACGATCTCAGAAAGGCTTTTCATAGCGTCGGCGGCGTGGTGGAGCCCGTCGATTTCGTTCGTACCAAATCTCGCAGCTTCGCTTACATCGACTTCTTTCCGTCCTCCCAATCGTCCATCTCCAACCTTTTCAGTACTTACAATGGATGTGCTTGGAAAGGAGGAAAATTAAGGCATGAGAAAGCCAAGGAACATTATCTTGCTCGCTTGAGGTGGGAGTGGGAGGAAGATGCCGAAATTATGAATAGTGATGTTGGTGCAGACCTGGAGATGATTCTGCTGCATTTGCCAAACAGTACTTCTGAAAAGCAGGTACAAGGGGAATCTGATGCTATCAATGTTAATCTCTCTGCTCGGAGCGAAAATGATGATTAAAAAAAACAGGACAGTCAAAGTATTGCTGAAGATGATTCTGCTGCATTTGTAACTAGAGAAGATGAAACTGCCCGGAATGATGTCAAGAAGAATGAACAACCTGCAGTGCAAGAAAATGAGCCCTCTCCCACACAAATTATAGAGAGGCATATTATGCTATGCCACAGCAAGCAGGTTCATTTGATGTTAAAAGCGGCGGAACGTGCCCGTTTATGAGAAATTCTCGCTCGGTAGCAGAGTGGACGAAGATAAAGAACTGCCTTTTCTGGTGGTTCCAAGAAAAAAAAACAGAGACAATAGATCACTCGATATCAGAGGTATGTAACTCTTAAATCTTGGTTGAATGTGAACATAAATTAATTTCATCTACATATGAACAGTCAGATGCAGCATTGAGTAGTTTTTTCGAGGGTGAAAAGTGCTTTAAGAAATTAGCCCGTTGAAAGAAATTTTAGAAGCACTGAAGTTAAGAGGACAAAATATGTTTACTTGTTTGCATGTGTTTCTAGTTCCAGACCTCTTTACATACACTTTTTGTATTTGATCCATTAGGGAAAATCAAGCGTGTTTTAATAGATGAATAATTGTTCAAGGCTGTTAGCTATTCTACATCACAACTTGACGTACTGTTTTTATGGTCCTTGTTTGTCATTTAATTATTTTCCTCTTTATAATTACATCTATATTGTTGCTTTAGTAGGCATTTCTTGCTTAAAGCATCAATTTAGATCATTTTATTTGATGTGTATATACTCCCCATTGATCACTTTTTGCAAATTATTCTTGTTGGTCATCGATTAACATGCAACCACTATTCTATTGGCATGTCTATGCAATAAAGCATAAGATGAGCAACACCATTGGAACTGATTGTTATGAATGATAATGTTTTCCAGCCCACATGGGAAGTTCCTTGTATTTTTAGCTGCACTCTTCTGTGAACACTGGCGCCCATTCTGCAACAAATTCTCTTCACATAATCAACCAACGGCAGATCTAGCATAGGCCCAGGGAGTTACATTAGACCCTTCAATTGGATAAGGGAGCAGTGGGTTGTGGTTCTGAGGTTAAAGACCGTCGCCGACAAACACCCAAAATCTGCGGTTGAAGACCGTCGCCGTTCAAGAAAAGGCAGTTAAGCAAGGAAACCCACCCCCACAAAAGGAACCCACTAATGTTGAAGGAAACTGACCGGCCAATGTGCCGTCGTAGAAGGAAAACCACCACCATCGGAAAGAAGTTATCGTCGTTGTTAAACGAAACCATTGATTTTACACCGTTGCTCGATCATACACGTCGCCGGAGTCAAGGGTTGTATGTGATGTGGAGACGGATAATCCCCAACACAACAAGCATCCGACCTTTTTGAGATTAGACAAAGATATGTTTCAATCAAGCTTGCGTTTATAATGTTGTTCTTAAAAAAGTCTTGGAACACCTCATCATATTGCCCTTAAAGGATATGTTTCAAAACTGTTTATAAAACTATGCAGTAAGACCATTTGATCTCAAATCTTTCACTGCTTGCCAAATTTCCCCTCCTTGGTAAAGGCTTTCTCTGACAGCCAAAGATAGAAATTGAGACTTGATGGAGGTTCTTTAAGCAGGTTGAAGGTCCCCTGTTTCTTCAAAAGAATCCAAAACATCCGGTTACATGATAAGTTTTTTTTTTTTTTTGGTCTCTTTATTCGAGACCTTGATAATCGATTAGAAAATTGATACGTTGGTTTGACATAAAATATTGTATTTGAAATGCTTAAACATCTTGTCAACTAGTTAAGACATATATCATCGATTAAAAGTTTAGAAGTTTGAATCATTGCACCCACATGTTCGACTCAAATGCTTAAGCATCATGAACTCAAACAAATCTTTAGTATGAGAATCATAGAAAATTGATAGGTTGGTTTGACACTATCTAAAATACTTTGACACAAAATAGTGTATCTTAAATGCTTAAGCATCATGCAGATAAAACTCAGGAAGTATAAGTTATCTTCAAGACCATCCGATTTCTTTCATTCCAAATTTTCCACCCGAAGGCTGAATGACACATCTCCACAAAATTTTAGCTTTTTTGGTAGGATAGAAGTTAGAATATCTTTAGAGTATTGAGGTATATGTGAGAGTACTAGTTACGGGTATAATGAGGTATGAGTGAAGGTTATTTTAGTAATTAGTCAAGGGAGCCATTGGTTATAAATAGAGAGAGATAGAGGGTGTAGAAGGTAAGATTTCATTTGGTAGACATTTGGGTCTTTTGGGAGAGTGACCAACTTCTCGAATTGGTGGAGGGAAAACCCTAGTTATCTTGTTACATTGTTGTATGTTTATATGATATAACCCACTGTATATTGAAGAACTAACAATATAACAATGGTATATTTCTCTACATCTCTTTGTGTTTGGTATAATATTCACTATTTGTAGGTGAAAGGAAATGGATACCTGACAATTGGTATCAAAGCACGTTCAATCCGGGAAAAACGGGAAGAATGGCGCAAAAACAAGTGGGAGGAAGGTTGGACGAAACAGAGAAAGAACTTAGAGGAATCAGGCAGGAGATATTGTTGATGAGTAGAAGAATAGAAGAAATCGCAAGAGAGGTCCGCGATAACAACAAGATCATGTTAGCAGAGTTTGAGAATCAGAGAGCGACGATTGAAGAGTTGGCCAAACAAAAGGGAGGAACGTCATCAACTGTTACTATTAGTTCATCTCAGAAATAAGAACAAAAAAGCAAAACATAGTATGAACCATCAGAATCCTCAAAAGAAAAACAAAAAAAAGAGTGAAAAAGAAACCGAAGAAACTTGGAAAGAAGTGGGCAATATTCGGGTTGGAGAAAACAAAGGACTGAAAGAAAAGGAGAGTGAAGAAATACCAATTAGATCGAGGAGCAACAAAATTGCGAAAAACATTTCAGCGCGTAAGCAAAGTCGAATAGTGGCTGGAAGGCGTCGTTCTGATGCTAAGACACCTTCGAAAACAAGGTCGGAAAAGCAATAGAGGAGGAAAAACCTATCGACTAACAGGTATTTTGAGAGGCAGATGGAGAAGAAGATTTCGTATGTGCTGAAAATCACTGGCGAGCATAGGAAGAAGTTGCATATGCTGAAAAGGGCAGAAGAAAGTCGACGACGATGGAAGACTAAACAACAGAGGTGAAAAGAAGACTTGGAGGAAGCCCTGCCTCAAGGGTCGTGAAGAGGCGAGTGAGAAATTGAAGGCGGGCGATCATGAATAAGAGAAAGTAAAGAAGGGAAAGATCGTTGTAAGCCATTACCGGCGGCGGGGAGTGCCTTGGCTGCTGGAGAAGAAGAACCGAAGAGGACGTCGTTACCAATTTCGTGTTTGGCCAGAGATGAAGGTTCGTGGAAGACGTCGCAAAATACATACACTGACATGTAATCGAATGGTGAGTCACGAATGGAAAGAGAGGATTCTGAATTTGGATTGGTTGGTAAACCCTAATCTCGTGAAAAATGAAAAAGAAGAGGCCATGACAAAATGAGATGGAAGGATCCTTAATCGGCTGAAGAATGAACAATTGAAGGTGGGTGAATGGGCGCCAATTGAAGAAGCCGAAGTAAAATAAGTTGAGTCATACATTCTCAAATGGAGAGAGTGTCCTGGATTTTGTATTACATAATAGCTGGGGCAAAGTATGAATAAGCTTAATTTTATTGGATTGTGTTTACATGTTTTAGATTCATAATGATTTTGAATCAATTCGTGATCCAGACCTACAACTTGACGACATTCAATAGTTGCTCCTTCAACGACGCCTCTGATAATGATACGGTACAATGACGACGAATCCGACTTCGATGAGCCATGGAATCGAACGAGGTATGGCCTTCCAAATTTTATTCTCACAATTTCATCTTCAAATCCAAATATGCCTCTGATAACGATACGGTACAATGGCGACGATTCCGACTTCTACGAGCCATGGAATCGAACGAGGTATGACCTTCCAAATTTCATTCTCACAATTTCATCTTCAAATCCAAATATGCCTCTGATAACGATACGGTACAATGGCGACGATTCCGACTTCGACGAGCCATGGAATCGAACGAGGTATGACCTTCCAAATTTCATTCTCACAATTTCATCTTCAAATCCAAATTTCATTCCCAAATCCAGGTAATTAACTTTGTATTCATTTTGATTTTGATTTTTGTCCATCTTCTTTGCATTTCTATGAGTTCTGATCAAGAATCTCTATAATCAGTTTACTGTAATTTGTAAGTAGACTAGAATTTGCAAGTGGTAAGTTTAGACTGTAATTACAAGTTTCAAGTTGCAAGTACACTCTAATTTGCGAGTGGTAAGTTTAGACTGTAATTACAAGTTGCAAGTTTAGACTGCAATTACAACTTACAAGTTGCAAGTTTAGACTGTAATTACAAGTTGCAGGTTTTAGACTATAATTACAAGTGGGTTTTAGAGTTTAGACTGTAATTACAAGTGGCAGGTTTTAGACTATAATTACAAGTTGCAGGTTTTAGACTATAATTACAAGTGGCATGTTTTAGACTGTAATTACAAGTTTCAGGTTTTACACGGTCATTGTAACTGCAAGTTGCAGGTTTTATATCGTCATTGCAAGTTTATACTGTAATTATAAGTTGTAAGTTTATATTGTAGTTGCAATTTTACTCTGTAATTGCAAGTGTAAGTTTACATTGTATGTTATGCATGAATGTTGCCAAACCGAGCATAGCTCAATTGGCATAGGGTTGAGCCGGTGACCAAAAGGTCATGGGTTCAATCTCCGCATTAATTAAACTACCGTTGCAAAAAAAAATGTTATGCATGAATGTTGTTACTATATGTTATTTTTTTTAATTGCAATTTGCAAAATTGAGTACCGTGTAATTCCAAGTTGTAAAACTTGAAATACACTGTAATTTCAAGTTGCAAAACTGTAAATACACTAATTGCAAAAACAATATTTTACCCTTCTAGAGATTTGCAAATATAAATACACCGTATTTTTAATTCTACATTTATTTTATCTGTCATTTTATTTATGTAAATTTTAAATTATAAAAAAAAAAATACGTGCAAAAAAAAAAAAAATCACTCCAAATTTTATTTATTTATTTTTTAAATTTAAATTATATTAAAGTACTAGATAATTTTTAAATGTTTCTAATTTTTATTTTGTTTTTAAATTTAAATTACATTGTGATATATATATATTTTCTCTCTCTCTTGGACACGGGGCAAGAGGGAAAGGAGAAAATCTTGGAAGAGAGATAGTTAGTGTTTTTTTAATTATTAAATCTTAAAAATGAGGGGGAGAGATTGAGATCTTAAAGAGGATAAATAAGGAAAGAAAAAGATAGGGAAGAAATTAAACTAGAGACATATATCAAACTTTTAAAAATAGGGACATATCTCAAACTTTAAAAAATAGGGACATATATCAAACTTTAAAAATATGGACATTTATCGATTTTGAGAATAAAAAATGGTCATCGGTCTCTTTGCTCCTTTTTGTTTTATGTTAATTCCTTTTCCATGAGAAGAAATCAACTTTAACTCTACCCGCCACAAATGAGCTCAATTTTTACCTCATGTCGTCGACCATCTCCCGTGAGCTCAATTTGGCCATCCATTTGTCGTCGCCCACAGCCGCTGGACATCACCACCTTCCGTCGTGGCCGCCACTGTCAGCCATAAGTATCGACCTACCACCTAAGTTTTCACCGCCAACCATCGTCGCCCGCCACCGCACATGGCACCTGGTCGTCGTCGGAGCACCGAACAACTAGTTTTCTTTATTAAGAAGTTTATTTTGCTTAGGTTTTGTGTTTATTTCTGTCATTTTTTGTTTGTGTGTTGGTGTTTTGTAAGCACACCCTTGAGGACAAGTTGTCTTTGAAGAAGGAAGTAGTGTGAGAGTACTGGTTAAGAGAATAATGAAGTATGAGTGAAGGGTATTTTGGTAATTAATTAAGGGAGCCCTTGGTTATAAATAGAGTGAGATGGGGTTGTAGAAGGTTGTTTTTTAATAATATTGCATTTTTTAAAACTTATTATAAAAATATTGTAAGTTTGAAACTATTTATAAAAATATTGCACATTTAATTGGACACGCAAGCAAAGATCGTCTTTTCAAAAGACGACCTTGTTCCACATGGATGGAGGTCGTCTTTTCAAAAGACGATCTCTAACTTCTTTTATTAAAAAATTGATATCTTTCTACTCAGATATTCAAAATTTTCAAAAAAGGTATGGTTGGAAAGCTAACAGCGAGAGCTTCAATTTGATAGGTGGTTTCACTATTTTTGGAGTTCTTTATCAAAAGATAGAGACCATCGAAGTTGGACTATAGTTCTGCAAATTTTAGAACTGAAGATTATTTTGAGGAGTGTATTAAAAAATTGATATCTTTTTACCCAAATATTCAAAAACTTCGAAAAGGGTATTGTTGGAAAGTTAACATAGAGAGCTTCAATTTGATACCTAGTTTCACTATTTTTGGAGTTGTGTATCAAAAGATATATATCGTCAAAGTTATGAAAAGTTCACTAAACCTAGAACTGAAGATACGACTGAAAACTTCAAAAATGTAGCTAAACTTCGACGATCTGTATCTTTTAATACACAACTCTACAAATAGTGAAACTAGATATCAAATTGAAGCTCTCTGTGTTAGCTTTTTAACCGTATTTTTTTCGATTTTTTTTAATATCTGGGTAAAAAGATGTCAATTTTTTAATACACTTCTCAAAACAATCTTTAGTTCTAAAATTTGAAAAACTATAGTCCAACTTCGATGGTCTCTATCTTTTTATACACAACTCCAAAAATAGTGAAACCACCTATCAAATTGAAGCTCTCGCTGTTAGCTTTCCAACCATATCTTTTTTGAAAATTTTGAATATATGAGTAGAAAGATATCAATTTTTTTAATAAAAGAAGTATATACCAATGGAGATCGTCTTTTGAAAAGACGACCTCCATCCATGTGGAGCAAGGTCGTCTTTTGAAAAGACGATCTTTGCTTGCGCGTGGAGGTCGTCTTTTCAAAAGACGACCTCCAATTAAAGGTGCAATATTTTTATAAATTGTTTCAAACTTACAATATTTTTATAATAAGTTTTAAAAAATGCAATATTATTAAAAAACAGCCGTTGTAGAATGTAGGATTTCATTTGGTATACATTTGGGAGAGTGACCAACTGTATATTGCTGGAGGGAAACCCTAGTTATCTTGTTACATTGTTGCTATGTTTATATGATATAACCCACTGTATATTGAAGAACTACCAATATATCAATGGTATATTTCTCTACATCTCTTTGTTTTTTTGTATAGTATTCATTATTTGCAGGTGAAGGGAAGTGGATACCTAACAGTATATTAGCAACGTCAGGGGAAGTAGCCGAACACAGAGGGTTTCTGATCAAGCACAAAAGTCGGGGAAAGAAAGCATGAAGAATAAGGAGTTGAAGAGTCTCATTTTTTTCGAAATAGGAAGGAAGAAGAGAAAGAAAAATGATTAGCACACTCTCCTATGAATTGAATAAAGGGCATTATCGTAATCAGACAAATGTGATTAGAAATGAAGACATTTAAGTAAACACAGCCAATAATATTAACATTGAGATTGATTGAAGGGCGCAAGTAAACAGAACAAAGGAAAATCGATTACCATTGCAAAAAATCCATTACAATTGATTTTCATTACGATTGTTGGATTTTTTTTTTATTACGGTCAAGTAGACACCCCCTTAGAAAAGAAAATGTTCCATACTAATGAATTTGGTTCCATAACCATGGGTTCCAATGTAGGAGACCTTGTCGCAATTACCAATGAAGCCTTATCGAGGAGTATTACACACAAAAATTGGTTAAATTGTACTTTTGGGCTTATACTTGAATGTTTGTATAAATTTTGCCACTATACTTTCAAAATTGTCATATAATTTGTCATGTTTGAGAAGTAACATAAATTATATATTTTTTTTAATGTACAAAATACTTCAAAGTGCTACTGAGAAGCGAGCATAATTCAACTAACATAATGTACGATTGAGTGACCAAGAGGCCAGAAGTTTGAATCTTCCAACCGCGTGTTGTAAAAAAAAAAAAATTATTCAAAGAGTGTTTTAGTTTAAGTTGTTGATAAAAAAAGCACTTCAATCAAGAGCGCTTTTATAGGTGGAACCAAACATCGAAAAGATTTATTAATAGCCAAGTTTTATTAAAATACTTATGATTGAACCGTTGATCTATATGGTTAGGTTAAATTATGTCATAAATAATGTATAACATTAAGAAATGTATCAACAATTTTGGTTACATTATCATCACATCAATTTATATGTGTAAACATCACTTTGGTCTATATCAAAGTCACATCAATTTTCTGGTACACTAAATACTACTTATTAACCATAGAAACTATTCAATTTTATTTTTTTGAAAAAAAAAACTATTTAATTTTATAAATTAAAGAAAAAAAGTTGAAATGGAATGTTTTGGAGAAGAGATTATTTAAAAGGAAAAAAGGAAAAGTGGTTTATACCTCTTATATTAATTGTTTCTTTTTTTAAAAGAATATACCTATAAAAAAACTATTTAATTTTATAAATTAAAGAAAAAAAGAAGTTGAAATTGAATGTTTTGGAAAAGAGAAATGATTTAAAAGGAAAAAAGAAAAAAAGAAAAAAAGAAAAAAGGAAAAGTGGTTTATACCTCTTTTATATATATATATATATATGAAAAAATATACCTCTCATATTATCTTGAACGATGCGCGATTTGTGAAGGAAGGAGGTCTAACTTGTTTGGGAGTGCGGACTCGCTTATGTTAGCCGTTTGTTTGGGAGTGCGGGCTCGGTTATGTTAGCCGTCGTGACGTGGCTTTCGAATGTTCGTAGTGTGGCGATGGCAGGAGGGCTGGCAGCAGTTGAGGGTTTGCGCTTGGCGTGAGAGGCTGGGCTACACCCTATGGTTCTAGAATCAGACTCCTCCCGAATTTGTCATTTACTCCAAGAGAGGTCGAGGATTTGTGGAAAGTTGGTGTGCTTGTGTCGGAGTTGGGCTCTCGGCTCCTTTACTTGTGTAGGGGTAGCTGCAGGTTTCTTCATCGCGAAGGAAATGTGGCACACCAGCGGCCGAAAATGGCTCTGCGTCATAGTGTGGTTTGGGTGGAGGAGGAGGTTCCTCCTCGAGTTGAGTCTTTAGTTCTACCGATGTGATGTTTCTATAGCGTAGCTTTGTATTGAGCTTGCTCTAAAAGAAAATAATCATCCTTTGACATTCATCTTCCTATGAGCAACCCAAGAAGCTAAATTTCACATTATTTCTGGCTCTACTCAAGTTGAGGGATTGAGTGATTTTAAAATGCTTAAAATCACTTTTAGCACGGAATTTTGAATGTCCTTGATCTCTCTACCTCTTCTCCTAGAAATATTTAAGAAGGGATAGTCGTACAAGTTTGTAAAATCAGTATGCTCGCTAGGATCGCGACTTATTGAAATTATAAGTTGAAACTTGAAACTTTCCTTTAATCATGGTGGGATCTTTCTCATTTCTCATTTCTCAGTTCATTCCATTTCTGAAATGAACTTTCCCAAGACTAACCATGCCATTTCTAAACAAAAAACCACAAAATTTTGTTGTGGGTCAGAAAAGAACAAGCAAAAAGAAAAAAAACAAAAACAAAAGTGCAATAATCTTCAATTTGAATTTCTCATGTACATAGGAAAAAGAATCCATGTCTTCCCCCTTCCCCTCCCCCTCCCCCTCCCTCAGTAAGCTCTCATCCCATTTTCATATAAACATGTTAAACAACAACCTCCCTCGAGGACCCGGCTCGCTCGCCCTCGTTAGTTCGTTCGTTCGCCCGCCCGCCCCCGAACATTCCAGAAGAATCTGAATTCTTCTCCTTCTCACATTGCCTCATTGGCATGCCAAGAAACAACAATGTCCTGCAACTTAGCTTTCAAATCCCCCCAATGCATTCTCTCAAACTCCATTTTTGATTCAGCTACCTTCACTTCCACCATCAACAAATTAGCAGTGATTTCCAAAACCTCCACCAACAAAATCATCCTCCCTTTCCCCAATCCAATTGCTCCAGTTTTCCCTTTCTCCACTCTGTAACCTAATTCCCCTCCGATCTCTGTAACTCTCTCCTCCACTTTCTCCATACTCACCCCCGTCGTGAACCTCTTCTTACAATCCGTCGGCTCAAACAACCCCGACAGATCCAAACCAGAAGACATTGAAATTATATCAAAAGCATTCATTCCACAAACCCCCAAATCAGATTTGTAATTACCTAACGATTCGAACAAGCTCCGGTTGTTGATTTGCGGCTTCGATCTCAGCGATTTCTTGTACCACGAATGCTGCATCAACGCCTCGATGCTCATCCTCGTGTTCGGATTCGGATCCAGCAATTGGAAGATCAAATGCCTGGCAGGCTTCGAAATCGAATCGGGAAATTGATACTCCCGTCGGTAAACCTTCTTGAACATCGCCACGAGGTTGTTATCGCTGAATGGGAGGTGGCCGGAGAGTAGAACGAAGAGAATCACACCGCAGGACCACGCATCGGCTTTTGCACCGTCGTAGCCTCGCCGGGAAACAACCTCCGGCGCGGTGTAGGCTGGAGTTCCGCACGCGGTGTGGAGCATTCCGTCTTTGATCTGCTCTGGTAACGCCGAGAGGCCGAAGTCGGAGACCTTTAGGTTACCGTCTTCGTCGAGGAGGAGATTTTGAGGCTTGATGTCGCGATGAGCGATGCCGTTTTGGTGACAGAAATGGAGAGCAGAGACGAGTTGTTGAAAGTAGCGGCGAGCGGTGGATTCCGTCAGACGTCCACGGCGGAGGAGTTTCGCAAATAGCTCACCGCCGGAGGCGTAATCGACGACGAGGTAGATCTTTGATTTCGTCGCCATGACTTCATGGATTCTGAGGATGTTCGGATGGTGCTGCAGGCGGCGCATCACGGAGATCTCACGGACTATACAGGGCTCCATGGCGGCGTCGATGGTTTTGTTCTTGTCGATGATTTTGACGGCAACAATGGAGTTATCGACAAGAGAACGGGCCTGGTACACCTTGGCGAAGCTTCCACGGCCGAGGAATCGGCCTAACTGGTACTTGCCGAGGAGAATGGCGCCGGTGGGAAGCGGCGGGAGCGGCGGAGGGGTGGGTGGACCTCCGGGCTCCATGGCGGAAGATCGGAAATCGGAACCGGAGAAAACAGACGGCTGTTTAGTTTCAAATTAGGGAATAGGGTATTTATAGGTGGAGTTTGTTGCAATTTCCTTAAATTCCAAAGGTTCAGGAGCTTTTGGTTATATTGACCAAACTGCCCTTTTTTTCTATTACTATGTTTGACATTTTTGCTATTTTTTAATCCGTGTTGCGGGACAGGTTTGTAAAAAACTGTGGGGACAAATTCATTCGTTTATTTGTTCACAACAATTTTCTTTTTTATCCACACCCTTTTTTAATTTATTTTTTCTTCTTCCTACTTTGATACTCCATAGTTCAACTAATTAAGACATTATATTCTTGATTAAAAGTATTGGTTGAATCTCTACCCCTATCTTGACGTGTTGTTAATTAAACTAAAAAAAAATAATATTCTAATAGAAAATTAGACTTAATCAATAACATAGCTGACATAAAATTGTGTTACTGCTATGCATTAATTAAATACCTTTGAAAAAAATAAATAGACTTAATTTTGTATTTTACCCTTCAAAATATGATATTTATTTGTTAAATTTATAAATTAAGCAAAAAAAAATTATATTTTCTAATTTTAATTTGTTAAACAAATTTTATATTTACTATTTAAGTAATTCCATAACTTTAAATTTTGTCTCTCTTAAATTTATCTATATCAAATTTGTACCATTAAAAAAATCCTCAATTTGGAATTGATGATATGTTCTAAACAAAAATATTATTTGAGTCTAATTATAAGCAAATTAAAAAAGTGATTAAAATATAAATATTAAAAAGAGACCTATATTTTTTAACTCAAAAATGAAAATAAGGATGATTGCGGCAATGTCCTGAACAAGACAGAGAAAAAAACTCTTTTTTTCTTCGCTAATTAATGGATAATGACTAGAGTATAACATAAAAAGATGGGCTACTTCTACCATTAAACTAAAAAGATCGATGATAATTTATGATGTTATCATGTCGAATTATGTTCTTGTTGACAATAATTTATGACTTGTCCAACATGAGCATAATTCAACCGACATAATATATGAACTATGAACAAGAAGTTTCAAGCTCGATTCCTCCTCATATGTTGTAAAAAAAAAATAATAATAATTTATGACCTCTTTAATATGTCAACCAAATTAGGGGTGTAAAGTGAATCGGGTCGGTTCGGTTTTCATTAAAAAGAAAAATGTCAGGTTTGGATTCTAAATTATGTTTTATGTTAACCCATCTAATATACATTTAGTATGCAATCGACAAGGATTCTATTTTTAAAAACCGTTTACAAATTTTGTGATCGAATGAAAATTCTAAAAATAACATTTTTTTTTCAATGTATTTGAATTTTGAATTTAAAATTTTAAAATATAGATTTTTTTTTTTGAAACATAAAATATAGAATTATATTTAAGAGAATAAAAATTTGAATAAATATAAGATAATATATTATAAATAATAATTATACAAAATTTATAATCCAAAATATGTTTATAAATTAATTAATTTTTTTTAGACTCTTAATAGTTTATATTTAACTTAATATTTAGTTGGTAATTACATCTAATTTATGGTTTATAAAAATATGATCAAGCATATTTTGAAAAATTTAGTTAAATTAAAATTTAATTTTTTAAAATTTGTTATCAAATATATATTTTAAAATATGAAATATAATTGTCAACATAAACATAGTCATAGTGTAACCAACATATAGAGTCTTATCGTCGATGCATGAAATCATTCCAAACTACATAAGGACAATATAAAATATGGAGAAATAGATAATGAATTCATACATACAATTTGAATATCATAAAATATCTTGTGTGTCTTGTGTCTGAGGTAAAGCTCATAATTTTATCAAAAGAAAAAAAAAATTAGTATAGAAGACAAACCTTTGATTAAAGTGGCCAACTTTATTTATAAGCTTCTCTAATCTTTACATTATTCTATCAAATGATGCTCATTTTGATTTCTAAATACATAGTATTTTCAAAGGCATTTAGGTTTATTAATTAACTGCAATCACTAAGCAATTAATTGCTTTAATTTTGGTCCAAGATGCTAAATGAACCGTTGTTAAACAACCTTGACCCACCAATTAAGTTTTGAAAATGTATATAATATATATTTGATCATAATTACTTAAAAGAATATAGTTTAGTTTGAGAGAATTTGAACTTTTGACTTTTTAATCTATCATAAATATATATTTTAAATATATATGCCTTAACTAATTGAGCTATATTTTGATTGAAGAGTAAAAAAATTAAACCATTATATAATTTGATATGAATTAAAATTAAAATTTTGTTAAGTATATATATATATATATATATATATATAAAAAAGTCAATAAGCTAGAGTTTGAATCATGTTGGTAATATATAATTTTTGTTCATTTTTTTTTTTTTTGTGGGAAGTTTTTCAAATCGGCCTATACCAACTAATTCTCTATGAACGCAAGAATATAAGGAAAAATTAGAATAATATCATAATTAGGTGTACTTCTAAGGAATAATTGCTATCTAAATACTCTTTTTTTGTTGTTAAGTTGTTTTTATGTGAAGCAAAGCTAAGCATGATGAAATCTTCGTTTATCTTACCATTTAAATTAATTTAATATTTATGTTCTATTATTATCATTACAAATTTAAGTTGTCAATAGTCATCGATGTTGTTATATTAATAATTAATAATGTGTCGAAGAATACATATCAACTCATTCAATAATTAAAAATAAATAAATGAAAAAAAAATTGTGTATCTTCATTAATTAAAAGAGTAAATAATAGCTAGCTCAGTTATCAACTTCAAAATTTAACTAGCACATAGTCTAGTCGATCACTTTAAAAAAAAAAACCACTAAATTAAATTTATACTTGAGCAAGTAGTTTTTTTTTCTTTATTATAATACATGGGAATTGAACTTTCGAGTTTATCTGGGCACTTAAATATGTAGATTTGCACCATATTCGAATGAACCCTCTTTACTTATCTCTATGTATGTTTACATATCCTAAATTAGGTAGGTTTGAAATATCTTCAAATTTAAACATTTTTAAAAATTTTATTATTGTTACTACATTTTTTAAGAATGTTTTAAATAAGAATTTTTTTTTTTTGTTGCGCTATATTAAAAAATAATTATATTATACTTTTCAAAGATGTTTATAGAAAAAAATAATTTTATTTAAAAAAAAAAATCAAAAGCAATTCCAAACCCACTCTAAATATGTTTGTCATACCTACGTTATCATTTCAATATATTATTTTGCCCATACAAACTTATTATTGTTCAATAATTCACCTTATAATAAAAATAATGATTTGATAATTATTGTACTCATAAAGAAAATGCCATAAAATTGAGTATATCAAATACATATTAATTAAGAATCTAATAACAAACTGCTAATCCAAAGCATAGTTTAATTGCTAAAAACATCAAGATTGATAGTCTTTCCTATTAAAGTCATATTTTTTTTAGGGTGATTATCACCGCAAAGAAATAAATCGAAAAAAAATTCAAAAAAAAGAAGAAGAAATAAATCGAAAATATAATACCGAGAAGTATTAATTATATATATATATAAAAAAAAAAAGTCAAGAGCCAGCCGCCGTTATAACGACCTTCCTCGTAATTTCCGAGCTGTCACGGTTTTTTTTTTTAAAAGCAAGTCAAAGTTCACGTGCACTGTGATTTTGCAGTAATAAAATGTTTACCGAGGGGCAAAATTGTAATCTGGAAATCCATCGATCAATCAACGGTCGGAAAATTTTAAGTACTGGTAGGTGACATGGCTGCTGTCGGCTGTCAGGGTGATGACGTGGCGTAAGCAATCGCATGATATAAGCAATTTGGCGGCGAAAAGATGCCACGTGGAGATACAGTTCACCTATGTCGGAAATGTGGGGTCCACATTTGAGACCTAACGAAGTGAGAAGTTGACCACGCATGCTATTATTAATTTTGGTTCGGTTCACCGGTGAAAAAAAAAAAGAAAGAAAATGTTCGAGAAAAATAAGAATATTTCCTTAATTCTAACCAAGATTTAAACGTGAATGTCGACGAAAATATATAAGCCTTAAATTTATGTAAATGTCGATCACAATGAATATTTTAAGAAGTATATTTTTAAAAAAATATTAAAATTAATAAATAAACATTTTGCACTCCAAAATAATTAAAATACACTTATTATAATATTATATTAAATACATTTTGTAGTTAGTTTTTTAATATTTTATTGATTTTGTACTATAGGATCGAAATGTCGATTCACTCCTTGTGTCAATGTCTTTGAAAATTTAATACTATTGAAAAATTCGTTAACACTGCCTTCCAAGCGAATTATATTTGAATTGCTATTTTTAATTTTTATATTTTATGATGTTTAAAAGATTAAAATGTCAAATTTAGATCTTAAAATATTTTGATCTTATTTTATTCCATTAACAATATTTTTTTTTAATGTTACGATTAACAATTTTAACATATGGAACTAAAAATATTTATATATACAAAAAACTATCTTCTGAAAGTTGGAAGATAAAGAATGAAATTTTTGTTTTTGTTTTGCAAAAATATTTAATTAAAGCGGAGAAGGAATCCATGACCTTTTAGCCAAAAACTATGCTCAATGCTCCGTTTGACAAAAAAAAAAAAAAAAAAAAAAAAAAATTGAGATTTAAACCTATTTACAATAGTTTGTATATATCAATTTCATTTAGCTCATAATTTGATTAAAGACTTGAAATTAATCTATTTACTATACCTATCTTTTTGTAATGTATAGTTTGTAGTTTAGTTAATTAATTATCTAATGTATATTATTAAAAATATGTTTATTATTTTTATTTAGTGGATATGCCTTTTCATTGAATTAATAGTTGTGATCGAGGCATTTTAACACTTTGGTATTTTTCACTTCCTAATGTTTATTCTTGGTTTTTTAATTTTTATGAAACATAAAAGATTTGTTTTTATTCTAAATAATTAAGAAGACAATTCAACTCAACTAAAGGTCTTAAACTCAATCTCCACTCTATCTCTCGAACTAAAATATACTCTTTTTTACTCATATACATTCTATCACCGGGTTAGATTTACAAACTCAACAGCATTAAGAAGGTACTAGTAGGTGAAATGGGTAAATTCGAAAAATCTAAATTTGTATTTAGTGTTGTCACTTGTCTAGATAGCCTCGAATAATTATTTGAGGAGACTGTCACAATGTAGCTGACAGTTTTATGTCGTTTGATGTATGAGAGAGAAACTTTAAAACTAACTCGAAATTATATCCAATAGTTATTCGCGCATATGTAGATTCTTTTACTTATTCCTTTTCGAATCAACATCGAACGATTAGACGATACATTGTGACGACCTGATCGAAGTCGTTAGCAATGTAGTAAATGGCAAATGGATACACATGGGGTTGGGGCTAAGAAAACAAGTGGGTTTAGCCTAGCCCAGCCCATCGTTCATCTCCCTTCAGCCCAACAATTTTGCCCTAATACTGTATTTCATCTTCTCCTTCCACAACTCTCTCTCGGATCTTCTCAGCCAAACAATTATCATATCGATTATCGAATTCCCCGCAATCCAGCTCTGTCGGCGATTGCTCCTTGTTATCGTTTTCATTCTCGTTCTTGATTTTGATCGCCTTTGGAGATTTCTATTCCCCTTTTGCAAGGATAATCTAGGGTTCACGATTTCTGCAAAATGTCTTCAATTGGAACATCCAAGGGAATTTTGGAGATCGCCAAGTTCGGGCTTTATGTTTCTATACCCATCTTTTTAATGTACTCATTCGCCAACAATAGCAAAAATCTCCAAAGATTCATTGGCAAAGTAAACTCTCTAATCTCCCTTTCTTCCTTCATCAAATTATGTTTGTGGGTCTGCTCATAATTTTATATGGACTGATTATTGAGAAATATTATCCCCTTATTAGGATCATCTTTGGTTGTTCAATTCATTTTTCCTTTTAGAATTAGCTGTAGGATTTTGCATATGGGAAATTTCACATTTGGTTACTGATTTTCAAGGTATATGTATTAGTTGATGGCTAATTCACCATATTGTGTAAATGACAGAATAAGTAATAACAGAGTTGATACTGAGAGTGGGACTGGAACTTGATAAATGAAGACCATGTTTATATTTTCTGGATAGAATTAGCTCTAGTTTTGTTTGTTTTGTACCTGTTTCCTCAATGGGGTGATGAATCTATGAGCCTTCGAGGCAGAGTATTGAACCACCAAAGTTACTCGAAATACATTTGTTATAGTGAAGTCAAAACTTTTATATGAATGGAGGTTCATTTATCAGCATTTTCAGCCTCATTAGAACTAGAAGTAGGCTAAATTATAAAACAAAATAATACCCGTGAGCTTTCAAGAGTTGCAGGCCTTGACTTTTCATAAAAGTTTCAAACATACCTTGGGAGTAGAAATCGGTTAGAATTTTGGGATGTGGCCGTGACCTAGAAGTCTGAAAGAGCTACATTCAAACACGTCGACTTTTCGTCCAATATTCTAATAGTTTTTTCTACTCCAAGGGTATTTTTGAAACTTTTATGAAAGTTCAAGGTAATATTGCAACTTTTAAAATGATAGAGTTACTTTTGAAACAAAGGGCAAAGTTTGAGTATTTTTTATATTATTTAGCCTTTGGAAGTATAGAACTATAGATAAGATGTTATAGCTCATATTGATCTTCACAAGCAATATAAGTGATATTATGTTCTATTATCTAAGTTCTAATTAATTACTTTCTCTTCTGATAGTCTTATATAGTGTATCCTCCCGAGGGACCGAGGCCTCCATCTCCCGAAGAAGTAAGAGAAATGGCGCGTGAATTGGCTCGAAAGAACAACATTCGTTAATGATATGTGGTCTGTGACTACTGCAGTATTTAAATCGTGTATTCGGAGTTATCGAGCGTGTATTTATCTGTTTATATGAAGTGATTGATGACTATCAACACTTGGGAGCAACTGTTGAAACAGCCTTTGGTAAGTTCAGGTGGGATGAAGAAAATAAAGGTCAATTCTCAACCCTGCTAGATAACATAAAATGGTTGTGCATTAGGGAAAAAAAGAACTTTTAACAATGAGAGCTACTGCTTAACTGTCGTGATATGGCTGTGTAATCATGGTTTTTTTTTTTTTTAGATCATTGTGAAGTCATTGGTTCCACAGTGATGTTGCTTCTCTTAATAAATAGGAACTCTGGAATGTGATTGGAACATGATATGTTATATGTGGAGATCAATGATTTTTCAGCATCCTATTTTGTTTTATTTTGTTATTATGGCATTTGTTTCAAGTTCTTATTGCTTGAGAATAGTTCTTACTATAGCAATTGCAGACCCAATGATGAAGACAGCTCCCCCACTCCATAGCTTCCTAAGATAAAAGTTAGTGTCTGTTTAGCTGCCACTTTGGAAAAATTGTTTTTGGGTTGAACACTTGTTATATAACTACTTTTAGAAGAAAAACAGATAAATGCTTCCTTTAAAAGCAAGTGCTTTTTTTTTTATCTGTCTTTAGAATTTTTCAAATTACTGAATTCTTTATTTTATTTTTGAAAATTAAGCTTATAAACGCTATTTCTACCTTTGCACTAAGGTAAAAGTTCTTTGGTTTTATTATCTATCTTTTACTAATATTTTCAAAATTCTATCTAAGTTTTGAAAATTAAATAAAATGTAATTTTTGTATTTTAAGAATTATCTTTTCTTAAGGAATGATTAAAATATTTGTAAAGAAATTGTGAAAAAATAAATACAATTTAAAAAAAAGGAAAAAAAATGGTTATCATTGGTCTTAAACTTTTTCACCTCTCTTTAAAAGTTTAACCAAAACCTATTTCTTATTTGATAGTTTTAAAAAAAATCTAAATATATTTTTTATTTTTTATTTGAAAATTGTCAAATAGTAGAATCTAAGATGACATGGATTAGTATACTACTTCAAATCCTAACCTTATAAATAAGGTACAATTTAATTTTAGTTCTGACTATTATTTTAATAAAAAATAATTTGGCCATTTTTCAAAATGGAGTTCACAAAAATGACATTTAGTAGGATTTTTTTTTTTTTTGACAATAGAGTGGAGATCGAACCTAAGACCTCGTACACATTTAGTAGGATTTACAATTTCTAAAAACAAAGCATGTCGAAATAAAATGCATGTCATTGATTTATAGAACGCAACCAAACATATACATTAGTCTTGTCTTGTTGGTGGGCCTTTGTTCTTTTCTTTTATCTTTGGGCTACCTTTTGTTGGGCCTGGCCCAATATGTAGTATGTGCGGTTTAATAGAGTTGTACATGAGTTGGGTTGGATTGGATGCGGTTAGAATTTTGTTTGGACAAACCTGAAAATTCTGGGGGTTAATAAGAAGAATGTCTACACAAAATTACGGATAATGGAATTTGTCTAAATTTGAGTTTACATTGTAATGTATGGCTAGAATGTTTTTAGGAGTAAATATCTGTGTGTATAATCTCTATTACACCCTTTGAACATGTTTTTTTTTCACAATATTATATTGGTAAAATTTGTTTATTTATTTTAATGGATTAATTAGTTTGTTTAGTTTATTTAATGAGGTGGCTTAAGTGCACGTTAAGATAGACGGTTGTTTTTTCCGTTTACTTTTGTATCCCATTATGCATCTTTGGTTGGCCGTAGGGTAGATCCCACGCACACAAGGGGAGGGCCGGGAGCACACTCGTCGGGCATATATTACGAGGGGGGGTTACACCTGTACCTGCCGGGGTAAGGAGGAGGTCCATTTTTGGTTGTTATTAATTTCCGGAAATTGTGGATCTCCACATACACCAGTCAAAATTCATTTTTTGTCACAACTAATCCGCCCACAACTACTTAAAGGTTTCAAATTGTCTGGTTCCATTCTTTCTTTAATATTTGCGTATTGCAGAACCCAATTAAGACCACCATCCAGGGAAAATAATCCAACCATCATTTTCCAGTCACTCTGCAAAACTCGAAAAACCCTCAACCACACAACAACCATCCATGTCGTCCCTTCCTATTGTCGATGATGTTCAGGTTGTAAGTATTTCCCCACACAGTCATAGGACGACAGGGACCAGCACCGAGTATTTCCCCACACAGTCATGACAGGGACCATAAGATAATTAAATTTGTGAATTTGGAAGAAAATTTTAAAGTCTCAAATTAATTTGGAGTTTTATTTAAAGTTCAAAAATTAGTTTGAAATCTAATTTGAGTGAATTAAATTCAAGCGGTCTCATATAAAATAATTAAATTTGTGAATTTGGAACAGAATTTTAAAGTCTCAAAATAATTTGGAGTTTTATTTAAACTTCAAAAATTAGACGTGGAGATATACTTCGAGTGGGGCCGCGCACACACACCCTCTAGTAAGGGTATATATATGGACACACCACAAGGGCATTCTCAAACCCGTGTAATCCCAATGTAATTGTAATTGTATTTGAAATCTAATTTGAGTGAATATTAGATTTAAGCGGTCTCAGATAAGATAATTAAATTTGTGAATTTGGAAAAGAATTTTAAAGTGGAAAAGAATTTTAAAGTCTCAAATTAATTTGGAGTTTTATTTAAAGTTCAAAAATTAGTTTGAAATCTAATTTGAGTGAATTAGATTCAAGCTATCTCATATAAAATAATTAAATTTGTGAATTTGGAAGATAATTTTAAAGTTTCAAAATAATTTAGAGTTTTATTTAAACTTCAAAAATTAAAAAGAAGAGGAGAAGATATGCAGTTACAAACCTACTTTTTAGGTAATTTGAAAATAAAAGAAATTAGAAATAAAAAAATAACCCTAATTTTGTCTTTCTCTCTCCCTCTTTATCAATGTGCCCATCTCCCTTTGTTTTCAGCCGTCACCCAACGCCTCCCCTCGTCTTCTCAATTCGACAACCTCCCTCTTTATTCTTTATCGATGTGTCCATCTCCCTTTGTTTTCAGCCGTCACCCAACGCCTCCCATCATCTTCTCAATTCGACAACCTCCCTCTTTATCGATGTGCCCATCTCCCTTTGTTTTCAGCCGTCACCCAACGCCTCCCCCCATCTTCTCAATTCGGCAATTGTTATTCTCTAACGACCACACATTTGACCTCAATATTTCGACAAACGCCGACAGTTCAAGAAATCAGAGCGACGCGATTCCATCTCCTCCGACCAGTGCGTTTTTGGCGAATTGTAACGGCCACACATCACCACGACGTCGGTCTGTTCTATTTATGCTCGGTCGTCGTCGTTCGTTCGATTTTATCCCAACCACCACCATCGTTCACAACTATAGTCTTTCCTCTGTCATTATGCTTCACATGGGAATGGACCCACCTCCCAAAGTCCAGTGCACCCAATGCATAGCATGCTGAGACGGTCACAAGGCGCCACACCACTCTGCAACATTCAAAGAAACAAGGCAAGTGCATTCTCATACATCCCACAAGAGGACTGACAGTCAATGACTGTATTCCAAGCTACTAAATTTGGTTTGGACATTTCATCAAACATGTTAAGTGTTGTTTGGATGTCTTTCAACCTGTCATACATATGAATAAGCGTGCCTCTTTATTACTCGGTGTGCCTCTTTCAACCTGTCTCTTTATTACTCGGTGTGCAGTCATGCTTTATTACTCTGTGTGCAGTCATGCACACACCTGTAGTGATGAATTTTTCCGTTGGCTGTATCACTTCCTCAAGGTATACATATTTTTTCCCCCAGTTTCGTGTGTGTTCATCAGGTATACATATTTTTTCCCCAGTTTCGTGTGTGTTCATCAGGTATACATACACTGTCCACAAGTATACATACTCGGTCCCCCAGATTTTTGTATGTCCTCCAAATTTGTACATTTATATTTATTGGTGAGGGTTTAGAATAAGTCACGTATCGGGTCCGTGTTGCAGGCTTTTCCTCATTCAGCTCCTATGCTCACTGTAAATGGTTGACCGACCATTTGTCTTCCCTTTATTACTCTGTGTGAATGCATGTGTCTTCCATTTTTTTACCCAGTGTGCAGACATGCACACACCGTCACTGATGGATTCGTTGTAGCGGTATTACTTCCTCATGTATATAGACTAATTTCTTAATTATTTGGGGTATGAGGTAGAACCATGTAACTCTCATTATGGGATAAGTGTAAATTCAGTTTTATTATTTTTAACGTCTCTGTTAAATTCACGTCCAAAACTCCTTTCTCTCTCCTTTCAATATTTTATATTTTTAAGTCTTATTTTTTTCATTCTCAAAATTAGGAGAAAGTGTGGAAGGGTAGGCTTGTCCATTGGTTTGTAAATTGCCTTACTAAATATAGGATTTAGACATAATTCAAAAGAAAAAAGTGGTTAGACATTTTTCATGTTGCCTCCCTTTGTTGTAGACATTCTTCTGGTTTTCCCAAATTCTGGTTGGTCAATTCTCCAACCTTCTCAATCTGAATTGAGTGTATAACCCAACCCAACTCGAACCCAACCCAACTCGACACTCACAATTTCATATGGAGTATATATGTATACACATAAACAATTAATGAGTGAATGTACAAGTATAACATAGGTTGTAAAAAAATTACATAAACAATTAAATTTTCAGCAAAATTGATGTTTATAAAAATTGAGATGTTTATAGAGGTTGTAAGAAAATTATAAAAATGATGCCCTCGATAATTTCTAGTGTGGGTATATATTCGTAGTTACATCTATAACAAATGAGGTATATGCCCGTATATACACCATAAACCATTACTCTAAGCATTGGACAAATGATACTAAAAACAAATTGTTCATAGACGGTTGTAAGAAAATTATAAATATGGATGCCCTCGATAACTTCTAGTGTGGGTATATATTCGTAGTTATATCTATAATAATGTGCATGTAAGTATATCATATGAAGTATATGCGTGTATATACACCATAAACTATTAATCCGTGAGCATTGGACAAATGATACTAAAAAAATTAAAATTGGTATACATATTGAGTTTACCGGGAAAACGTTCAATCAATTGTATCATTACCTGCAACATTGAATTAGGAGATTTGCAAATCTTCCAAATCGATTTGAAATAGTCATCGATTCTCAACTTTGAAACCCTCTACTTTTTGAAAAAAACTATTTACCTCAATCTTCTAAATCGTTGAACGCTTGAATTAGACTGAAACTGACGTATTTTCGGGGTGAGCAAAGATCTTCATCTCCTTCAACCTTTCTTCAAAATGCATGAATCTAGGAGAGTTGTTAATGAGATGAATTTGAGTGTTGTTAATTGGATTTATTTTTCTTTTGTTTTTGCTGTTAAACATTTTAAAATATAAGTTGTTGAAATTTTTTTTCTTCAAAACCATGAATCTAGTTGCTAGAAACTAAAACAAAAAAATAAATAAAATTCGTTAAGTGGGTTGTCCGTAAATAAACGTATATACCAGGGGTATAATCGGGATGAAAATTGTCAACCACATCCCCTAGAATCGTGGTAGTCATTGGATGAAAATAATAAAGTTTCTTAGCTATTTTTCAATTCAGTTTTTTATTCTTAGCTATTTTTGATAATTTCCCTTTTTTTTTGGACAAACCTGAAAATCCTGGTGGGTCGATTCTCCAACCTGCCCAATCTGAATTGAGTGTATAACCCAACCCAACTCAACCCGACACTCACAATTTCAGGTTGGATCATTCGGGTATGAATGTTTTATCATAGATTATGGATTAAAACCTAAAGAGAGAAAACGAGAGGAGGTTGGTGATCGAAGGTGAGGACGACGATGCAATTATTGCAAATGTTAGTGTTGGTGCTGGTGAGGTGAACGATGACGATTACTGGTGTGCTTCGCCGACAACATGCCTACTTTAGAGAAAGAAAGAAACCGTACTTCATTTAGAGAGAGATGAAATCGTTTTTGTGGGTTAAGTTACAAGTTTAGCTATTGAACTTTTAGTTTTTTTTTTTATTATTATTATTAGTTTGATCCTTACTTTAAAGAGACTATCTGGATACAAAATTAAAAGTTTAGAGACTATTATACATTTTTAAAGTTCAGGGTAGATACATTTTAAAGTTCACGGATAAAATAGATATAAAGTTGGAAGTCCAGAGATCAAGTTTAAAATTTAACACTTTTTTACGTCGTTTATGTAATTTGTGAGTCTAAAGTTAATTTGTGAGTCTAAAGTAATAGAAATAGTAACATCGTTAACGTTTCTCGAAGATATACAATTTTACACATTCATTTATTTGAGATACCAATTCCATATCCACAAGTAATCATCTTTTTCCAAAATTTATAAACAACTTTATGATGTATATAAAGAACAAAGAATGAGAAACACAAAACACTTCACTCAACGGATTTGTTTTTAAAAAATCGACAATAAAGAAGAAATAGAAAAAGGATATGTTAGTCATGAATTCATGAGTATCTGCAATGAATAAAAGCAATGATTTTTGACAACAATCCAAAGACAGTTTTGTTTGGATGTGGTTTCTATTTGGCCTGTGACTGTTTTATGTGAATTTGTGTAATCATTTGACTAAAAAGGATTAAATTCATGACCTCTTACTCTTGGCACAATCTTATAAGTTATAGGTGTCAACTACTACTGAGTTATGCTCATTTTAACGACATTTTTACTTTTAACTTGACTATAATATTGCATCTAGCCAAACCGAGCATAGCTCAATTAGCCTAAGGTTGTGCTCTTGACTAAGAGGTCATGGGTTTAATTCACGCATTAATTAAAATATCTTAACAAAAAAAAAAAAAAAAAAAACTCTTAGTCTTAAGAACTTTATTTAAATAAAGCGGCGAAATTATAGCTTAAATCGATAATCATATTATGTTTTATATTTTAAGATTCATCCAAATATGCGTTTTGTATGTAATCTGATTCTGTTTTTGAAAATTGTTTTCAGATTCAGTGATTCAGTGATCTAAACCGTGTAAATTTTAAAAACAATTTTTTGTCGAATTTTCAAATGCAAAATTATATTTAAAATGATAAAAGTTTTAATAAATAAAGTATTTCAGGTTATAAACTCAATTTATTTTTTTTAATTAAAATATGTATAATATAATGTACTCTAAATTATATGATATTATAAAATAATAATTATACCAAATTTATAACATAAAATATGTTCATAAATTATTTAAAAATAGTTTATATTTGATTTAATATTTAGTTGATGACTACAACTAATTTTATAGTTTATTAAAAAAGAAAATTAAACCCATTTTAAAAAATTAGTTAAATTGTGATTCAAATTTTAAATTTTTTACTAAATACATATGTGAAAAATATGAAATACAATCTTGTTTCTATTGAAATCTTTGTTTTTAAATTTCTCGTATTGTTTTCAAGGAAAACTATGGGGCAAAATAAAATGTGTTAAAATAGAATTGACATAATGAGATGCTTGTTTAAATTAATATAGAATTAATTTTATTAATTTTACCAAACACGAAGAACAATTAGAATTCTCCCATTATCACTAATCTTGCAAAATCAATCTCTAACCAAACTTAATTTACAAACGAAATTTGTCCGATTCCAACACAGAATGATGGTATTCATATAATTGTCTTCGTTTTTCTTCTTGCACAAATTTATAATTTAAATAAATGGACGAGAATTCAAATTTATAACTTTTTAAAGAAAAAATTTATAGAAAAATTCTAACCGATGCCAATTTAAAGAAATATTTAAAAATATAACACTTTTTTAAAAAAAATACAAATATGACCATTTCTATCACTGAACACCTCAATTTTTTATAAAATTTTGTCAGTGACTATTACTGATAGTAGTTTATCAATGATAGCCATACATCAACGATAACAGTCTATCCGTGATAGTCACTAATTTTTTTGTTATATTTACAAAATGTTTTAAATTTTACTATATTTGTCATTATTTTGGGTATGATTCCTGTTTATGCAACCCGCCTAAACTTATAACCTTTTAGAGAGATTATTAATATTTGGTCAACAAAAGCATAACTCAACTGTCATGATGTATGCACTAGTGACCAAAATGTCTTAGGTTCGATCTCTATCTTTGTAAAAAAAAAATACTAATATTTAAATTAATTAAATTATTTGTAGGGGAGTAATAAATTATAACTTATTAATTTAAGTTATAATTCAATTCGCATAAGATTGTAAAAAAAAAAAAACGCTAGTCAAAGGGGAAAAAGTTGCATCTTTTTCTTCCCAAATATCCTTAAAATGTGTCCACACAACATAGGTATATATATATATGAGCATTCTCTTACGTTGATGTTCTTTTTTTTTAAGATTTTTCTTTTTCTCTATTTTTATTCATGTATTTTTATATACCCTATAGAAAATATGTATTTGTATATACTTCATAGATCATACTTATATATACTTCATAGATAATATGTATTTGATATATGCATTACCCCATATATAGTTAATATATACTTCATCTATGAGGATATATTCATATATATTGTATATATACTTGCAGATAATATGTAGTTTTTTTTTTATTATAAAATATATGTATTTTTATATATAACCATCATATATACTAATATATACTTCATATATCGATATATATGATTATATATTTCATATATACTTAGAGATATTATGTATTTTTTTTAAAAGAAAATATATATATTTCTTTATATATAGCTTATATATTTTATATATGAATATATATTGTGGAGAGAAGATTTTTTAGGTCTGGTTACGAGGAGGGAGAAGACAATTTTAACGACAAGAGAGAAGACGGTTTTAATGAGAAGAGAGAGACGTGATTAATGTGAGTTTTATGATTTCAATTTTTTTTCTTCCTTAAATGAGTTTATTTTACTTTATTTTAGTTTATTAAAATGTTAGAGAAATTTTAATATAAAATGTTAGACACGTGGAATGGTTTGAAAGTAATTGCAACTCTAGTTTTATGAAAAATCCTAAATAGTTAGGACATTTTTTTTATAAAAATAGGTATTGAAGACGTTAGTATAAAATCATATTCATTAATGTACAAAAACTACAATATAAAATATTAAACGCTAAAAAAAATATTTACAATTTTTTTTTCAAAGTATTTAATTAATACATAACTTTATGTCAATTGAACTAGGTTGATTTGACAATTTTTTTATTCTTTGCACCTTGAAAAAAATAAAAAATAAAAAATAATCCCAATCGAAGGTATAAATTTATGTTTAACAACTTAGGGTGTTTGAGGCGCAGTTATTATAGTTGGTGAGTTATTATAGTTGGTGGGTTATAATAGTCTGTGGTATAATAGTCTGTGGATTATAATAGTCTGTGTTTGGATGTATAGTCTGAGTTTAGTAAGTCTGTGTTTGAGGTAAGAGTTGTTTAGTCTGAGTTTAGGAAGTTTGTGTTTAGAATACAGTTTTCTTTAACATGGAGTTTGAAATATGTGTTTATGGTACTTTATTTTTTTTCTACAACTTTTTGTTGTATTGTATAGTTAAATGTATATTACATATTAATTTTTTAAAAGTTGAAAGAATAAATATTATTTAGGAAATCACAAATAATCTACTACGAGAGGCTTGAGCATTGTCGGTGGAGAGAAATAAAAAAAAAAAATAGAAAAAAAAAGTACAAAGTTCTACAGTGTTTTTTTTAGTATATTGGAAGTGGTAGAATTCGAACCGCAAATCTCTTGGTCGTTAACATATACATATGACAACTGAGCGAGACTCGTTTTGGCCAAAGTTCTACAGTATTAGTGTAAGAAGATGGGATTATAATAACCCAACCCGCGTTTAATAACTTGGTGTCCACCCAAGTTGGGGGCCAAAGAGCCCCTTCATTCTAACTCTAACTGTTTATATTATTTGAAATGATTAGTTGATAAATGGTGGATCTCAAAATTAAGTGTCTCATTGCTATAGTTATTTTTCAATAATTTATTTTAAAATATGAATTAATCTCCCCTTAAATTTTAATTTGGACTAAATTATATTCATATCATATCCAAAATAAAACATATTAACTATTAAAAAAAAAACTCCAATAATGTAAAGGGTACTATACTATAATTTATTGAAACTTTCAATATTCTAATTTCATTTGATTGGGTAAATTTTCTTCCTTTATTGAAAAAAATTGAAAATTAATCCCAAGAATATAAATTTCAAAATTTTAAATGAGAATTTTGCTTGCAAGTTTGATATGTAATACTTTTTAGCTCGAGTTATATATTTATTAATTGCATGAACTATATAATATTTTTTTAAAGGTA
Organism: Herpetospermum pedunculosum; assembly: GCA_028017165.1. Taxonomy (NCBI): domain Eukaryota; kingdom Viridiplantae; phylum Streptophyta; class Magnoliopsida; order Cucurbitales; family Cucurbitaceae; genus Herpetospermum; species Herpetospermum pedunculosum. The sequence continues at coordinate 3,027,478 of CM051524.1, read as the reverse complement.
TTTAATTAATACGATGATTAAACATATGACTTCATAGTCAAGGACACAATCTTATGAATAATAAATTTAGTTATCTTTAATTCATTTAACAATTCAAATATAGACTAAAAAATTAAAATTTCCAAACATGCTCGAGATAAACTCAAATTTATTAAAACCACCAGTCAATTATTATTGTAAAAATGTCTACAAAATCGCATAAATCGTTCTAAAAAAATTGAATAAAATGTCTTTAGAATTTAAAAAAATATAAACTAATATTCTTCATTTCAATTAGAAAAAAAAAAAAAAAAAATAGAAACCATCAAATAAATAGTAAACAAATTAGGTAAGTAGCACTTTAATTTTCTATCAAATTATTTGATTGAGCCTTGAGCACTATAATAATTTTACTACCATTATAAACTTCTTTTTTTTTTTTTTAATTGAGTACCCGTTATATATTAATGGGCTGGTTGCACAAACAGTAATTCGGTCCAAAATAATTACAAATTTAACAAAGTTTAAAACTTTTTGCAAATATGACAAAAAAATCAGTGGCTATCACTGATAGACTTTAAGACTATTACTGATAGACTTCTATCAGTGATAGACTTCTATCACTGACAAAATTCTATAAAAAAAAGACTACTATCAGCGATAGACCATACTATCAGTGATAAAAATTGTCATATCCGTAAATTTTTTAAAAAAATACTATATTTTTAATTATTTTACTCTAAATTGACCTATGTTACAATTTCCCTATATTAATTTGTCTCTTATGAATGATTATTGGTCATAATATCCAATAAATTATTGACCATAATAAAGCTTAAAATACACAATTATTTAAATGAAATAAAGTTTTTTAATCCAATTTTGTACAAAAAAAAAAAAAAAAAAAAAAATATATATATATATATATATATATATATATATATATATTCAACAAATTGATTTTTAATTGACTCGACCATACTCTATAATCAAAGCTTAATCAACTTGAACCTAAAGTCAAGGAGAAGAACTATTCAACTCTACCATTTATTTGACCTTAATCCAAAAAAAAAAAAAAAAAAAAAAAAACTCTGAAAATGATATCCAAATTGGATATATTATTGGGTAAAATAGTAATAAAATCAATTGATATATTTATAAGCAAAGCTTTAAATATTTAAATAAAAAAAATAAATTAAATATTTTATGAGCATCTTTCCATGACCTAAGATTTAATTAATTAATTGTCTTGATTATGTCAATGATTGTTTGGTTTGGAGCATAACATTGAAATTTATTATATTTTAAAAAGGTAACAACGAAAAAAATATTTAAGAAATTAAAAAGAGAATCATGAGAATATTAAATGGACCATCAATATTTATTTTTAAAATAGCGAAAACCATCTTCTTCATAACAAAATGTTGAATGGGTTTCTTAAAAAACCATTTAAATTAACGTACTGGTTTATTAATTTTAAGTTGTAGAATAATTTATTATATGCATATTACTCATTAAACTGTAATATATAATTCAAACAATTTGCATTAAAAGTAATATATATATATAGAGGTTAAAATATAAAAAATATCTCATAACTATGATTTTTTTTTTTAAATGTCATCACCAGTTAAAAACACACATGTAATTATGAGGTGTTAAAAAAATGCATGAAAATCTTATTTTATCGATTCAAAAGATCAACACAAAATCAGTGGAGAGTAAATCATCCACATTTTCATGATATTTTTAACACTTCAGAAGTTGACATTTTCATTTTTTTTTGTCACATAATTACAAGTTAAAAACACACATGTAATTATGAGGTGTTAAAAAAAGACATGAAAAACTTATTTTATCAGTTCAAGAGATGAAGGCAAAATCAGTGGAGAATAGATCATATGTCCACGTTTTCATGATTTTTTTAACACTTAAATGAAGTTTACATTTTTCTTTTTTTTTTGTCACATAATTACAAGTTAGAATTTAACCGTCCACATTAGAATTTCGTATTTTTTTTTTATTAATTGCGAGATCATTTCTTTAAACGAATTTCATAGTTGAGAATCATTTTTTAAACATTTTTCATTGAGGAATATTTTTTAAACTTTTGAAAGTTTAGAGATATTTTTTAAACTAAACTCATAGTATTTTTGAAAATTTAGTTATTTTTGAAAATTTAGTCTTTCTTTTTGTAGTACTTACCTTAAATGCACCAATCCTAGACAACAAGAGTATAACTCAACTCAAATTATGTAGACTAGTGACCAAGAGATCTTAGGGAGATTTTAGATTCGATCCTCCACCTCCATGTTGTAAAAAAAAAAAATTCGCCAACCCTATATTCAATTTCACCTAAATTTACCCACTCTTTTTTTGATAACTTAACGAAAGAAACAAGTTTGACACAAAATTAAGTAAAATTAATTTACAATATCAACCATTCAAAAATTAAGTAAAATTAATTTACAATATCAACAATTGAATGAATTTTTTGTTGACAAAAATTCAAGTGAAAGTATATTAGAAGGTAAAAAGTACAACACTTGAAACACTTACCCTAATTTCTCTATTCTCTAGCCTCTCTCTTAACGGAATCGAGGGAGATCGGAGTACGGCAGGCAAGTGGTGTTGGGCGGTGGTGGCGTTGATTACAGACGGTGGTGCTAGTGTGGCTAGGGCAGTGGTCGTCGACGTTGGAGGAGGGATGACCAAGCGACACTCTCCCAAGAAGCATCTCTCGGCAGTTAAGAAGACAATGAGGGTTGGCGTCGTTGATATCTCGGTGGCGGTGGTGAGAGGTGTAGGGTTTTCCAGCATGAAGAAGATGCGTTTGGTGGAGATAGGCACCATCGTTTAAGTGGATTAGAAGGTTGTCGGGGGCAGCGTTATCGACGTCATAGTCGGGTAGGCAATCAGAGATGAAGGTTGCCGGAGCGATGAATGACTTTTTGATGTCAGGGGTGATTCGTGAGTTTGACGCTCGAATGAAGGAAATTGTGATTGAGAGCGTGAAATGCAGGCATTCGTGGAGACTAGGGTTGATGAACCCATGTTTGAACCAATCTGGTTGGATCGAGGATCGAGCCTTGAGAGTGGTTTGATGGCTTTGGTCGGTCTGGTTGGGCCGATTCAGGTTGGGGATCAGTTGAAGGGCCATGTGGTGGCACCTAGCTCCCCTCGCGTGGGCTGGAAATCACCTGAAGTTTGTTTGATTGGGCCGAAGCCGACATTAAGTATATTGGGGAAGTCGGTTAGGTCGACTCCCACCTCTCGGGCTTCACTTTTTGGCTCGCCTGCAGTTGCTCAAATGCCCCTCGTTTATTCCCCAATGATTATCAGTGAGGATTGTGTAGTTATTCTTCCCCATGATGTCATTGACGAGGGCATTGTTCTATTGGAGTGCTTGTTGGTTGTCTAGTTTGTGAATGGTCGAATGTCGTATGTTGTACTTTCTCGACTTGCACAAGATTTGGGGTAAATTGGAAGAACATGTGATTACTATGTTGGATAGTGGGCTCACATTCTTACAATTTTTCTTGGCCACGTCTCGTGACTGAGTTGTAGCGAATAGGTCGTGATATATAGGTGACAAGTCTATTCTTCTACGTCGTTGGACCCAAGATATTGCTCTGAAAACCTTCGTGTTTGATTTCGTCCTTATATGGGTTAAATTATTTAATATACCTATGAAATGATGGACCTCTGAGGGTCTAAGTGTTGTTGATATTCTGAGGGTCTAAGTGTTGTTGCTAGTGCAGTGGGATCCCCTAGTTTTTTTATAAGGGGACAGAAGATCGATCTCGGTTGTCCTTTGCTAGGGTTTGTGTAGAGCTGAAAATGGATGATGTGTTTCCTAGCACGGTGCCCATCAGGATTTAGGGTGTTGGTGATGTGGATTGAGTTGAGTACTCGTGGAAGCCGAAACATTGTACTTATTATAAGGTTTTTGGGCCTCAAGTGGCAATCGTAGTAAACAGTCAATTGAGGAGCTTGTTGCCCCTCTCCCAAGGACTAGTCTTGGCCCTTCGGGGTCGGTAGGCTCGTGTAATACTTTCGAGTTTCTAGTGGGTCAGGTGTCTTGGTGGCGGACCCTGTAGCCCCATTTGTTTCTAATTTTCTTTGCTGTCCTGGAGGGTGAGGATGTAAAACCTCTTACTTTGATGTCTCCTACAACCTTTTCCCCTTTGAACTAGATGTTGACCACACATTTCTTGGGTGCTAGCTTCCCCCTTTACTGTAGGCCCCGGTGGTTGGTTGATCGCCCAAGCTGATTTGTCTTATCGGTGCTTGTCGTGGTTGTGAGTTTTGCCGCCTACGTGTTCCACCATTCGAACTTGTTTTCATGATTTTTATCTTTGTTGGTTAGTTTTCTTTTGTGTTGTATTGTTTGCTTCTTTGTGTCTTGGCATTGGGCCGTGAAGTCGTCATTTCGCTTTAGTAATATATTACCTTTGCAAAAGAAATATATAATAATAAATAAATAAAATTAGGAGTTTAAGATAAAAATTGATAAAACTTGGCCCGCATGTATAAATTTATATATGTTTCCTATTATTTATTCTTCTTTTGTTCCATAAAGTTAGTTATGAAAACTAATTTTCGGAAGTTGAGTTAATTTAGGGATATTTGTACGGATGACCTTAAATTTTCAACACTTTGAAAGATTGACTCGAATTTTAAAAATTAGCTAAATTGATCTTTTACTGACATCATCAACCATTTTTTTTAATAGCTTTCGCCAGCTATTTTTCTCGTTCTCGCTCACGTTCATGAGAGGGTAGAAAATTTCAGTTCAAAAGTGGAGCACGCACTAGAGCGAGAGCGAGAGCAAGTAAAATAATATTAAAAAAATAGTTGATGATGTCGACAAAAGATCAATTTGACTAATTTTTAAAATTCGAGTCAATCCTTCGAAGTGCTGAAAAATTTAGGTTCATCCGTACAAATTTCCCGTTAATTTATACAAAAAATTCCGCAACATTGTTTTCATAAATAAGAAACGAAAGAAAATTGGATCAAATTGTTACTTCAAGAACTTTTATGAAAGTAATAATTTAATCTATGAATTTATTGTAACGATTTAATTTTTAAATGCGTAACAATTTAGTCCATAAACTCTAACCGATGATAATTTAGTTTCTATACTTTTAAATTTGTAACAATCTAATTCTTATTGTGAAAAATCTAATCAAAATTAAATATCAATTTTTAGTTTGACTTAATGTTTGTAGTTTATAAAGATATTTGGTCCATAATCAATTTATTGATTGATTGACACGTGTACAAATGTTCATTAAATCTTAATAATTGTTTTAACGATGAGAATAAACAACATAATAAAATTCATGAACTAAATTGTTATTGTTACTAATTTGAAACTATTTCCTATGGGTTCAATTCTTGGTGACCACTTATCTAAGAATCCATTTCATACCGGTTTTTTTGGCCGTCAAATGTTATAAGATTAGGCGTTTGTCCTGTGAGATTAGTCGAAGTGCGCGTAAACTGGCTCGGACACTCACGGAAATATAAAAAAAAAATACAAACTAAAATTCGAAATTAAAATGCTTAAGAGTTGACAGGTTTTAGAATTTAGGGTTTAAGATTAGACGTCCTATCCCGTAAAATTAGTCGAGGTGTTATAAACTTACTCGAAAAAAAAAAAAAAAAAATTATTTACAAACTAAATTCGAAATTAATATGCATGAGGGTTGACAGTTTGGAACCAAAGATGTGTTTTAAGTAAAAGCTTTTTTTTTTTGTTTCAAAAAAAAAAAAAGTAAAAGTTTTGTTTGTAAAATAAATCAGATTTTGTCTTCTTCTGCCTTCCGGCGTTCGAGAACCCACGAGTTCTTCACTCAAAAAGATAATTAATAATATATATTCGAAAAATAAAAAGGGAAAGGAAAGTTCATAAAAATCGAGAAATTTTTAATTTTTATGAATAAATATTTTGCAAAAATAAGCTTTAAAGTCATCCAGCTGTTCCCTTGCAGGGAGCACTCGCTCTTCAATTCAATACTCTGTCCATACAAATTTATAAATTATAAATAAATAAAAAAAGATAAAGTTTAAATATTATATGAATTAATTAAAGAGTAAAAAAGTATTTTTTTAAAATAGAGAAATAGAAATAATTATACAATTTTTTTTTGGACGGGTTGCACGCAACCAGCCATTCTATCCAAAATAATTACAAATTTAACAAATTTTAAAGACTATTATTGACGGACTAACTCTATTTTTGATATATGACTATCATTGTCTATCACTGAGACTACTATCACTAACAAAATTCTATAAAAAAAACTTCTATCAGCGATAAACTTTTATTAGCGATAAACTATTATCACTGACAAAAGTCTATAAAAAAGACTACTATCAGCGATAGACTATACTATCAAGAATAGAAATTGTCATATCCACAATTTAAAAAATTACTATATTTTTAATTATTTTACTTTAAATTGACATCAGTTACAATTTTTCATTTTTTTTTTGTTTTAAATTAACTCAAACTTGGTAGAAAATTAAAAAGAAATTGCTGCCATGAATCCTAAACTTGTCTATAACATATTTTAACACGGACAAACTATTTAACATCGTCCATCATCGATCAAGAATAGGAGGTTCAACTCTCTCAACCCACATATCGTCCATCGTTCAACAATCAGAAGTTTAAGTCTTTCACGTATCATAAAAGAAACACTTAAAAAAGAGATTAATATTTCAAAACTCGATGATATTATATATATTTTTACAAAAACGATTGGGTATGCAAATTTGCTATCCCATACAGAGTAGAATACCCTTGCAACCAAAAACTGAAGGATTTTCCTTTTCTTTTTCTTTTCTTTTTTTCCCCTCAATTAAACAAAAGCACATACATTTCCTTCATATTTACTATTTACCCACTTAATTATTTTTATTATTATTATTTTTTCTCTTATTTATTTTTTTTTATTTTTTATGATATTTGAGATTTTCAATACCCAAAAGAAAAAAAAAACAAAATTTTACGGATTCTCTTTGAGGATTGATGCCAATCCCGTAACGATCTTAGCTCCTCTATCGAGACTCTTCGGTTTGATCGCCGGAGGTTGCCAGGCCATCACTGCCACCGCCGCCTTCTCGCCCCCATTAAAACCTTTCCGCGGCGGCGGAGGCGATGAACCCATCGAATCACTCTCAGGTGACGTCGTTTCGTCGCCGAATATCATTTCAAATTCACCGCAATCCGTCTCCGTCTCCGTCGGCGATTGCTCGTCGTTCGTCATTTCGATCTCCTTCTGCGATGGATTTGCAGGTTTGGATCTGATGTGAGAGGAAAGCCATTTCGCTCTCATGTATTCTGCTTTCCGCCATGGCGGAAAATGCATCCCCTTCTTCTTCAAGCTCTGTCTCGCGGCTTCCGATACGATCGAAACGATTTGCCCTAGACGATCCGTTTTTCCGACGAAGATATTCGGGATTAATTGGAGAATCGCCTTGTACATTCCAGTCGAACGAGCGATTTCAAACTCCGATCGGAAATCTATGTCTATCAGCAATCTCTCCCCCTCCTCCATCATCACATCGATGTATTCATATTCACCTACACGCAGAAATTTCAGTTTAATTCGAATCTCTAATGGAGTTCTTTGTTTGATTTTGTTTTGTTTTGTTCTAAGAAAGTATACCTGCAGGATGTGAAGGAGATTTCTCCCATTTTGATTTACAGATCGAAGAATCGTAACCGAGAGATGAAAGTCCATCTGTGACAACTTTTCTCAAATCTTCCTTCCTTTTGTGAATTTTGTTGTTCTTCTCGACGATCTTTGCAGTGTCGGCTAAGAGATTTCTCTCGGTTACACTCCCGCAAAGAATCAGACTCTGATACCCAAAAAGAATTTGGAACAATTTCAGTTTCAGAAAGTTAGAACTAATTTCCAGAGAAAAATTGAAGCGGGCATTTATTTACCTTGAGCAAATCAGAAACATCAGCACCACCAGATGATCCAATCGTTACAGATTCACTAAACTCATCGGACTCATCGTCGGAACTGTCATTATTGTTACCGTTGAAGCAATTGCAGCGGTTGCGACCATTCTTCACAGCAGTAGCCACCGACGAGTGCTTCTCGTTACTCTCCTCTATAAAACTCTGCACCATTTTAGCCAAACAGATTGAGCTCGGGTCAAACTCACCCACTCCATCTTTGTTGATGATGAACTGCGCAGCTTCCCCAGCTGTGATTGGCTTTTCCGCTGAAGAATTCTTCAATGGCCGATCAAATAGCTTTCTCAAACGCGATTTCAGCACAGGTTTGCTGGGATCAGTACGAATGGTAACAACTCTTCCAGTTGGAGGATCGATATCAATGGGTTGAATCTTCATCTGAAGATGATATGAAGATGAGACGATCAAATCAAAGATGAAGGCGACAAAGAAAAGGTACGAACAGGTTTCTAGAATATGAATCGTCGAAGAAGTAAATGGAGGTTTTAAGCTTAATTTTGAACCCTAAAACCCTCAGAGGCTCTTTATTTGATGCAGTAATTAACACACCTTCGTCATCTCTGCTCCATTCTCAGAACCAATTAATAAACAACGATTCATAAAAATCAAGGGAGGGAAAACGAAAGATTACACAAAATTGATGGAGAATCAGAGAAATTAAAACCTAGAAATCAATGCCTGCAGTTCTTCAAAATTCATTCCTCTCTACCAACCTACTCTTCTCAAATTCAAAATTACAGACACGAAAAAAACCCTAAGAAGTCAGAATATGTGAAAGATTTCACGGAGAGGATGCTAGAAATGGATACCTTTCCCCGAATTTCCATGGAACTGGCGCGCGGATAACTTCGTAACTAAGCGAACGAGAGATTTGGATTTCGGATCAGAGCTTTTCGTGAAATACATGACGGCGATGATCGGAGATTCGAAGAGTGCGTGTGGATTTGGAAGAATCGTCGGTCGCCGGAATATTCATTTCCACCGGCCCGATGGTCGTCGTCGTCGTCGCCGGTGAAGATGATGATGATTAAGATAGAGAAAATTTGCAGGGATTTTTGTGGTTCTCGAAAGGCGGAGTGTGGAGTGGGCAAAATTGGGGCTGGATTTTTTTATAGAAATGGCAGATTGCTGACTAGGATCGTTTATCCACGTCATTAACTACATGGCATGGGTTTTTTTTTTTTATAGTAAAAAATACTCTTAGACTAAGAAAAACGTTTCAAAAATGTCATTTTCGTTAATAATACATAAAAAAAATTTAATGTAAAGGTTTGATGTGTTAACCGATTTTGTCCTAGTTTTGTTCTATCACATAGTCTCTTAGATCGATAAAATAGAATTTTCATGACTCTTTAACACCTCAAACGTCCACACATTCACGTTTTAATTTTTCAAGTTAAAATTTAAATGTCTATATCAGAACTCTGAGTGAGGGCATAAACGTTTTTCATAATTCAAAAATATTTTTAAATTTTTTGAAAGTTGAGAGGTATTTTTAAAACGGAACTAATAGTTAATGGAGAAATTATAACAGGTGTCAATTTAGAGTAAAATAATTAAAAATATATCACTTCTATTTCTATAGTATGGTCTATCGCGAACAGAAGTTTACCTGATAGTAATCTTTTTTATAGAATTTTATGAGTGATAGTCACTTATTTATTTTTTTTGTCATATTTACAAAATATTTTAAATTTTGATAAATTTGTAATTATTTTGGGCCTAGGGTATTTTTTTTATAATTTAGTCTTTAATTTCTTATAACGTTGGATTGATGACGTGGAGGATAGAGATATTATCCCGAGAGAGGCAACGTGGCGGTCTCTCATTGATTGTGAGTCAATTAGCATGAATTTACAAGAACACCCTTCATGGGTGTGGACTGTTTGGTCAGTCTCCGGGGCAAAATAGTAAATCTAATGGAAAGTCCAAACAAAGTTTTGGGGATGCGTATTATTAATGTGCAGTCACTGGGACGGTGGTTCAGTACATTGATGTAGGACACGTACTTCGCCTATTGGTCAGTAGATTACTGTTAAATTTGGATAGGATAAACCAATTCCACAAGATTATTTCTTTTATTAACTTATATTAATGGTATATTTTAAAATATATACTATAGTTTTGTCAATCCTAGAATGTTGTTCATAACAAATTTGGTTGCAAAATTTTCAATTTAATCTATATACATAGTTTAGTCAAATCTTATAAATTGTCTTATCGTTACTATATTAACTCATTTATTATATAACAATAATAAATAAATAAATAATTTAAAGCGAGCATAATTCAGTAATAATTGTTATGTATTCTTTATTTTTTAAATTTGAAGTTAAAAAATTCCAGGTGGTGAGATGACTATTCATAAATAATTTGTGAGAATTAACCAAATTATAAGGGTTAAACTTATTTTTTTTTTTAAAACTATAAAATCCAAATTAATCGTAAGGATCAAATTAAAATCATACCTTATATGGGAATAAATTTATAATTTAATTAAAAATATTTTAGTTCATAAAATCTCAAGTTTATTTTAAGTTAATATGTATTTTTTTTTTTTGCAAAGGTATTTAATTAATGCGGGATTGAACTCGTAATTTTTTTATTCAAAAGCACAACCTTATGCTAATTGAGTTATGTTCAGTTTGACAGTTAATATGTATTTTTTTAGTCTTTATACTTCAGGTATCATTCCAGTTTAGTTCATACACTTTCAAATGTATAAATTTAGTTCATATACTTTCGATTATATATTTCAAAACTAGTTTTTATCGTTAGTTTATTGTTAGTTAAACTTCTAGTCTATGCTTAGACAGATTATTGAGAGTGAGGATTCAAACTTTTCACATTTAAGTCGATAATAAAAAATTTGAACCAATTCTACACTTACTTGAACTATTTTATTTTAGTTATTAAAGTTTTCAAACATTTGTTCTTGAATGGGAGTTTCAACATTCTCTAAACCCTCTGATCTACAGTTACTCCTTTTCTTCGAGAGGTGACCTGTAAAATAAGGACAACATAACTCACATAGGTATGATATTGTCCATTTTAGGCCTAAACCCTCCGATCGAGTCTCTCCTCAAATAGTTATTTATCCGTCTAGCTCTTATCTCCACCAACTCCTCTTCTTCGAGAGGTGACCTGCAAAATAAGGACAACGTAACTTCACATAGGTATGATATTGTTCATTTTGAGCTTAAACCTTCTAAGTCTCCCCTCAAATAGTCATCTATCTGTCTAGCTCTTATCTAGGCCACAACTCATTTTCTCCTAGGTGACGGGCAAAAGAAGGACAACGTAACTCCACATAGGTATGTTATTTTCCACTTTGGGTCTAAACCTTTGAGTCTCCCTTCAAATAGTCATCTATCCGTCTAGCTCTTATCCATGTCAACTCATTTTCTCCGGAGCACATCGCCAGTCTGATACAACTCAACCACAGATCTCCACCAATGACTAAGACTTTTTTAGGCTCACCATATCTTTGTTCGACACCCGAAGATATTACCGACATGACTATTTTAGGAACATGAATCTGATATAATTTGTCAGGGACAACGTAACTCTACATCTCTACATTGGTATGATATTATTCACTTTGGGCGAGCCTAAACCTTCATGTCTTTACTTTTGGTTTCACCTAAAAAATCTGGAGATGTTGTCCGTTAAATATTCATGATCTTTTCCTTACTTAACCCGTGTGAGACTTTTGGTCGTATTTTTAACAAAATTTGTACGATGGTGTTACCATGCACTCCGATACTTAAGTAAAATTAGAGAGAAAAAATATAAAACTTAATTGAATGATATAATTAAATATAAGAGTAAAAACGGCAATGAGAAATATTAAAAGTTCAACAAAACTGTATTTATTAATAACATAACGACAAAAATAATAACTAATAAATAAATACAAAAAAAAAAAATGACAAATGTATATCACGAGAACAGAGTTATGAGTAGTTTTTCTCTCTTTCAAGATTTATGATTAAAAAGGAAACATAATCAACGAGGTTTCCATCAAAGGGGACAAAATTTCTGCTTTTTTTCAAGTGTAATTATTCTTTTTGTTTAAATAAAGATGTTAAATATCCATTTGTATTATCTCAATTACTCGTTCATTTTAGTGAAGAAAATAACAATTTTTTATTTTTTATTCTTTTTCAGAAGATGTAGATTTGAGATTAACTTAAAACTTCATAGTCACTAGTCAATACATCATGTCAAACTATGCTCTTGTTGACAACAAATATGTGTTAAATTAGATAATCATTATGATTTTTTTTTTTTTAAATATAAAAGTGTTTACTAACAATTCGCTTGAAAGTATTTATGAAATGGTATGGGAATGAAATAATTAAACAAATAAGTTTAATTTTTAAAATAATAAATGAAATGGTTACCAATTAAATAGAGGTTTTTTTTTTTGCCATAAAAAAATCTAGTTAAATAGTGATATAAAAATGTTGGAAAATAAGTCAAAACCATGAAAAAAAAATGAAGCAATGATATTAACCCATGAAAAAAAAAGTAAAAAAACAAAAAAACAAACCATTTTTGTTTTTTTTATGTGGAGTGAGGAATAGAACGTTAGTCTATTCGATCGAGCTATGCTTAGATTGACCTTATAACATTTTATATATATATTTATTATTTATAATCTTTTAATTTTAAAAAAGGTAAGTACATACCAAAATTCAATATTGAAAAAATGTAAGTGGAGAGCAAATTTAATATTAAGCACCAGATAACTATTTAAATATGAATTCTAGTTCACTTTTTATTAATGTTTTCAAAATTTAAGTTAATTTTTAAAATTAGAAGAAAAAAATTATGTTTGTTTTTTAAATTTGACTAAGAATACAATTATTTCTTTAAGAAAATCGAAAATCATGGTAAAAAAATGGTGATAAAACGAGCTTAATTTTCAAAAATTAAAATTCAAAAACAAAAAACCAAATGGTTATCAAACAATCTTATATAATTTTCACGAGAAGTCCTTCTCTTCCATCTTCGCTTCACTGGTTGACCTGTAATGGAATGAAATTAGGTTAAATTACATTTTATTTAAATCATGTTAAATTATATTTCATCCATCAAGTTTGAGCATTAATATCTCATTAGCCCATAAACTTTAGCTCTGACTTTATGATGGATGTATATATTTTAACGAGCAAGTTGAACTATGTTCAAGTTGACGAACTTTAGTCTACCTTGTTAACTAATTCCAATTAACAAAACACATATAGTTTATCCTTGTTAACTAATTTTAAACAACTAACTAGATGTAATTGAAAGTCTGACCTAATTCCAACTCGCGCAATTCAATAGGTGAAGCCATTAGTAAATTCTTACATAAGTTATAAATTTGAATCCCTACCTCGGATTGTAACATTGGCAATGTGTACACTACTACAAATATGGGAATAGATGACATGTGAATCAAGGAAAACCAATGGGAAGAAAAAAAAAAGTGTCATCTTCAGTTTGGGGCGCTTTTTTGGCGGGAAAAAACGGAGTTTTTCAAATTTCCGATATTTAATGACAGTTTTAAAATGTCATTAATGAATGACTATTTTAAAATGTCCTAAATTGTTTAGTTTTATTTATAATTCATTTGTTAAAAAAAAAAAAAAAAAAATGAAAATGAAAATGAAAATGAAAATGAAAATGGAGGGAAATCTGAAAATTTGAAATATATTTTATTATATATATATTATATTATATTATATTATATATTATTAATGTATTAAAAATAATACAAATTCCTACTTTTTCCCTTTCTTGAAAACCCATCTCCCCAAACCCATCTCTCTTTTTTTTTTGTCTCCCGATTTCCTCTTCTCCGCCAAGCTCCGTCGAGGTCCGCCGCCAAGCTTCGAGCTCCGCCGACGTCCGTCTTCATCGCAGCCGTAGGTCCCTCGTCGTCGCAGCCGAGCTCCGTCGTCGTCCAGCCGCTCGCCGTTGTCGTCCAGTCGCGCAGGTCCGCCGTCCAGCCGCGCAGGTCCGCCGTCGCAGCCGCGCAGGTCCGCCGTCCAGCCGCGCAGGTCCGCCGTCCAGCCGCGCAGGTCCGTCGTCCAGCCGCGCAGGTCCGCCGTCCAGCCGCCCAGGTCCGCCGTCGCAGCCGCCCAGGTCCGCCGTCGGCTCCGCCCAACTCCGTCAACCTCACCTTCGATCGGCCTTCTCATCTGCCCACCTACACACTCGTTGAAGGTATAATTTACATTCACAAATTTAAATACTTTACGTTAATTTTATATTCTTAATATGGACTTTAAATTTTCATACCTCACTTTCGTTTACAATTCAAACTTAGTTCATAAATTCTAAATTTCGACTTATTAAAATCGTGTGTTGAACGTTGTATATCAAATCTTTGAGATTTATGAAATCCATGACGTATGTCTTTATCTATCCATATATATCTTTAGGAATAATTTCTAGTTTAGTTTTTTTTTTTGTTGATGGAGTAATATATACTTTTAAATAATTTCATTTCTTTGAAATAAACAAATTTTAGAAAATAATGACCAAATTGTCTGGGATTGTTTTTGGGTTTTGGTTGAATATAATTCAACAATAATCAATGAGCCTCTTTTTTTTTTTTTTTTTTTTTTTTTGCCCTTTGTCATTTCTTCTAAAAGATAATAATAATCATTAAATCATTATGAAATTAGTGTAAAATGATTATATAGAAGACTTTTTAACCACTCTATTCATGTTTATGTTTATGACATTGTTGAAAATTGTTCATTGTGGGATCTGTGAATGAAACTGTGGAATATATATATGTTCGTAATTATTCATTGTTAATGGGACACGACTTGATTTGGTTTGAGATGTTTATTCAACTTTTTAGAATACATGTTTCAAGATTTTGCTTTCGAACATAATGTTAAACTTTTGATAGATCTATTTTGCATTTTTGGTTATTGTTCTTTATTAAGAGATTCAATTTTATAATGATGAGATGAATGGACAACAGAAAATGTTAGCGATAGATTCAATGATGAGATGAATGGACATTATGAGGATGATGATGATTTATTTAATGTAATTGACATGGTTGAAGTTGCTCATGATGAATCTTCTCATTTACCTAAGATGTTCGACACTATGTTTGAGGATGCCAAAAAACCCTTATACCAAGGATGTAAAAAATTCACTTTTGATGCTCCCAACATCGGTTGATCATGTGATCAACTGAATGAAGTGTTTTGGTGGGCACTTACGAAAGTGCACCTTCGATGATCTATGATCGGTAATATATTAATTATTTATCAAATATTCTTTTTCTTTCAACTTGACTTACATAGTATACTAATGTGGCAATTCAAAATTTATTGTAGGAGGAGCTTATAAGAGCAAATTTTTGAACAACGACTGCGTTTTAAATGGAGTTTGTTGATGCACACTTGTGAAGGATTACATTTGGATTGTTGATGCAAGCTTATAAGAGGTATGCCATGTAACTTAAATATGGATTACATTTATTGATTTGACACTAGATTTTATTGGATGTCTTCGGTACTTTGTAGATTTAGACACTTGTTAATGGCTATCCTGCAGTTATGGTAGCCCGTTTGCTTTTATTATTCTTTTCTAAACTTTATTAGTTATTTTTTATTTTTATTTGTTTAGTTCTACCATTACATGCATTATGTCTAGTATTGCAATAAATGATTGATTTTTTGTTCAAGCTACAAGTGAAGACATTTTTTTAAAGCTAGAAGCCATATTGCAATAAATGATTGACTTTTTGGTTAGGTTAGATGTATATTTCATTATGTTATGCAACATTTTAGTGCTAATGTTGCAATAATTGTTGGGCATTGTAGTTAGTGTCAAAAATGTACACATGATTTAATTTGTGTAAAAGTTGATGAACTTTGGTATTTGAATGATATATACAACCTCACATTTCAATGATATATAGAACATCGGTTGGTGATGTGATAAACTTAACGAAAGTGCAGATTCAATGGTCTATGGTTGGTAATATATTAGTGACTTACATAGTATACTAATGTGGCAATTCAAAATTTATTGTAGGAGAAACTTATAAGAGCAAATTTTTGAACAACGACTGCGTTCTAAATGGAGTTTGTTGATGCACACTAATGAAGGAGCTTTGAATTTATTACATTTCAGTGTTAAAGAGGTATGTCATGTAACTTAAATATAAATTACATTTCTTGATTTCACACTAGATTTTATTGGATGTGTTCGGTACTTTGTAAATTTAGACACTTGTTAATGGCTATCCTGCAGTTATGGTAGCCACTTTTGCTTTTGTTATTATTTTCTAAACTTTATTGCATGTTTTCGGTACTTTGTAGATTTAGACACTTCTTAAGTTTAGTTGTTACATTGTAATTTTAGGTACTTTTTGACTACTTGTAATTTTAGGTCCATTTTAGTCACTTGGTCAATTGTTTTTCACTTACGGATTGTTTTCTAAGTATATATAGCTTATAACTATTTCGCAGGAACTACAAAGCAAAGTGGAGATATTTCCTTCAAGCTAGAAGTCATATTGCAACAATTGATGAACTTTTTTGTTGGGTTAAATGAATATTTCATCATGTTATGCAACAATTTAGGGGCATCGTAGTTAGTTTCAATATTGTATACATATGAATTAGTTTATGTAAAAGTTGATGAACTTTGGTATTTGAATGATATATTGATATCTAGATCTTATTTCAATGATATTGAATTGTGTTAAACTTAGATTTATTTATTTTACTTTGTAATTTTCATTATTATTAATTAATAATAATAATAATAATTATAATTAAAAATATTAATATTAATATATTTAGATTTGATAAAAAAAAAAAAAATCGATTATTGATTTTGTGACAAAAAAATCATGTCATTGAATTCGTTTTGTTGACTCACAATAGTTGTGGTCTTCAAGCTATTAATGACAGAAAAATTAAGTCATCAAAGCGTACAAAATTTTCTGTCACCCATTCCGATTCGATGACAAACATTACATGTCGTCAATTATGTTTACATGACAAAATATGGTATGAGTGGTCATTCAGTGACAATGTTTAGGTGTCATAAAATAAGGTCTCTTGACTGAAAATAATTGTCATTAACCGTATTGTGAAGACAGAAAAAAACTGTCATCAAACCAACATTGACGACAGTTTTCGGTTTTTGTCATCTATAGAGTAAAGAAGGCAGGGGCTATAACGACTGAAAAAAATTGTCATCTAAAGTCCTGATGACAGTTTTTATTTGTCATCATAGCCCCGATTTCTACTAGTGGTAATTCAAAGAAAGTGAGTAGAATTTGGAGTTGAACATTTAGGTATAATTATAGGACATTGCATTTAAGAAAGAAGAGAGTAGAATTAAAGAAAGTTTCATTGACACAACCATAGCTGAGTAAATAAGCTGCCTTTAATGCTATGGTTACCCCTTGCTTTCATTACATATCCTTTACCTGATCCACTCGGCTGTCCTTTCAATTTCTCTTTGGTCTAAAAAAAAATTATTTGTTTTTCTTCCAAACATCATTAATAACATTTATTTTTTTCTTATTTTTTCTTTTGGTTATATTATATTATCTATATATATAGATACAATTAATGGGCTGTTTTTTAATAATATTGTAAGTTTCAAACTATTTTAAAAAATATTGCAGTTTTAAATAGAGGTCGTCTGTTCAAAAGATGACCTCCATCGTTATGTACTCTTTTATTAAAAAAATTGATATCTTTTTAACCAGATATTCAAAATTTTCAAAAAATGTATGGTTGGAAAGCTAACGGCGAGAGCTTCAATTTGATACATGGTTTCACTATTTTTGGAGTTGTGTATCAAAAGATAGAGACCATCGAAGTTTGACTATAGTTCTGCAAATTTCAGAACTGAAGATTCATTCAAAAATTGATATTTTTTTATCGAGATATTCAAAAACTTCGAAAAGGGTACGGTTGGAAAGTTAACATAGAGAGATTCAATTTGATACCTAGTTTCACTATTTTTGGAGTTGTGTATCAAAAGATATATATCGTCAAAGTTATGAAAACTTCACTAAACCCAGAACCGAATATACGACTGAAAACTTCAAAACTGTAGCTAAACTTCGAATATCTGTATCTTTTAATACACAACTCTACAAATAGTGAAACTTGACATCAAATTGAAGCTTCTCTGTGTTAGCTTTTCAACCGTACATTTTTAAAAAAATTTTAATATCTGGGTAAAAAGATGTCAATTTTTTAATGCACTACTCAAAAGAATCTCCAGTTCCGAAATTTGCAGAATTATAGTCCAACTTCGATGGTCTTTATCTTTTGATACACAACTCCAAAAATAGTGAAACCATGTATCAAATTGAAGCTCTCGTTGTTAGCTTTCTAACCATATATTTTTTTGAAAATTTTGAATATTTGGTTAAAAAGATATCAATTTTTTAATAAAAGAAGTACATACCGATGGAGGTCGTCTTTTGAAAAGACGACTTTCATCCACGTGGAGCAAAATGTGGAGGTCGTCTTTTGGAAAGACGACTTCTATTTAAAACTGCAATATTTTTAAAAATAGTTTCAAATTTACAATATTTTATAATAAGTTTTAAAAAATACAATATTATTAAAAAACACCTCAATTAATGGAGTAGGTAGATTTATATTTTGCAAACGTATTTAATTAATGCGGGTATGCTCGATTTAGCGTTGGTAAATTTTAAATTTCCAACCTAAAAAAAAACATCGAAGATATATTTGTTATTCAACATCTTTACTGACTCTGCTGCTTATATCATTATGGTTTATATTCATTTGAAAATTTTACTTCAGTCTCTAAATGGAATCTTAACGTTTTTTTTTTCTTTTTTTTTTTTGTTGCAGAAATTTTAAAAACTTTAAATTTTATCTTTGAATTTTGAAATTGTTTAAAAAACTACCTTCGGAGATTTCCTATCATTTTTTTTTTTTTTTTTTTGTCAAAACTAATCAAGTTTCGCAGTATTTGGGACTAACAAGTAACAAAAAGTATAGGATAGAATATATAGTTTCTTTTTTCTTTTGTTTCCTTGGCACAATAGAATTGTTTGGAAAGTTGTTTTGTTTTCAATATTATATATATAAATATATATATATACAAAATATTGTTGTTATTTTCATGATATTAAATTTTGGTCGATGTCGACATTTCTACATATCCATAGTTCGACATTATGAAAGATGAATCGACATTTCATCATATCATACAAAATCAACGAAATATTAAAAAAATAAACAACAAAATGTAATTTAATGTGACTATAATATTATAATAAGTGATTTAAAAAATATTTTTAAAATTCTTCCAACAATATCGACATTTAAATCTTTGGTTATTCCTATAATATATATATATATATATATATTATATAATTGTTTTTTAAGTTTTTTTTTCTTTTTGACAACATGTAGGTTCATACAGTATGTCGGTTGAGCTATGCTCATATTTGCAGTTTTCTTCTTATTATTATATGGTTCTTGCAAGTGATTTTTTTCAAAAAAAAAAAAAAAAAATAGAGTTGCTATATTAAAAAAAAAATTAAGCGGTAATTTCCAATATAACAAATTTATCAATCTCTCTAATCTAAATTATTACATCGATCATATACATTTATACATTTTTCATATCGTTTGTGATAAATGAAATTGAAATTATAGTATAAAAGAGGACGAAAATATTAAGCTTTTACTCTGTTTTACTTGCTTGCTATCTTTCCCTGTCTTTAAAATTATGGCATTTCCATTTTATCAAGTGATGTTTTTATGTGAAAATGAATTAGAAAACAAAAATAAAATGATGATTTGATTGTTAAAGTCTCATTTATTTATATAAAAAAAAAAAAAAAATTTGGAATGCCTTAAATCTATTATGACCTTTTACGATGGGTTCTTATTTGTTTTGGATTTGACCTATTTTATATTAAGTCATTAAAGGGTATCATATATATATATATAAATTTTCTAATGATTTCAGCTGCTCCTAGTCTGTCATTTGTAATTTTCTTCCATTCGTAATAATATTGTTCTCTTCTTTCGGCTCGTGGACGTAACTAACACTAAATTACGTCGGTTATTTGTTCTTTGTTATTCGATTTTATAGTAACGAAAATAAAATAACTTTTAATTTGTATTCTTGTGCTCCAAAATCAAATATTGTATAATAATTAATAAAATTTTGCATTATTATTTTACACATTCAAATTTTATGTATAAAAAAGAAATTCCACCGTAAATAAAATTAATATAAAGTGATTTAACATTCATTGTATTGTTTGAAATGATTCTATATTCTTTTGATGATTAAAAGAAAAAGCAAAAATCATTATGGATGATAAAATAAGAAATTCCCCACTAATACGTTTGTTGCACTTTTTTTTTTCTTTTTTTTTTTTTTTTTTTTAGCTTTAAAGAGGCAAGATTATCGATTAGTGAGCCCTTTTAATGATACTTAGTTGAAATTATTGATTAAATTTCCTATCTTAAGCTCATCATTCCTAAACTTTAAAAAAGCTTTTTGGAACATGGGTTTGTTATTTGCTTTTGGAGACTCAAATGCCTTTATATTTATAAATATATTAACTTTTTAAGTGGTTAGCAGGGCAAATTATTCCTTTTATCTTAGGAAAAAATTGGATGTGTAACTTTATTTTCTAAAATATTGGTGAATATATATTTTCATGGAAGCAATTGTAATATAGTTTTTTCTTTCATGGAAGCAATTGTAATATAGTTTTTTTTAAAAATACCGGTGACACAAACAACAATGCCCAAAATAATTACAAATTTAACAAAATTTAAAACATTTTGTAAATATAGTAAACAATCCGTTGCTATCACTGATAGAAGCTATCAATCAGTTGCTATCACTGATAGAAGCTATCGTTACTATCACTAATAAACTACTATCAGTGATAAACTACTATCACTATAGACTAAAATTCTATAAAAAAAACTGAAGTGATAGACTACTATCGACGATAGACCATACTATCAGTGATAGAAATTGTCATATCTGCAAAAAAAAATTTAAAAAATGCTATATTTTTTAATTATTTTACCCTAAATTGACACCTGCTACAATTTCCCTTTAATTAATGCGGAGATTGGACTCATGACCTCTTAGCCAAGACAACCTTATGCCAATTGAGTTATGCTCAGTTTGGCTAATAGATTATTTGTTATTGATTAAGAGTGGTTAATATGTTATAATTATGTGTAATAAATATTGATTTATATCGTGATAATCACGGTATTAAATTTTCATGTCGACATTTACATTGACATTTCTATGTTTTCACAGGTTTGACATCGATATGATGGGTGAATCGACATTTCCATCACACCGTACAAAATCGATGAAATATTAAAAAAAAAATAACCAAATGTAACCTAACGTGAATATTAATATTATAACAAGTGTATTTTAACTCATTTAAAAGTGTAAAATGTTTATTTATTAATTTAAATATATTTTTTTAAAAAATATTTTTAAAAATCTTCCACAAATATCCATCGATATCAATATTTTTATTGACATTCTCATAAAATTGAGATTTCGATATTTTCGTAGATATCGACATTTAAATTTATCTACATTTAAATTCTTAAATTCGGGATGAGAATTGATTTAATAATGTTATTTAAAAAAAAAAACAAAAAAATCAACCATGATGTAAAAAAAATTACATCATTTTTGGGCCCTCCTTGAATCTTGTGGACTTCCCAATAACCTTTGCTTTATTTTCCTTTTCTTTTTGACACATGGGGAAAGTATCAAAAGGACATCCACTTTATTTTCTCAATGCCAAATTTCAAAGCCTCCTTTGATCTATGTATTTCTAAGGGTTATTTATTTATTTTTATAATATAATAGGAGAGATTGAGATTTAAATCTCCCACCTTAAAAGAAGTACATGTGGATTATGGCTTAAATTAATTATGTTGGCTCTATGACTTTTAATGTTAAAAGAATATATACAATTTATCTTTATTGTTTAGTTAAGTGAATTATGTTCGAAATTAAACTCTAAAATTACATAAATATTAAGATTAATGTCTCTTCATCAAAATCGAGGTAGAAATAGGTTTAAAAAATAAACTATTAAATCATTCAAAATTTAGCAAAAACAAAAACTCCAAATCTTAAATATTGGATAAAAAACACTTTGAAACTCAACCTAAGATCTAACCATCGAAAACGTTCAAATGGACACCATAATGTCTAAATTTAGCCAACTTAAAAGCATAGAAAACTAAAAATTAATAATCTCACTCAATTACAAAAACACTCATATAGGTATCAATCTTCAAAAATGTGAAATTAATTTTTTTTGAAGATTAAATTTGAATGACATGGATTTAACCAAGAGAGGAAAAAAAAAAAAAAAAACACCCGCTAAGCATTATAAATACGTTTTTTTTTTTCCGATACATCATGTCGTTGAGCTATGCTCTTATTGGCAGCATTATTGACAAGTCTAATTGGTAGCTAATAGGTTTAGATTGGCAAAATTGAAGACTTTGGCCAATAAAAAAGAGAGAGAAATGGTAATTAAAAGAGGCCAAAGGATGGTTGGTTTCATGAATTGTACAATACATAATAGAAAGAAAAAAGTGTCATTTTCCATCACAATTAAAGGTTTGTTTGAGGGAGTGAATATTTGAAAAAATTGGATCTTCTTCCACAATTTTTCTTTCTTTTGGAGGTAGATGAGTGGTCAAATTTACACTCATATTTATTATTCTTTGGTCAAATTCATAGTAACCAACATCTATTCTCCACCGATTTTTTTTTTGGAACGGTATTTAATTAATGCGAGGAATTGTCAATTGAGCTCTGCTCGATTTGACAAAATAAATAGTTGCACATTAGTTCAGTGTCGAACCAAGCTCCCAGCACGCGCATAGCTAACCCAAGAAAAAAACATATATGATTTTTCAAAAAATTTCATTAATTAATATAGGGTTGTTACTTGCTTTCGTTGAGAGTAGAACTCAAGACCTCCCGAGCGAGAATCATACCACTAGACCAAATGCCCCGTTTAAAAAGCTTGAATATATAAAGCAAATTAGACGAATTAGACGTCTACGTTTTTATCTTAGTTTTATTTTATTTACTGATATTTTGAATCGATAAATTAGATTTTTCGTAATTTTTTAACAAATTAGACGTCTACGTTTTCATTTTTCCTATGTCACACACAAACACGAGTTAGAATATAATTGTTCACATCAGAATTCTGTGTGCACTAAAGACATTTTATTAAACGTTTTTCATAGTTTAAAAGTATTTTTGAAACTTTTTTTCATAATTTATGAGTATTTTTAGAACTTTTGAAAGTTTGAAGGTATTTTTAAAACATTTTTCATAGTTAAAGGATATTTTTGAAACTTTGAAAGTTTGGGAGTATTTTTTAAACAAAATTTATAGTTTTGAGATAATTTTATAATTTAACCATTTTTTTTTTAATCTAGATACATCCATCTAATGGTGTTCATAAATGTGGTTTGATTTTATTGGTGTGAGATGTACCTTTTCATCTTTATCCTAAACTTCATTCCATTATAAAATCTCTTATATTTTATTTATTGTGTTTTACTTTCTAAACTTTCAAACATTTTATTTTATTCCCTTACTTGTAATATTTTAAAATTATAACAGAATATTTCAAAAGTTTACAAACCAAAATTAAAATACGATTAAATTGGTCATTGAATTTTTAAGGTTGTGTCTAATAATTAAGTATTAGACCTTTTAATTTTATATTTAATAAGTTATTGACCGATTCGTCTAATACACAAAATTAAAAACTCAAACTTCTCAATTTTATGATTAATATGTATGTGATTTTTTTAATATTTAATAGTTCGCTAGACTATTAATTCAATGATTTGTTTGACGTTTTTAATATTCAAGAACTCATCATAAACTTTAAAAAACAAAATATAAAAATTCAAAATTTGAAACACTACTTTTAATTTAATATACATAATATGAAAATTTTGTTATAGAAAATTTGTTAATATGGTTGGGTTTTATGTAAATTAATTATATCCAAGGAGATTATTTTTATACTATATATGAAATATGATTGGTAATTTTTTTGGCTTTTGGCATTTCTTTTGTTTCAAATTGTCTAAGTAAAGACAGTACAAGAAAATGACTGAAAAATACCCTAAAATCCAAACTAATCCACCTATCACAATAATGAAGTTGATGAAACAAGCACTAATTAAGAAATAATAATAATAAAATTAGGGTTTTGATTTCTGAATCCCTATCAAAAGGCTTATTTTGATGACCCACCCTAGGGAAAACCCTACTTAATTATCCATGCTAATCAAATATTATATATTATATAGTTTGATAGAGAGAGATTATTGATGATTTCAAAGGTACTTTGCAAACTAATCATAAAGGTTCTTTCATATATGGTCTTACCAATGAGATCATTAGGGTTTTGAATTTTTAAATAATATCATCCCCAAATTATTTGTGGTTTTAAATATGGGATATTGAAATATTGTAAGCATCGACAAACTTATTTTTAGAGGTTTTAGAGTTTATTAGAATCTCGTTGGTGATTTGAAAATAGAAATTTAAAAACAAGGAACGTGTCAAATTGTTTTAGAGTTTTTAGAGTTTATTAGAATATAGTTGGTTGGTGATCTGAAAATAGAAATTTGAAAACAGGGTTTCAATGAAAATATGATTGTATTTCATGTTTTCAAATGTGTTTGGTAGCAGATGTATACATTGAATCTCATATTTAACCAATTCTTCAAAATGTGTTTAAAAAGTTTTTTAAAAATCGTAAAACTAGTTGTAGTCACCAACTATTAGGTTGAATATAAATTATGATTTTATAATATATTATATCATACATATTTTAATTTAACAAAAATAAATTGAGTTTATAACCTAAAATACTATATTTATTAGAGTTTATAACCTAAAATACTATATTTATTAGAGTTTTTATTCTTTTAAATATAATTCAGCAATTTCAAATTTCAAATTCAAAATCTGGATATCCTGAAAAGGAGAAAAAAAAAAGTTGTTTTTCGAAATTTGGATCACAAAATCTGAAAATAGTTTTCAAAAACAAAATCGAGATGGTAGACCAAACGCATTTGGACTTAATTGGTTTTTTTGTAAGTACAATAACATGAAAAGAAAACAAAGTAAAAAAACTAAACATTTGAAGAGTCTCAAAGGACAACATTCGACACCCAGGGTAGGTAATCTTCAATCTATATTTAAGAATGTTTAGAAATTTGTGCATGACGTGCCAAGTCGTTGGCCGCAGAGTTTCCCATCCGGTGAGTGAGGAGGATGCCTTGAACTAATCCACATCGATGTTTTGAGATGATCGTGTCCACAAAAGTCTGCATTTCATTCATGTAGCAATCTTGTCCCATCAAAAGTTTCCAAAGAATCAAAGAGTCTGTTTACACATCACACATAAGATGCAAACCAACATCAATGGTCTTGAAATATTGTTCGAGAGCATCATAGCCTCAACTAGTTCAACTGAAACCTTCATGGGTGAAAAACTTCATAAGTTCGCATAATCAGACCTAAAGAGTTTCTGACAATATAACACCTAATCCCACATTGAGAAGCCGTGTAAAACAAAGAGGAAACATTTAGAGAAAATAAAAGAAGTTAATTTGAAGCTGGGAGACCAACTTTTTCGACTTCTCTTGCTATCAAAGGGCATGTACATCAATTTCTGGATTTTGCCTACAGGACGGACATCCTGAGTTTTCCACGAACCCCTCTCATGATAGATTGTTACACATGGGGAGAGATTTTAAACACGCCCTCCACATGAAAATCTTAGCTTTGGCGGGGATCACCAGACCACAAAGAGTTTTCCAAAGATTCGATGAAACTTGGCTCGTTGTAGAAGTCTCATTCGTCACTGTATGTGCAAGTTTCTAACCACTTTTAACGGAGTACCTTCCCCATATATCACAGCACAGAAATAAATTATATGGATGTCATGGCTGACAAAGATGAATGCTTATAATCATCTTTGTATCCTCAGGTAGAAAGAGCTCAGAAATTTGTTCTGAAATCCATTGTCCGACCAACAACAGGCTGCTAACAGTAGTGTTAGTCAAAGGTCGAGGTGGAAAGACGAACTTGAAGGTTGATTCCCTAGAAATCCACTGACATAGTACACATCAATTGAACAATCATCCCTCACCCTCCAACATGCTTCTTTTACCACCAGGTCCCGACCCCACAATATACTTTGTCACGTGTAAGCGGGCCAGTTTCCTAGCGAGGTTGTGAGATAGCAAGAGTCCGAAAAATACTTCTCCTTTAGGATTCTTGCCACCAGAGAGTCTTTCTCATAGAGGATGCGCCATGAATGCTTTCTTAGGAGGGCTTGATTAAATAAATATATATCTTTGAACCTCATATCTCCTTTGTCTTCTAGAGCAGTTAATCTTTTCCAACTCACCCAATGGACATTTCTACTCTTTTTCGAGCTTCCCCACCAAAAGTTAGCCATGAACTGATTCAGTACTCGACAAGTACCTAACAGGAACTTGAAACGACTGATGGCATAAGTTCAGATAGTATGTGCTACTGATTTAATCAATATCTCTTCACCAGCTTTTGAGAACAACTTACCCTTCTAGTCTTGGAGAACTTTATAGATCATTTCCTTGATGTAAGATATAGATCTTTGTTTGTTTTTTGATAGGCTAGAAGTGACACACCCATATACTTCCCACGATATTGGACCACTAGAACATGGAGCATGCTTGTCAGCACAGTCCCAAGAGGTTGTTGTGTGTCTCCAAAAACCACTACGAATTTATCATAATTGACAATCTCCCCTAAGCTTGTTTGTACACCTCAAGGATTCTCTGAAGTTCCTGGAAATCTCTTGGACTTGTCTTTTTTTAAAAAAACATGTTATCATCCGCAAAGAAAATGTGAGTAATAGAAGGGGTTGTGCTAGAAATTTTAGGAACAATGAGTAAATTATTAATTTCAGTCTTCCTCAGGAGGCTCGATAAACCTTCCACACAAATGAGGAAAAGTTGATGGGACAGTGGGTCACCTTGCCTTAAACCTCGAGTTGACTTAAAATATTTTGAGCATTCGTCGTCGTTAATAAGAATATGGAAGAAGACAATACTCACACACATATTGATTGAGTTAATCCAATTATTACTAAAACTTATCATGTTCATCAAACTACATAGAAAACTTCATTCAACCATATCATAAGCTTTGTTCATGTCTCACGTTTACCAATTTTAGCCTTAGATTTATGATGTGATTCATAGGTAATAGATTGAAAGTGTGCGTGTGAAAACCGTTCTAGAAATAATAGTTCTAGCTTAAGTGTACGATGTCACCAAGTAATAAAGTATGGAAGTATTCCAAGATATCATAATCCCAAGAGAATGTGCTTGTAATTTAGTTTATGAAATAGTAAAGAAACGGGGATCAAAACCAAATAGTAACTCTATAAGTGGCCAAAATGAAAGTGTTGTGGTGGGTGGTAAACGTGATGACTAAATTTGAAATAAACGAGGGGCTCGACTAAGTTCCAGCCACTGATTTGAGGGTTTACCCTAATGCGGCAGCTCTGCCCACTCCATTGAAGATGTTACTATCAACTGTGAATTCTTATTCTATTCGGCCTATGTGAGTATACATTTAGGAGCCTAAACCATTAAACTAATATATTCATTATAGATTAATAAGCATGCAATTCGTTAGATCTATGACGTGTCTTATCACTAAAGGCACATGACGCTCTAAAATCCTAGGCATTTTGTCTCATATCCCCTCATAAAATCAGTAATATTATCCAAGTTTTCTCAATGCTCGAATTCAACTAGCATGTTAACCTAAATAACAATAAAATTAATGAGGGAAATAATAGCATTTGCAACGAGAATTTGGCTGAATTCGAGGTCTTTCGACTGTTCTTGAGGGATACTGAGGCAATTTTCGAGTGACAAATGTGTAAAATCCTCTCTTCCGCGTTCAATAATTTCAGTGGTAAGAATTAAAATAGATAAATTTTACATTAGGGTTTTTCATAACATTAGTTTAGATACTCTTTTAAGTTTTTCTTAACTGTATTATCTAATATTTCAGTAGTTGCCAATAAAAATTATCACGTCTCTTCGAGAGATGAGATACAATGAAGTGAAAAGTACACCGTCATCTCAACAGACTATATAATATTTTTATTCTTTAATGTATATATATATATATATATATAGTCTATAATTATAACATTAGTTGCCAAATAAAAATTATCTATTTTAATTCTTTTATATTTTTAGTGATATATTTGGCATCTTAATGGGTCCCAAGTTTATATATATATGTATGTTTGTAACTTCTATTTTTTCATAGTTTCTTTAAGCCAAGTGATTAATATTAAATATAATATTAAATGTAAAAAAAAAAAATGATTAATATTAAATCAAATGAATTTCAACCACTAAAATAATTGCATAAACGTTATATTTTAATATATCATACGTGTAAAATGTAGCTATTCTGTAAAGAAATTTGAGATATTTGTACGAATAACCTTAAATTTCCAGCATTTCGAGATTGACTCTAATCTTAAAAATTAGTCCAATTAACCTTTTGATGACATCATCAATACTTTTTTTTTAATAGTTCTCGCTGACTATTTCTCTCGTTCTCGCTCACGCTCGTGAGAACGTAGAAAAATTTAGTTAAAAAATGAAACACACACCAGAGCGCGAGAGCGAGAGCAAGCAAAATAACATTAAAAAAATAGTTGATAATGTCAACAAATGAATCAATTTGACTAATTTCTATATTTCGAGTCATTCTCCTCGATTAAAATTTAGGGTCATTCGTACAAATATCTCAATAAATTTAACTAATAAATGAATTTAAAAAAAAAAAAAAAAAAAATCCTTTGCAGCAATGATTTTTCATTTAAAAATACAGTACAAAATTATACTTATAAAAAAAATGTGAAAACAAATTTATCTCCTTAAATATTCATTGTCAAATAATTGAAATGATAGTTTTTTTTTTTTTTAATATATATATAAAAATAAGTTTGAAGAGGTCATTGTGGCCTTGTGGGTCATTCATACGATCAGTCTACAATTTGGGACCCATTAAGATGCAATATATCACTAAAAATTACATCAATCATATGAAGGAAGCAAGAGATTGTTTTAAAATTTTAATAAATATAAGTATCTTATTTTAATATTAATAAAATCGCTATTTTTAATTTTATATTTTAAATGTTAAATAAGTTAAAATCATGTAGCAGTTGACATGTGGCTGTCAAAGCTACCTCCAAGATGATTTTCTCTCCCTATTACAAATAAGTTAAAAAATTCTATCCATGTTTTTCAAATTGTAATTAATATTCGAATATTTAATATCAAAATAATTACTCTAAAAAAATATCAAAAAATTCGCTGGCTCTCTAATTTAAATAATTTCGATTACTTATATGTGGGCACACAATTTAAAAAGAAAAAAAAAAACATTATTTTTTACTTAATATTGTTCCCTTTTTTTTCGAATTTGGGTGTGTTGTTAGGATGAGATTTGGACCTGAATTGAGAAAAGTGAAAAATGGACAAATTTCTGAAGAACTGTACTTGGGAGTTTTTCTTTGAAAAAAAAAAATTAAAAAAATTATTGTTATTGGATTTTAAGAATATTATCTTTTTAAACATGATGGAGGATTATAGTTGAAACACTAGTTAGTAAATCAATCAAATTAATTAATGCGAGGTAATCATGGCACAACCGTGTTTTTACCATTTTGTTTTGGTTGGATTTTAAGAATATAACTCATGATTTAAGCCAAAGCGAGCATAGCTCAGCTGGCATATGTATGATTTGATGACCGAGAGGTCTGTGGTTCGAATCCCCTCACCCCCAATGTATTCAAAAAAAAAAAACTCATGATTTAAAAAAATAAAATCACAAAAATTAGATTTAGTTGAAATTTACAATTTTTGAGACATTTGTTTAATGATGAATTTTGTGAATGAATCAAGTTCAATTTTTGTTGATATAAAAAGATGAAAATATTCATCGATACATCGATATATCCGTAAATTAGATGATTCAATATAGATATTAAGAATTAATGGATATCTCCATTTTTTTTTAAATACCCATAAAACATCAAAAATATCATATACTAATTTCAATATGAATCTAGATACTAACTATTATTTATAACTGAAAGTAAAAAGAATTTAATTATTAATTTAAATATATTTTTAAAAAAAATTGATTTACAAAAATATTCAAAGATATTGATATTTTATCAATATATCCATAAAATTGAAATATAGATATTGATATTTTCATTTTTGGATATAATACTCTTAAAACTTTTACATTTGACATTTTTCTAAAAAAAATTGTAAAAATTGTAAAAGTCGAACATTAGAACATTTGTTTAAGTTAAAATGCAACATGGGGATTGAACCTCCAACCTCAAGGGAGGTAGTACATGCAAATTACCGTTGAATTATGTGAACAATTAAAAATTATGAAATTGAAACGAAAAACTGAAAATTTAGATTGTAAATTTGTCCTAACTAGAACTAAAACTTCTGCTCAAATTTTCTTATAACGGCAACCCATTTGTGGGAGTAAAATTTTAAAGTTTCATTCGTTGTGCAGACAGCTAAATTCAAGAGGCAGTTTAGAAGATTTGCTTTGAATTTATTTAACTGGCTGCTCTCCAAATAGATGGTAAAATTTGAGAATATGCTACCTTTTCTTTTTCAATGCAATTTTTTTAAAGGTAGATATATAAAAACTAATGCACAAAGTATACAATAATTGAATCCGACTTTCAAAAACTAAATCAAAATAGAAGTTTTTAAAATAATTAACAAAATACATTCTTCGCACATATTTTATGTCCGGACCAACTTATGCACAACTCATCTGACCCTACTACATTTCGTTGTAAAAAAACTACAGTATAATTTTATACCGGAAAGATGTTTCTAGATTACATGTACATCTATTTTAAGTTCCCGATGAGCATCAACAAATTGAAAAAAAGAATCAAAATTGATTCTACATAAGAATTTAAAACATCACCAACAATGAAGTGATAAAATTTACCGCATATGATGAAATCGTGGGAGTAGCAAACCTCCATTGAAGGGGGCAAGAATCATCAAGGTTGCGTTCGCCCCACTTCAAAAACAACCGAGCTATATGCTTCACATTTTGAACTGAAATTCCTGCAATTGACAACATGTGGGGTGGGGGAATTGAACCTAGAACTTCTAAATCACTAGTCGATACATCATGTGAGTTGAGTTATGCTCTTGATGGCAAATGAGACATGAGCATAAGCATAGATCATCCAAAGCATTTATGAAGTTAACGGGATAAGATATCGAATACACAACCAGCAGGAATCTTAACGGGATAAGATCTTGGATACGCGATCTTGTGCATTAGGTGGAATCTCCCTTCCTGGAACCTGGACCTTGAGAAGAATGGCATACCTGTCAAAAGAACACATCCATTGTTGAGAATAAC
Organism: Herpetospermum pedunculosum; assembly: GCA_028017165.1. Lineage (NCBI taxonomy): Eukaryota > Viridiplantae > Streptophyta > Magnoliopsida > Cucurbitales > Cucurbitaceae > Herpetospermum > Herpetospermum pedunculosum. Next base: position 2,995,899 of record CM051524.1, on the reverse strand, counting down.
ATTTTTTCTTGAACAAGAAACAAAAATTTTCAATGAAGAAATGAAAAGAAACTAATAAATTCCACGAGGTGTGTTGACTCACTCTGCCGGTGTAAACAAATGCTCGTGCTCCATGATAAAGGCAAGCAAGGCCTGCAGGAAAGAAGAAATATTTGTCATGGCCAATAGAACATTATTAAAAGTTAAACCAATAGATTTTAATAACTAAATTAAACAATTTACCTCAAATGGCATGTTCAATAGTTCATAGTAAGTACGCACACGATCTAATCTTTGTTGTACTATATCGCTATTAACTGAAGGAATTGCTGCCAAGGCCTGTAAATTATAAAACAAGCTTGATTAAAGCTGTATAAACATTTCCACAATGTAACTGTACGCCTGTCACATAAATTTCTACCGATGGGTTTGAGATTAGCCGAATATAATCCAACTAAAGATTATTTTTACATTTCCAATGCAAGTGCCATAACTCGGCTTTTATAACCAAAGGTTGCACAAAATCCCTCATGGTTTGGCTCATTTTAACGTCAAGCTAACAAGAAAACTTTTGAGTAGAAATGGAACTTCATAACACCGCACAAGTTTATGCATCAATTAGAGAAATATTAAAAGAGAACTAAAAAAATAAATGTATGAAGCGGAAAGATGGATTCAAAGTTCCAGACACTATATAGGTAAAAGACATCGCAACTTTTCAGCTTATTAAACCTCCAGCACAACCAAAGTGAGCATAACTTAGCAATAATTAACATGTACTACCTTCTAGGAGGTCGGAGGTTAAATCTCCATCCCTGTATATTGTACTTAAAAAAAAAAAAAAAAACCCTCCAGCACATTAGTGGTACAGCTTCCTTAGCTGTGATTAATGCAATGTTGTGTTGAGATAAATGTCTAGAGACCATCTTTTACTTAGTGTGTCAACCCATTAAAGTATCATTGCACTCCAAACATAATGATGCAGTTTATATGATGTACCTGTTCTAGTGCAATTGAATTCCGACATATCTGCTGAACGCCAAAGAGATTGATAGATTTCATGTCAGATACCGCCTAAACATACATGATACATTCTTATCAGTGAGAGGGACCAACTGAGGAGAAAATTTAGATAAAAGCTAAATCTAAGAAGTTAGCTAATGAGAACTCCCAAAGAATCTGAAGGTATGAAAACACAAAGAAAATATGAACCTTAATAAATGTATTTGCTGCAATACCACTGATTCCACCAAATATGTAGTTTCGCCTCATTCCTGAAATAAAAGGTGCCATTTCCTCGTCTCTACGTGTTATCTATAGGTAAAAAAAAAAAAATATATATGTGAGATCTTTTTTTAAATGAGTAGAGACCCCCCTAGTGACAATACTTTCAGGACATGGTATAAATTTTTGAACACTGAACACCAAAATAAATTGTGGATTTTCTCTCCATCTATTCGACAATAGAGAGATGTTTTTGACTGTTGAAGGTAAAATTCTAAAAACTAATTCTGACAGCATGGGAATCCTAAAAAATCAAGCAACCTCATGAGTTTGTAAAGTCCCTTTGATGTCCGGACATCAGCATTAATATAAGATTCCAACAAAATGAACATGGAAAAACTCCGAGGTGATCCTATCATTAGAAATGGCTACAAAAAATGAAGTCATCCATTATCTAAATAGCATCACCTACTCATCTTCAAGCATTCTTTCCCCACCTTATAAATTCCACCCCCTCCCAAAAGTAAAACGAAATAACGTAACAAACACTAAGATAGAATATATTGCAATATCAAAGGACATTACAATATAACAATAGCCATTCGAGAGGGCTATATTTCTCCCAAGGAGTCCTAAGGACAATCCACCAAAATGATTTCTACCTTCTAAGGCCTCACTCTATTTATAACCAAGGCTCCCTTAACTAATTACCACTATACCCTTTACTCATAACTCCATTATACCCCTAACTAGTACTCCCACAAAAATATTCTCTTAAACGAAACAAGAGTTTAATTACCAAAGAGCTTCAATAAAAAATTTCGTCAGTTCAATTTAAACTGACACTTACCTATCCTATAAAGAATCATCTAACTTACCTGTGCAGTGAGGGAAATAATGAAGTCATCTGGCTCTTCTGCATCTTGGTTCTGCATATATTCCCTAGTTGTCATTTCCTGTTTCAATACTACTATTAAAAATTTGTTTACTTTACCTATCAAGTAAACTCCAACCATTGGCAATTCACAAATTTCCAACCTGTAAATGGAAAAGTGTCTCTAGTTGCATCTCAAGACGCAAAACCTTGAGGCAGTCAATAGATAATTTTCTATACTCCTCTGCAAATGATGGCAAATCTCGAGGAAGTGCACTGTTTGTTCGGGTATGATGGTGCCTGCCATTAACTTCTGCTTGATATGAAGGTTTTAAAGTTGCCTGTCCTAACCTGTATGCAAACAAAAAATTGTTCATTTAGGATACTGCATATGGTTATCAAATTCATATTAAAAATGCGCCAAAAATATTTCAACCTAAAAATGTGGCTCCACTTTTCAAATAAGAAACTACCATCAAATTACATTTTTTGATATGAAACAAATTAATCTGTTTAAAAAAGAAATTAAAGAATTGTATCATACCATAAAAAAATAAAAAAAAATAAAATTAAAAAAAAAAAGGCAATTAGCACTTTCCAAGAGAGCCTTACTTGAATTTAGGGAAGAAATTAAAATATTGTATTTCTTCGGTATATTCTCAAATACAAGAACAAAGTTCCCTTATATAGAAGAAAGATCATTTACTTATAAGGAAAGAATATTACAGATATAAAATAATAAATACACATCATGTCCAACCAATATTATAAAAGATATCAAGGAAATCCAGCAGCCTTAAAAGTCCAAACTCTATAACATGTTCATCTGCAATCTTTAACAATGACAAAAAGCCAATTAGCACTTTCCAAGAGAGAGAGAGAGAACATTCAAGCATACATTGTGTCGCGAGGCTAAATTCTTAACCCAAATGTGTTGTGCTTGTACGGCAAGAGGTTCTCTAACCTGCTTAGCCTAGCAAGACTTATTGGTGAACCCTCTTAGACAGCCTTCAACGCCTATATGGTTCACAACATAGGTGTGGAAATAATCACTCATCTAAACTCTCCCCAACTCTTTCTTTGGGACACAATTAATACAAGCCTCTAAGAAGGTTCTCACAACCAATGTGGCACGAGAAAAGTACAACGAGCAAGTAACACATGCTCACGTCAAGCAAAGCCGATTGGAAGACTCTCCCAATCTTTATTTAACTCATACAGCGGAACAATGTTCAAAGAATTCCATTCCCTCAGTGGCATGCCCTAATATATCTACCTGAGAATGACAATACCTTTTATAGTCTCTCTCCATGTATAGTTAAGCCTCCCTATGGCTAGTGCATAATATAAAGTGGCTATTTATAGACTTATTTTGGATCTTTATGATGGATGCTTTCGGCTGGTATTTTCCTCGATTGGATGACATCCTCTCCCTTATCTATACTTTGATCATGGGACACCCATTCAAGAAAGAAAAGAAGACCGTTTGGTTATGTTTTGTTTGAGCTTTCTTTTGGAATCTTTGGAACGAGAGAAACACGCGCAATATTCAAGGATGCATATAGAGAGATAAGCTCTTTTATTGACTCTACATCCTTTTTGGCATTAACTTGGAGCAAGCTATCTCCTCTTTTTTTGTAATTATGATCTCACCACCCTCATTAATCAGTGTTGGTGTTTCTTGTAATTGTTCTATGATAGGTCTTTTGATGTAACTCATTTCATATTATCAATGAATGGTTTTTGTTTCCTATAAAAAAAAACATTTATCTTTTTTGAGAAGGGAAACAATTTCATTGATAGATGAAATGATGAAGAAAACTCTGAGCACCTAAAGGTGAATTACAAAAATGCTCTCCAATTGGAGGTTAAAGAAGATAAGCTATAAAGAGCAAAAGGTTGTCGTCTTTTAAAAAAAAAAGAAAAAAAAAACATTTATAGCCACTACATTATTTGGTTAAATGCCTCAACCAAGTAACGACCTACTAAGGATATGGTAGTTGCCCCACTACTGAGGATGTGGTAGTTGTAGTAACGACTCCCATTTTATGCCGAATTTTCTCCCTCTAAACTAGATAGTCCTCAAGTTAAACGGAGAGAGATTCACCCTTCTCAATCGTTCAAAAAATTTCTTAGTGGGATTAATCTACTTAGAATTTAATATCCTAAAAATTTCCCTAAAAATTAATGTAGTACAATCAGCCCGTTGTTACTCCCAAATTGTTGCTTGTGCATGCTGCCTACGTTTGCCCTACGCTTGCTAACTCACACATTTACGGCATGTGCATCCACTTCTGCACCTATACATGCCACCGTGTCCCACCCACCAATGTTTATCCTCTGTGTGCATGCCGGCCAACATGCTTGCCCATTGTGCTAACCTCATAGTTTACCACGCCAGCCATTTGCCAACTCTCGTGCACTATCTTTTGACTACACATCCATGCACTGTGCAACATGTTTCAACATGCGTGCATGTTGTTGCCTCACCATGCACCAATCATGAGCGTGCCACTTAACTCACTTGCCCGCACTCCTAGCCAAGTGCATGCCTCGAAACTAGGATTTTTTTTTTATAGAAAACATAAACAATTTCATTGATACTATGAAAGACAAAAGAAATCCTATCAAAATAGTTGCAAAAAACTCCTCCATTGGTTATAGAGGGTAGTGAGATCATAATTACAAAAAGAAGAAGCAAGCTTGCTCCAAGAGATGGCCTCAAAACTAGGATTTAACTCATTGCCACTAATCTCTAGGTTTGTTGCCACTCCAATATGTCATCATCCACTTAAAGTTATCTAAACATTAATACAACTTAAAAAATAATTAGAAAACAATAAAATTCATCCTAATATCCTCCGAAGTTGCTCACTTAGAGAAATGGGGTGCAATAGAGCATCCATTTGAGATTGATCGGGACGTCGACATTTGAATTTTGTTATAATTATACTCCTTGACTATCAATTTAGTCCCTCTGCCTCTAATGTTGATGTGAATAGGAAGGTGGAAGATATGGCTGACAAGATCTCTAGAATACACAACATGACATTTCAACCTTGGGAAGATGCTAGTGCATAATATAAAGTGGCTAACAAAAGGGCTTATAGTCAATTTTAAAAGAAAAGAACTAGTTGTCAACCTCTTTCAGATATGAATCTAATTTAGAGAACTTGGATAGTATCTTAAATTCAATTCAAACATGAGTTTGATTTACACTCAACATCAAGAGAAACATTTACCATCCAGAAAGAGGAAAAATAAGAATCTGTCAAAAAAACTGACTTGGAAAAATATAGATGTATAGAAGACAGCTTTTTCAATTCTCTCAAAATGAAATCTATTCCAAATAGAATGCACACAACAGGTTGAAAAATAAACGTGTTGGACCATATAAAAAAAATTAAAGAAAATGGGGCAAATGTTACACAACTTCCAGATTACTTAAACATCAATCCTACATTCAATGTTCAGATGTTGCAGATCTCCAAGAATATTACACAACAAATCAGTTCTCTATAGTCTATACTTGTGAAACTCCGAGGATGGGTTAATTTCTGTGAAGGGGAAGTTTGAAGTAGGTTAGTTTTTCGTATTAAGCTTATTTATTTTATTGAATTTACTAATTTTGCCATAAGTTACACCAGTTATTAATAGGGCACTTACTAACTACATGTTAGATATCTTCGGACAGCTCTGTAAGGTGGGTGTTGAAACTTCAGTCAGAATTTAAATCCTATAAATTTAATTCCATTCCTAAGGCCTCGTTGGATAACCATTTGGTTTTTTATTTTTTATTTTTAGTTTTTAAAAATTAAGTCTATAAACATTACTTTCACCTATAATTTTCTTAGTTTTGTTATCTACTTTTTACCAATGTTTTAAAAAACCAGGCCAATTTTAAAAACTAAAAAAAAGTAGTTTTTCAAAACTTGTTTTTTTTTTGGAATTTGACTAAAAATCCAAATGTTTCTTTAAGAAAAGTGAAAACCATACTAAAGAAATTAGGAGAAACAAGCATAAATTTCAAAAACTAAAAACGAAATGGTTATTCTTAAATTTTCGTGCTTATCCTAATTGTCGGTAAAACTGGACCTAATTTTTTTAGTTTAAAAAACATGACTTGGATTTTGAAAACACTTGTAAAAAGTAGATAACAAAACAAAGAAAATCATAGGTGAAAATAGTATTTATAGGCTTAATTTTCAACCAAATAGTTATCAAACGGGACCTAAGAGTCTGCACCAATGCTTTACATTCTTTAGCTTATTATCCAAGTTTTCTTCATTTGTATCTATTTTCCCAAATTGTCGGGCTTCAAGAAAATACGGCATTTTCTCTTTCTTCTGCATAGATTTAAGCATACCAGAACTTTTAATGTTTGTGTCCCTATTTTCTTAAAGGTATCAATCAAGTAATAAATTTTAGGTTAAAATACAGTTTTGGTCCTTGCACTTTGGGTTTCATTCCATTTTAGTTCTGGTACTTTCAAATGTCCAATTTTAGTCCATGTACTTTCATTAAAGTTTAAAATGTCTCTACTATTAGTTTGAAGTTAATTATTTTTATTGAAATTGGTTAAATAATAATAATAATTTTAATGCCAAAAAAGACAGTGTGTACATATTTGCAAAATTTATAGAGAAGACTAATAGAAACATATTTTCTAAACTTGTTTTAGAAAAGTTAACAATAAACTAACAGTGGAGACCAATTTTAAGTTTTATTGAAAGTACAAGGACTAAAATAAAATGAGACCCAATTACAAGAACCAAAATGGTATGTTAACCTAAATTATACCAAGCAACAGATTTAAATTGAAATATATTACTACATCGAAGGTTCTCCTAAAAGATCCTGATGCACAAGCACCAATGATGATGTTAATCTCAAAGATTGCCACAAAACAAGCATAGAGGATTATATATACAAGCCACTCGGATCTGTGAAATGTTACCCTCCCTGTTAGGATACCACCTCACGGGATCAAGAGCTACGATATATTGCAATGTAAAGATAAATGAATTACAAGATAAACAAGTGTTTAGAGGTACTTGCACCCTTCCCTCTTGAGAACTATCTCAAGCCCTAATCCACTCAACAATTGTCTACCTCTCTCTTTCCCAACACATTCTATTTATAAGAAAATACCCTAACTAACTTCCTAATTAATTACTCTTATGCCCTTACTAATATCATACTATTTTTGCCCATATACCCCTAACTAGGGTCCTCACACTCCCCAACTCTTTTGTTGGAACAGAGAAATAGGTATTCTATGTAATGAATCAATGAGCAACTTCTAAATCATTCGAGCCTGAAATTGAATCAGACAACAAAAGAGAAAAAGGGAGAAAAAAAAACGAAAAAAAAGGAAAACCAAAACAAAACAAACATGCATGGACAACAAAATGAAGGAACTTACTTGTCAATAGAGTCTGCAACAAATTCCAGTGAGTCACTAAGTGATGCCAGCAAAATTAGTTTGTGATCATCACGGATTAGATACTCCTAAACAAGAATAGTTACCAAAACATGTAAGCGTCATTCTAATTTTTATGTTGTCTCTGGAAGGGAAAGGAGGAAGACTATGAACTTCAAAATTCAAAGGTTGAACCCAAATGTACTTAATTGTGATAACGAGCATATTATATCCAAACCTGTTTAATTGCTGGTAAGTTCAATAATAAATTGGAGAGCTCTAATTCGATCTCAACAGTTTCAGCATCAGAAGCACTATTTCCCAGGTTTGACTGGCTACTAAGATTTGATAAACAAGCACTAGCTGGATCAAGTCGCAGTAATTTCTCAATATCGTGTCTCCCAATAAGCATATAACTCTGCTTTTCAAGAACTGCCTGGAATTATAACAACTCTTGAGTACAAGGTGATTTGAAAAAATAAGCCGGTCCCAAGGATGCGGGGATAGACCAATAATGTTGGAGCTAACCAGAGCCCTTGAAATAAAATTAAAAACTAAAAACACTGTTATCTCCTTTGTTGTTAAACATATTAGGTGGATCAAATAGTGCAGCATCCTATGCTGAATATTTCTACTACTTATGACCCTCTAACAAGAAATGAACTTCTCATTTCTTTTTAATGATAAATGAAAAGAAATAATACATTTTCATGCATACAATCCCCCGAGAGGGAGAAAGAATAAAAAGCTAACAGGGGAAAATGAAAGCATCCCAATGAAGAGAAATATCGTTAAAAGTATAATTATCAAACAATGAAGATAAAGAACACAAATCAAAAGATTTTATCTTGGCCAAATCCCCCAAAGCCCAAAATCGTTAAAAATAATTTGTTTCCATTAAAGAATTATTTCAAGGAAATGAAGATTCTGGAAAAGATATGTTAGGTTGCCTTTATGACATCAAAATTGGAGGCTTTAGAAGAAAAGAAATATATAAGGCTTCTCATTTAGAGGGAAACCACAAAAGTCCTTCCATGAACATGTGATCAGGGAGGTATGCTTCAGCAGCCTTATGGGTACTTTGGCTGGGAAAAGCACTCTCATTGGTTCTTGAACGATTTTAATTTACTATTAATTTAATTTTTATATCATGTGGTACGCAAGTAACAATTAATTTAATTTTCATATCATGTGGTATGCGAGTAGCTAGTAATTTAATTTTTATATCATGTATAGCAAAAGCCACATTGTGTGTCAGCTTCATTGAACAGTTTCCTAATTATTTGACTTTTCTTGCGAGGTTTGTTTTTGTTGAGGTTTCTGTTTGAAGTGTTCTATATAGTAACATCCTATATCCACGACCACATAAATAATAATAATATTTTTTAAGACAATAGCATAAAGAAAGATTTTGAGTGTTCTTGAAGAAATCTGATCCACGACCACATAAATAATAATAATATTTTTTTATATATAAGAAACAATTTCATTGATGATATGACAAAAATAATAATAATAATAATAATAATAAAAGTCTACCTCAAATATTAACCACATAACCTACCACATAACCTGCCCAGTGCCCTGGTACCATTCCATCAATAAATGTACACTCCGTTTGCTTGGGAAAACAACACAACAAGCGTTCTATTGTTTTGAGTTTACATGAGAAATTGAGGAACATTTATAGTATGAATACTTCATGGTTCAAAACTTCAAACCCAACGAAGAATGAGCAAGGAGAAAAATAAACTCAATAACCAATAAGGAAAACTAAAATTAAAAGGATAGCATGAGTATAAGTGTATGCCAACTGAAAAAAAAGAGCAGAGAAGGAACAAAAACACGTGCCTCCATATATGATGTTCGACACCTTTCATATGTACGCTCGAGGAAAGTTTGCACATACTTCACAAGGTCGCCAGAAAACTTGGGCATGGCTTGAGCCCAACCAATAACCTAGAACAATTTAGTAAGTCCAAATCAGAAATTTTGAAGGCCAAACATCTGCGTAAAATATCAAACTATAAATTTCAAAAAGGTGAAATAATATTGCAAAGGAGGGAAGTCAACTTCTCCATTGGAGAAATATGGACTTGCCTCTCGCTCAAGGAAATCAATAGCCAATAGTCCTTGTAAGACTGGTCGACCCCTCTCAACAGATGGATTGTAAATTGCAGTAGTATGAGCCCTTGGGCGAAATGCAGCAGGACCTATAAAGAGGTCTCGAGTTTAGAAATATAGTTCACCAGAAACGTCATAGGGCACAAACAACTGACAAGTCTTCGATAAAGTATCAAACTGAACGTACAGGCAAGATTCTTCCTTCCTTTACAATGTTACACCCCGTACAACTCTATTTGATCGCTTCATTTTATGCCCAATAGAAACCCATGTCCTCTCTCGCATATATCATTACACCATATTAATTAAAAGGGTCGATGGAGAAAGCTCATGAGAACATTTGGAAAACTAGAAAAATGCCTTTTCAGGATTTTATTTTCATGGTTGGCACAATTCAGTTTTTTTGTATAACTATAATCCCATAGGAACTCCATCTTTACCCCAACCTGTGGTCCTGTAGTAAACAAAAACTGCTGGGATGAACCTCTACAATGCTTCACTCTATGCCTCAATTTCTGCTTCCCTTAGTAATATGCTTTTTTAACAAATCTATAAACTAATGGGGGTTAACTTTTTGAGGTTTTGTATTGTTTTGGGGGCAGTTCTGTCCTGTTTTCCCCAACACACAAATGCAACTCTTGTACTTTCATCTTTGGTGGCTGTGGTACTCACATGTATTCTTGTATTTCCTACCAAAGTTTTTTATTTCACCAGGAAAGCATTAGAGACTTGATTTCTTAACATCTGACGCATAGTATGATAAATCTAATGCATGTCCACAAAACTTGTTGCACTTAAATTTGGATATTATTGACGAATGATTTCACATAACAAATGTCTGAAAACTTAATTCAAGTTGCAATCGTCCAACTGTTTTTAGAAGGAGAAGCTAAGAGATGAGAGAACTTGCTTGAAATAGCTTGTTGTACACTTTTTCTGTAGTCTACAAACATAGTCGGCAAAAAATGTTCCTTCACAAAATTGTCCAAAAAAGCAAGCAATCCATCATTCCTGTAATTTCAGGAATCAAATAACAAAAATAAATAATGATGCAGAAAAAAGATAATAAAGGGATTCTGAAGATAATGTATTTGGATGAACTAAATACCAGCCGTGAATACTAAATTCTTTGTCAAATAAATGTAAATTATATATTGTCACCATCATATACATATACTTACTTTCTATAATGAATCCATATAAAAATAAACTTAAAAGTACATGCGCACGTAATGAACAAAGTGCAAATAATGAATGCCATCTCTTGCCATACAACTTGCATATGCTCTCTACAATTGATAACTGATTTTTGGATACAGTGGATATTTCTCAAAAAACGCAACTTGTCCTAATATTAGCTGATCATGAAAGCATTTCATCATTTAACCCTCCCAAGCTCTCCCTCATATATTCACACATGCAGAATACACAAAGAAAGTAACTATGCAATGAATCATTAGCCATCTCAAGTGGAGATCCTTTTAAAGGAGTGTCAAGATATAAGCACACTATTACATTTTCTACCTTTTAAAACTTACCCAAGTTGTGAGTACTTTTCTGGAAGCATTTTAGCAACCTTATCTGTGAACTGCAGAAGACATCGAAAAGTCAGGATGGAAACCCATATAGACTTGTTTGTTCATATATGATTGTCTGCATAAATAAGTCAGAAACCTGAAGAACTGGCCGGTATATGGCAGCTGCCAAATAAAAGCCCTGTTCAGGCAAGACAGCTGCAGATCCATAGCCTTCTTGTGCTACATTGGGGCCCTTCCTACTCCATCCATGGCGAATAAGATCCACACCTTTATAATAATTAAATAAAATGGAAAAATATTCAGATGTGCTTAATGATAGAAAAGTGGAAGGAGTGAAAACACACACACAACATGATAATTAAAACTGTATTGAATGAATATCTATAGAAGGTATCCCATTGAGCTAGAGTATCAAGCTTCAAAGCTCAAGGTTGTAATTAGCCCTTCTGACAGCAACATAATCAATCAAGAACTCTTGAATGAATGGAATTCCTTAATTTTTATAGGAGTTCACGATTCTGGACCGAGTATCGCTTGCCGAAACCGACTCCGAACAGACTTATCGATTTAAGAAAAACAGAAGAAAAAAAAACTGTTTTGCATGTAGTAATATCTATACCCACCTTGGTTAGGAACAGAAACCGTAGCATCTGTGAAACGAAAAGTGAAGGTGAGACCATCATCTGCCTCATCCCTGCAGTTCACTTGCATGAAAATGCATTTTTGCAATAAAAAATCAAGAAAAATAAGTAAAAGCACAAACATGAGGAATTTTACTAGCATATCATTCTCATACCTTAGAAGTGTGGATATTGTACAAACTACAAAACCAGTAAGAATGAACAAAATTACTATTGACATGCTAAAAATGTGAAACACAACAAAAATTTGTTGTACTCGAGTAATTTAGAGAGAGAGAGAGTGTAGCGATTCAGGTTTTATAATTGTACTTGTACCAAAGCAACAAAGGAATCAATCTGTTAGACCCCAGTGGTAATTACTTATAAGAGGAGGGGCAACAAGGAAAAAGAGAAATTACTGACAGTTGGGGAGTGTGGTATGGTTTGGTACGGAGTTTTAAAGCAACTATGTGCCTTGGTATTTAAGCTTTTTTTTGTTGTTTTATCTACAGCTTTTGGTTGTCAATAGAACAGTGGTTCTAGGGTAGGAGAGCTTACCAGAACTCTCGAATCTGCTGGGTATTTTCGTTCATTTTGATACTGTAATCGTTAGTTCATTGCAATATATATCACTAGTAAGAGGTATTCTTACAAGTGCTATCAGAGCTCATTCGAAACTCTTAAATTTAGGAGAATAATAATCTCTTATTAGACATGTGGAATCCTAAGTCTTCTTATATAGGAGAAAGACCTAATACAATAAGGAAAGTAAAAGACCTAATACAATAAGGAAAAATAAAATAAAGTCAATAAAGACTAAATATTAATTAATATCTACATAATTATAAATACTAGAATTTCTAACACTCCCCCTCAAGCTGGTTTAAAGATGTCTTCCATAGCCAGCTTGTCAATCAATTTATCGAATTGCTTCTTCGGAAGCCCCTTAGTTAGTACATCAGCAATTTGCTCTGTCGTCGGAAGATAAGGAATACATATTGCACCTGTATCAATCTTTTCTTTAATAAAATGTTTGTCAACCTCAATATGTTTAGTTCTATCATGTAGAATTGGATTATGCGCTATAGATATGGCAGCCTTATTATCACAATAAATTTGTATAGGTTTCGTCTGAGAAAACTTCAGTTCTTCTTGTATCCTTTTGATCCATATGCCTTCACAAATTCCATGCGCTAAAGCTCTAAACTCTGCTTCAGCACTACTTCTGGCCACTACATTTTGTTTTTTACTTCTCCAAGTAACCAGGTTCCCACCAACAAAAGAACAATAACCAGAAGTAGATCTTCTATCTGTAATACTTCCTGCCCAATCTGCATCAGTATAAACTTCTACTTGGGAGTGATTATGTTTTTGGAATAAAATACCTTTTCCAGGAGTCCCTTTTAGATACCTCAAAATTCTGTAAACAACATCAAAATGAGTTGGTCCTGGTGCATGCATAAACTGACTTACCATGCTTACGGCATATGCAATATCAGGGCGTGTATGAGATAGATAAATTAATCTTCCAACAAGTCTCTGGTACCGTTCCTTGTTCTTTATTTCTTCTACTTTTGCTACTTCTAGCTTTAGATTAGGTTCAACAGGAGTTTCTGCTACCTTGCAACCAAGTAATCCGGTATCCTTGAGTAAGTCGAGGACATACTTTCTTTGATTAACAAAGATACCTTTCCTCGATCTTGCAAATTTCATCCCTAAAAAATATTTCAGCGGTCCCAGGTCCTTGATCTGAAACTCACTTGCAAGATTTTTCTTGAGATCAACTAGACCAACTTCATCATCACCTGTGAGAATAATATCATCTACATAGACAATCAAAATTGAGATTTTATTATTCTCAGAGTGTTTATAAAATATAGTATGATCTGCTTGATTTTGAAGAAATCCATAGCTACACACAACTTTTCCAAAACGCTCAAACCAAGCTCTCGGAGACTGTTTAAGACCATAAAGGGTTTTCTTTAATTTGCAAATTTTACTCCACCCAAATTCTTTTTCGAAACCTGGTGGTAAGCTCATAAAAACCTCCTCCTCAAGATCGCCATTTAGAAAGGCATTTTTCACGTCGAGTTGATAAAGAGGCCAATCTGAATTTACTGCAAGAGACAAAAGAACTCTAATAGAGTTGATTTTAGCAACAGGGGCAAACGTTTCCTCATAATCAATCCCATATGTTTGAGTGAAACCTTTAGCTACCAGTCTGGCCTTATATCTCTCAATACTACCATCTGCATTACATTTTATGGTGAACACCCATTTACAGCCCACTGATTTCTTATTTTTTGGCAATTCTACTATTTCCCAAGTCCCATTTTGTTTTAGAGCATTCATCTCCTCCATAACTGCTACTTTCCAAATTGGATCTTCTAAGGCCTCATGTATATTCCTTGGAACAAACAAGTCATCTATCCTAGAAGTGAAAACTTTATGACTATTTGACAAATTTTGATATGACATGTAATTTGCAATAGGATATTTGGTACAAGTTCGAGTACCTTTTCTAATGGCTATGGGAACATCAAGATCAGACACAATTGGCAAAGTATTTTGAATAATTGAAGAAGTAGGAACGAAGGAAGGATTACCAAGATTTTCAGTTTCATTCGTCGGAGTCTCAGATTGGCTCTGCGAAGGATCAACTATTTGGTCTTGGTTACTCTGATTGAATTTTCTTCTAGTATAAAACTGTAACTCGGGAACTTGATCAATAGGATCATTTTGTAGTATTTCTCCCCCTGATTGAGAAGATTCTATACTTGGCATCGAAGGACTAGTAACATCAGGAAAAATAAGACTAGGAAGACAAGTAGAAACATCCCAGAAGTTATCTTCCAAAATTGCTTTCTCCCACTGAAGAGAACTTTGGGTAAAATATGGTTGATTTTCTAAAAAAGACACATTCATGCTCACAAAAAGTTTTTTTGTTTGAGGATCAAAACACTTATAACCTTTTTTATTTGAAGAGTAACCCAAGAAAATACATTTAACAGCTCTATGATCAAGTTTTGATCGAAAGTGACTAGGTATATGAACATAAGTAGTACACCCAAAAACTTTGAGAGGTAAATCAGAATATATGCGAGATGTTGGAAAAATATGTTTAAAGCAGTCAAGTGGAGTTTTAAAATTCAAGATCTTACTAGGCATCCTATTTATTAGATAAGTAGCCGTGAGAACTGCTTCACCCCATAAATATTTTGGAACATGCATGGAACACATTATAGCCCGAGCTACTTCAAGTAAATGCCTATTTTTCCTTTCAGCAATCCCATTCTGCTGAGGAGTATCCCGACAAGTAGACTGATGAACAATACCTTTATCTTTCAAAAAATCACCAAAAACTTCATTAAAGTACTCTGTTCCATTATCAGAGTGTAAAATACAAATTTTGGTTTGAAATTGGGTTTCAATCATATTGTAAAAACTTTTAAAAATATCTTTCACCACAGATTTTTTTTCCATTAAAAAAATCCAAGATAGACGAGTATGATCATCAATAAAAGTCACAAACCACCTTTTTCCACTATGAGTCCTAATTTTAGAAGCACCCCAAACATCACTATGAATTAAATAAAAAGGTTTGGAAGCTTTGTAAGGTTTTGGTAAATATGTGAAACGATGAATTTTTGCAAAAATGCAACTTTCACAATTAAAAGAGGAACAATCAATTCCCTTAAATAAGTTTGGAAATAAATGTTTGAGGTAAGGAAAACTTGGATGTCCTAGTCTATGATGCCAAATCATAATTTGTTCATTAACAGGAAGAGAACTAATACTATTGAGACCCTGAGTTATTTTATTGCTAAAAGAACCTTCATTAAAGTAGTAGAGGCCATCAAACATCCTAGCAGTGCCAATCGTCTTCTCCGATTCCTGATCCTGAAAAACACAGTGAGACTCAAAGAATATAACACGACAGTTAGAGTCTCTAGAAAGTTTCGAGACAGATAAAAGGTTACAGGCTAATTTTGGAACATGGAGGACAGACTGGAGGGAGATATTTTCAGTCAATTTAATAGTTCATTTTCCTGCAATAGAAGAAAAACTGCCATCTGCAATTCGAATCTTTTCATTAGAATACGAAGGAGAGTATGAGTCAAAAAAATGAGAAGAACTAGTCATATGATCCGAAGCTCCGGAATCAATAATCCACGGAGAAGAAGTGTGACTAGAGAAAACTTGAGGATAACTCTCTGTTTGTGCCAATTAAACACAAGAATTATTAGATGATAAATTGGTTGGTAGCAATTTAAAGATTTGATGAATTTGCTCATTTGCCATTGTATCAAATTGTGAGTTAATGGGAAATAATAAATATAAACCAAAATTGAACTAAACCAAGCAAATAACCACTGAACCTGACCGAATATTGCAGTAAACCAAACCAAATTGGATCGGTTCACAAACCCAACTTCATCTTCATCGCGTGAACAAAAAAGTGGGTGTAGAAGTGTGCTTGCGACAACGGCGACTAGGGTTCTGGCCGTGGTGAAAGTGGCGGCTAGGATTTTAAAGAGCTAGGGTTTCCTGCTCTGATACCATCTTAAATTTAGGAGAATAATAATCTCTTATTAGACATGTGGAATCCTAGGTCTTCTTATATAGGAGAAAGACCTAATACAATAAGGAAAGTAAAAGACCTAATACAATTAAGGAAAGTAAAAGACCTAATACAATAAGGAAAAATAAAATAAAGTCAATAAAGACTAAATATTAATTAATATCTTCATAATTATAAATACTAGAATTTCTAACAGAAACACTGGGCAGGTGGAAGAAAATGGCTCAGAAGAAAATAGAAGAAAGATTAGAATGACATTGGAGAGATGAAAAAGGAACTACAGAGGCTTCCAGGTATTGAGAAATCGTTAGATCGAATGAATGTTTTGTTCAATACCTTAGTCAAGGAACTAGCTAAAGGAAGGATTGTCGTATCGGCGTCGGACCTAACGGAAATGTCCACAGGAAAGCGTAAGGTGCGGGAGGAGGAGGAAGAACCCCCAGAAAGTTGACGGAGGAGGAGAACATCCACTTAGAGGAGTCCTCGCACAAAAAATAGGAGGCACAAGGTGAGAGAATCAAGTTCAAGAAAGTTGAAATGTCGGTCTTCAACGGTATTGACCCAGATGGATAGATGTTCTGAGCAGAACGTTATTTCCAGATGCATAAGTTGACAGAGGAGGAGAAACTCATTGTCTCGGTGGTGAGCTTCGAAGGAAAAGCACTCCATTGGTACCGATGGGCTGAAAATCAAAAACGGATGAAGGTGTGGGGTGACCTCAAAATACAGTTATTCTGGAGGTTTAGATCGGTCCAAGAAGGATCCCTGTGTGCTCGTTTCTTAGCTATCAAGCAAGAAGGGACGGTGGAGGAATACTATCAAAAGTTCAAAGAGTTATCGGCGCCGCTACCCCACTTGTCGGAGGAAGTTCTGGAAAACACTTTCACTAATGAGTTGGACCCAGTTATTAGGGCAGAAACGTTATGTTTGGAACCGGATGGGCTTGAAGCCATTATGAGAGCGGCCCAAAAGGTAGAAGGCAAGATGGATGCGATTAAAAAGGCCCAAGATCCGAATGGTGTGAAATACACGAAAAGTCCCTCAACGACCCAAGTGCAGGGAACGACGGCTAAAAATATTGAAGCTCATCAGACAGGGTCACCCTGGCTGAAAAGATCCCTTTCAATCGAAAG
Organism: Herpetospermum pedunculosum; assembly: GCA_028017165.1. NCBI lineage: Eukaryota > Viridiplantae > Streptophyta > Magnoliopsida > Cucurbitales > Cucurbitaceae > Herpetospermum > Herpetospermum pedunculosum. The sequence continues at coordinate 2,978,403 of CM051524.1, read as the reverse complement.
AAGACCCCCTACAAGAGATTATCAGACTCTGAAGTTCGTACTAGAAGAGAGAAGGGGTTGTGCTTCAGATGTGAAGAGAAATCGTTGCAAGAACAAGGAACTTAGGGTTTTGCTCACCGTTGACGGTTAGAAGAGGAAGAGAACGAAATCATGGAGGAGGGAAATATCGCAACAACACAGGTAACTGAGGTGAGTCCTGAAATCCAGCAATCACTGAACACGGTTGTAGGGCTGACAACCCCAGGAACGATGAAGTTGAAAGGCTTCATAAACGAGCAAGAGGTGATCATACTAATCGATTGTAGGGCTACTCACAACTTCATCTCCCAAAGGCTAGTAGAGAGCCTAAAACTCCCTTCGTGCGAAACAACCAGCTTCGTGCGAAAATTATTATAAATTCTCAATTCTAAAAGCATACAAATATTACAAAATCATTTAAAAATTATAAAAATAATTAAACTAGTTTAGAAAAAGTAGAGATATAGAGATGAATTTTATTTTATTTGATAAAAAAATAATCTGACTAAGTATGAACTATTAAACATTAAAAATTTAAATATAAAACCTTGTATTTATGGGAGGAAGTTGACAGATGGCAGTTTCATGGGGAAATTGCAAAAAGTAATCTGTCAGCCAAAAACTTTAACAAAATTGACCCGTCTCTAGATTTTTTTTTAATGTTTTAACCTGTTTGAGGCTTTTTGAAGTGTGAAGTTTCCTCTTTACCCTTGACTTAAGAAACTCCATTTTTTTTTCTCTTTCTTTTTTTCCTTCTACGTTTTTTTATTATCTTTGAGCACTAATCATCAATCTTCAATGCCTTCGCCGTCGTCGTTCATCTACAATCGATTACAGACATTTTTCAATGGAAGGATCAAACAAACTATCTCCTAACATGTAGAACTCAAAAATTTACATGGAATCAAAAAAAAAATCTTTCAATTTGGTCAACTGAGCTCAAAGTTATGAGATTTTAAAGTTTAGATTAAACTCATTCGACTTTACGGAGATTAAAACTCAAGATACTTCAATATTTTGCTCCGTTTATAAGCATGGTTGTAAAGAACGTGAAAAAATGTATGAAAACGAGTGGTCATTTAGCTAAAACAGAGTTGTATCGAAAGAGATACGTTGTTCGGAAGAATTGACCCAGAATCGCACTGTGCGATTGCATAGCGTGTGCGATTGCATAGCGTGTGCAATCGCGCCATCGCATAGCGTGTGCGATCGCGTAGCTTGTGCGATCGCGCATGCGCAGTGTGCGATTCTGCGTCTATCTTCCGAAGATCGTATCTCCTTCAATACAACTCCGTTTTGACTAAATGACCACTCGTTTTCATACGTTTTTTCACGTTCTTTACAACCATGCTTATAAATTGAGCAAAATATTTAAGTATCTTAAGTCTTAATCTCCGTAAAGTCAAATGGATTTAATTTAAACCTTAAAATGTAATAACTTTGAGCTCAGTTGACCAAATTGAAAGATTTTTTTTATTCCATGTAAATTTTCGAGTTCTGCATGTTAGGAGATAGTTTGTTTGATCCTTCCATCGAAAAATGTATGTAACCAATTGCAGATGAACGGCGGCGAAGGCGTTGAAGATTGATGATTAGTGCTTAAAGAGAATAAAAAAGCGCAAAAGGAAAGAAGAAAGAGAAAAAAAATGAAATTTCTCAAGTCAAGGGTAAAGAGGAAACTTCACACTTCAAAAAGCCTCAAACAGGTTAAAACATTAAAAACATCTAGAGACGGGTCAATTTTGTTAAAGTTTTTGGCTGAGAGGTTACTTTTTGCAATTTCCCCAGTTTCATGCAACCATTTGTATTTAGAATTGTCTTTTGAGTAAGAATACTGCCATCTGGCAGTTTCATGCAACCAACAAATATGAGAGACTCTTCAACTACCCAGTCTTTTCTTCTTCTTTCTTTCTTTCTATTCTTTTGTTTTTTTTAATACTTTTTTTCTTCTCCGACTCTTCTGTCTTTTTATTCTTTTGTTTTTTTCTCTACTTCTTCTCCGTCTAGCATCTGAATGGAGTTTGTGAGCTTAAATTTTCTTTAAGTTAACATTCAATTAAAAAAAACGGAAGACAGAAAATCAGGCGCGCCTCCTTCAAAGGCGAAGGCGCCACCGGGCGACGACGAGCGCGCCCGATTGAAGATCGTCACTCAAGCCATGTGGGAGGCGCAAGATGCTGAAAACGCCTTGAAAACACTGGGTGTTGTTAGGCCCCAATGGTAATTACTCATAAGAAGAGGCCTCGAAAACATTGGGTGTTGTTAGGCCCCAATGGTAATTACTTATAAGAGGGGCAACAAAAGAAAAGAGAAATTAGTCTTGACAGTTGGGGTGTGAGGTATGATTTGGTACGGAATTTTAGGGCAACTTGTGCCTTGATATTTAAGCTTCCTTTTGTTGGTTTATCTTCAGCTTTTGGTTGTCAATAGAACAGTGGTTCTAGGGTAGAAGAGCTTACCCGCACTCTCGAATTTGCTGGGTATTTCCGTTCATTTTGATATTGTAAAAATGGTAATTACTTATAAGAAGAGGGGCAACAAGGGAAAAGAGAAATTAGTCTTGACAGTTGGGGTGTGGGGGTATGGTTTGGTACGGAATTTTAGGGCAACTGTGTGCCTTGATATTTAAGCTTCCTTTTGTTGTTTTATCTTCAGCTTTTGGTTGTCAATAGAACAACGGTTCTAGGGTAGGAGAGCTTACCAGTACTCTCGAATCTGCTGGGTATTTCCATTCATATTGATATTGTAATCGTTAGTTCATTGCAATATATATCACTAGTAATAGTTATTCTTACACAATCACAAAATGACCTTTCCAATAACTAAAGATGTACTTAGAACAAAACCCTATGATCATCATCCATAGAATAAGAAAAGTAAGTTTTTTAACTAAATCAATAGCTGATTGTCCTTTAATTATTTTTAAAAAGAAAAAATCCAGGAGCACATGGAGCAATAAGAAGATCTATGCTAAACTTCAAGGTCACATCAAATCCAATCTTGACATCATCACACCCAAAGTGCGAAGGAGAAAACAGCATGATACCTTTATATATTGCCTGTACTAGAGGCAAGAATCGTTCAAGAAATTACATCTATGAAGTCACCTTCAGAGTCCATATGTTAAATTATAAATCCAAAGGACCAGAGCAAATAAGCAATGAAATTGAGAAAAATGACAATAAAGAAGAAATAAACAAAATAAAATATGCTGAAAGTTGATAAAGAAGCTTAAGTAAACGTCCCAAAGGTTACATGAAGATAAGGTATGAAAAAATAATCAAATGAAGATAGAAAAGGATTCCAAAATATGCTCAAGAATGATAAAGAAGATCAATTAAATACATACCTCTTTTCGTTGGAGGGCACCTTGCTCGCAAGCCGAGCTGTTTGTGCAGCAGCATCAGCTGATGCTGCTTCGGGAGTTGCTCGCAGAATCTCACAAATGAGTTGCTGGCATTCACTCTGTTTCATAGCCGAAGAAATGAGAGTACACAAATTTCAGATACCAATTTTTTTTTGTAGAGATATCGACACCATCCACATCCACATGTGCTTTGTTATAGTATACTTGTGAATATAGGAGCTTATTAGTCTTTTGTTCTTTATTGTAATTTTACTATTATTAAGTTAAGGCTTTCATGTACGTTTATATATAACACTCTACTAAATAGAAAAGTGAATGATTCTCCCATATTTATCTAAAAAAAAAAAAAACTCCCCTTTAAAGTTGAGGGTTCTCTATTAACCATCTAACAACTTCACATGTCCTTCACTCCCCTTTAAAGTCGAGGGTTCTCTATTAATCAGCTAACAGCTACTGTTAGCTGGTAAATAGAGAACCTCAACTTTAAAGGGGAGTGAAGCACATGTGAGTGGGTGTTGATGTATCTACAGGTATGTAATCTTATACAATTCACGGCCCCACGTTGAAGTGCTCAACACAAGTTGTTTTGTAATTACTCCACTTACACCATCAACATATGAGGATTTTTGTTTGACCCATTTACTTTTTTGGAGAAGGGTCATCTTGCCCTTTGTCCATTAAGGTTGTTCAGGTTTGGTTTTGGCCTTCTTCTTTTCTTAATGAAATATCTATGTTTCTTAATTTATAATTTTATTTTTTCGTAAGAAGAAGAGAGAGAGTGATAGAGAACGAGAGTAAAGTTACACGATTACCTGCAAAACTGTAAAGGCAAGGCCCATAGTATAACCTCCAGTAACTTGAGATGCTTCAGAGTCTGGATTCCAATTATCATCATTTGGCATTGACTTTGGTGTATTCATATCTGCTTGTCGCAAAACTTTTGCTTCCAGAAGCTCCCCAACAACAACATGATTCTCTGCATGATCACTATTGGCAGTTAAAACTGAGCATTTTGGGGAGAAGGAAAGACAAAAAATTGTAAAAAATGTTCTTATCAAATATATATATATATATGAAAAAAAAATCTGACCAAATATACGAACAACCGTTTCCATAACAGAATCAAGAAGATCTCTAGCAGAAATCTGTGCTTTTCCCATCGGAGCCATCACAGGTGAGACAGGGCTTACTGCAATCAATGTCCCAGCCAGTGAAATGCCATTCTGGCACTTATGTTTTGGTACATGGAGACTTTCTAATTGTCCCTTCATAACATGAGCAGCAGTCTTAGATCGAACAGCCTGACCAAAACCTAACCTTGAAGAATTTCTTTGTTCTGCATAAGCTTTGATTGTGGACGTTATTATCTCATGGATAGTTGGTCGCAATCTTTGGCTGTCAGACAAGAAAACATAGATCAAATAAATTCAGATCATACAGAAATAGATTTAGTGTTTTTCCAGGTACAATAAATTGTTTTTGAAAAGGTACCGAGCTTTCATTGAGAATAAATGAAAGAATAGAAGGGCATACATAAAAAACAGAAGAAAAAAAATAATAATTGATAAGACACTGGGAATTGAAGAAGCAGAGGGAGCTTATATAAGAGCTCTGCCAGTGCCAGTTTGCTAGAACCTAGAAGCAAAATAAAATGATAATTACAAAACAATTTTGATTTGAAAGCCCACAGAGCCGAAAGTAGTTAACATCTTTCATGAGTAAATACACATGTTCTTTCTAGATGTTCTCTAGGTAATAGAGGATGACTTTTCCCTAGGAACCGTCAAGTATGCAAAAGTTGGAAAATGAGGCAAGTAACAAATAAGGAAACAAGTAATCAAGGATACTTTTTTGGAGGGCCATCCTTTAAAGAAGGAGAAAGAGATCCTGTGGGTTCAACTTATCAGTCTATGGATGTAGAGGAACAACGAAACTTTCAACAACAAATTTCTTTGTAATAGCTCTTGGATGGATGAGGTTTAGACCCTTCAACTTCATCCAAAAAAAACTCATCTGGTTTAATCCTTATCATGCACAAAAGTAGTGTTTTCCAATTGTTAATGGGAATGAAAAGGTATCTGATAAAGCTCTTGGTGATAAAGATTTTGAAGAAGCTCTTTGTTCTATTTATCAAGAAGTTGTTAGATGAGTTTTCTCCTCCCCCTCTCATCAACACAATAGATGAAAAAGAAAAAAATTCTTCCTTTCTAAAGGAATGTGGGCTTTTGGCCATTGGTTTTGTTCTTTTCTCCTTGGAGTGCATTTGTCTTTGGCTGGGCTGGGGTGGTTACTGGTTGTCGTAGTTTGTTTTGCTCGTTGGTATTCAGTTATTGGGTGAAGGCCTCTTGTGGTTTTCTTCGGAGTTGAGTTTGGTCTTGATAGGGCTTTGGGTCCTTTGTTTTCTTCTTTGGCCTTGTGGTGTTCATGCTTCTCCTTGGCAGTTGCTGCTTTTCTTCCTTTTCTGGTGTGATATTTCCAGCTGGTTTGTGCGGTTTCTATTTGGAGCTTCAGTGGTTTGAGGAGCTTCCCATTAAAGTTTCAGCTTTTGTACAAAAGCTAAGAGTTTTTGGAGATTTTATCTTCTAGTTTTGCAGTTATTGTTTGGTTTCTTTTCAAGTTCTTGTTATCTTTTCTTTTTGTTTTTCCTTTGGGCGTTATGCTTTTCTTTTCTCCCTGGAATTTGTATCTTTGAACTTTTTTCTACCTTTTCATATATCAATGAAAAGTTTCTCTTGTTCCAAAAAAAATATATACGTTTCTTACTTTAAAAATAAAAAATAAAAAATAAGAAAACCAAATTCCTGAAAAAAAGACCTACAATAATAGTCATTATAACATTTATTACAAACACTGCTAATGCAAAAGCATCAAATTCAGATCAAAACAAAAAAGATTTGACAACAAACAAACCATATGATAGCACCAGCACCAGCAACTTTGCCAAGCATACACAGACATTCAATCATGGTCTGCAAATACTTCACATGAAGTGGAGCATCAAGCTTCTTTATTGTTTCCTACATCCAATAATTAATAGAAACTCAGCCACAAAGTCAAGGGAAAAGTTATAGGATCAAACTGTAAGACCACAAGAATTCTCTGATCTTTTTCTCAAATGAGAAGATAAGAAAGATTTCCTACTAGAAATTCATCTGGAATGGAATTTGAAAGCCACGTTGGCAAATCACGTGTAGTCAGTTTCCCCTCCTTTAACCCATCTCCACCATTAACCCTCGAAAAAGTTGACTGGCCGTCTGAAACAGCTTCATCATTTAGTTCCAAAGTACTACCTTCCTCGTGGCCATCAAAAGATGATCTGGAAACATGGGAAGACGACAATAATGAAAATAACATCATTCCTTCATGGACATCGGCAACGTTTAACTCAGAAAATTAATGTTGCGTTATAATGGTTGGAGCACATATTAATGACCTCCGATAATGCAATTTTACAATCCAAAAAAAATAACAATAAATGATACTGTGTAAGAAAGGCGTAGATTGAAGGATAGATTGCTTGCGCCACGGAATAGGTGACAAGAGAGAGCAGTCTTTGCATATGATTCTGTGTAAGAAGGCCCTAGATTGAAGGAGATATAGTTTGCATATCAACATCAAAAAGTTTTTTAAAAAATCTCAATAATAAAATAATGTAACCCAATGAGATTTCGTAGGTAGCTGAATAGCTCATTGGTTTGGTAGCCATGTTTCCTCCCTCCATTTGAGCCCCCACCCAGTTTGTGATATAGTCAACCTTTCAAGAGTATTTTTTTTTTTTTTTTTTTTTATATCCGTGAGTGTCCGAGCCAACCTTTCAAGAGTATAATAATAGTGTAGCTCACTAGAACCAACTGATTATAAATTCTACATTGTACTAAACAAGGACAACCCAAAACAAATTGTTAAAGCTCAAAAAATCAATGACAGAGCGTAATTTTTCACATCAGTCAAAGACGTGGTAGCCAATTGGCTAAATCGAGAACTCTAAAAAAATACCAAATTTACAAAATGAACAAATAAATTATAGAAACCTCTATCAGGACAGTGGGGAAAGAGCAATACCTTCACTTGAGAAGGTAAAGTATTAGCTACAGATGAGGAAGAGGAAGGAGAACGAAAAGTTGAAGAAAGTTTGTGTAAACTCTGAAGTCTTACCCGTCATCAACAGAACCTGTTCTAAATGATCCATCGACATGAATGCCAAACTGACTGTCACCTCTCTGCGACCTGGTTCTTCGAGACAGAGATTGTGAGCTATTCAAAGACAAAGCAACAGCTTCAGCAGTTGGTACTTCATCGTCCCTTTCCTGCATGATTGAGGCTGCTGAACTGCAAAAAAGTATTAGATTTGTAGCAACTTTGCATTAACAAAAACCAAGTGTCATAGCTAAGTTTATAGATTTCATCCTTTTTCATGCTATGTATTGGTTAAATGTAAACACCATTTCTCCAATTATAGTCTTTCTTATTTGATTTCAAATTGAAAAGTTTTCTTGTAATTCACCTATTTCACCTATAGATGATCGGAGTTTTTGCTCCCTATATTTCATTCATCAATGAAAATTGTTTCTCTTCTAAAAAAAATGTCATAGCTAATATGTTATTACACAACAGAGGCAAAGAGATTTGCTTGCCGACAACATTTCTTTTCTTTTCTTTTCTTTTCTTTTTTTTCCTTTTGAAAGATAAGAAGTAACTTTGTCAAAAGTTCTTATTCGGAAAAGAAAAAAGAAACTTCGTATGACGGACCAAAATGGAGATGTTCAGAGGAATTGTTCTTTTCTTTAATTTTCTTTCCTCTAACAGAGGTGGCAGCTTTCTGAGATCTGACATAATTCAAGTAGTTGAAATCCCGAAGCACCTTAATGAATTTAGTTGTACCAGACTTCTTTTTCTGATGAGTGACACTGAGCATTTCATTATCAAAAAGTGGGGGTACACAAAAAATGGCAAGGCAATAAGATATCTACTCCCAAGCACTAAAAAGGATCCATAAAAGATCGTCAATCCAAAAGGAAAGTTTACTTTCAGGAAACGAAGAAATAACTTCAGCAGTTATCAAAAGAACTACGTCTGGCATCATAAAGTGAAGATGCCTCTAAAATTTTAGGCAAGCACAGAAAACTTATGCACGGACTTCTACACCTGTGTATCTTACATACTACATTTTCTCTTGATATTTATTAGTCCGACAATACCCTTATGCATATGACGTCCATGGCTACATTCACTGACCCTATCAGGGGAAATGCCAACCATCTCTGTATTCCATTTAAGGAAGAAGAAAAAAAGAAAAGAACAGAGAATGTCATAGAACTTATGGAATTGGAAACGCAGGACAAGAATTCATACATAAAAGAAAAGCAAACACAAAAATAATCTCTCATTTTTTTATCTCAGATATGCTTCTAGCTTCTTCGTTTTTTCTTTTTTTCTTTTTTACCAACAGTAAGCCATTAAGAACAATGAATGCAATGCTACAAGGTAATGCACCTTTTAAGTCCCAATCATTAAATCCAACTAAAGAAGTTTAAATCAAGAAGTAGTTTGAACATTTAATAAAAAACAAGAGACCGAATTCAAATATTCTAAAGTTCTTGAACTTAAGTATAAACTGAGTCAAAATTCAAGAACCAAAACAATAGTTGAATTATAACTTTTCATTTTCATCTTTTTAAGATTAGATTCATATTTTTCCCCTAACAGTAATATACATCAAAATGCATTTAAAGATAATAACATGAACCACAACCAACAATTGGAGAAACTAGAAGTATCAATGACCAGTAACTCCATCATAATTCATAAAAACACATATATAAACGCCTACAAGGGAAAAAAAAATTAATAATAATAAAGAAAGAATCGGTAATGATGCCATAGTTTGGTTTGCAACTTGAAAATTAACACAAGGTAATGCTAATGGAATAAGTTGACGTCAAACCAACAAAAAAGGAACAAGAAGAAGAAATAAAATACCTGTAATCACCCTTATTATAAAGATGGGCATGCAAATCCTCCAAAACTTTATAAAAAATAACTCCACGTAATTTCGTCAACTCCGATCGCACATCTTGAAGTGCACCAACCTACATGTGAATTGGTGTCATCACAGTGCATCCACGATAGAACAAGCAAATCATCCTTCAAGTAATAAAAATAACAACTATATGTGTGTCCATGAGGAACCAGAAGAGAGACTTCTGGAGCATTAAGTTCAAATAGAGCTTACAGGGGGATGGAAGAAATGAACATGCTCTATTCCATCCTAGGTTCAGATTTCTTTTTTTTTTTGAGAAGGGAACCCTAGGTTCAGATTTCAAATCATGATAATAGCCCCTAACCCAGTTCACCTCTCATAAAGTGATGGAAATTAACTCCCCTTACCCACACTCTCCTCCCTTTTTCTCTCTATCCCTTTTCCCTTTTCGTTCCTCCGATCTCTCCCTACCAAACACAGAGCAATAGTCACACCAGAAAGGAACTGATGAATATAAACATTCCTGTTGGCAGTTAAAGTTTACTTAATAAACTTACTGTTTGAAGCCCTTCTCGCTCAAGCATTAAAGCAGATTGAACATGTAGTTGAACTGCTGCATAAAATTGCTTTTCTGCAATCAGTTTCTCAATTCGTCCTGGAACCTGAGACATGTTTCAGATGAATATTATGTCTGTCCACAACTATTGAGAATGAATAACAACAGTTATCTACTAAAATTGAACCCCCCTTTTTTTATAGAAGACTAACAGTCAACATTGGACATAGCCATTAGGTACCTCAATTCCATGAGGCCTTGAAAAGAAGAGAAAACGCAATCTTCCAAGAAAAGTCAGAACATTCATTCTTTCATTTGCTTAACGGCCTCAATGTTAAAGGAAGAGTCGGAGTGGTCGGTGTTATATCCTAAGAAGCACCGACACCTTAAAAATGAAAAAGTGTCGGTGTCATACGCGTGTCCGACACGACAAGCCTCTGACACGTGTCTATTTTAAAATTATTATTTTTATTTTCCGACACTTCTGGGGACACGGATGACTGGTTTTCCGACACTTTTGCGACCCTTACCCTAAACCCTCAAGGCCCATTTTGAAGCCCATTTACTTTTAATGAAATTATTAGGGCAGGGGCAAAAGTCACTTTTTTTTCTCCAACTCCAACTTTTCTTACAATTTCCCTCCCACCGCACCCAAAACTTTCTTACAATTTCCCTCCCCACCCAAACTTAACCATATGACAAATCAACATATACATATACATATATATTTAAAAAATTAACGTGTACAACGTGTCGTGTCCTACTTTTTTGGAAGTTGGCGTGTCGCCGTGTCGTTTCGTGTCGTGTCGCGTGTCAGTGCTTCTTAGGTTATATCCATTTAGCTGTTTCTTTAGGGATTAGAAAACAAAATAGAAGATCTCAGTAGATAAGGTTCTGCAGTATGATGACTTGAGGTGATCGTTTCAAAGTTTCTTCGTGGTTTTTCAAATGAAAGAAATTTGCATTACCTCCGTTGACTCTTTTTTTTTAACAAGAAACAAAAAATTTCATTGATAGATGAAACTAGTGTTGGTAATGTAAACATTTAGAACCAGAAAATAAAAAGAGACGTACCTTAGCAATGCCCTCAATTTGATCTAGAAGGGATATTATGTGACGCAATGTAACCGAACGATACCATAGTTGATGCAACTGCTTGTTGCGGGCACTGAAACAATTTCTTGTATCAGCTAAATCAACCTTCAAAACTGCTACACTTTCGGCGGATTCACTAAATAACCGCAATATCTGGAGAAAAATCAATTAAAAAATTAAAAATTCAAGTCTACACCCAGTCAATCCTGCATCACCACTCAGCTACAAGCCTAGAGCAAGATTTAGTTTTATAACGAATTATATAGAATTCTACAACAAATACAAAAGAGAAGGGAGGAAAAACTTCTGAAGAGTTGTATACCGAATTACGACGAATTCTACAACAAATACGAATTATAGAGGTTCCTGCATCACCACTCCAGATATTTTTTTTAATGAATAAAACGAGATACTAAGTAGACCAAGGAAATCTTTATGCTGCTGATGGGTTCAGGCTTCAGCTAAAAGAAAATATGACCCAAGATTAACGACTAATTGAAAATTTGGAAGGATAAGAGAACATTTGAATCCCTAATCATGGAGTAGAATGGAGCATGCAAGTAAAAAAAATAAAAATAAAAATATCTAAATAAACCTGGGAGTAATTTTGAATGGCTTTGTTGAAACCACTGTGAAAAGTATGCACCACTTCATCCACAACTTCTTCAATAACATCATTCTGCTCCTTTAAAACTCGTGCTGCCCCTTCACGATCTTTTGACGTTAGAATATGAACAACATGAGGAAGTGAATCAAACCGTGCAGCAGCCCAACTCTCATCTACTCTTGAAAGTTCATCCTTCAAATACTGCATTTAACATCAATACACAAATATAAAGATAGTTTGCACATGGTCTCAAGGAAAATGTCAATTCCGATGTTTGATATTTAACAAAATTGGGTTCACACATCATTGTCCACACTTCTAGAAAAGAAGAAGAAAAATCAATTCCAGCATAAGGATTGTAGGAAAATTAGATGAAAAGTTTCTAATTTTCCTACTAATCCTTATGCTGGAATGAATTTTTTCGAACTATAATATTGCAATTAATTTTGACTTCTCTTTCTTTCTTTTTTGTTAAGAAACGAAACGTGTATTAATAAAAAATAAAAAAATGGGATGTACAAAAAGAGGAAATGAGATATCCCCAAAAACTATAATTACAAAAATCATTATAGCGGGAGATTACAGATAAGACTCCCAATTGGAATAAATCAGCGAAAAACTATAATTAAATTACAAAAATCATTACTGCGGGAGCACCAAGATGAAGAATGAAACTTGACGAAGTTCCAAAATCCATACTTCAAAAAAAAAAGTTCCAAAATCCATCACTGGAAGTTTTCTCCCATTGAAAAGTTCTCATATTCCTTTCTTTCTTTTTTATAAGAGACAGTAGCATTATATAAAAAAAAATAAAAAATAGTAAAGACACAGCCAGCCTAAAGGCAAGGAGGAAAACCCCTCCCACAAAAACTAATGAAGCACAACCTCCCAGTTATGGAGGATTTGAGCAAGGCTATAATAACAAAAGAATTTCCTGTTTCTTAGAGCCTACAAAGAAGAAGTAATTTGTACAGTATTGCAAAATGATATGAAAGAGTTGGACTTTGCTTTGAAAATCCTCCTATTTCTTTCCTTCCAAATTTCTTTTGAACAAGAAACGACACTTTTCATTGAGGAAATAAAAGAGACTAATGCTCAAAGGATACAAACTCCACAAAGGAGTGATTTCTTTCCTTCCAAATCTCCATAGAAACGCACGGGCAAGCATCTCCACAAAACCTTTGCCTTGCCTCTAAGGTTCCAACCGTTGAGAGCTTCTAAAACCACATTTCAAGCTCCACAGGGCGGCACACAAAGACACCCATTGCTTTAAGGCATTGGTCCCAGCCCCACATCGTCATCGCTAAAGAACAATTGAGAAAAAGATGATCACTATTTTCTTCACTATTTAGGCACAAAACACAAGCTGAAGGAGACATAGAGACATATCTAAGCTTTTGTTGCATTCTATCTTGAGTGCTCAGACGGTCATGGGCCATGCTCCATAAAAACTTTCTTTTTAGGAACATTAAACTTCCAAATTAGGTTGGTGACAGTGGCCGTGGGGGTAAGCTTTAAGGAAGTTTCGGTCAATTTAATGAAAAGTCGATTTCGTCGAGAATAAACCAGATTTTTCAAGGGACCAATTAGGCCTTATCAACTCCTTAACACAGCCTCACCGAGTCAATCAAAGACACAAGATCCATCAAGCTCCGAACACTTTGTCCAAAATTCCCCTTCTAAACCTAAGGTTCCAATCACTTTGATCATCATTCCAACACTCCGCCACAATCGCTTCCTTCCTTTTTCACAAGGATGAGAAAAAGTTCGGGGAAAGCCACTTCCAAGGAAGAACTATCCACCCACTTATCACGCCAAAATTTGATTCTATCCCCACAATTCACCTTAAAATTAACAAACAGAGCACTATTTATTGCTATCTTCACCCACGGCCTGGCTTTTATAGCTCCTTTAGGGGGAAGGAATATCCACCCATGGGGCTCACACCCATAAACACTCGAAATAATTTTCCTCCACAGCGCATGTTCTTCTTGCATAAATCTCCACAACCACATTAACATAAGGGCATTGTTCCTTTGACGCAGGGAACTAATCCATAAACCCTCATACTGAAGAGACAATGAGGTCCAATCCCACTTCACTAAGTGATTACAAGAGTGATGAGGGCAACAAAGGAGCTGCTGATGACTTCAGAGGTACTACTTAACTTGCTGACCATGGACTTCTCAGAAAATTTACCTTCCTTTTCAAGGGTCCACTTTTTGTTGTCTTCTCTATCATTGAGGGTTAAATTCGTGAGCAAGCTAAGGAGGAGGGAAGTCCACTCCTCGATTTTTGGCTCTGTAAAATTCCTTCTAAATTTGAGATCCCAACAAGCAGAAGAGACTGACCAGCATTGGAAGATGAGAAACCTTTTGAATTTTCCACCATATAAAGCCTAGGTAAGACCTATTTGAGCAAAGTATTTAGAAGCCTTTGGTCTTTCAAAGAAGGACCTTGCCCCCTCTTCCAACTTCAAATTTGTACAATTTATAGGCTCTTTTACAGCATTTTGTAATTTGAATCCATGGCCCCTTGTATCTGTTATTGGATTTCAGTAGAGAAATCCAATCCTTATTGGAAGCTCCATATTAAGTAGCAACAAACAATGACCCTTCAGAAAGCATTCTTCTCATTCGTTGCATTTTAGCAGATAACCAGGAAGTGTTTTTTACAGTAGAAATTGCACATTGCTATTACTCAAACACAAATCCAAACCTCCAAATATCCTTCTGTACAGCAATATGATCTTATATGTATTCACATTAAAAAACTTCTACTCTAAAAGATAAAAATTGATGGACAATTATAACAAATTATGATAGGAATGAAGAACCATAACCCATAAAACACCACAAAAATGCATGAAAATGGACGTCTAAAAGAAGACTCACAGCTTTCTCAGGAGGGACTGGCAAGCAATCAAAAATCCCCATTTCGAGCCTTTACCAAAAGAAGATCAAGCAGGTTTCTGGAGTTGTTTCCTCTGATCCGATTGGAGGGAAAGAGACGAAGAAATGAAAGGAAATTTGTAGAGTGGTGGAACACAAATCGTTTCGGATCATTCGAAACTGGTTGAAGAGATGGATTTTGCTTCGACTTCGGACGTTGAGAAATGAGAACTCTTTTGACCGCGTGTTCGACCCTCTGTACGCGCGCGTTTCATATCGATTGCACCTTTATTTTTACTTCTTCTTTTTTCTCTCACTGATATTAATTTGGTTTTCTTTTTTTTAACTGACCAAAAAATATATATATTATTTTTTATTTATGTTAAAAAATATATATAACTTTTTTTTTATTCTGCTTAATCTAAATAAAAATAAAAAAATCTTCTAAGTTATGATAGGTAATAATTTGGTTAACTTAGATTTTTATGTTTTTTTTCGAGCATGGTGATATCTTGATGGGATTAGTTCATACATTATGCATTATGTTAATTGAGTTATGTTGATGTTAGCTTAGATTATCATGTCAGGTAAGTTATTGTAAGTCATGTTTTTAAAATAATTTAAAATTCTTAATAAAGTATTGATTTATATCAAATATATAATAGGGTTAGTTGCATAAACAGCAATCAGGCCCAAAATAAAAGTAAATATATCAAAATTTAAAACATTTTGTAAACATGGCAAAAAATCAGTGACTATCCGTGATAGATTGTTATCATTGATATATGACTATCATTGATAGACTATTATCAGTGATAGATTACTATTCACCATAGACTACTATCAGTGATAAAAATTGTCATATTTATAATTTTTTTAAAAAAATATTATATTTTTAATTATTTTACTCTAAATTGACATCACGATTTTTATTTTAGATTCATCTTTAAATTTTATGTTCTTTTCTTGAGTGATAGAGATGAAAATGAATCAAAACATTTTGAGCTATAGTAAATTAATTTTTAAAAAAATTAATCAGATTTTAAAGAATGTATAATTCTTAGTAAAGAAACAAAAAAAATCTAACTTGTTATTTCAAATTCATTCTTCTTTTTTTATATATTTATATAGAAATTAATTATACTCCTCATTCAACAAACTTAATTGAATAGATTATAAGTTTGGTTTATTAGCTAGAATGGTTTCTAATAAGTTAGGAGTTAAAAAAAAAAAATTGTTTAACTGGTAATTAAACTTACAATTTTGTATCCAATAGATTCTAGTTTTTATTTTGATGTCTAATGGATCCTTAATCTATCTGACTTTTTTTAAATAAAAAAAAACATTGATCTACTTGTTAGAAATTGAAAATTAATGGAGTTATTAGACATAAAATTGAAAACTATGAAACTTATTCCAATCTTCTTTTTTTTTTAATTCAGGGACTTTTTAGACACAATCGTTGGCTCGAGATCGTGGCAACATCTCCTACACGCATGTACATCCGAAGTATAATATCATGGCGCATTCTCTCGCGCAAAAGGTTTTGGAAGAGCAAATGTTTGCCTTCAAATACCTTACCCGAATGGTTTACTGCTTTATTGTTAAATAACGGATGGTTGCACTTTTGATCAACAAGAAACAAAAACATCATCAAACGGTGAGATATTTATTGATTCTATACCTAAATATTGTCATACTTTACTAAACACGACTTATAATTATTTGCTTTCACAGAAGTATATATTAATTTTGGAGTTGTTCCTGCAATCAAAGAAAAGATTCCAGCCAAGTCTATTTGGGCTCGGTGGTCGGCGAGCAGGACAGGTAGGTCTTGTTGTGGCTAGGCAACTGATGCGTTTTGGATTTAAAGTGACTATTGTGTAAGTTTGTTCGGTCTATTTGGGTTCAATGGCTGAATTTGTTTGGTTTCAGTTTAGCGTGGCAGAGTGATTGCTTCGCTATGATTGATGAGGTGCTTTTGAGTTCGCCGTTTCGAGAGAAGGGCAAAATTTGGTGGCATGCTAGTTTTTTTTACTATTTTGTGGAGGTTTGAATTGAGAGAAACATTAGAAATTTTAGAGAGGTAGAGCGGTCTTATGATAATTTTTGGGAGGTGACCAAATTTAAACGCTTCTTTGTGGGCGTCGGTCACTAGGCCTTCTTAGAATTATGGTCTTTGTTTGATTTTATTGGATCGAAGTTACTTCTTGTAGTTTTGAGACTTCGTTTATTAAACTTGTTTTTTTGTTTGATCTTCTATTATTTCATTATTCTCAATAAAAGTTCGATTTCTTACCGAAAAAAAAAAATATTTTGGAAGGCAAGAAGCGAACAGGCGGGTGTATACTAAAGACATGTTTGAGAGTGATTTTAAAATGGTTAAAATCACCTTTGTCATGTTCAAAATCACTTCGAAGCATATTTTTTATCATTCGAAATAAATTTTGATGATATAAAACTACATTTAAAAGTGTAAAACAAATTATTAAATTAGTTTTGGATGATTAAATGCATGTTTTGAAGTGATTTCGAACACGACAAAAGTGATTTTAACTAGTTTATAATCACTTCCAGATATATACTAAAAACATATCCATCAAGTGTATGCTAATTTAGAATATACAATATGTAAATGCAGGTTTCAACGATATAAAATTGACCAGTAGAGTTTGGACAAAGTTTTGATACTTTTTTAGTCATCAAGAGGGCTGTCACACAATAAACCCTCTCTAATACCAAGCATCATAAATTATTATTTCTAGATAGTACCTATAAGCTCATCAATAATATAAAATAGAGTGATATAAAATAGATTAAATTGCAAGTTTAGTCCAAACTTTCAGATTTGTATCTATTTTAATTCATAAACTTTTAATTTTATGTCCAATAAGTTTTGAACTTTAAAAACATGTTTAATAATTTTTTAAAACTTTCAACTTCATATCCAACTTAACTTTATATCCAACCTGTATATACTGCTTGACATATTCAACATTTTAAAAAAATTACGAACTTAAGATCGTCAGATATAAAATTCAATAAATCAATCGAGAAGTTATAAAACATAAAATAAAAAATTCAAAGACTTATTGACACTTCTTAAAGTTTAAGAACTATTGAAATAATCTCGAAAGTTTAAGGACTAAACTTGTCATTTAACCTGTAATATATTAAGAATAATTCATAATATGCAATGCTGAATGTTTAATTATTACTAACCACCATTCTCATCAAGCCTGGAGAATGCTTCAAATCAACACCAAAAGTTCAATAAAACACTAAAAATACATATTATATAACTTATTGCAATCACAAAAATTACATAAATAGCTCGTAGACCATGCTTGTTCATAGAACATTTATCTGATAGCCATTAAAATGTTACAGAGAATAAAAAGAACTAAAGCAAAGAAACTCAAGAGTTCAACTAAACGTTTCAGATAGGGTCCAAGGAGAAAAACCTGAAGCTTGATTCGATCTCTTTTCCTAGCATCTAAATAACAGATCCAGAAGCTTTGATTAAGTTAAATAATTTAAAGGAATGAAACATCAGCAGGCAACATACAGAAGCCCCTCTCTTTCTTATGGAACATTCATTACTTGGATAGACTGCAACATGTCTGAGACAGCAATTACAAGATCACCTGATTTGATCAAGTTTCTGGCTTTAAGCAGCAAAAATGTTTTGTTGAGGTTGTTCTCCATGTCGTCGGAGAAGCTCAGACGGAAGGGTATCAAGCCCCATTGCAAGTTAAGACGTCTCCTCACAGACGTCGTGGAAGTAAATGCAAAGATCGGGCAATCGGGTCGGCAACGGGATAGAAGAGATGCCATGTGGCCTGTCTTTGTGTAGACGAAAATCGCATCCACCTCCAAATTATTGGCTAGAGAAACAAAACTCACAATTAGACTGGAATAAGCAACAACAGGAACAATACTATAAAGAAGTGAGGGAAAGAAGATAGTATAGCATATGAAGAGACCCAACTCAACAAACCATCTTCTATGCTGGCATTATTTTTATTTTTTGATATTTGTGAATTTCCGGACTAGCTTGCACGCACCTCAATTGATTTTTATGGAGCAACCATCTAATCCTACTACATTTGATTGTCAAGGAAACTCGTAGGATATTAAATTCTAGATAAGTGGTCATCATTGTTTGAACCCACTCCCTTCTATGCTGACATTATTACACAGCATAATGGCCCCTTTTGTGAAATGATACGAGATAGTATTTGTGTTCTTCATTAGTACTAAAGCATAAATGATAAACCTAAACTGTAGTATAGGTATATTATCTATAGCTGGAGAATATGATAAAGCAAAGCTTACCCATTTTGGCAGCCGAATTGCAGATCTCTTCTAAGATACTATCTGAAAATGAAGATCCAACTTCTGGGAGTTCCATAGCTTCATGGCGCTTCTCGTCCCTCCACCACTTCTCAATTCTTAGACTGACAGTTCTCAAAACAGTCAATGCCTTATCGGGGAACTGGCCCATGGCGGACTCACCAGAGAGCATTAGAGCATCTGCTCGCTGCCTAACGGCCTCGGAAACATCAGCAACTTCAGCTCTGGTGGGTGTAGGGTATTCAATCATCGACTCAAGCAGCTGAGAAGCAACAATAACTGGCTTATTTAACTGCCTGCATAGTTGGACGACCTTTTGCTGGACTGATGGAACCTGTTCCAGTGGTATTTGAGCTCCTAAATCTCCTCTAGCTACCATAGCTCCATCTGATGCTACAATAATTTCTTCCAAGTTCTTCAATGAGTCCAAACTCTCTATCTTCGCAATAATGGAAATGTCACTGCATACCGAATTTAAAAACACAAAATTATTTAGGAGGCGAACATATAAACACTTTAGAGATGAAATTCACAGAATTAGAATGAAAATGTGGTCGTAAACTACCCTAACTTGTGAATCAGAATATACTAGCAATGAGAGGTTCATAGCTTCAGACCCAAATGGAATAAAAGAAGAACACATCAGCACACTACCACAATTCTGCTTACCTGCCACGAGAACGTGCAGCAATATAGCTTTTGAGATGTTTAATCACTTCAGCAGACTTGACAAATGATATGGCCAGAAATTCAACACCTTCAGCAATCCCAAAATCAATATCCAACCAATCCTGGATTCATAAAACTTGCATTAGACTGGAAATAAGTCACCGTATCAGGGCAATTTGCGCCATTAGGTTGCACGAAAGATTAACCTCAAATATAATGAGATTACAATCCAGAAACAGATGCAAAAGAGTTTACAGTATGTTATACTACACTGATCTCCATTAAACATTTCCTTCTAAAATTTATGAAGCAAAGTATACTTCTCTCTACATGATCTTTCAACATAAATCTAGTTACTCTACCAAGTGTAAATAGAAAACAGTTGAGTTTGTGGTAATGCCAATATCAAATGTTTGAACACAAAACCTCCTACTCCGATGCTATATTAAATTACCACTGATAGGTTACTGTAAATTTAATACTATAGCAATACTTCAACAGTGACCCCATAACAAATTATTTCAGCTTACGGAAAATGACAGTTTAAGGAACTGGGAGGCACCTACCTTAGAAGAAACTGTAGGGAGCATGGCATTACGTTCTCTTACTAGATGTCCATCCCTCCAAAAGGTCAAGTTAGCCCGTGGCAACAACAATCCCGGATCAGTACACAGGCACTTAACATCAGGACCAATTTTTTCGATTACCTCAAACCTCACCATTCCACCATCAACAAGGAGCTCATCACCCACTCTTACATCTACACAATATCAATTATAATTCAGGTTCAATAACAAAGATCATGGAATTTACTACAATAATGAACGCAGATTCTTCCAATCCACATACGCCATTTCCAAGGGCTATATTAGATAGATTGTGCATGAATTCAGTAAATGCCAGAGCGAAAGTTTGATTTAGGATAGAACCAGTAACCTTCTGCAAACCCTTCATAATTCACATTAATAGTGCGTTCTGGGAGTGTTGAATCAAAAGCTCTGACACTGAATGTCCAGATTTCACCATCCTACATAGAACAGAGCAATCAGTTAAATGATAAAAGAAGCCATCTAATTATTAAAACAACATAAAATGGGTAATATCTTTCTCAAAACCAGGCTTCAAGGGAAGTGAAGCCTGATCCAGATTAAGAATCAACAAATTGGGCGGATTATAAAGTTTCAGGCACAAGAAAGTTGAAATCCAAATATTTCTCTGCTTCTAAATGAACAACTTAACAATGCCCTCCAATTGGTAAGCCAGACAAAACCCAGTAAAATTTTCAAATCAAAGACACAAATTAGCAAAAATTCAACCGATTACCATAAAGAACCAGAACTCACTTCCGCTTTAGCCGAAGAAGCTCCACCAAAATCCCCCATATGAATTTCACTCCCTTCAGTATCCATCATAATAGCCACAGCATAGCCCTTCTCCTCATTAAGCCGCCGCACGCGTTCAATGACCGTCCGATGCCACTCTCGAGTCCCATGGCACATATTGATTCTCGCAACATTCATACCGCCAACAGCGAGCGCCTCAAGCTGCTCAAATCCGCAAGTAGCAGGGCCAATAGTGCACACGAGCTTCGTCCTCCTGGTGCTCCTGAAGCCATTCTCCTTCAACTCAGCCTCCGTAACAGTATCGACATCAATCGAGCTGGCATCAGAGACAACAGGAACAAACTCCCTTATAGAAGCAGAAGAAGACACAACCCCAACTCCGGAACTGGAGCCATTTTCAGAAACCAGGAGTTGGGAAGTGGAAGACGATGACAATGGATTGAGATCCGGGGAGGAAGAGGCTTTAATTGAGGATTTGGTGAAGGTGAAAGGGAAGCGAAAGGCGGCGGTGGAAGGGGAGGGTTTTGAGAGGGGGTTTTTGGGGAGGGAAATGGCCGGAGAGCGGGTGGAGGAGGAGAAAAGTTGCAGGGACTGTGACATTGTTGAGGAGAAATTGGAGAAATGGAGAAATGGTGGATGAAGATTAATGCAGAGAATGACGGAAACGACGAAGAAGAAGTGTGAATTTTTTTGTTCGCCTGTTGAGAGATTCTTAGGAATTGCCGTCGGAAGATCGACGGCTGAAAATGAGTTGGAGGTTAGATGAAGTTTATTGGGTTTTAAAGAATGACGTGGACGGTGAGGATTGATTTGTATAATTTGGTGTTTTTTTTTCATCTATCAAAACAATGTGTGAATTTTTTGTTTTTTCATTTTTTTAGTTTTAGTTTTTGGTTTTCTGTTTTTTAAAAATAAAATTTTAGAAAATAAAAAATTAATGTTGTTTGATAACTATTGGTTTTTGAAAACACAAAATACTATTTGTTTTATATTTTTTTATAAAATAAAAAATATCTTTTTTAAGATAATATTAATTTATTAAAATATAAAAATTAGAACATATATCAAAATTTAATTAAGGCTCAATTCTTTAATGATATTGAAAATTTAGGGTAATTTTTTTTTTCTAACATAAAAAGAATTTATTTTGTCGATAGTTTATATATTAGACAATTTTTAATTGACGTTTATCAACGGTAAAGTCAAAAAAAATATATATATATATTCTTTAAAAAAAAAAATATATGTTAGTTGTGTAAATGGTAGGAGTATATTGGTGTCACGTCACAATAATACTAAAATATAATATACTAGAAATTTTTTATTTAAATAAAATTATAATATATTATATTAATAATATTTTTCTTTTAAAAAATATATACTAATAATATTAATCACAATTTTCACTACAACAAATATTAATGGCAATTTGATTCCAATTTCAATAAACAAATGATATTTGAAAATAATTTCAATAATTATATCTAATTTGACAAATTTAAATAAAGTTGAGGGAAAAAAAAAAAATTGAAATAAAAAGCCTCCTTTTTTAAAATCTTATTTTTTGGTTTTAAAAAATTGTTAATGAAGGTAAAAACGTTTACAAAAACTTAAAAACAAACAACTTAATTGGTTACCAAACATACGTGTTTTCTAAAAAAAAAAAAAAAAAAAAAAAAAATTGAATGTGTTATCAAACGCCTCCATCAATTTTTCATTTTGTTTAATAGATTAAAGGGAATTTTCAATGTTTACTAATATTAGGGTTGAATAAGAAATGCAATTGATGCTACTATTAGTCCTTTCAATTTTTACTAAGAGAGAACTAATGGGAGCCTCAAGGATATCATTGGATGTTCTCATGATATGACCAAGATGGTAGTAATAGCATGACAGATCTGGGAAGCTCACAATAAGCTTATCCCACTGACCGACTCTTATACAAATTTTGCATCAATTGACCGACACTTGAGGGAACCTGAGGAGACTCGTGGGGATAAGAAAGGTAAGGCACAGAGTGAGACACATCAACGTGCACATCATGAAATTGTGACTCATGTTCTGGTTGGCACCCTCGACGGAGAACATGTGGAAGTTTGACACAGATGTCGCGTGGAGCCATACTTGTCAAAGATGAGGTTTGGGTTGGGTGTTGCGTGTTGCAATCGCACAAGTGATGCAGAGATTGTGACATTGTTAACGGGAAATTGGAGAAATGGAGAAATGGAGGATGGCCAGGGGCGGATCCAGACATTCATATTTGGGGGGCCAAAAAAAAGTTATCACAAAAAAAAATCTATTGAATTCACACTCACACATTATATTGACCTTCAAAAAGAATTATTGGAATTTGAGCCATGTGTCCTAAATAAAAGGTTGGTCCTCTAACCACCAAAACAAAGTGATATATAATATTAAAACAAAATATTTTAAGGTAATATTTTTACCTACATATATAAACAAAATTAAAAAATTTGGCCCCCCTAGTCCCTTGTACGGTCCGCCCCTGAGGATAACGATTAATGCAGAGAAAGACGGAGATGACGAAGAAGAGGAATTTTTTTTGTTCGGGTGTTGAGAGATTCTTAGGAATTGTCGCCGGAAGATCGACGACAGAAAATGAGTTGGAGGTTTGGGACCGAAAGGATCAGATGAGGTTTATTGGGTTTTAAGGAATGACGTGGACGATGACGATTGGCTTGTGTAATTTGGTGTTTTCTTTTGATGCATGAAAACAATGTGTTAAGAACTTGAAACTTACTCTTTCAATTTTTCATTTTGTTTAATAGATTGAAGGGAATTTTCAATTTTTACTAAGATTAGGGTTGAATAAGAAGTGCAATTGATGTTAATATTAGTCCTTTCAATTTTTACTAAGAGAGGACTAATAGGAGCCTCAAGGATCATTGGATGTGCTCATGAGATGACCAAGATGGTAGTAATAGCATGACAGATCTGGGAAGCTCACAATAAGTTTATCCCATCGACCGACTCTTATACAATTTTTGCATCAATTGACCGACACTTGAGAGAACCTGAGGAGACTCGTGAGGACAAGAAAGGAAAGACACAAAGTGAGACACATCAACGTGCACATCGATCATGTAATTGTGAGTCATGTTTTTTTTTTCCTGGTTGGAACCCTCGACGGATAACATGTGGAATTTTAACACAGATGTCGCGTGGAGCCATACTTGTCAAAGAGGAGGTTTGGGTTGGGTGTTGCGTGTTGCGTGTTGGAATCACACAAGTGATGCAGAGACTGTGACATTGTTGAGGGAAAATTGGAGAAATGGAGAAATGGAAGATGAAGATTAATGCAGAGAAAGACAAAGATGACGAAGAAGAAGAGGAAATTTTTTTGTTCGGTGTTGAGAGATTCTTAGGAATTGTCGTCGGAAGATCGACGACGGAAAATGAGTTGGAAGTTTGGGATCGAAAGGATCGGATGAGGTTTATTGGGTTTTAAGGAATGACGTGGACGGTGACGGTTGACTTGTGTAATTTGGTGTTTTCTTTTTTATACATGAAAACAATGTGTTAAGAACTTGAAACTTACTCCTTCAATTTTTCATTTTGTTTAATAGATTGAAGGAAATTTTCAATGTTTACTAAGATTATGGTTGAATAAGAAGTGCAATTTATGCTAATATTAGTCCTTTCAATTTTTACTAAGAGAGGACTAATGAGAGTCTCAAAGATCATTGGATGTGCTCATTAGATGACCAAGATGGTAGTAATAGCATGACAGATCTGAAAAGCTCACAATAAGCTTATCCCTCTGACCGACTCTTATACAATTTTTGCATCAATTGACCGACACTTGAGGGAACCCGAGGAGACTCGTGAGGATAAGAAAGGAAAGGTACAAAGTGACACACATCAACATGCACATCATGGAATTGTGAGTCGTGTTTTTTTTGTTTTTTCTTCTGGTTGGCACCCTCGCGAAGAACATGTGGAAGTTTAACACAGATGTCGCGTGGAGCCATACTTGTCAAAGAGGAAGTTTGGGTGTTGTGTGTTGCGTGTTGCGTGTTGCAATCGCACAAGTGATGAAGTGGGTTGTCTCCTTCAATATGTCATTGAGGACATACATATTAAGTTGGGTAGAATATCACAATCATACTAGAACAGAGTAGGTTGTGACCCTCAGATTGTAAACAGTGTAGAGGCGACACGCGAGTGTCTCCCGTCAGGCAAAGACAAAGGTTGATAGAAAAGTGTCATGATGCGACCAAGAAGGATGTTGCATCATCTAACACACCAAGAAGAGTGTTCAAGTAAGCTATATTAAGGCGCAAGCAAGAAAATAAGTGATCAACCTTGTGAACAGTGTAAGCGATATGCTCTACGATGGCCAAATGGGGCCCCGAGCCAGAATCCCGGAAGTTGGGGTCCTGTCGTGAGTTTCGACGAACGACTTTGTAGTTAAATGCATATTAGTTAGATATGCACGCACGTCATATTTCATGTCAATAAGAATTCTGACGGGCGTTCCACATTGACGTATGATCCCTCACCACATGTCATATGCAAAGCGTGAAAGATTGAAAAAATCTCAAAATGTACTATATGGGGAAGCATTATCTCTAAGCGAGCTACCATGTGGCACCCGTGTTTGTCATGATGTGGGTGAGCGTCTGCAATACTAGTAGTGGAATCTGAGATTGTTTGTCTCTTAATAACTATTTGATACAAAATCAAAAATATTTTTACAATTTTCCTATCTTCAACAAATGGTGCAAAAATGTCAACCACGTTGTTGCAGTCTCCTCAAATGATTTTTCATCTCTCCATTCTAAGATAAGATCTGACTTACTTTCTTTCATGGCCTCTCACAATACTTAGTACATATAATGATCAAAAGTTGAACTAAAAAAGAAAGAAAATATATATCAATAAGTTGGGTACAAAGTATGGGATAAACGTGGATCTACAAATAGATGTAATGGGTTTGGAAGGGAGAGTTCATCAAACTCCGAGAAGTTTATTTTTTCAATTTCAGGCAATAAACTCCATGTAAATCCTTGTAGCAACCTAGCAAATAACATCATTGTAATACTAGAATAAAGGACTTGGCATGGACACGATAGAGTTCATGTCACGTTAATGTCCGGAAGGTCCCTCGGGAAAAGACAAGTTTCATGGGTTGGTTCTGTGTCCGAGCGAGCAACAAAGACAAATGAGTGAGCTAGAGTCGTGAACGAGAGAGAACGGGTGACATATATGACCGAATAAAGCTTAGTTGAGTAGAGACAGGTGGGTTAGAGTCGAGAGAAATACACGAGATAGGTGGAAAAAAAATGGCCCATGCAGGTCTCGAACCTGCGACCTTCGCGTTATTAGCACGACGCTCTAACCAGCTGAGCTAATAGGCCCCTTGTGAAAATATATTTTATTAGTTTGTTTTAAATATAGAAACCATAATAAAAAAATAAAATACTAGAATAAAGGACTTGACATGGACACGATAGAGTTCATGTCACGTTAATGTCCGGAAGGTCCCTAGGGAAAAGACAAGTTGCATGGGCTGGTTCTCGATAAGGGTGTCCGAGCGAGCAACAAAGACAAATGTCATCCCAATGTTCGAAGTGACATCCTAGGACATCAAGAGGATGAAATGAGAGGCGACATTGTGTTAAGAAGATCTTGGCCTAGAGCAGAGGCAAGTGGGCTAGAGTCGTGAACGAGAGAAATACACCAACATATATGACCGAGTGAAGCTTAGTTTCTGCATAAGTAAAGTATGAAATAACATTGCGTAAGGTCTAGAATGTTATGGCAAGGGGCTCATTCAATGATATCAAATCATAGTAAGATAGGTGTATATAAATTTCAATATTGAAATGAGAGAAAAATAAATGGCCTCTAACCAGCTAAGCTAATAGGCCACTTGTGAAAATTTATTTTATTAGTTTGTTTTAAATATAGAAAACATAATAAAAAAATAAAATACTAGAATAAAGGACTTGACATGGACTAAAGTTCATGTCACGTTAATGTCCGGAAGGTCCCTAGGGAAAAGACAAGTTGCATGGGCTGGTTCTCGATAAGGGTGTCCGAGCGAGCAACAAAGACAAATGTCATCCCAATGTTCGAAGTGACATCCTAGAACATCAAGAAGATGAAATGAGAGAAAAATAAATGGCCCATACAGGTCTCAAACCTACGACCGTCGCGTTATTAACACGACGCTCTAACCAACTGAGCTAATAGGACATTTGTGAAAATATATTTTATTAGTTTGTTTTAAATATAGAAAAGAGAATAAAAAAATAAAATACTAGAATAAATGACTTGGCATGGACACAATAGAGTTCATGTCACGTTAATGTCCAGAAGGTCCCTCGGGAAAAAGACAAGTTTCATGGGTTGGTTCTGTGTCCGAGCGAGCAACAAAGACAAATGTCATCCCAATGTTCGAAGTGACATCCTAGAACATCAATCAGATGAAATGAGAGGCGACATTGTGTTGAGAAGATCTTGGCCTAGAGTAGAGGCAAGTGGGCTAGAGTCGTGAACGAGAGAAATACACGTACATGCGACATATATGACCGAATGAAGCTTAGTTTATGGGGTTCATTCAATGATATCAATCATAGTACAATCTGAAGATAGGTGGAAAAAGCGACATTCGCGTTATTAGCACGACGCTCTAACCAGCTGAGCTAATAGGCCACTTGTTAAAATATATTTTATTAGTTTGTTTTAAATATAGAAAACAGGATAAAAAAAATAAAATACTAGAATAAAGGACTTGGCATGGACACGATAGAGTTCATGGGCTGGTTCTGTGTCCGAGCGAGCAACAAAGACAAATGTCATCCCAATGTTCGAAGTGACATCCTAGGATATCAAGAGGGTGAAATGAGAGGCGACATTGTGTTGAGAAGATCTTGGCCTAGAGTAGAGGCAAGTAGGCTAGAGTCGTGAACGAGAGAAATACACGTACGGGCGACATATATGATCGAATGAAGCTTAGTTGAGTAGAGACAAGTGGGCTAGAGTCGAGAGAAATACACGAGATAGGTGGAAAAAAATGGCACATGCAGGTCTCGAACCTGCGACCTTCGCGTTATTAGCATGACACTCAAACCAGCAGAGCTAATAGGCCACTTGTGAAAATATATTTTATTAGTTTGTTTTAAATATAGAAAACATGATAAAAAAAAATAAAATACTAGAATAAAGGACTTGGCATGGACAGAGGTCCCTCAGGAAAAAACAAGTTTCATGGGTTGGTTCTGTGTCCGAGCGAGCAACAAAGACAAATGTCATCCCAATGTTCGAAGTGACATCCTAGGACATCAAGAGGATGAAATGAGAGGCAACATTGTGTTGAGAAGATCTTGGCCTAGAGCAGAGGCAAGTGGGCTAGAGTCGTGAACGAGAGAAATACATCGACATATATGACCGAGTAAAGCTTAGTTTCTGCATAAGTAAAGTATGAAATAAGAGTAAGGTCTAGAATGTTATGGCAAGGGGCTCATTCAATGTTATCAATCATAGTAAGATAGGTGTATATAAATTTCAATATTAAAAAAAAATGGCCCATGCAGGTCTCAAACCTGCGACCTTCGCGTTATTAGCACGACGCTCTAACCAGCTGAGCTAATAGGCCACTTGTGAAAAAATATTTTATTAGTTTGTGTTAAATATAGAAAACAGGATAAAAAAAATAAAATACTAGAATAAAGGACTTGGCATGGACACGATAGAGTTCATGTCACGTTAATGTCCGGAAGGTCCCTCGGGAAAAGACAAGTTTCTGGTTCTGTGTCCGAGCGAGCAACAAAGACAAATGAGTGAGCTAGAGTCGTGAACGAGAGAAATACACGTACGGGCGACATATATGACCGAATAAAGCTTAGTTGAGTAGAGACAAGTGGGCTAGAGTCGAGAGAAATAATGGCCCATGCAGGTCTCGAACCGTTATTAGCACGACACTCTAACTAGCTGAGCTAATAGGCCACTTGTGAAAATATATTTTATTAGTTTGTTTTAAATATAGAAATCAGGATAAAAAAAAATAAAATACTAGAATAAAGGACTTGACATGGACACGATAGAGTTCATGTCACGTTAATGTCCGGAAGGTCCCTCGAGAAAAGACAAGTTTCATGGGTTGGTTCTGTGTCCGAGCGACAAATGTCATCCCAATGTTCGAAGTGGGTTGGTTCTGTGTCCGAGCGACAAATAATGTTCGAAGTGACATCCTAGGACATCAAGAGGATGAAATGAGAGGAGAAGATCTTGGGCTAGAGTCGTGAACGGCAAGGAGCTCATTCAATGATATCAAATCATAGTAAGAAAGGTGTATATAAACTTCAATATTGAAATGGGAGAAGAAAAATGGCCTATGCAGGTCTCGAACCTACAACCTTCGCATTGTGCTCAAACCAGCTGAGCTAATAGGCCACTTGTGAAAATATATTTTATTAGTTTGTTTTAAATATAGAAACAATAATAAAAAAATAAAATACTAGAATAAAGGACTTGACATGGACACGATAGAGTTCATGTCACGTTAATGTCCGGAAGGTCCCTAGGGAAAAGACAAGTTGCATGGGCTGGTTCTCGATAAGGGTGTCCGAGCGAGCAACAAAGACAAATGTCATCCCAATGTTCGAAGTGACATCCTAGGACATCAAGAGGATGAAATAAGAGGCGGCATTGTGTTAAGAAGATCTTGGCCTAGAGCAGAGGCAAGTGGGCTAGAGTCGTGAACGAGAGAAATACACCAACATATATGACCGAGTGAAGCTTAGTTTCGGCATAAGTAAAGTATGAAATAACATTGCGTAAGGTCTAGAATGTTATGGCAAGGGGCTCATTCAATGATATCAAATCATAGTAAGATAGGTGTATATAAATTTCAATATTGAAATGAGAGAAAAATAAATGGCCTCTAACCAGCTAAGCTAATAGGCCACTTGTGAAAATATATTTTATTAGTTTGTTTTAAATATAGAAAACATAATAAAAAAATAAAATACTAGAATAAAGGACTTGACATGGACACGATAGAGTTCATGTCACGTTAATGTCCGGAAGGACCCTAGGGAAAAGACAAGTTGCATGGGCTGGTTCTCGATAAGGGTGTCCGAGCGAGCAACAAAGACAAATGTCATCCCAATGTTCGAAGTGACATCCTAGAACATCAAGAAGATGAAATGAGAGGCAACATTGTGTTGAGAAGATCTTGGCCTAGAGCAGAGGCAAGTGGGCTAGAGTCGTGAACGAGAGAAATACACCGACATATATGACCGAGTAAAGCTTAGTTTCTGCATATGTAAAGTATGAAATAAGAGTAAGGTCTAGAATGTTATGGCAAGGGGCTCATTCAATGTTATCAATCATAGTAAGATAGGTGTATATAAATTTCAATATTGAAATGAGAGAAAAAAAAATGGCCCATGCAGGTCTCGAACCTGCAACCTTCGCGTTATTAGCACGACGCTCTAACCAGCTAAGCTAATAGGCCACTTGTGAAAATATATTTTATTAGTTTGTTTTAAATATAGAAACCATAATAAAAAAAATAAAATACTAGAATAAAAGACTTGACATGGACACGATAGAGTTCATGTCACGTTAATGTCCGGAAGGTCCCTAGGGAAAAGACAAGTTGCATGGGCTGGTTCTCGATAAGGGTGTCCGAGCGAGCAACAAAGACAAATGTCATCCCAATGTTCGAAGTGACATCCTAGGACATCAAGAGGATGAAATGAGAGGCGACATTGTGTTAAGAAGATCTTGGCCTAGAGCAGAGGCAAGTGGGCTAGAGTCGTGAACGAGAGAAATACACCAACATATATGACCGAGTGAAGCTTAGTTTCTGCATAAGTAAAGTATGAAATAACATTGCGTAAGGTCTAGAATGTTATGGCAAGGGGCTCATTCAATGATATCAAATCATAGTAAGATAGGTGTATATAAATTTCAATATTGAAATGAGAGAAAAATAAATGACCTCTAACCAGCTAAGCTAATAGGCCACTTGTGAAAATATATTTTATTAGTTTGTTTTAAATATCGAAAACATAATAAAAAAATAAAATACTAGAATAAAGGACTTGACATGGACACGATAGAGTTCATGTCACGTTAATGTCCGGAAGGACCCTAGGGAAAAGATAAGTTGCATGGGCTGGTTCTCGATAAGGGTGTCCGAGCGAGCAACAAAGACAAATGTCATCCCAATGTTCGAAGTGACATCCTAGAACATCAAGAAGATGAAATGAGAGGCAACATTGTGTTGAGAGGCAACATTGTGTTGAGAGGCAACATTGTGTTGAGAAGATCTTGGCCTAGAGCAGAGGCAAGTGGGCTAGAGTCGTGAACGAGAGAAATACACCGACATATATGACCGAGTAAAGCTTAGTTTCTGCATATGTAAAGTATGAAATAAGAGTAAGGTCTAGAATGTTATGGCAAGAGGCTCATTCAATGTTATCAATCATAGTAAGATAGGTGTATATAAATTTCAATATTGAAATGAGAGAAAAAAATGGCCCATGCAGGTCTCGAACCTGCGACCTTCGCGTTATTAGCACGACGCTCTAACCAGCTGAGCTAATAGGCCACTTGTAAAAATATATTTTATTAGTTTGTTTTAAATATAGAAACCATAATAAAAAAAATAAAATACTAGAATAAAGGACTTGACATGGACACGATAGAGTTCATGTCACGTTAATGTCCGGAAGGTCCCTAGGGAAAAGACAAGTTGCATGGGCTGGTTCTCGATAAGGGTGTCCGAGCGAGCAACAAAGACAAATGTCATCCCAATGTTCGAAGTGACATCTTAGGACATCAAGAGGATGAAATGAGAGGCAACATTGTGGCCTAGAGCAGATGCAAGTGGGCTAGAGTCGTGAACGAGAGAAATACACCGACATATATGACCGAGTAAAGCTTAGTTTCTGCATATGTAAAGTATGAAATAAGAGTAAGGTCTAGAATGTTATGGCAAGAGGCTCATTCAATGTTATCAATCATAGTAAGATAGGTGTATATAAATTTCAATATTGAAATGAGAGAAAAAAATATGGCCCATGCAGGTCTCGAACCTGCGACCTTCGCGTTATTAGCACGACGCTCTAACCAGCTGAGCTAATAGGCCACTTGTGAAAATATATTTTATTAGTTTTTGTTAAATATAGAAAACAAGATAAAAAAATAAAATACTAGAATAAAGGACTTGACATGGACACGATAGAGTTCATGTCACGTTAATGTCCGGAAGGTCCCTCGGGAAAAGACAAGTTTCATGGGCTGGTTCTGTGTCCGAGCGAGCAACAAAGACAAATGTCATCCCAATGTTCGAAGATGAGAGGCGACATTGTGTTGAGAAGATCTTGGCCTAGAGTAGAGGCAAGTGGGCTAGAGTCGTGAACAAGAGAAATACACGTACGGGCGACATATATGACCGAATGAAGCTTAGTTGAGTAGAGACAAGTGGGCTAGAGTCGAGAGAAATACACGAGATAGGTGGAAAAAACCTACGACCTTCGCGTTATTAGCACGACGCTCTAACCAGCTGAGCTAATAGGCCACTTATGAAAATATATTTTATTAGTTTGTTTTAAATATAGAAAATAGAATAAAAAAATAAAATAAAATGAGTTTAATTTAAATATTATTTTGATAGATTCTCGTTTAAAATTAGAACGATTGAGTTATACTTAATTTGACGATTGATTATTATGTTAGTAAGTTTAAATGATTTTTACATTATTGAGTTTGATATTTTTTTTAAACTCCTTTAAAACATGATGTGAGCTTTTTTTTTTTTTTTTTAATAGAATTTTGTATGATTTAGATTGGGCTAGGATGAATTTTGTGAGTTTGATATTTTTTTTAAACACCTTTAAAACATGATTTTGAAACATGATTTGAGCTTTTTTTTTTTAATAGAATTTTGTATGATTTAGATTGGGCTAGGATGAATTTTGTAATTTAACTCATAAAAATGTATTATTTACACCACAAGTGTAGAATTTAAATTGATAGGGGTAAAAAGATATGTTTCCCTATTTTACCTGATAACATTAAAAAAAAATAATAATAATATATATTTTGAGTTTCTTTCATTCTATTTCAGTCTATGGACAATTAAATGTCTAAATTTAATCTTCATACTACTTTAAATCTAGTCATTTAAAGTTAATTTTATCAAATTAGTTAAATAATAATAATAAATTTCCATCGGATGGCTTCTTCACACAAAATTTCTCAATTGATTTTGAGGGGGTAAATAGTGTTTGGGACACCAACTTAGAATTGGACTCACATTCAATAAAGTAACTATATTCACTTCAATTATTTATTATTCACAGATTATTATAACCATAAATTATAATAATCCACTCAGTGTCTCAAACAACCTCAATCACTAGTCGATACATCAGGTTAGTTAAGTTATGCTCTTGGTGGCATAAAATACATCTTTAAAAATATCACCTTATATTTTTATTTTTGATATAATTTTTCGTATATTTAGAACTATTGATTTTTTCCAGATAGGGATACACAACTATTAAATATTAAACATGCCCAACAGCCCATGATATTTTAAAATAATGCATCCCTCAAGCACCGAGAAAAAAAACAAAAAAACAATTACTTGAATATTAAAAAAACTTCGTCTCAATAATAAGATAGCAATATTAATTGTTATATTACAACCAATTGAAAATGTTCAAATTAACTAGAAAAAAAATTAAAAAATATATTTTTATGAACAAACAGTCCTCTACTTCATATAGAGATCATTAAAAAATTAATCGAGTTTTTTAAGTTCAACTTTAATTTGCTTAAATGTTTTATATATATCAATAATCTTCCAAAAAAATAAAAAATTGTGCAAAGTGAAATTGAAGACCTTTATGGAAAATGTTTTGAAATGAATACAACATTTGCTTTAGAAAAAACTATTCACAATGTACCTAAGTTGAAGAAACCTCTGCAAACAACAAATGAGAATGGGAGTTAAAAATCTTCAAAGTATAGCCATCATCAATCATCATCACATCACAATCTCCCAATCTGTATGAATTCAAAGAGAAGAAATCCAAACACCATCACAATATCCAGCATCTGCAACCTTTCGAATCTTGCGGACCTTCGAACCATCGATCCCATAGCGGATTTAGAGGGCCATGAGTTCTGCAACCAACCAAAAACAGAGACAGAAGAACAAGAACATTTCAACTTTTAAGGTCTGTTGTTGTTGAAGACAAACAGCAGTGAATTCAAAAGAAAGAACAGAGATCCTACTGTGGGAGAAGTGGGTCTGGTCTTGTCTCCACATTGCTCAGCATTCTGACAGGTTCAAAAACAGCAATTTCACAAATGAATTGGAGAGTTTCAAACTTTTTTGTTTTTTTTTATGGATACTCAATTCAGCAGATCCCTAATAAATTTTTTCATGCTTACTCTTTGCATTTTGTTGATGCCTTGTCCAGTTTTTCTAGCTGTTCCAGTTCTTCCTGCATTAGAATTCACAATGGTAGACAAAATTAATCCCCCTTATAATCGATTCGAATCTAGAATGTACTTTCACTCTACCAATCAATACCACTTTACGAATCGATGCTAATAATCATAATCAAGAAGCCCAATGAAATTTACTCCATCTTAATAATTTAAACTTTTGAATTCAGTGGTGATTTAATAGGAGTTCTAAGTTTAGATCTATCTAACACCGTTCACTCTATCGCTGCATATTAGTAGTCAAATGGAGTAAACGGTGTTTGACTCAAAGTCATTGGGCATGGACCTGGTGGATCACATTGATGTGTATATGAGCCCACAAGTCAAAGGGAGTTTAGAGAGTAGATTAAAGATTAAATTTGATTTACTCTAATACCATAAGATTTTTAAGTTTAATGGTGATTTTGGGTAGACAAGACCTTCATGAGAGGAGTACAACTTTACAAGTACAGGTCAAAATATAAGGAGAAGAGGAAAAACAAGGAACATCATTCTTAATTTTAATCTTTAAGTTTGAAACAGAAGACTTCTCTTGTGCCACATTTCACCACCATAATTTTCCAGCAGTAAGAACAAAGTTTTCGTCTTAAAAAACATGTTTGAGAGTAATTTTAGTGAAAATGATTTTCATATAATCATTTTTGTTTTGTATTACACTTTTAAAAGTAACTTACCTACCATTAAAATCTAGTGATTTCGAACATGACAAAAGTTTAAAAATCACTGTCGAACATGCCATAAATGTTATTACCGAGCATCAAATTCAGAAGCACAAATCACTTAAAATTTCCATTCAATCTACAATAATGGTACTAAACAAGGACTCGGATGATACCCCACAAATTTGGACACTTTCCCTTTAGAACTATCAGAACAGAATCAAACTAGACATCAAAACTAGCACCAATACAAGATTTCACAACAGTTTCCCCAACTAGAAACATTTGAAAAAGAAGTACAGTACATTACAGCTCAAATTCCAATCAAAATTTCTCGAGTTCCCAATTTCAGAAATGGCAAATTCAAAATCACAAACGAAAGAGAGAAAAAGAAACTAACCTCAAGAAACCTTGCTTCTTGCTCAAGCCGCTTGACTTCAGCCTGTATCCTATGTTTTCCTCTGGTATCAATCGAAGAAGAAGAAGTAGAAGAAGATTGAACCCGTTGGGTAATCGGGCTCGCCGATTCGGACATACCCGATTGCTCCTCCGATTACAATAACAAAAAATTCAAACCCTAAAGCAGCTGGATTCTACTACTTAGTCAAAAAAGATCAAAGAAACGCCATTAGAGACGAAATTAAAGAAGACCCAGAAGCGATTATGGCGATTTCTTGAACCCCTTTTGCTGTAAGTGATGGATCGAAACTTTAGCAGCCGCTAAGGTCCACTTCTTTTGGTGGGCTGTTTTATTATGCGTTGTTTGAGAAGAAAAATATAATTTTTCTTTTCTCTTTGTTTTTGGATGAAAGCAGGTTTTCTTTTCTTGTCATATTCTTAAAAATAATAATAAAAAAAAATATATGTTTTTTTTTGTCAGTATTTAATCTTTCAGAGCAATTACGCAGAACAGTGATGACTCTCAAATTCGAGGCTAAAATTAGGGTTCTCCTAAGATTTTGAACATGTTTTTGCAGGTGTTTTTGTTTTCTTTTGGATGTATTTTGGGAATATCAAAATCTTCAAAACTGTTTGAATTATTGAGAAACTTTTACTTTGTTCGTATGAATTATGATTATTGCTCCCTCTCTTTTTCTTTTTAAATAAACTAATTTAACTATTACTCTTAAAAAAGTTTCGAATGAAGAGCGCTTTGAAATTTGGACGACTAGTACACGACCAAAAATTTGAAATAGCTAGATGTCTTTCATGAATAAATAGTTAATTTAATCAAAGTTAAAAAAATTTAATTTTGTTGGCGCAAGATTTTGGACTACCCTTTTATCGTCTCGTCCCGTTCCTCATCGTCGCCGGAGTTGACACGAACCTGCACAAGGGTCAATTGGACCTCACGCTGAGGTAGCCCGTAACAAATTTGATCCTTACTTTAGTTTGTTTTTTTATTATATACAACGGTATGAAAACCTAATATATATATATATATATATATATACATCTCCAGAGTAGGATCCGCAGCTCAAATTAAAGCCATGAAACAAGTAGCCGACAAATCAAAATTGGAATTGGCTCAATTTGCCGAATTAGAAGCCTTTGTTCAATTTGCTTTGATCTCGATAAAGCTACTCAGAATCAATTGGCAAGAGGTCATCGTTCAGATTTCTGCTCCAGAAAAAGTGGTGGACAAACCAAGGCCAGTGCCCTACGTGTCCGGTAACCTGAGGTCGGACTAACTAATAAAAGTGTAACGCCCGGTTCAGCGATACATTCATCATATTTTCGAGGCGAAGTATATATATATATAAAATATTTGAATTTAAAGACGTGCTTTTGACAATCACCTTTATAAAGGAGATTAGTGTCAATTGGATAGAGAGAATTCCAAACAAGAGGTTTTTCTCTATTGAATGTCTATTGCTACTATTAATAAGCCTAGTAACTAAAAAGAAGAAAAAGGAGGAAAATAAGTTTCTATGTCTTTTTAGTAATTTAGTGATCAAGCTATAATAGTTGGTAGACTATTGACATTGTCAACCAATATGTTTTTTTAACACCATACCCCTTTTACATATAGTATAAATAAAAATTGTAATTTGAATTTCGATAATTTTCGTGTTAATTATGTACATAATTGACTATTTTGCACGAATGAAATATCGAGAGAAATTAAGAATTTTAAGAGAATGTTTTAAAAGAAATTAAAGTTTATGCAAATAATTAATGAAGATCTTACAAAGGAATTATGAACCTCTAACTCGAGAGGAGAGCGTTTTGACAATTGACAAGTGCACTAAAAAAAACAAGGTGGCAGTGGCACAAATGACACAAACTTAAGATTTTGATTTGTTTCTTACTTTAGTTTGTTTTCTATTATATACAACTTTATAAAAAAAAAAAAAAGTTAAAAGATTATTTTTTTTTAAAATGTGTTTTGACCGTCTTTTAGAAATAAATTTGTGTCAACTACATAGAGGAGAAGTCCAAAAACGAGACTTTTTTCTATTAAATGCCTATCACTAGGATTTGAGTTACATCGTTAGATACACTATTAATACGTCTAATAACACAATGAAGAAAATGACTTTTTTTTTTTCTTATTTTTTTTTTAGTAATTTAGTGATGAAGATAGTTGGTAGGTTATTGTCATTGTCAACCAATATATTTTTTAAAACCATATAATTTAATGAAAAAACAAAACATGAAAATAAATGAATTTGAAAATCTACATTAAATGGAATACCATCCAACAAACAATGAAATAGTCAAACCTAAATTATCATGAATATAAATTATTTTTGTAATTTTTAAATATAATTTTCATGAATTGAATTTATTAGTGGGTTGATAAATGTTTGAAGTCTTTTTTTTCTTTTTTAATAAATCATTGTTGCTTTCGCCTTTGGGTTTTAGTTTATTCTTTAGTGGCTTTGAATGGGGCAAACAAAAATCTTTGTATTTCTTATCAAGTTAAATAATTTTCAAATTTCAAAATTAAGAGGGAAAAAAAAAAAACAGAAATAGAAAATACACATGTAACTTTTTGGAAAATCTCGGTTCTCAAATGGAAAATATGAATCTAGGCCAATTATACATCAAAATCTGTAATTGGGCCGAGCTACTGTTCATGGATTATAGGGCTAGGAAACGAGGACAACTTGAAAAATGTCTAAACTACTCTCGTTTTGGAAAAATGTCTAAAACTGAATTTTAGTAAGAAGTTACACCAAATTAGACTGAAATACCCTCCTCCTGTATTCTACAATTTAACTAAATAGAAATGGTGCTTTAAAATAGAGAATGGTTGGAAAGGAGAGAGACAAGTAATGGAAATGGATGAAAATATAACAGAAACGTCAAAATAAAGTATTTGACAACTAATGAGTACATGGTTATACATATATTGGAACAATGAAAAATTGCATATGACGGTATTCCTTCTACCCAGTTTGTATATGAGCTTGTATACAGTGTAATAATAACTCTTCCAATTTTTGCCAACAAGCAACTCCATATCCAAAAATCCTCCCAACCACGAGAAGGTTTACCTCTAGTGCAATAATAACCCTCTCAGGTTGTATATATAGACTTGTATATATAGACTTGTATACAGTGCAAGAATAACCCTCCCCATATCCAAAAATCCTTCCAGCCGCGAGAAAGTCTACCTAGTGCAATAATAACCCTCTCAGGTTGTATATGGACTTGTATACAGTGCAAGAATAACCCTCTTAGGTTTTGTATACAGTACAATAATAATTTTAATTTTTCCACCTGTGAGAATGTCTACCCAACTTTTAAAAATTTGAGAATTTAGAAGTCATACACCATTCCAAGAAGCAACCCTATATCCAAAAATCTTGAAATAGGTTAGGGTAGTTAGATATTTGGTTATGGGGTTTTAAAACAACAACCCCAAATTCAAAAATCTTGGATAGGTTAGGGTAGTGATCGGGAAAGAAAATTAAATTGGAGAAATGAGTTTGAAGAATGAACCTTAAAATCCAAAATAAGAGACGACGTTTGATGATGGTGGGTTCGAATTCGATAAGCTAGTGATTAGAGCTTCCAATTTTAAAACCCTTCAAACACCAATTTTTTTCCTAATTTTACACTTTGGCATTTCATCGAACATCTTGCGAGCACATTGATATGATCGAGCAAAACCCTAAATCAAAGTCATCGAAGATCCAAAACATGCCACTGTGGTGGCCAAACTATGTTGACGCAGAGGTTGGCGATAGACAGTTAAAGCACGCCGACGAAGCTGAAGATAACAAAGAAAGATCAAGAAAGATCAAGATCAGTGGACTTCAACCACGAACCATCGTCACACAACTCATCATTGATTGGCACAATTGTTGGAGATCAAGATCAGTGGACTTCAACCACGAACCATCGTCACACAACTCATCATTGATTGGCACAATTGTCGGAGATGAGAAAGTAGGAGATGGAAGCTCACGACTTGGACGAGAGAGAGGGAGGGGAGGGAGATAAGGATTTTTCTGAAAGCCCTAAGTTTGATCAATTAATATTTAATTATAAAAAAAGATTTTTTTTTTTTTTTAAGGGGAAGTATTCCGTTTTCTGTCTGGTTGTTGAAAATTATATTTTTAGTAATTAGATTTTGTTACCCTCATTATAAAAAAAATCTTGTGCATAGATTTTGTTTAACTTAGACAACATACTTTGTTTACCATTTTTAGTGCTTATAGTTAGTTCGCAAGGTAGGTGCGTGTATATACATGGTAGTCTCGAGACGTTCAATTAGTCAGTATACACGCGTACATACGTGCACATACCTCAATCTGAACATAATGGGAAAATAACACCTTCACAAACGGTTAAGTCAAAAACCACTAAACGAAATTATTTTTTATTTTTAAAAAAAATCATTAAAGAGTAATTAATTCTAAAATATGAAATAGTGGACAAATAGGGTGTTATAATGGGCATAAGGAAATGTGAATCCTCCTTCCTAGAATCACTCCAGACACAAGTACACAACTAGTTTAAATATTTAGACATTTTTTATTTTTGATTATTTAATCTAAATATTCCTCTTCATTCTCCTAGAAAATATTTAAATTTAAAAAGAAAAAAAAAATTATTCCATCTCATATGGGGATGTAGCTTAGATATAATAAGATAGCAAAGCTTTATTTATTTTATAACTTTGTAAGTTACAAATTTTTTAGACATGTGGGGATGTAGCTTAGATGGTAGAGAGCAACGAGAGGTACGGGGATCGATACCCTGTATCTCTACAACACTCTCTGGTTTTTTTTTTATTATTATTATTATTTTTTCTTTTCTTTTTAGAAAATAATAGTCGCATATAATATGATAGCAAACTTATTTTATTTTATAGGTGTTTTAAGCCGTAATAAAGTTATATATATGGGGATGTAGCTCAGATGGTAGAGCGCTCGCTTAGCATGCGAGAGGTACGGGGATCGATACCCCGCATCTCCAAAACTTTTTAACACTCTAGTTTTTTTTTTATTATTATTACTTTTGTTTTTCTTTTCTTTTTAGAAAACAATAGTTGGATATAATATGATAGCAAACCTATTTTATTTTATAGGTGTTTTAAGCCATAACAAAGTTATATATATGGGGATGTAGCTCAGATGGTAGAGCGCTCGCTTAGCATGTGAGAGGTACGGGGATCGATACCCCGCATCTCCAAAACTTTTTAACACTCTAGTTTTTTTTTTATTATTATTACTTTTGTTTTTCTTTTTTTTTAGAAAACAATAGTTGGATATAATATGATAGCAAACCTATTTTATATAAGTGTTTTAAGCCATAACAAAGTTATATATATGGGATGTAGCTCAGATGGTAGAGCGCTCGCTTAGCATGCGAGAGGTACGGATATTAATACCCCGCATCTCCAAAACTTTTTTTTTTTTTTATTATTATTACTTTTGTTTTTCTTTTTTTTTTTTAGAAAACAATAGATAATATGATAGCAAACCTATTTTATTTTATAGTTGTTTTAAGCCGTAACAAAGTTATATATATGGGGATGTAGCTCAAATGGTAATGGTAGAGCGCTTGCTTAGCATATGAGAGGTATAGGGATCAATACCGTGCATCTCCAATGAAAATTTAAAATGTGGACATGTTAACAAAAATTTAATACCATTTTTTACCTTTTAATTCTTTTAATTTTCCCATTCAAAATTTAACAGCATATATATATTTGTTTTTCTAATCTTTTTACCTTACTCTCTTTTAGTTGTAAAAAACACCTAAAAAAAAAGCTTACACTTATAAGTTATAACATACCTAAATAAAACAAAAAAAACAAATACTCATTAAAAAAAAAAAAGTGTACACTTATAAAATAGCATCGAATCAACACCAACCAAACAAAATATAAAATTTATCTAGAAAACTAAAAAAACGAAAAATCAACTCAAAACATAATAAAAGAAAAAAAAAAAAACCCTCAGGTGACAGTACGCCACGTGTCACCGTCCAAAGCGTGACCAATTAAATAAACACTAAACAGTTATTTGAAAGAAAAGTGACCGGTGGGTAACGGCATCGTAGCCTTACTTCTAATTCTAGAAATTTTCTCTGTTCCATTTCCCGATGACCAGGAGTGTAATGTGGAGATGAAAAAATGGCGTTTTCAGATCAAATCACGAGCTCAAATTGAATCATTGAGCTCATTCCAATTCCAATTCCAATTTCCAATTTCAATTTCAATTTCAATTTCATCACTGCTGTTCCGATTCAATGGCGTTCCGATTAGGTGTTTGTCCACGCGCCACCGCCACCGCCTCTCACTTTCCCCAACTCAACGACAAGAACAACTTCATCGTTCTCCCTCTTCAACGAGAGGTTGAGATTCGGCGGACGAGAGGCGCGAGGAGACTCAGAATTAGGGTTTCAGATGGAGGAGAATCGTATCTCGGGATGTGGAAGAATGCGGTGGATCGACAGAGGAAAGTTATTGAGTTTCAGAAAGTTGTGGAGAACACTGTGGAAAATGACGATCGCGATGCCGGTGATCGAAGTGCTGATCAGGTGGAGAAGAAGAGCGAGGAGTTCAGTAAGATTCTTGAGGTTCCGAAGGAGGAAAGGGAT
Source organism: Herpetospermum pedunculosum (assembly GCA_028017165.1). NCBI lineage: Eukaryota > Viridiplantae > Streptophyta > Magnoliopsida > Cucurbitales > Cucurbitaceae > Herpetospermum > Herpetospermum pedunculosum. Next base: position 2,936,300 of record CM051524.1, on the reverse strand, counting down.
CGGACTCAGCGGATGCAGGTCATACATCGAGCTGCTGCCGCCATTGCAGCTGCTCGTACACTCGTCGGTGAGACTGGATCGACACCAGTGACAGAGTCGAGCTCGAGCGATTCAAATATTTCTCTGGATTTGAATAGTAGCTATAACGATGAATCGCTGGATCGTGAAGAAGGTATGAATTAGGATTGACTGAAGGAATTGAATTATTCTTGACATATTTTTCTACTGTATTTGACTTTCTTTCAAGTTTGGCATATTTCCGTTTGGCTTATTAGGGAATGAATAGACTTTCATGTTTGACCAGGCATATCTTCTCTGAGTTTCAAGTTTAGAAAATTGATTAATTAATATAGATCTGTAATCAATATCCTAATACAGAGAATAATGGCAGTGTTAACTAGCATGACTAGAAAATAATAAAGAACTAGTGCTATTGTGGTTCGGTTTGACAGGGTCCGTTTGATAACTATTTAGTTTTGAAAATTAAGCCTGTAAGCACTCCTTCCACTTATAGGTTACTTCGTATATATTGTTATCTACTTTTTACTAGTGTTTTCAAAATCTTGGCTAAGTGAGACTCTCTTGTATTTCCGCTTAACTCTTATACATAGAAAATGAGACTCAATATTTTGACTGCTAATTTTTATTTATACAAGGTGTTTTCTTTCACTCATATAGCTATATGATTTAGTTCATTAATCCGAGTATGAGTATAAAAATGAAGATGTATCTATTCAATCAATTTATAATTTTTTCAAAAAAGAAAAAGAAAAACAGAAAACCAAAAAAAGTAATTTTCAAAAAGTTGTTTTTGTTTTTGGAATTTGGCCAAGAATTCGGATCTTTCCTTAAGAAAAATGAAAACCATTGTTAAGAAATTGTGAGAAAACTAGCATAATTTTTAAAAATCAAATAGCTATCAAACGGAGCCTTAATGGTTTGGTTTATGTGTTTAGACTTGTTAACTTTTTATGTGGTTGTTCAGGTTCTCTTACCAACTCTTTCTTTCTCTATATCTGTTAATTTGTTTATTGTTTTTGATTCATCTAGCATTATCTGAATTTCAAAGTGAGAACACCCTGTTGCCTGAGTCTGAAACTTCACAAACTGGGACGCCTGGTCCAGATTTCTGGTCTTGGACGCCCCCTCCAGATACTGATAGGAATGCTAATACTTCCAGTGAGTTGCAACAAGTTGGAAAATCACAGGCATATCCAATGTTATCCAATTTTGTTGAGGAGAAAGAGCCACCGGTGGGCTTTCTCTCAATTCCATTTCAGACCGGACTCTCTGAAAGCAAACTCAAATCTCCTCTACCACCCTTTCAATCATTGGTGGGTGTTGAAAAGTTAGTAGCACCAGAATCCAGTACAGAGACACATTCCTTGGAAGAAGATGCAAATGTTGAGATAGAGTTTTCGGTACACGCAGCAGAAGCATCGCAGGCGCTTAGTAGGGTAGACAAGGAATCAACAGAAGGCATTAGTCCAGATGGGTCACGATGGTGGAAGGAGACGGGAGTTGAGCAGAGACCGGATGGTGTGATTTGCAAGTGGACAACAGTCAGGGGAGTTAGTGCAGACCAAGTCATCGAGTGGCAGAACAAGTATTGGGAAGCTGCTGATGAGCTTGGCTATAAGGAACTTGGTTCAGAGAAATCTGGTCGTGATGCCTCTGGAAATGTTTGGCGTGAATATTGGACAGAAACTATGCGGCAGGTGAGTTTGAATTGTTTCTGATTTGCTCACTTCTGTTGCATTATCCTGTAAAAGTAGTTGCTTTATGCAAGCAAAGTCTCAATAGTCTGTTAAAATTGTTTTTTATTGCAATATCATGTTGACAGAATTTGTTTTATGCACTTAAAGTGATCAATGTGTCAGTTCACATCCATATGCCAGTTTGATATATTTGAAAATGAAGTTATATCACTCATTGGATATTACGAGATGGAAATGCCTTTATGAGTGTGTTATGTACAATGTGTCAGTTGATATCTAACAGATTCTTTTGTGTCTGTCTCTGATATTTAAAAAGGATTCACTGATGTTCATTCATTCGCTCAACACTTCCTCGTATCTAACATATGATTTCTAATTTCAATCTTTGCAGCTAGCACGGTTTTTTTATGACCTTGTTAAATCACCAATCAAGCTAATGAGTTATGGTAAAGTTAGTTATATCAATACTTCAACAGACCTTAACTGAACTAACTTTCTTTCAGGAGCTAGGCCTTGTGCACCTTGAAAAAACTGCAGACAAGTGGGGGAAAAATGGAAGTGGCACCGAGTGGCAAGAGAAATGGAGGGAATATTATGGTGCATATGGTCAAGCTGAAAAAAGTGCTCATAAATGGTGTAGTATTGACCCGAACACATATGTCGATCCTGGTCATGCTCATGTCTGGCATGAAAGGTATCAATTTTTTTTCTAAAGTTAGTGATGTTAATCAACTATTATTCTCGGTGTCCTCTTGACTTTAGTCTTTTACATTGCATTCTCAATCCTTTAATCCATTTTTCAAGATTTTGTACTTTAGTTTGGTGACATACTCACTTCTTAAGAAATTGTCTTTATCGATCTGCTTTACCATCTAACTTTCCTCTTGCAGATGGGGTGAACAGTATGATGGACAAGGTGGCAGCATTAAGTACACAGATAAATGGGCCGAACGATGTGAAGGTGATGGTTGGACGAAGTGGGGCGACAAATGGGATGACAACTTCGATTCAAATGGTCACGGCATCAAACAGGGGGAAACATGGTGGGAAGGTAAACAAGGAGAACGGTGGAACCGTACATGGGGCGAGGGCCACAACGGTTCAGGCTGGGTTCACAAGTATGGAAGGAGCAGCAGTGGGGAGCATTGGGACACACATGCCCAGCAGGAAACCTGGTATGAGAGATTCCCACACTTTGGCTTTTATCACTGCTTCAACAATTCAGTTCAGCTCCGCGAAGTTCAGAAACCGTCTGAATCGTCTAAAGTTCAGAAACCGTCTGAATCGTCTGAAGTTCAGAAACCGTCTGAATCGTCTGAAGTTCAGAAACCGTCTGAAACGTCTTCGTAAGTCTTTATTCTTACTGCCAAGTATAAAATATAAAGGCTCGTAGTATAGCTAATTTTGAAGAAAATTGAATGCTTTATTAGGATGCAATAAAGAAAACTGCACAACATTCCTATTTTGCAGTGATATTAGCTAACATCTTAAGTTAATAAATTAGCCTACTTTCTTTGCTGGGATGATTTTGGATAGCTGCAAATATTGAAAAGAATCCTAAGCCCTGCATTACTTTCCCTCCACCAAAAGAAGCAAGAAATAAAAATCTTCACTTTCTGTCTTTTCATTTGGTTATATATCTGCTGTATGCAGAAGTAGAAGTTTGAGACTGCTTGGGACAATGCTATTTGTACATGAAATTGTATGGCCTTGAAAGTCATCACAAATGTAATTACTTCTCAAAACCTGTCACATGAACCTAAAATTTTATTATTATATTAAAATCAAAGTTGATTTAGATGCCTTGTAGTAGGACTTGGACATGTTTGAGAGTGATTTTGAAATAGTTAATCACTTTTGTCGGTTTAAAATCATTCCAAAACATGTTTTTAATAATTCGAAATCAATTTTGATTGTATGAAAATCGCACTTAAAAGTGTAAAACTAAATTTTGAATGATTAAAAATATGTTTTAAAATGATTTTGAACATGACAAAAGTAATCTTAACCAAGTTTCAACGTTGGACTTAAGTTTCAAATGAGAGTTCTCATCCAAGTTTCAACCTTGAACTTTCTTCCTACTTTTCCCGGCGAAGCTTTTTTATAATTTTTGAAAACTAGACTTAGACAATTTTGGTTTATTAAGAAATATCTTTTTTGCCTATCTAAACATGACTCAATTGATTTAGATATATATCAACGATTAATCAGAGGTTCAAATCTCTTATTTTATTGAACTATAAAAAAAGAAAATCATTTTTATTGATATGGTCGAACAGAGGCTCGAATCTCCAAATAATAGCCTAGCTACTTGACTTTCCAAAAGGAAAGATCCATTTTGAAGCACCTACCGAGTACTGACCAATTTTTGGTCTCTCATCATTTTACAATAGTATTATGTATGTTCTCTAGTAATATTTGAACTCAAAACTTCTATTGAATTTCATCGAGTCACAACGTTCCAAACTTCCAAACACATGAAATTTTTATCGATACATCGTGTCAGTTGAGCTATGCTCTTGTTGGCATCAATTTTTTATACTTATATATGAGTGAAAAAAAAATTTGACCCTAAACTTTAGGAATTGGATCACTCAAAATTCCAAACTAATAATTGTACGGATTAAAACCATAAAGTAAACGAATCAATTTAGACCCTCCGCTACAATTTCGTTTTAAAATCGTTAATGCATATTTTTCACACATAAATCAATTGAACTGTTGTGGATTTTCATTAATATGAGTGGTTTTTCATCAACTCGTCTTCCTTCCTTTTTCTCTACTTATTTAAGAACAATTATGGAAGTAGAAGAATTTTATTTACATACTTTTTTTTAGTTGATTTTAAATGGAATGAAATGAAAATAATTATAAATTAGTTAGTCTAAATTGATGTCCAATATATTTCATCCCTAAGTTAAAAAAAAAACCTTATTTGACAGATTGATGTCATTGACTAAGAGCTTTTAGGTTCAATTCTCGTATTAATTGAAATAAATAAAAATAAATAAAAAATTATAACATTTTGTCAAAGCAAACATGTACGGTAGAGAGAGAATTGGAAAGTGAAACCGCGTGGCAGTTGAGTACATTTTGTCTTTTCTACTATCAAGCTCTCTTCGTTGCCTTTGTGCACAAGTAATTAATTAATTATTATTATTTTTTTTTAATTTAGGTTAAATTACAAGTGAATCCCTATACTCGGACTAAACTTCGAATTCAAAAAATTTAAAAATTAATTGATTTATTAAATATAAGTTTGATTTGTTATGTTTAATGAAATTTTAATTTTTTTTTTTTTTTTAAATTGAAAGTTTAGAAACTAATATTTTAATTTAACCTTGATTTTATCATTAAATTTTCGTATTATGTATGATTTAAAATATAAGTGTTGGTATATTATCATGTAAGTTCACTTAAATGCACTACATTTTTTTTTTTCTTTTTTTCAAAGATATTTAAGTAATGCAGAGATTAAACTCATGATCTCTTAGTCATGACAACTTTATGTCAATTGAGCTATATTCCGTTTGACAACACTACAAAATTTAAAACATAAAGAATTCAAAATAATTAATGTACAACAATTCAAACATAATATTTAAAATAATAAGCATTAGTCAACATGAACATTGTTCAACTGACATAATATGAATTAGTGACCAAGAGGTAATCTCTCACCCCTGAATTGAACATAGCTCAATTGGCATAGTATGAATTAGTGACCAAGTGATAAAAAAAAAGAATTAATAATTAAGTTTTTAATGCAACCCCTTCTCTTATTTAGCTGGCATAGATGTCAAACAAAAAACCTGACTCCTATCTATCGTCGTAGAAGCAATTCTTAAGAAAGATTATGGTTTTCAGGTATTCAATCAATTAATCCCCTAAATCGGGGAAGCTTAAGCGGAAATGAAAGGGTAGGGTGAGGGATAAGGGGAGAAGCCCCTAAATTGAAGGCTTCGATCGCTGTAACGCTCGTTTATACGGGGCGAGTACTACACGAGCTCGTAAGTTAAGTACGAAACGAGCCTTGTCTACGAACTTTAGAGATAGGGGCGACCTCGTCTTGCTTGCTTCTGGCGAAGCTTAACGCACCACCCTAATTTAAAGAGAGGTCATTTGTATAGGAATTTTTTTTCATAGGTATGTAATGAACGCAGGATGGGAGATCGAACTTCTGACCTCTTAGTCAGGTGCACAACTTTATGCTAATTGAACTATGCTCGGTTTGGGTGGATATTAAGTGGTTTGCCAAGTTTGCCAATTATACAATTAATCGAGATACTTATAAATTATTTTTGAATTCTCTTGAAAACAATTGAAAACAATGAAACAAGAGGCTGACAAGTAACAAAAAAAAAAAAAAAAAAAGAAAAGAAAAAAACAATTTGAATCTCCATGACCATGATGAAGATTGTTCATAAACTCCACAAAAATTCAAGCTAATTAAAAAATGATTGCTTTTGTATGTATAATATATATGATCATAAGAGCATCACCGTGCAATTTGGGATTGAATCTCACTTTTATTCTAAACTTTAACTTCTCTGAAATTGCTCAACCTTTGACCTAACTGAAATTCAATGGAATTGATATTATTTTGATTTAAAAATAAATTTTGTTGATTTCCAAACAGAAATTGCCAACATAATCACCACAACATGGGTACGAATCCTATATTAATTGAAACATATGATCAATAAAATATTTTTATTTTTAACGACATCCACTTATTTATTAAATATAATAGAAATAAACCAATAAAAAAATGGGACATCAAAAGTTAGGAAGAAACTATAGTGTGTGAGCAAAAATGGTTCTATCTTTGAATAATGAATATATAGTGTACAAGTGTCAATCATATTAAATGCTACCCTAAAAAAAAAAAAAATCATCTTAAATGATCTCTCTACTTAAAAGGATATTCTACAAATGATACTCTTTTGGTCAAAAAAAAAAAAAAAAAAAAAAAAAAAATATATATATATATATATATATATAATATATATATAGAAATTGTAACATAAATCTATAAAATAATTAAAAATATAACATTTTTTTTTTAAAAATTGTGGATATGACAATTTCTATCGCGGATAGTAATCTATCACCTCAGTTTTTTTATAGAATTTTAGTATAGTCATATATCAACGATAACTTCTATTAGTGATAACCACTTATTTTTTGCTGCAAAATGTTTTAATTTTTTTTTTTTTTTGCTAAATTTGCAATTATTTTGATCTTCAATCTGTTTGTGCAACCAACCCTCTATATATATATGATATTGTATAAATTAAACCCTGAACTAACGATTGTATCAATTTAAACCTAAAACTTTTATAAGTGTATCAATTTACACCCTCTTTTAGAAAAAAAATGTTAGTTTTTACACGTGTGAAGACTTATAAATTATCAATTAGAGTCCTAAATTTTCACAAACTTGATTCACTTATGACAATTTAAGGATTTAATTGCTAAAATTATAAGTCTTCATGTATTTAAATTAACATTTTTTAAAAATAAAATCTAAAAAAATGGTGTAAATTGATACAGTTATAAAAATTTAATCGTTAGATTAGGGTTTTAATCAATTTTTTTTATTTTTGACAACATGTTGTGGAGAAGAATTGAACCTAGGATCTCATGATCACTAGACAATATATTATGTCATTGAGTTATGCTTGTCGTTAGGGTTTTAATCGATAGGTTGAGTATAAAATAAATTTATTTTTGACCAAAAAAACATATTTGACTCTTGAGAAATTTTATAACTTTAATATTTGGGTTTGAGAAATAAAAAAATAAAAAAATAAAAAAATAAAAAATAGTATTAAAAGGACAATAAAGGATTTGTGGTGGTTGTGGCCTGGCTCCCCCTATATATATCACAAATAAACTCACAAAAGGTCTCTCTCTCTCTTTTTGTCTTTGAAACTGTGTTGTGTTTAAACCCTTTGTAAGATTTCCATGGAAGGTATGATGGCTAAAGAACAAATGGATCAACTTCAAGAAGTTTTTCTTTTGTTTGACAAGAACAGAGATGGTGGGTCATTTTCTTTCCTTCTTTTTATGTAACATCATGGTTCAATTTTGTTTGAAATCAGTTCAATTTATGTCTTGTTTTTCTGGGAATTGAACAAGCAGGTTGCATCACCCTTGATGAACTGAGAACAGAGATCAGACAATTGGGTCAAAATCCAACAGAAGAAGAACTCAAGGACATGATCAGAGAAGTTGATGCTGATGGAAATGGAACCATTGACTTTTGGGAATTCCATAATTTGATGTCTAAAATCATGATGGTCTCTCATTTCATTTCATCCCCTTGATTTTGAGTTTTGGGAAAGATACACTTTTTTTTGTCACTCACGATTTGAGTTTGGTTCATTTTTTGTCCTCAAAGTTTTCAAACTCGATATGTTAGGGTTTCGGGTTTAGCTTTTGAAGTTTGAGTTTGGTAGCATTTTGGTCACGGTCGTCAGTTTTTCGTTACTCTAGCCAACGTATACTACAGGATTAAAATATCGAGTTTGAAAATCCAGAAACCAAAGTGAACCAAACACAAAGACCAAAAAAGTTAGGTTTGAGTTTGGTTCATTTTTTGTATTATAAGTTTTCGACATTTTAGCCTCAAAAGTTTGAGTTTGGCAGCATTTTGATCACTGGCGTCAGTTTTTCGTTACTCTAGCGAATGTATGCTGCTAAGCTCAAACTAGGCTAAAATGTCGAGTTTGAAAACGTAGATATCAAAGTGAACCAAACCCTTCTCACGCTTGATTTTATTACTTTTTTTCTTATAAATTTCAAAAGTTCCAAAAACTCTGTCATGTTTTCTAGGAAGAAACAGAGGAGAAGCTCAAAGAGGCCTTCAAAGTGTTTGATGAAAACCAAGATGGATATATATCAGCAAACGAGGTACTAATTGGAAAAAAAAAACATAAACAAAGTCAAAATCTTTTCCAATTTCTGAGAAAACCCATCAATTTTTTTCTTGTTGTTTGCAGTTGAGGCATGTCCATTTGAAGCTTAATCATGGGGAGAATTTAACAGAAGAGGAAGTTCTGCAGATGATCAGAGAGGCTGATTTGAATGGAGATGGCCAGGTTGACTTTAATGAGTTCGTCAAGATAATGACTGAAAGAAACTTTTTTTTCTTATGATGGATGATATGACAAACAAAAAAAAAGATAACCCTTTGTTTGATTTGTTCATTTCTCCGTTATTTTATTGTATATCTGCAAATCTACCGAGTGAAAAAAAGAAACTCAAGAAGAAAGTGATTGAAATATCATGTCAAGTTGGAAGTTTATATGAAATTATGGTTTAAATACAAAATTGATGTGTTCAATATTTCAGTATGGTTTGGAAGCTAAAGAAAACAAAATAACTTATATTATGAATGTGCAGAATGAGCCATTTTTGGTTGAATGTAAAAGAAGAAAGGATGATGAGAATTTTGAGGTATTTTTAGAAATTTCGCCGATGTTGATGTTGATGCCGATGCCGATTGCAATACGTGTACTATTTCAACTTGAGCTCAAGAGCCGCAGTCTGTGTGGTTGGTGTCTCAATCATTCTTCCAAATGAATCAGAAAGATTGACCAAATCTGTCAACTTCATTTCATTTTCTTGGTAGTTGGTTGTTGCTTGTTTTGACAAAATACAAGTTTCTTTCACAGATTAAGTTGCTTTCTTTTGGATAAACTTCATTTCTACTATTTTTTACTTCATCTTCATCATGTTCAGAATATGATGCTAAGTTCTGAAGACTAGCAGCCCTCCCATTTGAGCCTTGTCATGACGAAGAAATGTCGAACGGTTCTTGCTTCAATACAAACACGAAAAACAGGAGCTTCTGCCTCTAAAGACAGATTTTCACCAAAAAGTCGAAAACGTTAGAGCCTGTTTGGAATGACTTTAAAAAAAAGGTTTTAAGAACTTGAGCCTTGTTGTGACGAAGCAATGTCAAAATTTGGTGTGATTCTTCGGTTCTTTCTTCAATACGAACACGAAAAACAGAAGAGTTCCTGCATCCCAAGACAAATATTTTTACAAAAAAGTCGAAAAGTGAAGACATGTTTGGAATGACTTTTCAAGTGCTTAGACTAGACAATTTAAACTTTACCATGCTAATGATTCACTTAACTGAACAGAACTTGTAACCACAAAGCTAGAATCACACTTATATTACAACATATTAAAATGAAAATCCACTAACAAACTTCAAAGAAAAGCATCACACATAATGTTACAACATGACCATCTGCACATATGTGACAGGGCTAGGCAATGTCTTGTGTCTCATTACCAAACCACTGCCTCAAATGACTTTATTCAGCTCAAGACACCTAACAGAATGTAAAATTTATATTACAAACAAGAGATGAAAGTGTTTTGATGTATATGATTTAAGCTGCTACAGCTTCAGGTTTGGGGATCCTCCCATTGGTTGATGGAACTAAGCTGTCGTAGTATTCGACCAATACGCTCCAGCCACCGGGACACATAAATCCATCTGGAGGATTCTCCTTATTCTTCGCAAGAGTTCGCATCTAACAAATACCAAAAAAGCTTAGATCAGACATCATCTCAGAATCTTTGAAGAATCCTAGATTTATAGTAAGGTGGAAAAATATGTTTTAGAGACAAAAGACAGTTATTTCCTGTTGGAAATGTTACGAAACGACATCGATCGATTCTCTCGAATTGCCGACATTGGTTATCATAAGTACCTTGGTGCCTGATATGAAAACGAAATCCTGAGGTCTTGAGGGATCAAAAAAGGCCATTTTCCCTTGAGTTTTGTCATATGCAGCAACCTGTATTAAAGTTGGAATTGAATAAATATTCATGAGGGGATAATAACAAAGCCAATATGTAATGAATTGATAGTGGCAGAAAAATTTGGAAGTTTATAAGTACCTTGAAAGGAAGGATGTTTAAACGCTCTAAACCAGGTGCCATGCTCAATACTTTCTTCCCATGGTCAGCATCATATAGATCCCTTTTCTCAGTTGGATGTCCCATGCCTGCAGGATCTCGACCGACGATGTAAAAGTCAGCCCCTGCATTGATCCTTGCCTTTGCGTGCCACTGCACCTCGGTCGGACCAGCATAGTGCATCGGTGACGGGAAAATGGAGACGACGGTTGTCTCGGGATCAAGAACACCATCCTCAAGAACCTAAGCCAGTTCAGTATCGTTATGTTAATGAGGACACACAATATACATCCGAGTTGGACGGATTACTACGTTAAACGGCGAATACATTGCGAACCGCGATCGGTGAAACACAAACAATAACACTATTGAGACCTTGCATCTCAATGTACAACAGAGCAACAAGAAATTGGAATCCCTTATTGAGATGAAATATGATATAAAACGTATCCAAAAGTAATGGGACCAAAATGGACGTTTTGAAAGTACAAGAACTAAAATGAATAAAAGTTGAAGGTGCAGGGACCAAAACAATCGTTTTGAAAGTATATGAACTAAATTGAATAACAATTGAAAGTACGGAGATCCAACCGAACATTTAAAAAGTACAGGGACCAAAATAAACCAAAGCCTAGAGGGACCAAAACAATATTTAAACATACCTTTTCATGTTGTTTCATCCTCCAGTGAAGAGGAACATCATCAGCCTTGGTGTAACCACCCAATGGATTAAGCAAGAGGATGGGGTTCTTGTAGCCCATATTAAGAAGCCGACGACGAGTATCGGTCATCAGGAGAGCGTGACCGTTATGCACGGGATTGCGAAGCTGGAAAGCAAAGACAGCATCGGCATTGCGGCTGGTGAACTCGTTGCGAAGTTGTGCAGGCGATAATCGAAAGCGATCGAGGCCATCGTGGTACTTGATTGGTTCAATGACCTCAAGATCACCTCCTATCAGCCAATTTCCAGCATTCTTAATAGCCTCATCAACATAAGGCAGACCTGAAGCTGTTGTTCCCCATGTTCTTGCAATCCTTTCTTCCTTGGGGTGCTTGTAGATCTCAATACTGATTCAATCCAACAAAATATTACAGAAGAAAAACATTTACTTGAAGCATGAAATGATTTAAATCCAATTTCTTGTCAATAGCACACAACATAATTGTATATAAATTATCAAATTCTACCCCCCAACTACACTTACATTCACATGTTTTCAGTCTTGAAAATAAGTTTCAATATTGACTTTCACTTTGCTTTTAAGGAACAGAATCACTTTCTAAATGATTAAAAATATTTTATGACTTTTTATTTTAATTATTGAGTTAAAAAGTTTTTTCTCTTGCTGTAGTATTTTTTTTTGTTCACATTTTCTTTTGAGAAGAAAGAACAATACACTAATTCAAACAAAAAAACAAACAAAAAAGAACTGAACAAAACAACTCAATAGAAGACTTATCACGCTCGACAAGTGCTAGTAGACACGGTGGAAAATCATCCCACCACCACTGAATGACATCTTCAGTCACAACCCAATGTGCAATTGCATCAGCCACCTTGTTCTCGGTTTTTTTTTCACATTTAGAAAATATTTTAAAGTTTTTCTATTTATCAAGCTACAAATGAGTAAGTTTCTACTATTTTTTTTTTTAATATATTATTAAATACAAATTATTTGTGTTTGGTAGGTTTGTAAATTAACTTTCAATATTGTATTTCTTTAAAAAAAAAAAAAAAAAAAAAAAACTTTGAATATTGTATTTAAATATATTTAAGAAAAAACTTTGAAAACAAAAGAATAACTAATCCGAACACAAAAATTTGCTAAAAAGAATGATAAAACTGATGAAGGTTTGAAATTTGATAACAAACCAATAATAGATATAAATTAACTAAAAACAAAAAACAAAAATGTGAGTTTCAAATGATTAAATTTAAATTTAATATAATTTTTTTAATCTCATCAATTTAAATTTAATGTAATTAATACCTTCACCTGTCTCCAAATAAATAAATAAATTACCTTCACGAAATCAAATTTGAAAACTGTCTGTAAATCAATCAATAAATAGTACAAAATTCAACTATAAAACACTCAAACCCAAACATAAAAAATACTCGAATCTATTCGTAAAGATACTAAATAATTTTTTTTATTTTTTTTTATTTTTTATTTATTTATTTTTTTTTTTTTATTTTATTATTTTTTTTTATAGACGGTAATAAAATATTTTTAAATAAGTACACAAATGTAAAAATAAATGATGTATGAATCTTAAAAGAAAAAAAAATATTGTTAAAAAAAAACCTACTTCAATCGCACCACTAATTTTTGTTTTCACTACTTTCCTTAATTATTTTAATTTAACAAGTGAGCATGAAGAAATTCCCCCATAATTCAATTGAAATTATGTATGAAGAGTTCTTAGGGTTCGATTCCTCACTAGTATGAATCCACTTATGCAACTTTTTAATTATCCAGGTTCGACAACGTGACATCAGCACAACCCGTTTGAAATTTACAGCCTCTCGACCATAAATATATAGAAAAATAATATAAAAGAATAAGAACTAAAAAAAACACGTGGGCCAAACTGATTGTAACTAAGCGTACTTTCATTTATTATCCGAAAAAAACACATGGAGTGAAAATTCAAACCTTTTAATTTTTTTGGCTAAAGATATATACATCAACTAATTAATTAAATTATGCTATTAATTTGAATATAGTTCAATTGACATAAAACATGTGACTTCAACCAAAAATTAAAACCATTCAAAACTGTTAGCTTGAATATAATTCAAGTGACATAAATAAATGACCATCAAAAGTTCTAGCTCGATTGACATAAAATTGTGATATTCAAGTAACATAAATGAACGAACATCAAAAGTTCTAGCTCGATTCATCACAATTTTTTTTTTATCCTGCATTAATTAAATACTTTTGCTAAAAAAAAAAAATCAATCCCAACTCTAATTACTTAAATGTTTTTTTAGACATAAATGACGAAATGATTAAAGAAGACAGAACTTCGATTCTGCCAAACCGAACATAACTCAATTGGCATAAGATTGTGCCCGTGACTATGAGGTCATGGGTTCAATCCTCGCTTTAAATAAAATACCGTTGCAAAAAAAAAAAAACTTTGCTCTAATTAATTAAATGTATTTTGGAAAAAGAAAAAAACTAAAAACAGTTAAAATTTATTTTGGTTCGATAATGATTGAGGCCTCACTCCCACAGTATTCTTCAACAGAAAAACCAAAAAAAAAAAAGAGAAAAAAAAAAGGCATAAATATAATCTTACTCTTTCAGAATCGCCACCGGCCGATCATCGGAGCCGAAGAGCGCCACCTTCGACGACTCCCCAATTCGGCTCTTCAGAGCATCGTCGATAGCCAAAACGATCGGCACCGACATATTAACAACCGATCCATCATCAAGACGGATCGAATTGAAATGAAGCGTTTGGAGGAACTCGGATTCTCTCATGAATCCAGAAACAGGGCTAGCCCAGCCCTCGCTCACAACGTGCACCCATTGCAGATCGATTCGCGACAGCTTGATTCGGGGAAGACTCAGAGCCTCCCGATTCTTCGAAGCCCTCATAGATTCGTCGACGACAAGGTCCACGAGCTTGCCGCCGTCCGGGTCGATCAACCCGCCGGAGACCCGGATCCGACGGTGACGCTGACGGTGGGTGCTATTGTTGTTTTGGAATTTGACAGAAATTGGAAGTTTGATCGCCGGGGAGAAGGATTTGGTGAAGGTTATTGGAGATTGGGTGAAGGGATTTGAAGTTTTGATGAAGGCGGCGGCCATGGACGCCATTGGAGCGTGACGACCCGAGGTCAGACCCGGCCTCTCTGGTTCGGTTCTGTTCTTCTCTGTTTTTTCAGCAAGCGGAGGTTTTAATAATTAATTGTACGGATAAATAGTTTATTATGCGCCAAAACCAAAATCTTTATTTTATTAAACGATTTTTTATTTTTATTTTTTTTTTAGTTCAACTATTGAAAAGGAGAATCGAACACCTTTAAAATGATAATTGGTGTAATTATTTCCGATATTTTATTACCATAGTTATTAATAAAATAAAATAAACGTTAAATTATAAATTTAGTTTATGAACTTTTAAATTTGTGTATATTTTGTCTCTAAATTTTAAAAGATGTAAGTCTATAAATTTTTAATTTTGTATTTAATAAATTCTTAAACTTTAATGATATTTAATAAATTGATAAATTTTTAATGTTGTCTAATTATAAATTTTAGACATATTCGAAATCGAAATTGATATGCGCGGGAGAATATTGTAATTTGTAAATGGTTCTTATTATAATGTAAATATATAAAACATTTTTTCTTTTACTAATGCTTCAAAGAGACAAAATGTTAGATAAGATGTCAAACAAATAAAGATGAAAAAGTATTGTGGACATTATAATTTTTTTTTTTTTAATGTGACATTTAATGATTAATGGTTTAAATCCATATGTTTAGTGATCCTAATTTATTTTAAATTTAAGGTTAAATTACAAGTTTACAACTTTCATATTTATGTTTAATAGGTAAGACATTGTAAACTTTTATATTTATGTTTAATAGATAAGACATTTTTAAAGTTTAATGATCTATTTATATAAATAAAATAAAAATTTAATTTAGAAACTGATTAGACATAATTTAAAAATACATTATTTGTAATGTAACTAAAACATTAATTATTTTGGCTTATAGAAAAAAAAAATTGTGAGATAAATGTTTTTTTTATAGTTTTGTAGTAATCATTTTGTTCATTGATATTATTTTGCGTCAATCCAATTCTTTTTGATACATGTCCACGTTAGTATGTTAGTACATATACTTGAACACTCACTCATTTAATTTATTAAATATATATATATATATATATATAATATGAAAATGTTGATTGTTTTTAAATTTTGAATTTAGCTATAAATTTAAAAAAATTGAGGGATCAAAATAGAATAAATGAGAAAAGACTAAGGCTAATAAGTCTAATAGACATTTTGACCATTTTAGAGACTAAATAAAATAATCTTAAAACTTTTGGGAGCAAATTAAAGTTTATAAATTTTACCACATTCAAAATATATATAAAAAAGACATTAAAGTTCTCTTAGAAAAAATTAGTTCAATTCTTAATAGCTACCCAAAAATTAATTTGGCGGTCTGTCCGTGAGATTAGTCGAAGTGCACGTAAGCTTATCCAGACACTCACAAATATTAAAACATAGAGTATTCCTTTTGTTTACGTATTTTTGACGAGTAAATATATATTTTTTTTTTTTGTAACGGTATTTTAATTAATGCGAGATTGAACCCATTACTTCTTAGTCACGGGCACAACTTTATGTCAATTGAGTTATGCTCGATTTGGCTAAATGTAGGTTTACTACCAAACTTTAAAAAAAAAAAAAAAAAAAACTTTTAAAAGTAATGTTCCTCAAGTAATACTATTATAACATAATACATTAATACTACTTTTATATTTTACACCATCGAATTTTTTATTTTCAAACCCATGTGATGATATGAAATTTATTTCATTTGTTAATGAACACATGTTTTGTTTTTTTTTTTTTTTTTTTTTTTTTTTTTTTTTTTTTTTTTTTTTTTTTTTTTGTGAACGATTATTTATATATATATATATATATTAGTAATTTAAGTTGGTAATTGTGGCGGCTATTCTTCAATCTTTACAAATAATTTATAATCATTTAATTTTTTTTTTGGTAAATTTGAAGTGGATTTCTCAAAGCGTGGATGAATATTGTCAAAAAATAAATAAATAAATAAATTAATAGGGGAATTCAAGTTGGAATTTTTAATTAATCAAGTTTAGTGGGGTGTTTGATTACGGCTAATGGATGTGGACTTTGTTACAATCTAATTTTCATAGCTTTTTATTAAAGCTAATCTCAACTTTTGGCCAACCATAATAAGAAACAAATGTAAAAAAAATGCATTATTGCCTTTTGAGAAGATATTACATTACAAATATCTTTAACTTTTTTAAATTATAATTTATTTTCACAGCTAAAATAGTTAGGAAAACTTTATCTTTTAAGTTTCTTTAATATATTTATATTCTTTTATTTAAAACAAAATGTTTTAAACTAAAAGAAGAACAGCTTATTTCTGGTTTTTTTTATTTTTTTTTTGTAATATTTCAAAGGTGTTTTATAAAAATAAAAGACAAGACAAATAATTGATATAAAATTTATAGATTTTTTTTAAAATGTTAACAAATTGGCCCCCTTTTATAAAAATAAAAAATAGAAAAATTGCACCACCTATCAATTTAGGATAAAATTATTATAAATATAGCACATTTTGAAAAAAATGACAAATATGTCCATTTTTATCTGTGATAATCACTAACATAGTTCTATGGGTCATAACTATTTATACATTTCTAATTTTTTTTTATAGAATTTTGTCAATGAGTGATAGCAGTCTTTCAAAAATAACCATTTTATCAATAACTATTAATGATAACAGTCTATTAATGATTTATCACTAATTTTTTTCTTCTTCATATTTACAAATTATATTTGTCATTGTTTTGAGTCCGATTGTTATTTATGTAACCAACTCAAAACAATAGCAGAATGTTAAAATACAACAACCTATCAATTTTAAGACCATCATAAAATTTCAACTATAAAATATACTATTTAAAATTTTCAATCGGATTTTGAAAATTTAAAAGTACTTAAAATATAATTTAAAATATTTTTTGACTTTTGCCAAAATACTCTAAGGAAAAAAAAGAAAAAAGCAAAGAAGACAGCATCATAAAAAAAAAAACTATGTCAAACTCAATTCCTAGGTAGGTTTGACATTACTTTTAAAATAGTTAAAAAAAAAAAAAAAAAACTAAATATATATATATATGAAAAATTGTAACCGATGTCAATTTAGAGTAAAATAATTAAAAATATAGCACTTTTTTTAAAATAATTGTGCATATGACAATTTCTATCATTAATAGTGGGTCTATTGTTGATAGAAGTCTATCGCTGATAATAGTTTTTTTTATAGAATTTTGTCATTGATAATAGTCTATCAGTGATAGAAATCTATCACTATAGAAGTCTATCCGGGATAAAAATTTATCACTATAGAAGTCTTTTTTGAGTACATTGGGGGTGGGGGGATTCGAACCACAGACCTCTTGGTCATCAAGTCATACATATGCCAGCTGAGCTATGCTCGCTTTGGCTTATCACTATAGAAGTCTATCAGTAATAGTCATAAAGTCTATTAGTGATAGCCACTGATTTTTTTGCTATATTTGCAAAAGGTTTTAAACCTTACTAAATTTGCAATTATTTTGGATTGATTTGTGCAACCAACCCTATATATATATATATATATATATATATATATATATATATATATATATATATATTTATATTTATATTTATTAAGGGATATATATGTGCTTTTTTTAATATCTGACTAAACAATAAAAAATTGCATTGAAAATTTTAAGGATATATATGTGTTTTTTTAATATTTGACTAAACAATAAAAAATTACATTGAAAATTTTGAAACATTAAAAAAACAACTAAGGGGGCGTTTGGCCCAAGGAGTTGGGGGAGTTGGAATTGTTTAGTCTGGAGTTCTGAAGTGTGTTTGGAGCAAGAAGTTGTTTAGTCTGGAGTTATGAAGTCTGAGTTTATTTTAGTTGTTTTCTTCCACACAATTTTTTTTTCTACAAACTTTCAAAAACTTTTTATTAAGGACTTCTTCCAATTCCAATAAATTCTAAAAATGAAATATTTTATTTTTATTTTATCTTGACAAATTTCTTTGGAGACAACAAAAATAATTTTGACCACAATATTTGACATTAATTTTTTAATCTCTCTCACCTTGATTATCAATAATATATATTTATTATTATTTTCTAAAGACCCAATCTTTAAATTTTTTAATTTTATGAATTTTAAAAGTGAGATTTTTTTATTTTTATTTTTTAGTGTAAGTATATTTTACAAAATTCTCTAAAGAAAAAACAAACACATAAACATATTTATGTGTCAAACACGTTCTTCCTGGCTTCCACCCACTTAAACTCTAATTTCATATGCACTACACCTAGAACCTATTTTCTATAATTTTTCATATTTTTATTATCAAGAATTTCTTCCAATAAATTTTAAGAATACGATTTTTGTGTTTTTTATTTTATGTATCCTTTACAAATTTATTCGAAGATAACCAAAATAACTTTGACTACCATACTTCACCTTCTTTTTTCAATATCACTCACATTAATTATTCATTTTATTTGGATCGTTTTGAAATAAAACAAATAGTCGTACAATAGTCGATTAACTATTACATGTGAATTTGAAAGATTGTAATCCATTAATCTAAGTGAATCCAAATAAGCTATATTTTTTTATTTCTTATTGAATACTACATTTTAAATTTTGTTTAAGTACCAATTTTAATTCAACAACTTAATTTATATTTAAAATAAAAAATAGGTTGAATTGCATTTTTAGTCATTTTACACCTTTTGTTTAAATTATGTTTTTTTTAAATAATTAAAAATATTGTAAAAGGAAGAGAGAGAAGGAGAGGAAAATGAAGGAGAGTTGAATAGTAATTACTGTAGAAGTCTGGGGAGTTGAATAGTAATTACTGTAGAAGTCTGGGGAGTTGATATTTTTTGTCCGAGTTAAACAACTCCTTGGGCCAAACGGGGAGTAAGTTTACTCCCCACAACTCCACTCCTCCCAACTCCGTGGGCCAAACGGCCCCTAAGAGAGGAAGGATTAAATTACAAAAACAATACTTTACCTTATTTCCTGGTAATTCAAAAATTTTATGGCAACCTAGATTTTTTTTTTTTTTTTTTTTTTTAGGAATAACAAGACAATATAGAGACTAGGCAACCGAAGAGTCTTCTAAGAGAATTTTGGAGAGCCACTCCGGTGGGCTCTCTCCCCATTCTCCCGAAAGACAAAGGTTGCAGGAATGTTGTGCCAAGCGATCAGCTGCACTATTTTGAAGACGAGGGACATGGTTGAAGGCGAAGAGCCTTGAGTCTGCAGTAGAGTTGATAATTTCGTCAACAATTAGTCTGGTTTCAGTGAAATCTTCAACTTCACCCCTTATGAGCTTGATGACGTGCAAACAATCTGATTCCACAAGAATGCAATTGTGAATGCGGGGTATGGAGTCCAAACCCACGTTGATGGCCTGAGCTTTCAGAGTACTAATTGACCAATTTTCCTTCGACGATCGACATCCCGCCGTAATTAATTTTTCGTTTTTGTCTCTGCAGATCCAAGCTATAGCTTCACGGTTGTGTCTGGGGCTCCAAGAGGTATCACAGTTTAATTTCCAACAGTCAAGAGGCGGCGGAATCCATTTTGTTGTAGCTTCTAGTCGGGATGGAGCAGACTCTTTGTTATCATGTGTCATTCTCTTTTTCCTGTCTGATAAACTGTTGTTCACATTGTGTGCTATCGTCTGGATTTGAGGTGTATTGCCACTGTGTAGAATTTGATTCTTGTACTCCCATATCCTCCATATAATTGTAAGCATGTCTCCAACTTCATTATCATCGACTTTGTCCCACACCCAATCACAATAATCCATTGGAGTCCATTCATACCCTCTTGACAGAAAAAAAAAAAATGTAAATTAGGGGAGAAATGATTTAGCCACCTATACTTTGTAAATTTACAAATCCAAATTAAATGGATTATCCCATTTATTTTGCGTTATTATCTAAGAGATCTCAAAATGTCTATAAAAGAGTATTTGTATATTTCTCACCATGAATTTTTAAGATGTTTATGTAAAAGACATACTATAATAATATTTTTTGTCCTTCACACTTTTCTTTTATATATTTTTTTCTTATCAATTTTCTTTATTCACAACTTCTGTTTAGAGTTAAAAATAAATTAATGTATTTATTCTTTTAGTATAATAAATTAATACATTTATAGACTAACAAATGACCATATCCAATTAACTTTACATTTTTTAATAATGTAAAATATTTGTATATTTAGTGAGTTAATTGTTTTTTCTCTTGAACAAATATTAAAATGATATCAAACCGAGCATAGCTCAATTGATAAAGTTATGCTCTTGAGTAAGAGATGATGAGTTCAATCCTCGCATTAATTAAAATATCGTTGCAAAAGAAAAAAAAAATTCTAATTATTTTTCTAAACTAATTTTTATTTAAAAATAAAATAATAAATACAAAAATACTATATAAATTTAAATTAGATTAAACTAATATATTAATTACCTAAAGATTAATAACAACATCATTCTATTATATAACACATGATCTTAAAACATTCCCATATACAAATCCTGGAAACATAGTTACTCAAATAAACATTATAATTTCACACATCTATAATTTGAAGAATTAAAAAATTCTAGGTAGATTAAAAAAAAAAAAAAAAACCTTCTTTAATATTTTGATTAAAAAAAAAAAAAAAGTGGTCCACGTGGCAAGCAATGACACGTGTAAGTACCATTAACGACGGAACCTTCTTCGGAGATCCTGGAAAGAATCAAGGAATTATACGAAAAGTACATTCCAATCCAATGTTTCAAAAATCAAAATGCTTTTTTTTTTTCTTCTTCTTGTAATGAAAAAAAAATCAAAATAAAAATCAAAATTTCAAAATTTCAAAGTCAATTGGATCTACCGATATTTTTATCAATATTTTTTTATTTTTTGTTATTTAAAAGGTCTAATCTCAAGATAAAGAATAAGCTTAAAATACCTTTTTTTTAACACTTAAAAATTAAAATACCCATTTATAGTAATGTGTTTGAGATTATTCTATTTTAGTTTGCCTTCTAATGTTAAAATTTAGATCATGTACATTTTTAATAAATTTTAAAATATGACTTTATTATTAGTTTGAAGTTATTTTTTTTAATTAAATTTGATAAAATAAAAATAATATTTTTTATTAAAAAAAATACTATGGGAATATTTTTTCAAAATTTATATAGGACATACTAATAATAATTTACTACTAATTTTAAGATTCATGAAAAAAAAAATGAAACTAGTTTCAAAATATAAAAAATTAAAAATAATATTTTAACAAAAATTAATCATTTTTTAATATATCATAAAATAGTAACAGAGTATAAAGAATATATCAATACAAATATCATAAAATAGTAACAAAGTATAAACAACACAAATATCTGCCAAAGCGAGCATAGCTCAGCTGACATATGTATGACTTGATGACCAAGAGGTCTGTGGTTCGAATCCCCCCACCAAATGTACTAAAAAAAAAAAAAAAAAATCTGTGTTAGACTCATTCTCACGTAAATAATAATAAATAATTATTACTTTGGTTAAGTGGCAAAGACCCTATATCTTTATATCTTTAGGTCTAATTATGTTAATTTCCTTATAATTTCTTAAGTGTGGTTTTCACTTAATAAAGGTTTGAATTCTTCAAATAAAAAAAGGTTTTAAAGTTTTAATTTACTTAATTTTTAAAAATATTTATAAAAAGTAGATAACAAAACAAATAAATTTATAAAAATATTTATAAAAAGTAGATAACAAAACAAATAAATTCATAGATAGAAGTAGTGTGTTTATAAGCATAATTTTTAAAAATAAAATGATTATCAAATACAACGGTAAATATATTTTCATGAAGTTTTTATTCATTATAAAAAAATGTTAGAATGTATTGATATTGATTTTTTTTTATAAGATTGGTCAATGTTTTGGTTGTTTTCAAATCCAATATTTTAATTTTACTAATTTGTTTTAGGGTATGATGGAGATTTGACACCCTCATTCCCACCACGAAAGAGACGTTGGTGCAGTTGCGGCTTCCACGATGGTTCAGACAGAGTTTTGACACCCTCATCCTTTGCACTCATTTAAATTAAACACATATATGCAACTCTGTTGGATGATACAATGGGGACGAGGACCATTATCCGTGACTCGATGAGCAACATTATGCTCTCGGCAGAAAAGTTTCAGGCGCGAAATATATGAGTTGATCTTGCTAAAACCCTCACATTAATCGAGGGTGTGAATGCCACTATTGCTTGAGACTCACTCCTTTGTGGGCAGAAGTTGATTCTCAAATCTTATAGAAACTACTAATGAATCTAAATTATTATGAAAATGAAATACAACCTTTTGTTGACAGTTTACGTACAAAGGAAAGTCTGAGACTTAACAGGAGATTTTGCTTCGTACCGAGATGTTGTAACTTTGTGGCTCACGACCTAGTTGGTCATGCTCGAAGAACACATACTTCAAAAATTTGGATGAGAGAAGCTCCTCTCTGGACGACCAAGTTTGTCCTATCTGATTTACCATTTTTATTGATGAATGTTTTAATTATTTTTGTTTCTTCTTTGTACTAATAAATAATAATAATAATAATAGTATTAATATTATGGATAATTTATTTATTATTATTATTATTTTTTTTAAAGAAGCAAATAATTGACAGAAATGATTTTTTTTGACAACATGTTGGGGGTGGGGGATTGAACTAGGATCTCATAGTTTCTAGGCGATACATTATACCTTTGATATCTTTGAGCTATGCTCTTATTGACAAATGATATATTTTTTTTTTTCTTTTCTTTTTCGAATGAGATTTAAATATAAAAAAGAAAAACATGAAATGCAACTTAGTGATAGATTGAATTGTGTTTTCATATAGTAGAATCCACCTGTGATTACCATGATATGCATTGTAATCAAATAATAATAATGAATATAAAGTATGAGAGAGAATTTTAATTAGTCCAATATGTCTAAAAGCTATCATGTTGAACTTGAATTGGAATTAGGGCATAAGGGGGACTTAAGAAACTTGTTCTTTATTTATTTATTTATTTTTAAAGAATCCAAAGCAAAAAAGTAAATGTCTTATCATAGACCAGTTTGTAATATTATATAGTGTCATACATCCACCAACAATTCTTATAATAAATATATAAATAATAAACAAATAGTTGATTAGTAATTTAAGTTCACATGATAATAATTTACACATGTATGGGATTTGGACTGCTGCTCAACTATGATTCATAATTTTGTTTTTCTGTTTATTCTTACAATTAATCAGATGAGTCCAATAATTTAGCTAAAATTTGAATAAACATAAAATTGAAAGTTAAAAAATATACGAAACACTTTAAAATTTGTGTGAATTTATTAAACGCACAAGTAAAAGTTGAACAACTTATTAGACAGTTTATAAAAAAAAATTAGTCGAAAAAAATACAATATAATGTGAATATATTTCCAAAATTCATAAAGAGAATATTAATACAGACTAAATTAGTTTTAGAAAAATAAACAAATAACCTATTACTAAAGATTCATTTTAAGATTTGTTGATAAAAATCAAAACTAAATTTAGACATTTAAAATTAAAATGATTAAAATAAAATAATTCTCATACTACATAACTATGTTTTGACCATATGTAGGTAGGAAAATCAAATGGGTGACCTTTTAGTCACTAAGGGCCCGTTTGGTAACGTTCCTGTTTCTTGTTCCCTGTTTCCCGTTTCTCGTTCCCTGTTTCTTGTTCTCTGTTTTTTTAGAACCAGAAACATGTTTGATAACTACTCCTGTTTCTTGTTTCTTGAAAAAAAAAGAAACAGAAACACATACTTGTTTGATAACGTTTCTTGTTTCTTGTTTCTTGAAAAAAAAAAATAGAAATATCGTCATGTTTGATAATTTTTTTTTGTTAATTGTTTCTTTTTTCTTTTTTCTCTTTATGTTTTATTTTTTATTTTTTATAGTTTAAATAAAATTTAGTATACATAATATAAAAAAGATATAACATGCATTAAAAAATAAATAAATAAATAAATAAATAAATAAAAAATAAATTGCAATTTGATTTGATTTGGTATATGTTTTTGTGTGTTGATAAGGAGACGTTTATTTAAGAATAGGGAAGCGAGTCTCCAACACGCCAAAACAACGTTCAATAACATTTTGCAGTGAAAAAATTTCGATAGTTAAACATTTTTCCCTACCTCGAGGATGATGCCTTCCTTGCTCTAAAATCTCGAAGTCGTTGTCATTCGTCATTGTTTGTTATGGGTCATGTTTTAAATTTTCGTTGACGTGTAGACATTTCTACGTGTCAATGAGCTCAATATCGACATGAGAGGTGAATCGACATTTCAATTATATTATAGATAAATTTATCTTATATAACTAAAATATCACTATTTGTGAATCTAATATTTAATAGTGGGAAATTTAAACTAATTTAAAAATATTGAAATGCTAATTTGCAAAGTTTAAAGTGTCTCGATGAAAATATGAAAATATCGATGTGAATGGATACTTATTAAAAAAACATAAAAAATAATAATAATTTTTTTTTTTACAATTAATAAATAAATATTTTAATGTATTTAAAAAAAAGATATAACAAATGAGTAAAACTTGCTTACAGCCCGGGCTACAAGTATCTTTTGCAGCCCAACACTTGTCACAATTTGATTGACGGAATATTTATATTATTTTTTAAATAAAAAAAAACTTTTCACGCCGTTTACTTAATTCTTTTCTTCCGTAACTTTTCTTTTCTTCGTAAACAACTTCTCCTATTTTCTCTTCTTTTTTTTTTCTACTTTCATCTACCATGAACTTTGTTTTCAATTTCATCTCTCAACTCTCTCTTCCTTTCTCTACAATAAGTATTTTTTTTCCTTTTTTTTTTGTTAACTATTTTTTAACGCAGTAAAATTTGTAATACTCTAAAGAATATATCTAGACAAATTAAATCTTTTTTTTTTTTGCCATTTTTGTTTTTTTGGGATTTTTCTTAAAAAAATAAAAAATTCAATCAACCTTTTCACTCTTTCCAACCTCAGAAGAATCCAACTGTGAATTTTTTCACTCTTTCCTTCACTTCCCCTAAAAACCCACTTGAAAATTTATGCATATATAACACACAATCAGAAAAAGAAATTCCCCTAAACCCTAAACCCCAATTGAAATTTCATGACCTTGAAGTTTGAGGTGGAAAGAAATGAGGAGAGAGAAAGTAGGAGATGTTGTTAATTTCCTGGAATAAAAAAAAAAAAAGTTAACAAAAACCAAGTAAACGGCGTGAATTTTTTTTTTATTATTTAAAAATGGTTTAAATATTAGCCAATCAATTCATGGCAGGTGGTTGGGCTGCAGAAGATACTTGTAGCCCAGGCAGCAAACAAGTTTTACTCATAACAAATTTAATAAATAAATATAATAAATATTTTTATGTATTTAAATAAAATAAAAAGTAATTAGTAATGTATCTTAAAAAAAATAGCAAAATTTAAAATTAAAATAATATATAAAAAAAAAAAAAACATTGCATAATTAAGAAAGAAAAAAAAAGAAAAAAAAAAGTGTTATAATGAGGATTTGAAGCCAGGACCTCGTAGGTGAGGAGTTTATTTGGGTGCTTCTCTTGCCAATGAACCAACACTAATTTATTATCATTTGGGAACAGATTAATATAAAGAGAAACGGAACTGGGAGAAACACCTTTTTGAAGTTTCTCAAATTTTGCCTTTTTTTTAGAAACGTTTCTCAAAATTTAGAAACAAGAAACGGGAATAGTTATCAAACAAGTCCGTTTCTTAAAAAATGAGAAACAGGAACAAGAAACAGGAAACAGGAACGTTACCAAACAAGCCCTAAGTTGTACATTATCCAATTGAGCAATTTTTTTTAATTTTTTTTAATTTTTTTTTATAAAATTAAAGAAAATTGTAACAAATGTCAATTTAGAGTAAAAGGCAATTTCTATCACTGATAGTATGGTCTATCGCTGATAATAGTTTTTTTTTATAGAATTTTGTCAGTGATAATAATCTATCACTGATAGAAGTCTATCAGTGATAGTCATATATCAACGATGTCAACATTTTTCCTTGTTGTATGGATAAGATAAATAGTTAGAATATATGTCACTGATAGACCATTTTTATAGTATATCAACGATATCAACATAATGTACGATCGTGTGACTAAAAGGTTATATGTTCGATTTCCCTCACTCCACATGTTGTCAACAAAAATATAGTATATCAGCGACAAATTTTTATCGGTGATACCATTTTGTAGTATATCGACGATATACCTTCTATCACTAAGACCAATAGTCTATCGGTGATATACCTCTATTATCGAGACCATTTTTATATTCTATTAGTGATAAACCTCTATCACCGATAGATTATTTTTATATTCTAACACCAATAGATCATTTTATGATCTATCAACGAAAAACCTCTATCACGAATAAAATTGTGCTATATTTATAAATATTTTTAGATTGTGCTAGATTTACTATTTTGTAGTGTTTTTGATTGTTTTGTACCTTTAATAAATAAATTACTTTCAAAAGAAATTAAATTGGTTTTAGAATGATTTTTTTCAAATTACATTAAAGATAAATAAAAAAATACCTCCTTCACAAAGTAATAATTAATAAAGACTATTTCAAAAAGCACATGCTAGGTAGCAAGCAGGGACATGCGTATATAAATTAATTATTAATATAAAAAACAATTAAATTAAAAAAAAAAAAAAAAAAAACGAGTGAGCCGACAGCTACACATATCCAGATTAAAAACTACAAAAAGTTGTTGCGTTTTATATTTTAAACTTATTGTCTAATTTAGTAATTAATATTAGAGGAGAACCACCATAATCTTTTGGGATTTGATTAAAGACTAAAGTAACTTTTTTATATTTTAATTAAAAAAAAAATATCTAGCTAATGCACTTCATTTCGTGCCATTTAGCACTAGGGTTTGTTATTGTCAGGGTGGCCATCATCTATAATTTTATTACATTTAATCATAACTTTTTTTTTATTTTACTTTTAATGAGTTGTTTAATCACCCTTTTTTATTCTATGGGCTGATTTTCCTGTGATTAATCTAATCTTCTATTAGGTTTTGTTTTCGTTAAAATATTATTTTGGCCGATGTATTCTAGTTTCATTCTATTTCAATTCATATACTTAGAAATTAATTTTTATTTGATTTCGTTAAATAATGATAATAATTTCTAGACACGAAAAGACAAATATGAATATGTTTCCAAAATTTATAATGAATATTAATTTTTTTAAACAAATATTAAAATAAACTTCCAAATAGTCCACAAAATAGCCACCATTAATGTTGTGATTAAGAATGTGCTTGCAACATGCTCCATTGAAGCTAAGAGCCACCTCATAAGAGGACTCAATTATGTCGAGTAGAGACGCCAAAAAACTAAAGAAATATTTTTTTTACGGATTGAACTCATGACCTTTGTCGAGAATATAACCTTATAACAATTGAAATATGTTCGATTTAATCTAATTTTAAAATTTATTGAAAGTAATGAATTAAAATTGGATATTTGAAAAAATATGAATTAAAATGAAATAAAATCTAAAATATAACGACAAAAATGATATTTGACATTTTATTTTATTTAAAGTTATTTAAAGTAATGGTATTTTAACATTATATTTCATTTATGACATGAATGGTGAATGTCATTTTAGTTTGGTATGATGAAATGTAGTTTATTAGATGCAAACTTCGTTGATATCGATTTTTGGTATCAGTGGTAAATTTGATATTTGGAGAGGAATGAGCTATGACTTGTAATACAAAAGAAAATAAGAGAGACCTAGTATCGGTATGATACTGATCATACGGGCTCCGATGCTCAAATTAGATTGAACAAGAGATGCATATGAAAAGTATCTATTAGGAATGGAATCTTTTTTGCTTACTTTTCCCTTCATTCCTAGTCGTTTGTATAGACCTTCCTCTGGATCGTTATCTGATTGTTTTAGTATTAAAGAGAGTATAGTAATAATGATGGTCGTAACTCCCATGCCATGATGACTTCGTAACCGCCGCACAAGCAAGGGGAGATTTCCTTCAAAATCGGCCGACCCCTCAAGGTTGGCTATCTTGCTTTGCACCGACCCCTATGGGGTCAGTCTCAATTGTCTTGAGTTGTTCCTATCAAGGGATCGACTCTTCTCTCCTTGCCCGACTTCTTTGGGGTTGGCAATTAGTTGCCACCGGGTCAACCCTTGAAGGGTCGACTCTTGCTTCATCGGGCTGACCCCCTTGTTCTTTTTGGCCAACCCTTATGGGGTCGACTTTGTTCTTTTTGGCCAACCCTTATGGGGTCGGTTCTTCTTCGACCAAGCCGTGAAAATGGTCGACCTCGAGAGCCCCCCATAGAAGAGTTGTTGATCCCATAAAGGGATTGACCACTCGGTTCAACCACTATAAGATGTCGACCCTGAGGGGTCGGTCTAAAGAGAAAGGGTTGATCCCTACTTAGGTATCGACCAAAGGCCGACCGACCAACCCATGTTGGGTCAACCCTTGGCGGATGGTGGCCGACCACACAAGGAATGGTTGATCCCCTAGTGGATCAGCCCAATAAGGCATACGCTGACCCCTTTGGGGTCGGCCTGGTCAATCGAAAATCTTCCCCTCTCGGGCAGTTACACAATCATTAAGCGCCCGAGAGTTACCACCATCATCAATACCCGTTTTAATGCTAAAACGATCAAGGTAACGACTACATGAAAAACTTATAAAAGGAAAAATGATGAAGTGAAAAGGGTATGCAATATTCTCCATTCCTACAGATATTTTCCTCCCCAAACATCGGCCTGGTCAATCGCTCGTTCCTCCCCAAATATCAAATCTACCGTTGATACCAAATTTCGGTATCAACAAATCTTATTTTAACTTTAAATTTATCTTGAGTTGGAAATTCATCTCAAAATTAGACTTCTCAGAATAGTTACTCAATTTAGTTCTCCTCTCGCCCAAACACGCTTAATTGCAGAGTTCTGATGGGATCCGATGCATTGGTGTAGGCGCACTAAAAAAACTCAATTGAATTCACCAAAACATGTATGTTAATTAAATCTCTTAATAATTTGTTGAAGCC
Organism: Herpetospermum pedunculosum; assembly: GCA_028017165.1. Taxonomy (NCBI): domain Eukaryota; kingdom Viridiplantae; phylum Streptophyta; class Magnoliopsida; order Cucurbitales; family Cucurbitaceae; genus Herpetospermum; species Herpetospermum pedunculosum. The sequence continues at coordinate 2,906,605 of CM051524.1, read as the reverse complement.
ATTGGGTTAGATTGAGACAATGGATTACAAATTAAAAGCATCTACAATACATTCTATTATTTATTATTATTTTTAAAGTTTGGTTTTATTTTTAAAAAGCAAAAATAGAAAGAGAGGAAGGGCTTGAAGATGGCCTCTAATGGATGTCAAAGGGTAATGAAACTATATTTGGGGTAATGAAAATATTTGGTGAACCACCAATTAATATTAAGTTTGTCCCTTGATTTTTTGCCTTCTTAAAAAAGATTCTAAACTCATCTCACCATGTGATGGTGTCATTGTCATCACATATATTCATGTATTCACTTGTCAATTCAAAACATAAATTCCTCAATCAATTCAATTCAATTCAATACACATATATTATAAACACAAGAGGCTAATGGTATCTATCAAGTTGGTTCTATTAATTTGTGATTATTACTTCAATTAATACTTAAAATTCTTTAATTTAAATTTGTTGAAGACACATAATTGTGTTTTGACATTGCAATCATATTGAAATCAAGACTAAAATTGCTAGATAAATTTAACTTAGATAGTTGAATTAGTAAGACGAATGTTTAGGAGTGATTTTGAAATGGTAATTACTTTTGTTAGGTTTAAATCATTATGAAACATGTCTTTAATCATTCTAATTCAATTTAATATTTGGTTTTACACTTTTAACGCCATTTTCATCCAATCAAAATTGATTTTAAAGGATTTTTTTTTTTTTTTTTTTTTTGATAACAAAAGAACATGAACTAACTGACAGAGCCCCTTGGGCTACCCCTATTTAAAAAAACATCCAAACCAGTGAGAACAGGATCCTCCCACCGGTCTGTAATCCTAAAATTCATGGCATTGTTAGCCACCTGATGAGCCAGGCTGTTAGCCCATCGCCTCGTGTGTATGAAAGAGACTACCCCTGCTGCATTTTTGAGTTCGAGAGCCTCTGAAATGTAGTAAGTGATTTCAGTTAGATCAACTCCAACTCCATTAAGTAGTTTGCACACTTCCAAACAATCAGATTCAGCCTCGATTTGACGTCCACATGGGATCGTCGAAGATGACAAAACTTTTAGACCTTCTACCATTGCTCTCGCCTCAAGTAACTTGATCTCAAAATGGCCGTAGATGACTTTGCACCCTGCTAGCTTCACGGAACCAAGGTGGTCGCGAACGACCCAACCTAACCCCGCTCGACCCAAAGAATCACTGAAGGAAGCATCCACATTTAGTTTCCACCTGTTTTGGGTAGGAGGCAACCAAACCATGGCACTCTGCTCCGCTACTCCCATCGGGAATTTTCCCTTCTCTTTAAAGCTTAGGATAGAAATCTCCTTTGTTGCTATGCTTTGCTGAATTGCACTACGAACACTCGAGATCACGAACTGGTCCGAAACACTGGCAGTATTGAACAAAACTTGATTTCTGATCTCCCATAGCTTCCACACGATCCACATCGAGCACTCCACATCATCTTTAGAGCCCATGTCCAAAATCCAGTCCCAATGCTCTTGGATTGACCAAGTGTTCCTGTCATCACAAAAACGGGACAAGTCAAGTTTAAGAAAAAGATTCCAAACCTCTTTAGTTACCTCACAGTGCCAAAAAAGGTGTTGGGATGTCTCAACCTTGACCCTGCAAAACACACACAAAGTATCAGTAATAACTCCTTTATTCAAAAGGTTTACTTTGTTCGGAATAAGATTGTTATAGATCTTCCAGCAACAAATTTTAGTTTTTGGAGGAACATTTGTCGACCAAAAAACCTTCCATCTCTTGCTTTGGATCTCAACATTTGAGGTTGAGGTCTCATTTCTATTCCAACAAGATAAACCTAGGTGATAGGCACTTTTAACAGAAAAAACTCCCTGTTTAGATGGGTTCCAAATAACACTATCATCTCGACCATTAGGATGTATAGGAATTTGGAGAATGGCTTCCGCATCCAATGGAACAAAGGAAGCCATTACCCTCTCCTCATCCCAAATCCCTCTCTCCCTCATCAGAGAAGCCACTGTTTGATGTTGCATTGAAGGAGGAGAATAAAACAACCTTCCATTGACCCTTGAGGGAATCCAAGGGTCACTATCGATCATAATCTCTCGGCCATTGCCAATTCTCCACCTGTAACCTTTGTCAAAAAGTTCCTTCCCCCACATAATACTTCTCCAAGCATAAGAAGGTTTCCGACCCATTTGAGAGCGAAGGAAAATACCGTGATGGTAATACCTTCCCCTCAATACCTTAGCAAGAAGAGAATCCGGGTTTTTGATTAATCTCCAACATTGCTTAGCCAGAAGAGCCTGGTTAAACAAAGAGAGATCCCTAAAACCCATACCCCCACTTTCTTTACTAGCACACATTCGACTCCAAGAACGCCAGTGAATCTTCCTCCTGTCAGAAGTGGAACCCCACCAGAAACAAGCAAACATTTTAGTTATATTAGTACTTACCTGGGAGGGAATCCTGAAGCAACTCATTGTGTAGGTAGGGATAGCTTGTGCCATTGCCTTAATGAGCACCTCTTTCCCTCCGGAAGAAAAGAACTTCTGCTTCCATCCTTGTAGCGTCCTCCAGACCCGATCTTGTAAGGAGCTGAAAGCATCACATCGGTTCCTCGCCACCTGAGAAGGAAGGCCCAAATACCTCCCAAGGGTTGATGTGTGCTCCACCATCAACTCGACTTTAACTTGATCAATTATTTCTTGACTTGTGTTCTTGCTCGCCATAAACATTGACTTGCCATAATTCACCGTTTGACCAGAAGCTTTCTCATAAAGCTGGAGGATCCCTTTGATCGCTCTGCAATCCTGCATAGTGGCCTTAAAGAAGACCAAACTGTCATCTGCAAAAAAGGATTGAAACATGTCTTTAATCCTTTAAAATCTGCAAAATTTTTTGCAGATTTTAAAGGATTAAAGACATGTTTCAAGAAAAAATGATTAATCTTTCAAAATCATCCCAAATACGCCATAATAGTAAAATTTGATATGAAAATCCAAGTCAATTGAAATAATAAATTATTTTGGTATGTAAACCCCTAATTCACAAATACTAAGACCCCATTTGATAACTATTTAATTTTTTATTTTTATTTTAATATTTTTTTTAAAATTAAGTGTTTATAAAAACACTACTTTATCCGTAATTTTTTTGTTTTATTATTTATTTTTACTAGGGTTTTCAAAATTCAAGTAAAATTTTTGAGAAAAAAAAATAATTTTTATTTTTGAAATTTGGTTAAGAATTCAAATGTCTATTTAGAAAAAATAAAGTCAGTAAAGAAATTTGAGAAAACAAACACAATTTTTAAAAATAAATTATAATAAGATTCAATACATGGATTGTAGAGGAGTTCAAGAAGCTATATTGAATAAAATTTGAAAAGAAAAAAAAAACGATTTAAATTAGATTCATCTTCTATAATTAATAATTGAACCAAAACAACATAATGACTTTAGATAGCCTCTCAACTAAACCTAATGTCAAAATATTGATCATTAGCACTTTTCAAAAAAAAAAAAAAAAATATTGATCATTAGCAAAAAGACAAAAATACCCTACTTATTATGCTCTTAAAAGAAAAATAAAGTTATATCCATTATTAAATAAAGTGTGAATCATAATTTTAAAATTTCATGTCAAAACTTGTTTAAAGACTTCTGGTTGGAATCCTGACGATAGTGGTCAACTATTAAAATAAAAAAGTTTTCTTTAATCAAAGTTAAATGAAATATTTGGTTGTGAACCACAACATAATTCAACTATTGTCTAATAACTATGAAGTTTTAGATTCTATCCTCAGCTGTTTTTTTTTAATATTGTATTTTTTAAAATTTATTATAAAAATATTGTAAGTTTGAAACTATTTATAAAAATATAGCAATTTTAAATGCAAAGACGACCTCCACACGCAAGCAAAAAAAGACGATCTTGGGATGGAGGTCGTCTTTTCGACCTTCATCGTTATGTACTTCTTTTATTAAAAAAATGATATATTTTTAACTAGATATTCAAAATTTTCAAAAAATGTATGGTTGGAAAGCTAACAGGGAGAGCTTCAATTTGATACCTGGTTTCACTATTTTTTGAGTTGAGTATCAAAAGATAAAAGACCATCAAAGTTGGACTATAACTCTGCAAATTTCAGAATTGGAGATTGTTTTGAGGAGTGCATTAAAAAATTGACATCTTTTTACCTATATATTAAATTTTTTTGAAAAATGTACGATTATAAAGCTAACACAGAGAGCTTCAATTTGATATCTAGTTTCACTATTTGTAGAGTTGTGTATTAAAAGATACAGATCGTCGAAGTTTAGCTACAGTTTTAAAGTTTTCAGTCGTATCTTCAGTTCTGGATTTAGTGAACTAGTTTTTTTTTTTTCCGTCTCAAATACCAAATAAAATATGTCCAAATAATTTATAATTTTCATTTCTATTTGTCAAATCTAACCTAACTCAATTGACATAAAGTTGTGTCATAGAGATCATAGATTCAATCATCACATTAATTAAATATCTTGTGCTGCACCTCTTGAAATGAGTGCATGTACATCACACCTCCTACGATGGTTGTCAAAGTTCCGAGTAAACCCGAAATAGGCTATATATATATATATATATATATAATTGTATAATAAATATTAATTTGATTTTCAACATTTGAAAGGTTGCTTCCACAATTTTAGTCTTCCAAATTACGTTAATTTTATTTATTTTATAATTTTTTCATCATCTCCATTTTCTTCATTTCACAACCCAAAAAAAAATCACAATAGCTATTTTTCATAATTGTTGCACACCCTCTATCCCACAATTTGATTATTTTATTTCAAACATTAATTTTAACATGGTAATTTTCTTCCCATAGAAATATACGTATTTTTTTTTATATATACTCACCATACATACTTATATATATTTCATATACTTATATATACTCATATATATACTTATAGATAATATGTATTTTTTTTTAATAAAAAATATATGTATTATATATATATTTTAGTATATACTTATATATACTGTATACTTATAGATAATATGTATTTTTTTCTTCATATATAGCCACACTGATATATATTAAATATATGATTATACTTCATAGATACTTATAGACGTTAAGAAAATATATATATTTTTCATATATATTCATATATATCATATATATTTTTCATATATGAACCCAATTTATATATTTCATATATTATATATTACAGATAGATATTTTTTTAAGGTTAATTATGAGAGGGGAAATGACAATTTTAATGAAGAGGGAGAACAAACAAGAATATAATCTTATTAATTTTTACTTTTTGAATTATAATATTTCTTAAATAGTGAGAAATTATTTTATTTTATTATTTTAAAATATTAGTGGGTTTGGAAGTAAATTTTTATGAAAAAATTTAAAGTATTTAAACATTTTATTTTTTCTAAAAATAAAAACGGATATTATTATAAAATCATAGGTATATGGTGGTTATTTGTATATTTAATAAAAAAAAGGAAAAAAAAAAAACAATTGGAGGTTAAGAGATTTGGGCCATTTCTGATAGGGCTTAAGGCCCTGGTCATGCATTTAATAACAAAGTCAATGCAGAGCAATTTCTACATAAAATTGCTTGGCAAATTTGCACAGATACTTTTATTTTTTTTATTTTTTTTTTATATTTATTTTTAATATGTTGAGGTGAAGGTTGAACATGGTCACTAGTCAATATATCATGTCGTTGAATTATCCTCTGGTTGACTTGCATAAATACCTTAATTAATATATATATATATATATATATATTTATATTTATATTTATATGAAGGATTAATAGATACGGAAACAAACTCATAATAATGTCTTTTCATTCTTAGAATATAACTTTTTTTATAATTTCAAACATACATCGAGTAAGAATATAATTACTTAATTACTTACTTTCTTATGGGTAAATAGGAATCTCCAATTATCGTTGTGTTTTTTTATGTACATCCTTTTTAGATTACCTTAACAAACTTAAGATGGGTTGTGATGAAAATAAACCTCATGTATAATAAAATCTATTGTTGAATCTCTCTTTGCTTATAAACTTAACTTTCTTATAGACAATAGGTTTTATTGGACATTCAAAATCTATTATCGTCTCAACTCGTCCTAAGTTAGTAGGATAATTTGGGACGTTGGGTGATGTTTGATATTTAGAAGACAAGAATATAAATAAAGAAATAGTCATATATATATATTATATATATATATATATATATATATAGAAAATAATAGTTCTTAACGATTAGTCTGGTAGAGGTAAATATTATTCTTACTTGATGTGCGTGTGAGATTATAGAATAGAATTATATCATACAAGAATGTCGATACCCATTATTTATCTAATAGTTTATAAACAATATGTTCCATTTTTTTTTCTCTTTTTTTCACTTTTTTGCTACAAGTTCTATGAATTTTTTTGGTAACGTTCCTTTTTTTTAAAAAAAAACTAATATACAGATAGAAAGAAATGTCAATGCCATTGATTTAATAATAATAATAATAAAAAAAATACTATATCCATTATGATTGATACTTTAAATATATATTAAGTACTACAAGAAATATATTTTTATTTTTTAAAAAATTGACTAAAACTTTAAAATTATTTTTAGAAATTAAAAATTTTTGGACCACAGAAATTGGGTAGAACAATACTTCATTTAAAAAAAAAGAAAAAAAGAAGGTAAATAAAGGGTGATAAACAGGGCTTCAGTTATTTAAATGGTGAATATAATGTTAAAAAAATTTAAAGTTTACTCTAAATATATTAAAGCTTCTCAATTTTAAGTCCCTGTTAAATAATAACGTTTAAATCGAATTATAATTAAGATATCATTTCATAATCATTTAATTTTTTTATTTAGTGAAATTAAGCTTATATAAATACTTATTCTATTTATGAGTTTTTTATTTATTAAAAAATAAAATGTAATTTTTTAAACTTATTATTATTAGTTTTATTTTTTCAATTTTTTAATGCCAAGATGTACCCCTTTAAAAAAAATCCAACAAACCTTATTTAAAACAATAATAATAAATAAATAAATAGACAAATACCTCATATTTACTCCAGAGATTTTTTCAATTTTTTAATCTCTCTTCCTCCTTCACTCCTTAAGAGTAAAAAAAAAATTGACACCTCTCTAAATAAACATTCAACACTCATTTCGTTTGAGACTTAATAATAATAATAATACAAATAAATAAATAAATAATGGGGTAGGGCTATATATATATATATTTGAAAATAGGTATAGTAGGTAATAATGCTATGTGAGGATCATTAAATCCAAGTAGAAAGAAGAAACATTATCTCATTATTGAAAACATTCTTGAATATATTTGAGTATACCTACAAATGAAAGGATGGTTGGAGAGGAATATACTATATATCCAAGATTGTTATAGGAAAAGTACCCTACTACCCTAACCCTACCCTTGATTGTATAGCTACTAGGGGTGTGTGGCTACCTTCAAATTCATTACTTTGGTCTTTCCTTAGACCTTTGTCCACAAGGGCCTTAATTACCTCACATGGCCAATTCCTAAATTTCTTTCCAAAGGATATGTTCATCAATATTAACAAATTAGAGATGCACTTTTGTCGCGGGTCGTCTAGTTGTCTTCTTTGTTATGGTTTGAATTCGTAATTGACCTATATATCAAAAGCAGTTGTTAAATGTTATATGACTCCAGAACTAATAGAGGAAGGAAGCTTATATGACTCCAGAACTAATAGAGGAAGGAAGCTTATATGACTCCAGAACTAATAGAGGAAGGAAGCGATGATCGGTTGAGACCATTAAGTGTAATCACGTTAGCCAATAAAATGACTACCTTTGTTGGGCTGTGAGCGACGATACAGAGCTAAACTAGAGACGAGAAATGTGTGATTCAACTACTTCCTAACTGCTCTCGATTGAGAAGTCTTGCAAGTCCTAGACTGAATGAAGCAACCTGACTTACAAAGAGATTCGAGGGCCTTACTAATAAGAATGCACATGCTCAAAGGGCTCAAGATATAACATTCATCGATCACTTTCGAAGATTCCACCTTGCCTACACACCTAATAGCTTAATTAAGCCGTTGTATTCTCACAATTCTCGTTGACTCGTCATACATAAAAGATACGCTATTATCAAATTAAGACTTATTGCTCTTTCAACTGATTGTTCACATCGAATCTCAAGATCCCTATTGCACTCCCTAAATTGACATTTGTAGAATCAACTCCAAACCACGACCATTAATCCATGTTGTGGTAACCCAAAGAAAAAAATTACATACTTCCCAAACTATTATTAAACCAACATTTTGTTATTCAATTTCAATAACACTAATAAATAAGTATTCTTTTGAAAGTTTTGATATCTCAAAACACAAATGATGAAGTTGAAAAATATTATTGAAAAATTAAAGGCGGGTTTCCATTTGATTTTTAAAAATTAAACTTATAAATACTAGTTTTTTTTTCTAAAGTTTGTTTCTTTTGTTATCTACTTTCTACCCTTGTTTTAAAAAAATCAAGCAAGTTTTGACATTTGATAACTATTACGTTTTTTAGATTTAGGTTTGTTTTTTACTAATTTCTTTATTATGAATTTCATTTTTTTTAGAGAAATATTTGAATTACTAATTAAATTTTAAAAACAAAACTATTTTTTTAAAAGGAATTAAAGAAAATAGTTTTTTATTTTTGAAATTCGAGGAAGACAAATGTTTATTAAAAAATGTGAAAATTAGAGTAAATGATTAACAAACAAACCTTAAAACATCCATCTAAACTATACATTTAAAATGATTTAAATTTGAAATACAAAACACAAAATTTCAACTTATCTCTCACAAAGTTCAAAGTTTTACAACCCCAAACAAAATGATTTTTATTGAAAGAGAAGCATCATATATCACAAAGGCAAGTGGAAACTGAGACTTGCAATCTAAAAATAACATAATTTCCCAAAAGTGGTATGTGAAAAAGCAATTCCTTAAATACTTCAACATCAATTTTCACCCTAAAAAAAAACACTTTTTAGTTTTTATGATCTGGGTAGCAATAAAAAGTTGAAATTTTTCTCCATGGAGTTTGAAGGAACCCAATGTCCAACGACAGGCAGAGAGAAAACCAGACTTTTCTGCGAGTTGAGAAAGAGACTGCATGGTTCATTTTCCAAGAACTTTGATGCTAACTTTGAAGAGATAGCATCAAATCGCTGACCCTTTATTAATACCTCTCATGTTATTATTGTCTTACTCACTTACGGGTGGGTGGATTGGATGGCTTTGAGAGTGAGAATAACTTTACGCTGATCAAACTCATATTTGTTACCTGTGTTTTCAACACTTTGGCTGAAAATAATTTATTCTCGAGCATCATTTTTAGAAATTGTCAAAATATTCATGACTATCGTTTTTTTTTAAAAAAATTATTGGTTTTTTACTATTTATTTTATACTTAGCCTAGTCTATTAAATTTGAAAATCAAACTATTTTATTTTTTAAACTTCAATAAAAAAATCATAAATTTGTCTTCATAACTTTGTATTAGTTTTATTTTTTTTATATATATATATATATAAAGTTTATACTAATTAAGTATATAATCATGTTGGAATGTAGCTAAATAATACTTATTATTAATTATATTTAATTGATTATTGTGCTAAAATGTTAAAGTATAACTAGAATTTAAATTTGGTGTGATTTATACTTAATTAATTAACTATATTTTGATATAAATTAATCAATTAAAATTGACTATTACCAACTAAAATCAATTCAATAATTTAGATTTATTATTTTTTTAAGAGAGTTTGGAATCAATTTACTAATTAAACTAAGTGGCGTGAATTAATTTTCATTAATTAATAAAAATTAAATAAAAGGTAAAAGCTAACAAAATTGAAGGAAGTGTTATGAAATTTAATTATATAGAAATAATTTAATAATTAGACATAGCTAATATAAAATACATTTTTAAAATATTAATATAAAATAAGTAATAATTTAAATTAATTTATATTATTTATTTGATTAAATATTCATATTCCTATCAATATCTATATTTATAAGGTAATAAAATTCATATTCCTATCAAACTTTTAATATATATATTTATAAGGTAATAAAATTTATATTCCTATCAATAATCACACAAAATATAAAACACACACTTTTGTATGTTTCTTACATACATTTTTTCAAAAAATCACACAAAATATACATATAACTTTATTTTATAAATATCTAAGGTCATTTTCATGTACAACCAAATACGAACATCTTTTATGTGACGTGAACTTTGTTACCAACCCAATTAATAAGGTAAAAAAAACCAACCACCAAAAATATTAAAAGTTTGCAGAATCTTTGATGCTTCAACCAACCTATATACTGTAAAAAGTTAAGAGGGAGAGTTAAGGGTATATAGATTAAAATAGGATGATTCTTATATTAACTTTCTTCATCATGTGATATGATTGCTTCATTATTTGTGTATATTGTGTTCTATGTCAAATTACAAGTTTGGTGTAACTTGTTTAGTTTCTTATACTCTACAAAGTTTATAAGAAGTTTATAGTTAAATTATAGTCTCATTTTGTCTTTTTATATTTGTTTACTCACATTTTTATTTATTATTATTAATATTTTTTAAAAAATTTAAAATACATTAGAATTCTAAGCCAAATTTCAAAAATAAAATATTTTTTTTAGTTTTCAAAATTTGACTTAATTTTTTAAAACTTTTTTAAAGAATAGGTGATAAATCAAGAAATCTATAATTTTCACAAATAAAAAACTAAAAACAAAACGGTTATCAAACATGACAGACATATAAGTTTAGTCCCAAACATTATATTTGAGTCTAACATGTGCTTGAAATTTAAAAGTGTCAATTAGTAGGAATTTAAAAGTCTCAATATTTAATAGGTTATTGAAATTTCAATTTTGTGTTATAGCTAGACCTATTGGACTCTTTTTTTAAAAAAAGAAAATCACAAACTTATTAGACAATTGTCTAATATGTTAGGAACCTATTAAAATCCAAAATGAAAAATTTAGAGATGTGTTAGACATTTTTATTGGACTATTTTTTTTAAAAAGAAAATCACAAACTTATTAGACAAATGTCGAATATGTTAGGACCTATTAAACATAAAATTAATGAAAAATTTAGAGACTAGTTAGACATTTAAAGTTCAGAGATCTACATGTAATTTGACTTAAACTTTTAAACTTTCAATTTAAGTTTAAACTTTAAATTTTACTTCTATTATGATTTTATTATTAATTCACACTTTTAATAATAGAAACGTATTTAAACTTTCAATTTTGCTTCTATTAAGATTTTGTTATTAATTCACATTCAATACTCTTAATAATAGAAACTTTTTAATAAATATTTATTGAAAACTTTGTAAAGTACAAGGATTAAAATATACACCATATGAAAGTTTTGAAATTTAGGGACAAAATAGACACAACTTTACAAACTTAGGATTAAACCTATAATTTAATCTACATTTTCAAATTTCCATGAATCATTAACTTGGAAGTTCTAAGGAAGAGATCTGATATTAACATTCTTGGATGGAATTGGCTCCTCTCTCATTGGAAAACAAAAATTTACAAGAAATGTTGTCTATCTTCATCTAGGTTACTTAAACATCAAGATTTTTCTTTTAACGAAATTTTATATTCTAACTTTTTATATCTCTAAGACAAATCAAGATCCGTCGATTGTAAGTAAAACTTAAAAAGTCATTCCAAACACGAGAAAATTGACTTATCTTGGTTAAGATTTTTGCTCGGGCACCCGACACGCAAACCAAAGATCGACCTTGCAATCGAGTTAAGAATGCCTGCAACAATAAAGGCAGAAGGAAACAAAACAAAAGGAAGAAACTAACCATTGAATGACAAGCAAAAGAAAATGTCTGAAAATGGAGAAAATATAGTTTTGAAATATCGTTATCGAATTCACTTCTCTGTATCATTTCCCTTAGATAAGACAATCTGCTAATCCCAGCAGAGTGAACAAAGTACGAAGAAAGAGAAATCACATGTTTACAAATTTTGTATTCTCATTATTTTTATTTTTATTTTATTTATTTTTATTTTATTTTATTTTCCTCTCTCTCTTTCAATATGTAAATGCCATAATCACTCTGAATCCCTCTCGAAAATCCCAAAAAACTGTAACAATACAACACAAATATTGAGAGATCTGTTTCTTTCTAAAGGCTGCTGCTTGCTTCTTCATATAAAAACAAAAACAAAAACAAAAAAACTAGTTTTTTTTTTAAGAGCTTTTAATTACCATAACATTTTATCACAAATTGAGGAAATTAAAAAAAAAAATTGAAAGGTGAATGATTTTAGCACAAACCCATCAAAGAAAGCATCTTTAGGGAGTCCTAGAAATTATCAAAAATAAAAAAATGAGGAATAAAAACATAAAAATCCCATCTTTTTCCAAACCCTACAAAAATTTAAGGTTTTTATCACTGTATAAGAGATTAAAACACAAAAAAGAAAACAAATCTAAGAAACCCAGATGAGAAATAAAGACAAAGAACAAAAATTTCGTACCTTTTTTTGGGATTGTGGATAGAAAACGGCTGATTATAAAGGGAAAAGTTAGAAAAGAAGGTTGGATTAGGGTTTAGTTTTGGGATTTTGAATTTAGGGCTAAAGAATTCTTCGTGCAGCCAACAATAACAGGTAAAACTGCCATATGATCTGATCTTGAACCTCGGATTAAAAGAAAATTTAGGAGAGATTAAGGTTAGATCATGCTGGCAGCTTGAACTGATATAAGCACACGACAACAAACCAAACAAAAATTAGGGCAAAAAGAGAGCCAAAGTTTTGCAGCTTTTTTTGTGTGTTGATGGAAGAAGGATAGAAAGGAAGATGAAGGGATGAGGGAATATATATACACCAAAAGAAAAAAATCTTGGATAATTTTGTTTTTAAAAAATTCCCTTTTTTTTTTAGGGTTTTCATTGAATTTTACAGTTTAAATTATGTAAATTAATGAATAAAAACAAAAGCAAAAACAAAACAATAAGAAAGTGGTCCAAAAAAGGTAATGCAAATTGAATATTGTCACGCCAGGACTACAACCTCTAATGCAGTTTGCAGATAGGTTAAGAAAAGCCCTTCCTATATACAAAGAACCCATTCATAAGTACTTTTGGGGTTTGGAACCATTTAATAATTAAACCCTAAACCCCATTTTAAGAACATGGGTTTATCTCTACTTTTTACTTTTATATGTTTTTCGTGAATCCGAGTATAGTTCAGTAAATAAGTTATCAATTATCATCTCAAAAGTCTATGGTTCGATCTCTACCACCGAGAATCAGGTAAAAAAAAAAGTGATCTTTTTGTAAACCCAAGAAAATTTAGGGGGAAAATCTATATTGATGAATCTAAGCTATAAAGTAATTAGGTTTTAAGTAAAGTGTGTATTTTGATTATATTCCATTATTGATTGTGATTGTGAAATGGGAAAAAGTTAATATAATGAAGCATCTTTTGTTATTTAAGGAAGGAAAAAGCTTTTTGTTTACAGCTTTGCTATTTTGCCACATAGTTGCCATGGGGGTTCTGACTAGTGCCAGCTGCATTAACAAAACTTATTGGGGACTTTGATATAGACAATGGGAAAATGACTTAATTAGGGTTAGTTGTTAAATAATTAAACTTTAAATTGTGTGTAGTTGGTGTAATCATTTAATTTAATCTTGCCCTAGATTACCCATTTTATAGTTTTTAGGCTTTGTTGGTGATAATAATTCTGTTTAAGTTAGCTTACTCTATTTGATCCTAATTTAAGTAGGTAATGTACGGGTGAAAACTTAAGACTCGTTTGATAACGTTTTTTTGTTTTTGAAAATTGTGCTAGTTTTTTCACTGGTTTTCATCTTTTTCGAGGAAAAACATTAGAATTCTTAGTCGCATTCCAAAAACAATAACAAATTTTTAAAACTTACAATTTTTTAGCTTTTAAAACTTACCTTGAATTTTGAAAACACTTATAGAAGGTAGATAACAAAACAAAGAAACTTATAGGTGGAACGAGTGTTTGTAGACTTAATTTTCAAAAACCAAATGGTTATCAAACAGGGTCTAAAAGAATACATACTAATAAAATGTTGGGTGGTGATTTGAACTTTCGACTAATATTGGTGTCTTGACTAGTTGAACTATGTTCGTATTGACAAACCATCCGATTGTTGGATATTTTAATTGCCTCTCTCGCATGGTTATCATCTCTACATTTTCTAAAGACTTGTAGGTTCAAATAATTCTCACCTTATATTCTCAAACATACATTTTTTTTAACATATATAACAACTGAAACAGAAAGAACAAAACACTTAAGGACAACACCCGACACCTAGGATAAGTGATCTTCGATCCAAATTTCAAATTTCTCAAACATACATATATGACGATACATTATCACATTCTTTTGTTTAGCTCAAACAACGAGTTAATTAGTTGAAGAAGTCTATTGTTGGAATGTCTTGAATCTGTTTATGACCCACTATGAACGGTTCGGTACGGGGTCTCGCTAAACCCTAAATCAAAACTTGATTTGAGTTCTACCGCATTGTGTATTTGTATTGGGCTTTGGCACATCATGTATTAGGTCATTAAAAGTGGTGTCGTATATAAATCTTCTAATGACTTCTGCGACCTCCTAGTTTGTATTTTGTAATCTCTCCTATTTGTATTACAAACTACTCTCTCCCTTCTGCCCGTAGACATAACTAACACAACGTCAGTGTGAACTACGTAAAGTTTGTGTTGATTCTCGTGCTTTTATTATTTGTTCTTCGATTCCGTCATAACATTTATAATATCTTAACCACTTCAACTATGCTCACATCCATTACAATTCTCTCCCATAAAGATACCACATAAAGATTCTGTGCTCTCTCTCCAAATGAACCATTCAAGACCCAAGGTTCACATTTGATTGATAAGGGTTTCTTTTTCCTCCTCCCTCTTACATATAAATAAATGCTGATAGTTAACCACAGCTTCAAAGCTGCAAACTGATTCCAAATAGCTATAGCCTATAGCTTCCAAAAGAGCCCAATTTAGAAGAGGAAAGCATTATAACTATTAAGGATCCTTTCCCACAAAAAGCAAAGGAAAATTTTGGTTGTGGACCAAAAATTCCACAGGTGGTCCTATAACTACACCCACGTTAAAGCATTGCTCTTATATTTGAAGGGTATCTGCTGCATTAATGCCTATTTTGAAACAATAAGGTAATTAGGAAACCTTTTCAACTTCGTGCACAAAAACTAGTCTTTTTTTGTAGGATGTACAGAAAAAAAGATAGCATTTTTAAGTGAAAATGGTTACCCTAACAACCCTAAAATGGTTGTGTTACTATTTAAAACTTTTGGGGTCCATTACAACCAAGTGGGGTTTAGTTATTAGAGTGGTCCATATTTTTTCATTCTGCTGCCTATATTGTACTATAAGTTTCTTTTTTCTTAACTCTCACATTTCTCTCTCTCTTTCTCTATGAAAATTCTGATTATATACAATGAGGTTTGAGTTTTTGAGAAGGAAAAGTAGTGGTGGGAAATTTGTTGACTGAATTGAGAGTGTGTGAAATGGGAATGATGAAGTTGATTGGAGATTGATGTTAATCAATGCTCATCCTTTTTCGCTTTCTAGATTTTAAATTTTGTAGATATACATTGAATTGATATCTAGATTTTGATGTTGATGTCGGTATCCTACCGATCGATATCGACGAATATTTATGTTGATCAAAAAATCATCAATGATTAGATTGGTCTAATGATCATGAAGGGCCTTGAAACTATTAAAGCCCTCCTAGAGGAAATGAGTTCAATCCTTGGTAGCACATCCCTTCTTTGAAATCTAGGAAATGAGTTCAATCCTTGGAGTCATTTTATGTTATATTTGGTTGGAACGAAATGACATGGTCTTTAGTGATAAATCAAAGTCCCTACATTAGTTATATGAGATGAGATTATCATCAATGTTGCATCATAGTGCTCCAAATCGAAGTTGTTTTGTAATTATGATACTTCTACTATAGCGCTTAATTAGAACATTTCTTTCCTACTATTCTCACGGATCAATAAAGTATTGTTTTCAAAATATATATATTTTGGTGACTAAGTGATGATATTCTTTTATGTTTCTTGGATATTTATACTAGCTAGATAATGATATCGAAGATATTAATTTTTTTAATCTCAGAGTATGTATGAGAACATGAGTAATCTTTTATCCAATATGACTCATGTTGGCCAAATTGATTCATTTGTTGACATTACAAACTTCAATTACTATTACTATTATTATTATTATTATTGTTTTTGCTTTAAATGTTGTACCCTTGTCAAAGTTTATGAAATAACAATGAAAGTAGTTAGTTCTAAAAACCTGGTCATGTCAACACATAATGTATATATATGATAGGTGAATGACTATATTATAAAAGATCTAATCGCGTCAATTTGAACATAGTTGATCGACTGCTTAAAGTATATATACTCTCTCTCACCTAAGAGGTCAGATGTTTAAATCATTTCAATCCTAATATGTTCAAAAATAAAAACCAATCGTCTTTTGCTCAAGAAGATGGTTAAAAAAATGTGAAAGAAGTTCTAGACAAATGATTATTCTTGGGAGCCTTATTCAAGGGAAATATTGTTAAAGTTGAAATCAAAATCTCATAGTTAAAAAGTGCTTTCAAAATGTTACAAATAATGACCATTTGAAGAGTGATTTGTCCACACTTTGTTTGAAAGAAAAAATCAGTAAAAATGCAACTAAAAATTACTTTGATTAGAAATTGAGGAATAAGTTTAACATCGTCTCTATTCATTAAAAAACTATAAGTTATTAACGATGTAGAACCAAAAAATTCAGGCATAATCAACTAGAGTTTATCTCATCGATTAAGACATTTTTACTTCTTCTAAAAGATCGGTTGGATTTGAATAATTCTCCCGTCTTCACATGTGATATAATATTCTCCTAAGGCCGGCCAAAGATGTTATGAACTAACATAACCATATACAATTTCAAACTATTTATTTGACTATAAGTAACATTGAAAATTCCACCATTCACATTAGACACATATATTAATCTAAAACGTTGGATTATAGGTGATTTTGGCCACAAATTATGACCATAAGGTTTAATAGACTTTACAGCCCCTAAAGAAAAAGTT
The DNA here is from genome assembly GCA_028017165.1 of Herpetospermum pedunculosum. Lineage (NCBI taxonomy): Eukaryota > Viridiplantae > Streptophyta > Magnoliopsida > Cucurbitales > Cucurbitaceae > Herpetospermum > Herpetospermum pedunculosum. The sequence goes on along the minus strand of CM051524.1, from coordinate 2,889,319 downwards.
GGGTTTTTTTATTATTTTTTTTTTTTTTTTTTTACAACATGTAAGAGATTGAACCTAGAACCTCATGGTCGCCCCTAAAGAAAAAGTTGGGTTTTTTTATTATTTTTTTTTTTTTTTTACAACATGTAAGAGATTGAACCTATAACCTCATGGTCACTGGTCACTAGACGATACATCATGTCGTTGAGTTATACTTTTGTTGGCATGTCTTTATCCGTTTTAGCTTGAGGTCCTAGACGATACATCATGTCGTTGAACTATGCTCTTGTTGACATGTCTTTATTCGTTTTAGCGCATATTATTCTTGTCATAAACAAGAAAATTCAGCCCCTAGTACTTATAAACAAAGGTTGCAAAAGAGATCCCATTGGGGAAAAAGAAAAAAGAGATCATCATTGAATTTGTTGGGTGTAGAGAAATATATATATATATATATACAAGGGAACTTTTAAAACTCCCCTTTCATTTTCCATAGCAAATTTCAATAGCTGAAAAGTATAAGCTTTATCTGATTTCTTCAAAATGGAAGGAAAGCCCCAAAAGATGATCCAAATCCCCAGAGTGAAACTGGGTAGCCAAGGATTAGAGGTAAGATTTTATATATTTATCACTTCTAAGAAATAATAACTTGAAAAAGAAAAAAAAAAAAAAAAAACTTATTTTGATAGTGAAAAAGTTGAACTTTGCAGGTTTCAAGGTTGGGTTTTGGATGTGCAGGACTTTCAGGGACTCTCAGTGCTCCACTCTCTCATGAAGAAGGATGTCAAATAATCAAACAAGCTTTCATTAGAGGCATAACTTTTTTTGATTCTTCTGATATTTATGGAGCTGATTATCACAATGAAATCATGATTGGAAAGGTGGGGTATTTATAACTATTTTTAATAACACAAACTTTGAAAAGTTATGGAGTCCAATCCATCTCTTGTGATCCGTCGAGAAACAAAATCGTTGAGACACTGCATCTTTTATTGAATCTACTTCTTTACTAGCTCTTACGTGATGCAATTGTCTCCCCTTTTTTTTATTTTAATGCTTATCTTTCCTCTCTAATCTAATCAATGGAGGTGTATTTTGTAACTGTTTCTCGATAGGATTTTCTTGTAATCCCTTATATATTATCAATGAATGGTTTCTTTCCTATAAAAAAAAAAATTGGCTTAAGTTTGTTTAAATTTATATGCAGGCCTTGAAAGAGCTCCCTCGAGAGGAGATTCAGTTAGCTACAAAGTTTGGGATTTTGCCATTAGGAGGATTTAACTTTGCAGTAAATGGGACACCTGAATATGTAAGGAAGTGTTGTGAAGCGAGTCTCGAGCGCCTTCAAGTTGATTACATCGACCTCTACTATCAGCATCGTATCGACATATTTGTGCCGATCGAGGAAACTGTAAGTCACCTTTCAGGAACGGGGTCAAAACGAAATTCATTGAGTGACAAAAACTTAACATGTTCTAACCTTTTATGTATAATTATTCGAAGTTTTTGAATTTAGGCAACAAATTAGAAAGAAAACTTTAAAATCTTATTTTTTCTATATTATTTTCTTAATCTATAATGAACAAAGTGATTGAATTGCTCCCCTATTTCACGTTTCATCTTCCATTGATGACTATATTGAATTTGCTTTTGAATTTTGGATGGGTCGATGTGAAGATGGGAGAGCTAAAGAAGCTGGTGGAAGAGGGGAAGATAAAGTACATCGGATTATCCGAAGCAAGTGCAAACACGATCAGAAGAGCTCACGCAGTTCATCCAATCACTGTCATTCAAATGGAGTATTCGTTGTGGAGTCGTGACATTGAAGACGACATAATCCCACTTTGTAGGTGAGAGAGGATCAAAGACTAAATTATAAGTTTCGTCTCTAAACTTTTGAAACTATATCTATTTAGTTCTTATACTTTCAAAAGTTTGTTATAGGTCTTTTAGCGTTCAATGTTTAGTAAGTCCAACCACGAATGTTCGTAGACATATAGTAGAAACTTTATACTAAATAGACACAAAAAAGTGTTTAAAACCAAACTTCTAACAATTAAACCTACAAAGTTATATGTTGAAAGAAAGACATGGTGTTTTGTAGGGAGCTGGGAATTGGGATAGTGGCTTACAGTCCTCTGGGTCGAGGGTACTTTGGGGGAAAGGCAACTGTAGAGAGCTTGCCAAGTGAGAGCACATTGGTAGGTTTGTAAAAGGAGAGTTCTGTGCAAGTTCTGCCATGGAGTAATCTCTATTATTGTATTACATTTACATAACAAATTGATGGATATGTTTGACAGGCTTATCATCCAAGGTTCAGCAAGGAGAGTTTAGAACAGAATGAAGCTATTTACAAAAGGCTTGTTAATCTAGCTTTGAAGTATGGTTATACAACAGTTCAGTTGGCTTTAGCTTGGCTGCTCCATCAGGGTATTGATATTGTTCCCATCCCAGGTGTGTTTTTCTGTCCTTCCTTTTGATCCTGTCAAGAATGGAGTTGTCTTTATGATATTGTAGAAGAATAGCTACCAAATACAGAGTGTATATAGAGAAACATTGCAAGAAAACAACTTATAGGTGGAGAAGAATTTATTTGATAAAAACAGTTGGTATAAGGATGTGTGGTGGCAGCCAAAATACTATATATAGAAGCTATAAGAAAGGCCAATACAAATCTATTGCTTTGATCCATCAGCTACCAACATAAATCTCAATTTTTTGGGGTTGGGACAGAGAATCAAGTGATACATTTATATGGGTATATATTTGGTCCCAAACTCCAAATGTAGAGACAGCATTCAAATACAGAAACTTTCATCTTAAAATCCTAAATGGCAATATATCAGACTGGGGAAAGACTAAAATTAACACAGAGCCGTGCGATGAGCACAAAGCGAACTATTCTTTCGCCTTTTACGGAAGACTAAAATTAACATAATCCGTTTAAGTGAGCTAACACATCCAATGTATTGAGGCTCAGGAGTAAAACTGATCTACAAATAGGTGAGAATTTTGAATTTAGTCCAACCCATAATGGCCTCTGATATTTTGGTTCTGAAACAGGGACAACCAAACTTGGGAACCTTGAGAGCAACATTGAGTCATTGGGTGTGAAGCTAACAGAGGAAAATTTCAAAGAAATTGGTGATGCTGTGGCAGTTGATGAAGTTATAGGCCAGAGAGAATATGATGTTCTCACCAAATATATGTGGAAGTTTGCAGATACTCCATTAAGGAGTTGAAAGCCAATGTTAGACTTCTCACCATTTTCAAACTTGGTCAAACACACACACACACACTTCTAGCCAGATCCCTTTGCTGCTACCACTGTCCTGATATTTTCTCACTTTAAATGCTGTACTCTCTTCTCAACCATATAATTTAACAATCAAATAAAGCTATCATAGTTTAGATCATATAGTCCTCATATGAGAATCTTCAAATGCCAAATGAAAGTGTCTGTTATCATTTCAGAGTCCGCTCTGGAGGCCAGAGAGTCTGTAATTAAGAAACTTGTGGTTTACAATGAAATAAAATCTAGAGTTGCTTATGTGTCGGAGTGATGATGAGAAAGAAAAGGGGTAGTAGGCCCTAAAGACTGGAAACTAGTAGGTCTTGCAGCTTATTGTGAGTTTGGGATTATGTTTGAGAAAAAAAGTTTCAAGTTCAAACATTTCTACCAGCACTTCTTAAAAAAAAAAAAAAATGTTAATTTAGTGCTTTTTCTAAAAATACGTGAAGAGCTTTTAAACTTTTCAAATTTATTTTTTATTATCTTAACTACACATTATGCAAAAAGAAATAATCTTAATTGACTAAAAACACTTTTCACCATTCCAAAATTCATATCAGACTCAACTTTAGTCATATGATATCAATGAAATCTTCAACTGTTCAAATAAAATTGTCGAAGCCTGGGTTATCTGACAATATGATCCATGAATGACTGGAGAGGATTTATAGGTCCCCATTTTTGTTTGAAAAGATGATTGTGAAAAAAGCTACTGATCTACCAATGGTCCCTCATTTAAAAATCAAAGGGAAACACATGTTAAAATTGCAACTAAAATCCCATAGATGAACAGGTTATTCAAGAGTTGGGCCAGAGTTTTACAAATAATTGACTGTGTGCAAAAAGGTGGGGTTTGACGATTCTTTATTTGAAGAAAAAATTAGTTAAAGATGCGACTAAATTCTACCATGATTAGAAATGGAGAAAGATCATGTGTTTATAAAAGTGAAAGAAAAATTATAACAGTGTACAAACAAAAAACTAGCCGTGTTGTCCTAAATATGGCCGAAGATGTTCTCTGCTAAGTGCTAACTATATTAACAGACAATTTCAAGAAACAAACTTCGCATGTTTACAATAATGTATTGATAGTATATGTATCAATTAATTATTGATTATATAAAAAGTAATTAAACAATACACAATCAAAGGGAATGAAAATTTGCATTTCCATTCATTGAATCCGATTCATGATAAGTAAACGGGACCTAAAAGTCAAGTCATCGTACATCAATCTAGCAGGATTGGGATAGTTGGAATTGGGACAGAAATTTATGACAACAAGGGTACGACTTACATAATAGACTTACAAATCTTAAAAATAAGGTCCTACACTCCTACTTCTTAGTTCTTATGACTGTTAGTATTTTGCATTCACCCACAACCACAAAATACTTTGATGCTCGTGCAAGATTCCTTGGAATTAAACCAAAAAAACTCAGCCCGGAAAATGAACAAAGAAATTGTTGGAAAGGTCAAAGGAGGTCAGTTAAAGGTCAGTTCCAGAGGAAAAAGAAAAAGGACCATCATTGAGTTTAAACTTTGACCTCAAAATTCCCATTTCCATTTTTACAGGGAATTGCAATATTTGCAAACTAAGCCCTCTGATTACAGAGAAATGGAAAAAAAAAAAAAAACCCAAAACCAGATCCAAATCCCCAGAGTGAAACTGGGTAGCCAAGGATTTGAGGTAAGTTTGAACACTTCTGAGAAATGGGACTTAAGAAAAACAAAAAATAAGACTTTGGTTTTTTTAATTGTGGAAAACTTTATCTTTGCAAGTTTCAATGATGGGTTTTGGATGTGCAGGACTCTCGGAATATTACAATGCTCCCCTCACTCATGAAAGATGGATGCCACATGATCAAACAGGTTTTCACTAGATGAATAACATTTTTTGATACTTCCGATCTTTATGGAGCCGATAGCGACAACGAAATCATGGTCGGAAAGGTGTATTTTCTATAATACAGTCACAAACTTTGAAAAGTTATGGAGTTTGTTACCTTACCATTAGCTGAAGATGTTCATATTCCAGACCTTGAACCAGCTCCCTCGAGAGAAGATCCAGTTAGCAACAAAATTTGGCATTGTGCCATTGGGAGGCTTTCAATTCGCAGTAAATGGGACACCCGAATATGTAAGGAAGTGCTGTGAAGCGAGTCTTGAACGGCTTCAAGTTGATCACATTGACATCTACTATCAGCATCGTGTCGACGTATCTGTGCCCCATTGAGGAAACTGTGAGTACTTTCTTCCTTTAGCGTGGCTGCTCCATCAGGGTTCTGATATAGTTCATATCCCAGGTACGCTATATATCTTCCTCTTCCTGTACAAAATGGAGTTAAGAATGTTATTTGTTGAAGAATGCCAGTAATAGATGGTAAAAAGAGAGGAGATTGAATTGCCTCTGGTAGTTTGGTTCTGTAAATGAAGCATTTAGTTTGCAATGTTAGATAGTTCCAACTTTTTGTTTGGTTTTCCATTCTGCAATAGGGACAACCAAAGTTGGAAACCTTGACAGTAACATTGGGTCATTACATTAGGAGTGAAGCTAGCAGAGGAGGATTTGAATGAAATTGGCGACCCTGTGCCAATTGATGAAGTTAGAGGTGAGCGAGAATATGATGTTTTCTCCAAATATACGTGGGGATTTGCAGATACCCCATTAAGGAGCTGAAAGCAACGTTAGACCTCTCATCATTTGAAACTTGTAACCGCTGCAGACATGAGTGACATTCAGTTCCCAGCTCTGTCATGGACTCAACACTACATTTCATGACAATTGTCTCTTCAAATATAATCACCTTCCAAAGAGAAGATTTCATTCAAGGCTACCATAAAATCTAACATACGACTTTATTTCTACATCTCATTTTAAAATATACTATTTATTATATGGAAAAAGAAACACGTAAAACCTTCTCCCTCAACCAAACAAATTATACTTGATGAACAATCTTCTATCAATCTTCTTAATAAGATGCTATCATAGTTCTAGATTACTTAGTCCTCCTATGAAAATTCCCAAAAGCCAAATGAGAGAAGTAAATCCTAAAAATTTATAGTAATGAGATGACTTTAAAAGAAAAATGTTCTTAAGCAAACCATTTCTTCTACAAATACTCTTAAAAGAAACATTAATTAATTGCTTTATCTAAAAGTGTTTTTAAGTGTTTTTAAAATTTTCCAAATCACTTTTGATTATCAAGTAAACACTATTAAAAAAAATGGCTTTTAATTAGCTAAAAGTACTTTTCAGCACTCCCCACCCCAAAAATTATACAAACTCACCCAAAGCCATGTTCATGAAAGATCTTCAAATGTTAAATAACATTGGTAAGCCTTGGTTAAATTCAATATGATAATGATTTGACTTGATGGTTCTTTGTCCTTTGAGAAATCATTGTGATTTGGGAATAATATTTACTACTAATGTCCGGGGAAAATGCAACTAAAGTTCTATAGATGGATAGGTTATTCAAGAAGAGGCATGGTAGTCTTTTATCCAGGGAGGAAACTGTCCAAGAGTGCAACCAAAGTTTTACAAATAAATGACAATTTAAAGAGGGGTTTGATGATTTTTTATTTTCAGGAAAAAAAAAATTAGTTGCCTTGTCCTAAATATGGCCGAAGATGTTCTCCACTGACTATATACAACTTAAAAAAATAAACTTTGAAAAGTTTATAATAAACTATTGAGGATACGTAGCAATAACTAACTCATCGTATCAATTTGATTATTGATCAAATAAAAAGTTAACTAAACAAATAGTTAAGAGTTAACCATCGTACATTAACCTAGCAGGTTGTATTGGAGTGGTTGGGATTCATACATAAATTATGAAATAAAGGCAGGAGAATAGACTTAGAAACCATAAAAGTGAGGTCCTATGTCTTATCGGTAGTTAGCATTTTGCATTTACCCACAACCACAAAATACTTTAATGCAAGATTCCTTGCAATTAAAGCAAAAAACTCAGCCCTGGGAATAAACAAAGAAATTGTTGGAAAGGAGGAGGTCTATCAAAGGCCAATCTATGGGGAAAAAGAAAAAGGATCATCATTGAGTTTAAACTTTAAGAATAGAAAACCCAACAGCCTCGAAATTCCCCTTTTCTTTTCTACAGACAATTGCAACATCTGCAAACTAAGCTCTTTGATTACAGCAAAATGGAGGGAAAGCCTCAAAATCTGATCCAAATCCCCAGAGTGAAGCTGGGTAGTCAAGGATTGGAGGTAAGCTTGATCACATCTGAGAAATAGGAACTAGGAAAAATAAACAATAAAACTTTGAAGAATCCAATTTTTTTGTCTGAATGGGAAAAAGTTTAACTTTACCAAGCAGAAGTTCGATCTTGATGGGATATGAATATTATTCTTTGTGAAACGGTTGCAGGTTTCAAGGTTGGGTTTCGGATGTGCAGGACTCTCGGGACTTTACAACGCTCCCCTCACTCATGAAGATGGATGTCGCATGATCAAACAGGTTTTTAATAGAGGCATAACCTTTTTCGATACTTCCGATCTTTATGGAGCCAATCATGACAATGAAATCATGGTCGGAAAGGTGTATTTTTTATAACACAAACTTTGAAAAGTTGTGGAGTTTGAAACCTTACCAATGTAGCTGAAGATGATTAATTTTGCAGGCCTTGAAACAGCTTCCTCGAGAGAAGATTCAGTTAGCTACGAAGTTTGGCATTGTGCCATTAGAAGACTTTCAATTTGCAGTAAATGGGACACCCGAATACGTAAGGAAGTGCTGTGAAGCGAGTCTCGAGCGGCTTCAAGTTGATCACATTGACCTCTATTATCAGCATCGTGTCGACTCATCTGTGCCAATTGAGGAAACTGTGAGCTCTTTCTTCCGGTGACAACTATATTGAGTTCTCTTTTTTCACAGTTTCAAAATAACAATCACCTTTTGAAACTTTGATATTGGCTGTGAAGATGGGAGAGCTAAAGAAGCTGGTGGAGGAGGGGAAGATTAAGTACATTGGTCTATCTGAAGCGAGTGCAGACACGATCCGGAGAGCCCATGCCGTTCATCCAATCACTGCCTTACAGATGGAGTATTCGCTGTGGAGCCGTGACACTGAAGATGAGATCAACCCACTTTGCAGGTGAGAAAAGGCAACTAGATAATACAAAGTTGTATCTTGACAGAGTCAGTGGATAAAGGGGTGGTGTTTTTGCAGAGAACTTGGAATTGGGATGGTGGCTTACAGTCCTCTGGGTAAAGGTTTCTTTGGCGGAAAGGCGGTTGCAGAGAGCTTGCACAGTGAGAGCTTGCTGGTAAGTTTGTCAAAGGAGAAGTCAGAGCAAGTTCAGCCATGGAATCTTCTTAACATAACTCATGGATATGTTGTGTTGACAGGTTAAACATCCAAGATTCGGCAAGGAGAGTTTAGCAGAGAATGAAGCTATTTACAAACGGCTTGTTGATCTGGCTACCAAGCATCGCTGCACGACCGCTCAGTTGGCTATAGCATGGCTGCTCCATCAGGGTATTGATATAGTTCCCATCCCAGGTACGCTAAATATCTTCCTCTTCCTGTCCAAAATGGAGTTGTTAGAATGTTATTTGTTGAAGAATCCCAATAATAGATAGCAAAGAGAAAAACTTTCATCATAAAATCTTGAATGATAACATTTCAAAATGAAAATAAGATTAAAGTTAATCTAATGGTGTCTAGTAGGCATAGACTATTAAAATAGGAGATCTCGAAATCAAATCTTTGCAATGACATTATTGTCTCTCCATGTCACACTTATAGTCCATCTATTGAGACTCTAGTAGGTAAAATTAATATAAGATAGGATGTTGAGAAAAGATTGAATTGTATAATTTGCTCTATAGACAGTTCCAACTCGTTGTTCCGTTTCCCATTCTGCAACAGGGACAACCAAAGTTGGGAACCTTGACAGCAACATTGGGTCATTAGGTGTGAAGCTAACAGAGGAGGATTTGAAAGAAATTAGTGATGCTGTGCCAATTGATGAAGTTAGAGGTGAGCGAGAATATGGTGTTTTCTCCAAATATATGTGGAACTTTGCAGATTCCTCATTGAAGGGCTGAAAGCTACGTTAGACCTCTTGTCATTTGAAACTTGTAACAACTTACAACTGCAGACATGAATAAACATTTAAGTTCCCAGCTCTGTCATACAACAGTACATTTTATGAAATCCTCTCTTCACATTGTCTTCTACAAAGATGATTTTTTTCAATACCACCATAAAATCATATAAATGACCTAATTTCTAAATCTCATTCAAAAACTAAAAAAAAAATGTTTTTAAAAGAATCTCTTAATTCATTCTTCTTCATATGAAGCAAATAGAAGACTTGTGATTTCTTAATATATAAGAAACCACAACTTTATGAGTTTTTTTTTTTTTTTTTTTATATCCATGAGGGTCAGGGTCAGCTTGCACGCACCTCGACTAATCCCACGGAACAACCGCCAGACCCTACTACATTTAGTTGCCAAAAAAACTCGTAGGATATTAAATATTAGGTAGGTGGCCACCATGGTTTGAACTCATTCCCTTAAACCCTTTATTATTCCCTCTAAGCCCTTTATTATTCGTATGACCCTTATTGACCACTAAATCAACCCATGATGGTTCACAACTTTATGAGTTTATTCCTAATATTTTTATGGGCTCCCATGAACTCGTAGGAATGAGAAACTACCTGACTCAGTTATCTGAACCTAAACTACACAAATATTCTTGTGGAAAGTAAATCAGATATTTGTGTAACTTCAATCAGTGCCCTTATTTCAATGGTTCACATATCATTTCCATTTTGTTTGGAACATCGTAGTAGGATTCAAGAGGTGGGTTACATATCCATTAGACTAAATTATAAAAAATAATCTTGAACTTTACTCTTTGTTTCAAAAATACTCTTATTCTTTCAAAAGCTGCAATATTATCCTTGACCTCTCGTAAAGGTTTCAAAACTATCACTGGAGCTTGTTTTTGTATGCCCTTGTACTCTATCATCTCTTCAACGAAAGTTCGATTTCTTACCAAAAAAAAAAATATCCTTGAAGTAGAAATCTGTTAGAATGTTGGATGGAAAGTCAACATGGCCGTGACATGAAACGGCATTACGATGAATGAGACGCTTACCTAGATTAAAGTCAGAAAGAACATTCCCCCCCCCCCCCCCCCCCCCCCCCCCCCCCCAACAAAAAAAAAAAATCTCCCAAATATAATTTTGAAACGTTTATGTAAGGTCAAGGGTAATATTGCAACTTTTAAAAGTTTTTTTGGTATTTTTTAAACGAAGGGAAAAAATAAATTTGATAAGAAACGGTAACCATTCATTGATATAATGAAAAAAGGGGGATAGACTCTATCCCTCCATATCAGGATACAAAAACATAACAAATCATAAAAACCAAAGGATCACAGAAAATGATGCTCTTAATCGGTGAAATACACGATCGCCAAGACAAAAACATAAAAAAGTAGAAGAAATCCTAAAAACCAGCAGTGATGGCGGAGCTCCCAAAATGGTCGATACTTCTTTTGGAGGTAATTTTCTATCCAAATCGATCGCCGAGAGAAGGATTTGGAAGAAAAATCAAACCCTAAACCCTAAACGAAGGGAAAAATTCAAAGATATTTTTAAAATTTAGCCTATACATTATCTCAACATTAAACTATAAACTATTATTTCCAACCACCCCCCCCCCCCCCCCCCCCCCCCCCCCCCCCACATATTAGAGTTCAGCAAATTTCATTTTTTTTAAAAAGCTGTTCATTTAACTCACCTTTCATTGAATATGAAATAATTGAGTCACTTTTTAGGAGCAGTGGAGCAGCAGAAAAGAGCAACTGGTAAGCAGAGTCTTTAAGATCAAAGCAAGTAAATAGGGCCCCGCTTGTCAAAAACTCTAACTCCAGCAGCAGCACAAGGCTGCTGACTGACAAAGTTCAACCTGAAAACGGAATCAAACTCAGCTTTAATCAAGTTCATAACACTTAAGGAGTAGCACTATGTGTTAACTAGACAATATAAATGAAGTTTGTAAGGCAGGCCATATGGGATTCGGATCTCAGTGTAGCTGCAATATTTGGCAATACAAGTGCACCAGAAGATTAACCGCAAATGTTAGATCATTTATCAGAAGCCTGGCGAGAATGGATAGAAAGAGCATACAATTAACATCAATGTTGTAAATGCAGAAGATGCTTACCAGAGAGTTGGTTTGTGGATACAAATTTTACTAGGTTTTCCAGTGATAAACGAGCCTCTGATCTCCAAGAGGCATGAAACTTTCTTGTCAGCAAGAAAACTAAAAAAGTTAATGATCTCTATAGCGAAAACACCATAGCTAGCCCTCAATACTGTAGTAAAAGAACAGTATTCTTCAGAAAATTATTGAACTATTTATCTGACACAAAAACTCAATAATTTGTGAAGCAATATGGAACAGGCTGTCGTGAAAAGGTACTGAGGGCTTGTAGTATTAATGAACACAAATATGGGGTTCTGTAGAACAATAAAAATAAATGTGATTTAAGCATAACAGAAGAAAAAAAAAATTATTTGTCTTTTAGTATACAAGAATTTCATATTCAAGATTCCATATCTTCTAATTCTGCAAACAGATAAATGTCTATCTTAAAACATAAATATAAAATTCAAACATTTATTGAACCAAGTTTCAACAGCAGTTGCCAAATTTATACAGTATTTAATCTAAGCCATACCCAAGATTACACAGCCTGAGCTAAACCCCATAGCTTTGTATTAATTGTCATAGTACAGAAGAATACATAAGCTTTTAATGAGCCTTGAGTGCCACTCCAGCTTTCTCAGTGAAGGTCTCGAGGTACTCTTTCCTTGCTGGATGCTGCTCTTGTGGTCGATTAAACGGGGTCCAAATTGGCTCTCCTTGGAACAGCCTCATTAACTGCAAATAATCCAATAACATTGATAATTCTATGAAGATTGTAATGTATGTAATAATTTGTTTTTTTATCTGTGTCTGGCCAGCTTGCGCGCGCTCATGGGTTTGCCTAGTCGTTAATAAGGGCCTTGAAAATAATATGGTGGTCACCTACCTAGGATTTAACATCTTATGAGTTTCTTTGGCAACCAAATATAGTAGATCAAGCGGTTGTCCTGTGAGTTTAGTAATAATTTGTTTGTTTAACTTTAGATTTACATAAAATGACAATACCTTGGCATAATTCTTGGTGTCCAGAGTAAAACGATGGTAGATACCAGCCGGCAAGATTATAAGATCGCCGGGCTTGATCCAGATTCGAATCCAACGGTCGTCCTTATCCCTAACATCAAAGTAGCCACTCCCATCCAAACAATAGCGAATTTCCTCATTGGCATGAATGTGCTCTGTATAGAAATCCTTCAACTTCCCTTCGTAATTAGCAAGTTTCTCTGGACATATATCAAGAAAATCCTACAACATCTCAAGCAAAACGAAACTTAACAAACAAAAACTTCACCAAGATGGAAAACGCCAACAGATTAGTGAATATTCACAGACCACGTAATTGTATCCCCTGTCTTCTCTGATTTTCTTCAATTCCTCGTCGTTTTCATATACCTTAGGGTTCAATTTCCAGTACAACACTCCTAATTCTGCAGATAATTCATTCAAATTTAATCAAAGAGCCAAAAATCTCTTGAGAAAAGGTGAAGAGAACGAGAGGGCACCTGCCAATTGGTCCATGGAGACGAACTCTTTAGGGTTGCGGTGATGAGGAAGCCGCTGGTCTTCATTGCTATCGTCCATAAACCAAGCCTGCACAAAGAATAATTTCCTCCATGATTCCATCAATCTTTTGATTCAATGACGATATTCAATAAAGATAATCTCGGTTCAGTGGACTTACCTCAATCGCCATACTTGAACGAGCTCACTGAACTTGTTCACTGAGTTGAATCGCCGGGAATATGCTCCGATTAACCGCCGGCGGAAGGAATTGCTCAGTTGAACTTGAAGATGATTAAAATCAAAGTTTGTTTTCTGTTTTTTTACTTAATTTGTTTAATTATTGTCATTGGTGCTGCCACGTGTACGGTGGAGTTTTTTTTTTCAATCTGGTGGCGCGTAGGTGACGTGGATTTTAAAAAATTTACGACCAAGAAAAAAAAAATCGACAAAATAGCGACATTTTATATTTTTGGAACCCCAATGTTTTAAATTTTGTGTCTAATAAAATTTATGAAATATTCAACATTTTTCGAAGGTAACAAATCTATTCTACATGAAATTCTTAAATTTTCAATTTTTTATCTAATAAGTTCATTTTCAATTTTTAATGTCAAAGCAAGCATGACTCAGCTAGAATATGTATGTGCTGACAATCAAAAAGATCTATGGTTCGAATCTCCCCACCCATCATGTTGTCAAAAAAAAAAAAAAAAAAAACTTAACTTAAGATATTAGATCCTAAATAGGTGACCACCATTTCAACGTCCTATTTAACACATAAATTAAGATATTAAATCTTAGATAGGTGACCACCATTTCAACGTCCTATTTAACACATAAATTAATTAAAATTTCAGTGACCTATTATTAGACCCATCTCAAAAGCTTGGCTCAATGTGTTCGATGGGTTGATTTGTAAGTATAAAACATTGTCTTTTTCTACATTTCATTACGTCTCAATTTAAGTTCTTTCATCTCACCCATCTCAAAAGTTCCCTCTACTTTCTCCTCTCAATATCTTCTTTTCCATCTGCTATTCTACCAAAGTAAGATACAAAATTATGTAGTTAAGGCTGCAACATGACCGACCGGTAACGAAAACGACGACGATGAGGGAGAGTTAGAGGGTTGTGGATGATTGAAAAGAAGCATCGGTTTGTGAGGTTGGATGCTAAGCGCTTGCAAATTTGAATCTGATATACACAGAAAGAGAGAGGGTCTTGGCACAGAAAATATAGCATACATTTTTATACATGATGCATGAGAACTGGACGTCTCCAACATTGCATCATCATCTCAATTCTCAACCCAATAAGCCTTGACAGCAGAAACATGAACAAAATCCTAATCATCCTAGCAACGGTTGCGACACCACGTCCGAGTTACAAAATTGATCAGCTGAGTGAGATACTCATACCGTTTGGATATAGACACCTCAGCCCACACAAGATCTCCAAAATATGACTGGTTAGTGAAGGCCTACATAACGCTCCTTAACACAGCCAAATCGTGCAACGGACAACTATTTCTTGACTTTGCTTCTCTTCTTTCTCTCAAGTTCTTGTCAATCACAAGGATGATTTGTGAAGTAGCATGTCATCATCAACGACGTTTCGAACTCAGCACTCCTGGATATCTGCAGAAAAGTAGCTCCCAAACTGAGATATCAAACAACTTTATACCATATATTTGACTAAGGACTATCATGTTGCTAAACCATAAGACAATCTTTTAATTTTCTTTATGTTCTTTTTAACGGTATTTATAACCAGATCCATACGTCAGCTAAGTGACACCTAAAACTAATATCAAGTTCCTCGGTTACATTGAGAAAACTTTTTTCTTTTTCTTTTTTTATATTCGTGAGTGTCCAAACCAGCTTGCGCGCACCTCGACTAATCTCACGAGACAACCGTCTGACCCTACTACATTTGGTTGACAAGGAAACTCGTAGGATATTAAATCCTAGATAGGTGACCACCCTGTTTGAACTCATTCCCTCTAAACTTTTTATTATTTCCAACGATCTTATTGACCAATAGATCAACCCAAGTGCTTACATTGAGAAAACTTTTCGGAGCTACTAACTAACAACACCCAAAGCATATTTTAATACATCAGTCTTTATTCATAAAAACAAAAGAAAAAACATAATCTTAAACATAGGAATCATATTGCTCATATCAATGTATTGCTTGTGAGAGATCAAAGCAAAGAAAACTTGTGTGTTCCCATCAAAAATTTCAATTGGATATTTGACTCTACAGAAAATGCTGGTAAATTTATAGACGTCTTAGTTGAGAAAGTGATTTAATGGAGCTATGAGCAACAAATTAATTAATTACCAGTTTAAATGAGTAACGAAAATGCATATAAATGCCAGTAAAAAGTCAACTGCTAATATAAAAGCTCTATAGCTCTACCTTTGACATTAAGGTCGACAGGAAAACATGCAAGTTTTGGCAGATTGTCAGCTGTTCCAACGAAGGCTGTTGCAACTCCAGGTGGGGATAAAGAGCTTGTCACAATCTGACCTAAATCTTTATTGGGTATGTGCGTTCTCATTTGATGGTTCATATACCCCTCCAAGCTAGAAGAAGACAATCCTGTATTTTTCTTGTTCTTTAACCTTCCCCTTAAAGAAATTTAACCACAAAGATGGGAGGGAAATGAGACCACAAAGCTTATCTACCATGCAAGATGTCATCATTATGGGCTTATAACTGAAAAACAAACTTAGTCAAAGGTACCTGTCTTTTCGCTTTTCAAGGTATCTCTGTAATGAAACTTTCCGACTCGCCTGACCCTCAACATCTAATAGGAAAATCCACAATATTTTATGAAAAACTATTAATTAGATCAGTTGTTTCTATGGGAAGCTGTGAGTTATTTACATGGACACGATGGAAAAAGAAACGTCATGGAGACTGGTCATCAAACTAAACGGGAACTCACGAATTAGTATGGTAACAATTTAGTATGGTACACAGTATCAGCAAAAACAGGAACTTTTACAGCAGGGAGTCATAAGCTATAACTTACTATTGACTATGACTTTCAGATTATTACAATACAGTAATGGAACCTTCAAGACCAGACATCAGGGTTTGAAATTGATTTATCAAGGAAAAATGGTAATTGGGTTGTGAACATAAAGGTTATAGTTGAACATTTATACAAATTATCACACAATAAATTTTGTCCAAGGGCAAAAAAGCAAATTAGAAATTACTGGGACAAAGAACAGAGTTCTTTACATTTCTAGCAAACATGAGAAATGAAGAGTTTTTTATTTTCACAATGCAATTAACAAAGTTGCAAGCAAACAGAATGCTTACCAGAATCTCGAGTACCCGTTCCTTTTACATGCTGCTGCTGAGGGTACTCAACCATCTTCTCTGTCAAATCAAAATACAATCTGTCAATTAACTAGCTACCCTACCATATGAGTTAAAAATCAAAAGATTTCTAAACTCTAAGATGCAGTTTACAGCAGAAAAAATGTGTAGCTTAATAGAGAGTGAATACAGCCACAATCAAGACCCATCTATCACCTACAAAATGCAAATTTCAGACCCGTGGTTGCTAAATTACCCGCCAGAAGTACGGTCCAATAAAACGGTGCCAAGTAAGTGGAATTGAGGCTTTGGATAAGTTTTCAGATCACAAAAAGTCGTTTGCAACAAAATTGCCATAAACCCCACATACTCACCTGTATGCACATTTCGATAGATATTAGCACTAGGAGGAAAAAAGTCATCTCTCTCGTTGGCAGACTGCAAAAGACAAGGTGGAGACTGACATGCAGCAGTTCCACCCAAGGGGTGATTCTGAGGGAAATGAATTGGACTAGCTGCGAGATGCATGATTGCCCATGCCTGCAAAAATTCCATAAATGACTACAACATGTTGAAAGGGAGGGGGAAAAAAGATCACGTCCATGACAAATATTCTTCAAGAGTCCAAAAAAGAGATAACATCCGAACCTTATCTGGTGGAACTCCATCATACACATTCACCTTGCCACAATAGAAAATGGTCATTTGGCCATCCACTCCATTTGCATCGCATTGATCTCTGCCAACCATTAAAATATTCGTTCCCATCTCTTTTCAGTTAGTACAAATTTCATTGAAGAGAGAAAAAAAAGGAAATCATTTAAAAAATAGAAATCCTCTAAAAAGTGCCTGTATATAACCTTTAACAAAGCAAAATTCCAGAACTTTTTTCATATATGTCAAAATCATAAATTATTGTAATTTTCCATCATACCAAATCACAGAGCAAGAATCAACAAATACGCCATTGAGTTTCAGCTCAAGTACTGTTATAGCATGAATACATCAAGTGATGCCAATGGGGTTAACTACGTAAGACTGTGACTTAAAAAAGAATGCAAGTGACCACAACACAACCTTATGCACATGTTTGCAATTTAAAATATCTGACCAAACCTATAGGTCCACAAGATAACAAAGTTCACATGACAGTTCAAGTTACTTCTTTTCAGCAACCTTTGAACTCTAAAATCGACAAGCAGATAATAGAATTAAGATAACAGATTACTTCAGCATTGCTTCAATTTCTTCTGATTCTGCACACATTTCAATCCCTAAAATCCCTGGCATACCTAGTCTTTAGGGTTTAGGGTAGTGCACTGATTAATGCCAAAACAAGAATCTGTAGTTCATTCATAACTTTCGAAAGCAAGCATTCTCAGTAAAATACCAGCAAAGCTCCACAAATTTGTAAGGTAAAAGATGAAACACAACGCGACATACATCAGCTTCCAGCCATGGAAATTGCTAGACATATATATATATATATGATCCACAAATCCACATCACAGAGAAGAAGTAGCAGAAAGTCAAACCTGGGACTGGTGACCTTGTTGTCTGGTTCAGCCGGTGGATCCTCAGGAGTAGATTTTGCAGTCTCCACATTGCTATAAGCAGATTCATCAACTGACAATGTAATCTGAGCATCATCACTCGGTTCTTTGGGTGAATCACCTTGATTTGAAATCACCTACACAAACATCATTCAATAACAATACTAATGACTTTGACAAACGTTCACAAATATACCCAAAATGAAGAAAAAACAGTTGATCAAAGAAAACCCAACATTTAGAAAGTAAAGAAACAGAACTTTCAAGCACCCTTTTTAGATAGAGGGTTGAGTGAGAAAAAGTCCCATAAGCAAAAATTACTAAACCAAAACTCACCCGAGGAGAAACGACGACCTTCCTGAGAGCACCGGCGCCGGAATCATCACAAGGTTCAAGCAATGCTTTGAGAGAAATAACTTGCTGGATCGCCTGAGATTTGTTCCACGAGGGCCGCCGCATTCCTGACCCGACACGTGTAATCACACAAACAAAAAATTAAATATAAAAATAAAACAAAAATAAAATCGCAATCATTCCTTCGTAGCCGCCGCTAAAGAGAATGAAAGAAAAACAAATAGAAAAAAAAAAATAGAGAAAAGAAGCTTCCGTGATTTGAGGGCGCCGGAAAAAATGGAGGGAAAGAAAGGGACAAAAATGGAAATTGAAGAAACGAAGAAGAAGAAAACCTTTTTCTTTTAGGTATTTGCGACAATCCTCTCGAGTGAGCTGCGAAATGTCATCCTCCGTCAACTGGTTGAGGGGTTTGTCGAGTATAGACCGGAACGTCGCCGTGCCAGCACTCATTGCCGTAGATTCCGCAAAAACAGACGAACCGGCCGGCGCTCCGTCCTAGAACCTGCAATCAAGGCCGGAAACAGACGGAATACAGGGCGGCGACGGTCATCGGAAAGCGGCCGGCCGGATTTCGGAGGCGGAAGAAGGGAAATTGAAGAAGGGGGTGGTTGTGAACTTTGATTAAAGGGCGTCTCTCCAATATGGAAGGGAGAAAATGGTTTTTCTTTTTTTCTTTTTTTTTATTCTTTTTTCTTTTTTTTCATTTTTTTAATTTTATTTTAAGTAACTGCGCTTCTCCCTAGACTGCCACGTAAGTATCTTCCGTGTATTATTGACCTCAATTAATAATATTGTTATTGTCATTATTACACCTCTCCTAATCTTATTAATTTCACTAATCAAGTTTCCCAACTTACCATTGCCTTAAACAAATCCCTTATCTATTATATTAGAAATAAAACAAAAACAAAAAAAATTATGGAATGTTGATATGGTTTTGTTCATAGAAACACAAATTTTGTATTTAGAAAATCATATTTAAAAAAAAAAAAAAATTAAAAGTGGAGTCTATAAATTTTATGTTAAAGTAATAAATTTAGTCCAAAAAAATTTAGGATTATATTTATTTGATCTCGGTAACTTAAAAATACTATAACGTACGGATGAATCTTAAAGTTTTTTGTCCATTTAATCGTCGTACTTTAAAAAAAATCTTTATTAGATCCTTCAAAATTTTGTCTCTATTAATTTTTTTTGTCGTTACTTCGTTGACCTAATTCTATGCCACTGAGCGTTTGAACGTGTCTAAAATTAACTCATCGTGTTAAATAATATTGTTTATGTGTTATCTAATCATCTAATGTAATAAAGTTAACTTAAAAAATAGTTTAACTTGTGTATGCATCATATCATTGACAAATAGATCAGAAATTCAAATTCTCACTCTAATGTGATGTTGAACTAAAGAAGAATTTGATGTAGTAAACATTAGGGACCTATTGAAAAGGAGAAAACAAATCAAATTATAAGTACTAGATAGACATTATAATATACATGAATTAAATAGACAATTTTTTTTCTCTTAACAACATGCGGAGTATGGGAGTGAGGGGAATCAAACATATGACCTTCTAGTCAAGAGGTCGTATATTATATCGATTGAATTATGTTTATGTTGACTTAGACAAACATTTGAATGTTAATATTTCATTTTTTTTAATTTAATCTAAAATTTATTATATAAAATTACATGTTTTATTCTTAAAAAATTAAGGTTAAATCCACAACTACTATAATTGAATATTTTTATCTTTGATCTAATTTATACGTCAATATAAGCATAGTTCAACTTACATATTGTATATATATCTAGGTAAAAACAAGATATTTTCATGTTATAATTTAAGAAATGGTGCATTAATAATTAATCTGAAATTAAAGGGGCAAAAAAAAAAAAAAAAAGTGAGAATTATTTGAAGGGCATTAAAATGGACAGGGGTGAGGTACCCCTTTTCTGACACTTCTGTTGAGGCCCCGTTAATGAAAGTTGAAAAAAAATAAAAAACAAACAAACTTCCATAATTAATTTTTTTCAAATTAAATGCATTCATAAAAATTCGATGTTTTAATTGATATGCTCGTTAGTTTAAAGTTTAAATTGATACCAACCTCAAAATTTAAGGATATAAATTAAATTTTTTTTTTTTCCAAAAAAATAAATTATATTTTTTTTAAACTAAACAACATGAAAAAAAATAAAGTCACTCTCTAACCTTTAATCAAAAATACAATACCTCAATAATAGTTAGCCTAACAAAAAAAAAAAAAAAGGTTACAATTAATTATATACAAGCTTTCTCCAAAAAAAAATACATATTAATTAATTCTTATAACTCAATTTTTTTTTTTTTATTATCTTTATTGGTGCTATGTTTCTTTTAGGTAAAGAAAATTAATTTTGAACCCTAAACTTATTGTATTATATAATTTTAACCTTAAATTAAATCTCAAACTTAGATAAGTGTTGTAATTTTAACCTTAAACTTTGAAAAACTTTCGTTTAAAATATCGTTAAAAATATATTTTTATATATGTTCAATTAATTATAAAACATAGGTATGATATAAAATCAATAAAAATTTTAAAAAATGACATTAATTTTTTATTTATTTTTTTAATTTGTGAGTTTTGGAAAGTGGTTAGTTTGTCCATTGGTCAAACTTAATTTTGTACAAATGTTGATTTTGTTGAAAATAGAAAGCTTACAAGATTTTTACATCTTTTTTCTTTTTCTTAAAATTAGTAGGTGATTTAGCAAAAATAGAATAGAGGGTAAAGATTGCAACGCTTATTTAAGTTTAAGGTTCACTTTGATAAAATTGAAAATTAATGGTCAAAATTGATACAATTTACCGATTTATGAGTTAAAATTGATTTTTTTTTGTCTTCTTTTTTAATTTGGATTAACCTTATCTTTTTTCTTTCAATATCAACTCGAAAACATGTTTCTTTCTTCTTTTCTTTTTAGTTCAACAAAAGATGGAAGATGATCAAACTTTTAAAGAGACAAGTAATGTCTTTATCAAGACTATATTTTTTCCTAGTAATTTTAATTTAAAACTTTCAATTTCATTAAACTGAACCTCAAATTTATAAGTATTGCAAGGTAGATCCCGAACTTTCAATTTTATCAAATTGTGAACCTCAAACTTGCACAAGTATTACAATGTAAACCATAGATTAACTTTTCGTTAGAATCAGTTAAAAACACGATTACATTTATCTGAATTGAGCCTCTTCATTTATCCAACAAAAATTATCATAAAAAAATTATATAAATTTAAGTTACAAAAATCATAAGTATTGTAAGATTGATCTACATTGTAGATATGCAAATTTGAGGTTTAATTTGATAAAACTAAAAATTTAGAGTCATTACAACACTTATATAAATTTAAGATTTAATTCGAGATGAAATTGAATATTCAAAAAAGTTAAAATTGTTACCATTCTAACATTAGGTTAGAAAGAAACAAAGGAGATGTAAGGTTGTGTGGAGTTGAGAATATGGTTTTTGGTCCAATAAGTGATTGTTTGGTTTCTTGGTGGCATAGTGATTTTTTTTTATTATTATTATTATTATTATTATTTTTTTTTTTTTTTTTATTATTATTATTATTATTATTTTTTTTTTAGGTTTTCTGTTCAAAACCCACAATGAAAGAAATAGTCCCCCACATCTGCCACATCTCAAAACAAGACAAATATAAATTTTAAAAATAATAATGAATAAATAAATAAATAAATAAATAAAGAGAGGGCCAGGCCAATGCCCAATCCTAGAAGGCCCAAAAGTACTTCCCCCTTCATTCCTTTGCTTAATTCGGTGCCTAACTCCAATTATTTGTTCATCCATATTCCAACATCTACAATTTTAGGACGAAAAAAAAAAAGACGAAAAAGAAAAAGAAAAAAAAAAAAATAAAATAAAAATTCAAAGTCGATTATGTATGTTTTTTTTTTTCCTTTCCAACAAACATTACATTCAAATTAATTTTTTCGCGTTTCAAATAATGTAAAATATTTTAAAAGTATTGATTGGATTTTTAATCCCACCAGTGTTATTACTTTTTACACCGTAAAGCGTAAATCAACAAACAACACCCTTTGGAGAGTCTAAATCGAAAAAAGAAAAGAAGTTGGTCCTCCTGATCGGTAACTTTCATTTCTATGGTCCTCGAATCCTTGGTGCTAGTTGATGAGTCATTCGGTTATCCCGTCTCTTCGTGTGTCTAAAGGAGATGATCTTCGCTGCACATTATTTCAACGTGATCGCATAGTCCTCGAATTCTTGATGCTAGTTGATGAGTCATTCGGTTATTCCATCTCTTTGTGTGTCTAAAGGAGATGACTTCCGCTGCACATTATTTCAACGTGATCGCTTTATTGATGAAATTAGTGATCTCAGTCAGATCAACCCGTTTTTCGTTGATGAAGTTGGTGATCTCAGTTAAATTCTAATCCGAAGATTTAAATCAATCTCTTCAACTTTGTTGATTTCAAATGGATGGTTAGTAATGGGCAACATGAAATTATGGATATTTATCAAGAATATTCATGACTCGCGAGCATGGCTCAGCTGGCACATGTATGTGTTCATGACCAAGAGGTCTGTGGTTCGAATCCCCCCACCCCCAATGTACTCAAACAAAAAAAAAAAAGAATATTCATGACTCAATTGATAAAGAACAATTCTTACTTTAGGCGTAGGCGCCAAACTTGTAATACCTCAAAGATATTTATGAGATCCATTTAGTTAATAAATGCAATAAAGTGATAAACATAGATTAATAAAAACACCCAACCTAAATAATAATTGATTTGTTTTTATGTAATTTTACTTTAAACATTTAGATCATCTCTCCAAACAAAGTACCATCTCGATCTCTCTTCAGATTAATATTTTTGTTCAGCACCCGAAGATTCTATAGGCATGACTAAGTGACTCTGATACCACTTGTTAAGGACAACGAACTCAAACATCTTCACAATGGTATGATATTGTCCACTTTGGGCATAGCTCTCATGGCTAAGTGACTCTGATACCACTTGTTAAGGATAACGAACCTAGACATCTTCACGTTGGTATGATATTATCTACTTTGGACATAGCACTCATGGTTTTGTTTTTGGTTTCACTCAAATGACCTCATTACATTGGAGATAATTATCCTTGATTTTTCCCTTATCTAGCCAATCTAAGATATTGTTTGTACTCCTAACACACACATGTTAAAAAATTAACTACATACACATTTATTCACAAACCACCCGACTTTTCAAAATGTCAAACTAAACATAACTAGCTCAACTGACATAAAACATGTGTTCTCGACCATGAAGTCTGATGTTCGAATCACTCCACCCCACTAACCGTTGAAGTAAAAAAAAACTCTTTTAAACTGTGGAGGATTCGAACATCTGACATCTTGGTCGGTAGTACATATTTTATGTCACTTGAGTTATGTTCATGCTTATTTTTTTTGACAATATGTGAGTTGGGAGAATCAAACATCTGACATTTTGATCAATGATACATATTTTATGGTAGTTGAGCTATGTTCATACTTAGATGTACAACTTTACCATTTGACCATATATATAGAATCTTTCAATTATGAAAATTTAAAAGTGCAAATCTTAATTTTTTTCCTATGATATTTTTCTTCAATATGGAACAAATTTTCTTCTTCTTTTTTTTCTCCACACACCTCAGCCTATGTCAAACATAATATTACTAGCCAACATGAATATGACATAAATTATATATCATCAATCAATAAGTTAAATGTTTGAATCATTTCACGTAGACGTTAAAAAAAAAAAAAAAAAAAAAAAAAAAAAAAAAAAAAAAAAAAAAAAAAAAAAAAAAAAAAAAATTACATGAAGAATACTTCCAAAAACCCTAAATAGAAAAAACTACATCTTTACCTCTCATTGAAGTAGACTTTGGAAGTTAGCAAATATGGGGTAATTTCTATTGGTTGGCTTATTGGCCCGCACTCACACAAAGATCTCTCTAATAATCAAATTCACTCCCAATAGTTAAAATTCTCATTTAAAAAAAAAAAAAAAAAAAAAAATAGTTAAAATTCTAATATATATATTATATATATTAAAAAAATTCAAAAAACTTCCCTAACTCATGTGGCAAGTGGGTCCCACCTCAATTTTGTATAAGACCATAGTACCCTTAAGTAAATTATTTTGGTATAGCAACCGTGCAATATAGTTGTCTCTAATAATCGTTGACGACATGTTTAAATTTGGTATGCTTTCATTAACTATTGATGTTGTACATTTAAAAAAAAAAAAAAAAAAATTCATTTCTTTAACTTATTTATTTAGTAATATAGAATCGTCAATATATTATTGTAGCGTTTTAAATAATTTCGAGAAGGTATCGATGAATGAATCAATAATAGCGGGTGAGGAGAGTGGGGTCATTTGGATTCAGATGTTTGTCTCGCCCCTTCACACCCTTCCCTATTCCTACACAGTCTTCTGCAAAATCCTCTCTTTCACTATCCCCAAAATGCCCTCCCTTTTTCACATATTACCATTTTGCCACTGCCCTTATTCTCCTCCTACAGTCAAAGTCCTCTCTGAATTCTTTCTTTCATATCATACCCCTCATATTCGCTTTATTTACACTTTCCATCCTTCCCCAATTGCCCCCATTTTTTTTCCAAAAATACTTAAATCTTTTTATTGAAAAAAAATAATTTTGACACTCAATTTTTAATTTCATCAATTACAATTAAATTTAGATAAATCTTACCCTCTTCACGATAAACTTTAAAAAAAATGTTACAATTTTAATATGCTAATAAGTTATTGTTCTAAATGACATTAAAATATATTTTCTCTTATGCATTCAATAAATCATAAATCAAATGTATATTTAGAAATAAACTACATTAGAACTATATAATTTTTTTTAAAAAAAATTGAATTTTGCAACGTTATTCAATAGTTAAGAGTTAATTTGTGTATTGGTTGTAAACTTATCTTTGTACAAAGCTTTATTTATTGAAATTAATGAGTTTTGAAGATTTTCACATTGTTTTTTTGTTAAAAAAAAAAAAAAACTTAAAATTAATGGAAAAACTAGCAAACATTGAATCAAAAATAAAAATTGCAACACATATTTAAGTTTATCGTCCAATTTTTTCCTTTCTTTCTACTAACTTTTTGAAATAATGTTTTCTTTTCTCTTTGAATGAAAATTAAAGTCTCTAACACTAGAGTCTAACAAACTATTTTTTTAGTAGAAATTACTCCATAATATATGCAATGTATATAAATAATTATCCTTTTTAAATTAAGATGTATATTAGCACAATGTAAATAAGATATTGTTTTTTTTTGCAACGATATTTACGGCACAACCTTATGTCAATTGAGCTATGCTCGATTTGGCAAAATAAGATATTGTTGATACATACTACTATCAAAATATGTAAGGATAAATTTTAAGAAAAAAAAATTACAAATCATTTATATTGTTTAAAGAATCGATTAGAATAATGATATTCTCATCAAAAATTAATTTTTTAAAGATAATTATTTTCTAGAACATAATAGATAATTAAATTAAAATATATTATTGAAATTTAATATAAATTAGAAGTTAGTATTTACTTAAAAAAAAAAAAGAAACACACATATTTTTTTTTGTAAAATAAAATATCTCTTTCGTCATCTTTACCTCACTCATTTTTCTTCGTGTTCCAACCGTTTATACTTTTTCTTCATCTTCTCGCAGTCGGAGCAACGCAGTCTTGCCGCCACCTCTCCCCCGTGCACTGTTTTTGTTGCTGCCGTCTTTCTTTGCTCGTATCGGTGTTGCACTGATTTTTTACTCCCTTGTCGTTACGGGTATCCCAACCTCCATCTATGTCTTTCTTCTTACTTTAAAAACACAAATTGAAACTTCTCTCATTGTCGTGGTAATATTGATGCTGCTATTTTGTTCCTTGCTTCTTCACCCATGTGCCCTAAAACCAAAAAAACATAACAAACCTGGTTAGAAACAAACCAAACAAAACAAAAACTTCAATTAATTTTTATTCAAAGAAATTGGATAAAGAATCAAAAGAAGATGTATTGTTTGATTGATTAAAAAATCTCATAAAAAAATTATACTCTTTTTGTTGAGAACTTAATTAGTCATTTTGCATTAATTTTTACCAACTCACTATTAATGAATGGGACTTAATTTTCTAAGAATTTTGAACCCATATATAACTCAACTAAACAAACAATTTGAAAAGTTAAATGGATAAATTTTTAAATTTATAATTAACTGTATTCATTATATTGTAACCCTCAAGGGAAATGAAAAAAAAATGTTGAAAGAGTAGAAATACTAAAAAGCAAAATCTAATTAGGAGTCGTTTGGTTGACCTCTTTGATGGTGGACATCAGGATGAGAATGAGCATCTGATGGTCATGGCCACGCTTGGTTTTCAATTTTTTGAATTTATGCCCGAGCATACCTTTAGCCCGGGCATCACAAAGAAGCTTTCTGATGACCTCTTGTCTGGACGACTTTCTCCGCCACAGGTATGTCATCTTCTTCCTTTGTTTCTTGTTTTTTTTTTTTTAAAAAAAAAACTTTTTTTTTTTTTTTTTTTTTTCATCTTCTTCCCATTTGTTAAATCAATTTCAGTTTATTTATTTATCTTAACCAGAATCGCATAGTTATCGCATAGTTGCTAGCTATTACATAGTTATGCGATAGCTATCGCATAGCTATGCGATCACATAAGTTGCTATGCGATAGCCAGCAACCTATGCGACGATCGCATATGTTGCTAGCTATCGCATAACTATGTTTTTTTTTTTTACAACGTTTTTTCTTCTCAAATGGTCGTTTGGTTGACGTCTTTGAGGGTGAGCATCAGGATGGAAATGAGCATCTGATGGTCATGACCACGTTTGGTTTGCAATTTTCGAATTTATGCCCGGGCATATCTGAAGTCCGGGCATCACAAGGAAGCTTTTTGATGACATTCTAATTTGATGACTTTCTCCGAAAGCCACATGTATTGTCATCTCCTTCCTTTGTTTTTTGTTTTTTTTTTAATTTTTTTTTTTACAACGTTTCTTCAACACAAGTTTATTTATTTATTTATTTTTTAATTTTCTTCCCATTCGATTTCAGTCTATTTATTCCTCTCAACCAGAATCGCATAAATAACAACATATGCGATAGCCAACAACCTATGTGATCGCATAACTAGCATAGGTTTGGGATTATCGCGATCGCATAGGTTGTTTTCTTCTTCTTTAATTTTTTTTTACAACATTTTATTATTTTTCAATTCTCAATATAAAACTCGTACAATTTTATTAAACTATATAACATTGATCATTATTTTTTCAATTTTATTATTCTATTAAATAATTAGAATTACAAATTTATATAAATTTATTAAATACATTTCTTTGAGTAGAATTATTAAGATCGATTGCTAAATAAAACCAACGACTTGAAATTATATAGTTATTAATGAATGAAGATTAAATTAAAATCTAATTGCTTACAATTATTTTTAACCATTTGAGTTAATAAAATGAATTAACTAGCAACAATTAATTAAACCCTAAACCCTAAACCCTAATTAACTAGGGTCATCTATTCGAGGCATCTGAAATCCTCAAACCAAACGGCCCCAAAGTTCTCTGCAATTTCGGTCTTATTCTCTCTCAATTAAACCCGTATTTTTTTTTACAACATATTGGAGTGAGAATTGAACCTAGTACCTCATAGTCAATACATCATGCCAAGCTATGTTCTTGTTGGCATTCAAATTGTAACCTAGGGAGAGTCATTAATTAAATTAACAAATAAAAAAATAAAAACATATTCTTTAATTAAAGACCAAATTGTCATGAATTCTCTCTCAATTAAACCCAATTAAACCCTGTAAAAATCCAAATGGTAACATATGGAGAGTCATTAATTAAATTATTAACAAATAAAAAAAATATAAAAAAATGTAAAAAATTATTATTTAATTAAAGACCAAAATACCACCCATAAAATAGTGATAAGAGTTTAAACGAAAGGACAAAATGGAGAGAAAAAATAAGGTGGTGTAGGCAAGTTCTATGTACCTGCGCTCACATTAAAACAAATCAAAATTTCAAACAAGCCCCCCACACTCTACAAATATTTCTGCGTTTATTTCTTTTAAGCCCCTTTGACCCAAAAACCACAAAAAGAAAGAAAAAAAAGAAATTTATATATGGATTGAGATATGACAGCTCTCTGTTTTTTCTCGTTTTTTGTTTCGATTTTATGACCTTACTCCACTTCACTTCCTCCCCTATTTCTGGCCGGCGATGGCCGTAGTCCTCCACCACCACCACCACCGTCGCCGCCGTCTCCCCACTCTTTTTCTTCTCGCCGCCGTTCTCCTCCTCCTCGCCTCCGCCATTGCCGCCCGCCCCGCCCCCATCAGTAAGTTTCATTTTTTTCCATACCCAATTCTTCCCATCTTCCAATTCCTCTATTTAACCCAAAATTAACCCATCTTCTGGTTTTTGTTTTTGGAAAAAACAGAGTTGCCGGCTGGAACAGAGGAGCGAGTTGTGACACGGCGGAGACTCGGCGGGCCGGGGTCTTCACCGCCGACTTGTAGATCGAAGTGCGGCAGTTGCTCGCCGTGCACGGCGGTGCACGTGCCAATTCAGCCGGGGTTGAGTTTGCCGTTGGAATATTACCCTGAAGCTTGGCGGTGCAAATGCGGCAACTCGCTCTTTATGCCATGAAAATTTAGCCAAACCTCTGTCACAAAACACTGTACTTTTTTTTTTTTCTTCTTCTTCCTCTTTGTCAAATATAATCTGCTTGATTATTTATGCCACTCGTAGTCACTTCAATGGAGGTTTTTATCCCTTTTTTTTTTTTTTTTTTTTTTTTTTTTGGCTCAATATTTATATGGGTACAGTATCATCAAAACTCGAAATTCCCCAATTGATTTTTGTTTCGCTGCGTTGGGAAAGAAAGTTAAGAACTTTGGAAATACAATAGTTTTTATTTTTTTATTTTTTATTTTTAATATAGCCATACCCATTAAAAAAAACTTGAATTTCCATCTATATGTAGATATTTTCTTATAATGTATATACTATTTTTCAATTTTGTCAACCCTATCATAGATTTCTTAATGGGTTT
The DNA here is from genome assembly GCA_028017165.1 of Herpetospermum pedunculosum. Classification (NCBI taxonomy): domain Eukaryota; kingdom Viridiplantae; phylum Streptophyta; class Magnoliopsida; order Cucurbitales; family Cucurbitaceae; genus Herpetospermum; species Herpetospermum pedunculosum. The sequence goes on along the minus strand of CM051524.1, from coordinate 2,859,909 downwards.
GTTGAGATGACACCAAAATTTAAGATTTAAAAAACAATAATTAGCATAAAGAAGAAAAAAGTCTTGAGTGAAGAAGAATTTGTTCTTGTTTTCTTATGTAGTTGGTGTATTTATATTAGGGTTTAATAGATTTTTGGTAGTTATTAATGGGGAAGGCAAGATTTTTTGGTTAAGAGAGAAAATATTGTAACAAAGGGATGTTTTGAAAAGGAGATTGAGAAGGGTAGCATGTGAAGATGAGGAATAATTATAGGTTTAGCACATTCCTATAATTAGGGAAGTATAGTATAGTGGGCAAAAGGAAAGAAATAAGGAAAGCTTAGCAAATTAAAGTAATAAATAAGTGATATATATAAGGAAGAAAGTAGATGAAGGGAAAGTGAGACACTTGGGATTTGTGAGTTTGATTTGTATGTTTCATGGTTTGTCTACATAAATAATGTGATTGTTGAAAATGGGACACTTCAAAAGTAAGTAAAATTCAATCTCTTTCATGTTTGATGTTTTATGTTTTCTCTCTCTCGAGGACGGTCACTATATGACTGACTAACATGTTTGCATTGTTAGCATTGTGAGTCAAATTACAAAAATAATTCGATTTTGTATTCGACGATTTTAAGGAAGCAACCACATTGAATAATTTGTCCGTGACTTGAAAGAGTGGAAGCCTGGAGCCAAACCCCCTTTTTTTTTTTTTTTTTTTTTTTGACAACATGTTGGGGTGGGGGATTGAACCTAGGACCTCATGGTCACTAGGCGATACATCATGCCATGGAGCCAAACCCCCTTATTGGTGAGTCCTTGATTTATTCTATAAAAAGCGGTAGCCTCGTGCATTGATTATCGGGCGCTCAACAAGGTAACCTAACCATAAAAAACAAGTATCCACTTTGATTGCAGATTTCTTCTTCCTAATCAATAAACACGAGATACTTCGAGAAGTTGGATCTACAGTCAGGAAACTAAAGTGTGTATCGTGCATCCACAATTTTTATCTCCATTAAAAACTTGGGTATTTTCTCCTCTCTTTTTTTACTATGCACACTTTTTTTCTTCCTAGGTTTAGGGTTCATATATCATCACCATGACTTTGTGACTTTGTGTGTCAAAAAGGGTATTTCTAAGATAGAATATTTCAGTCCAAAATGTCTCTGATAAAGATGGAGGATTTTGTTTCAGATTCTATGATCGTTTTTCTATAGTAGTTCTCGAAAATCGTGACGGAATATAGGACATCGAAATCACTATTTACAAACTTATAATTTTAGGAAGGGAACAACTTAATATAATTTCAAAACAAGTACGATGAACTATGCTTATAATTTCATTTCAAAACATTAATTACAAGTTATTTTGAAATGCAGGGAAAATACTATTAGAATGTAGATGATTGACCAGAAAAAAATAGAAAGAATGAACTAAAGTAAACAAAAGATAAATCATATACACAAAAAGAAATTGACATTGACACCAACTTCGTTCAAACTTTATTATGAATTTGAATTTTGTTGTTTAAAAGATAGATTTTCTCCTAAAAGATAAGATTTTACTGTTGTAGAAAAAGAAGTAATATTTAACCAAAGAAAGAAAAACATGTGAGCAGTGAATTGAAATTATAACATATAGTAAGATGCTAAAAGTGGAGACTGTACATAAAAATAAAAGCATTTCATTATTTTGTGAGATTATTCCAGAATTACCCTTGTTCAAAAATTTTATTTTATTATTATTATTTTTATTTTTTTTGTTGGAAAATGAAAATTATTTTATAATTATGTAATCAACAACCCAATTTTCTTCCCCTCGTGCATGTGCCAGTATTGGGCCAAAAAATTTCAGCACCCACGTGGGACCATTCTCACTGCTGTCACCCTGTTTTATATACATGTATTTTACGTACCAATTTTTTGCCAATATTAAAATTATTTAATTATATATATGTATTAAAAAAAAAAAAAAAAAAAAAAAAAAAATTGGGGTCCGGAGAATTTTGTATGGTCCATTCTCTCCTAATCAATTATACTTCATTGAGAGAGAAAACCAAAATTAGAATTTAGAAAGAATATAGGGATTTTTTTTTTTTTTTTTTTTTTCTTTCTTTCTTTCTTTCATATGTCAATTTCTATCACCGATAGTATGGTCTATGATAAAAGTCTATCAGCTCAGTTTTTTTTTATAGAATTTTAATCTATCAGTGATAGTCATATATCAACGATAGCTTCTATCCGTGATAGCCACTGATTTTTTTTTGTCATATTTGTAAAATATTTTAAATTTTGCTAAATTTGTAATAACCCTAAACCCTAAACCAACCTAAGAATATAATGCTAATATATAATCTAAAAGTAAGAATTTGAATTTATGAAAATTATATATTTATTAATCATGCATAATATATTAAAATTAGGATAGAAGGCTTCTTTTTTTAATTGTTAAAATATTATCTACTTTAAATAAATGGAAGCTTCAAAAGATTTTATACCAATGTTCTTTAAAAAAAAAAAGATTTTATACCAATAAGAATGTTCCCTTCACTTATATATTAAAAATCTATCCACATCCAACTTTCTAATTTGGAACCACACAAACAAAAATTTTGGAATTTTGAACTTTTGAGAAGTGGGCAATCAAGGAGATCTATGAGTAGACCAGGGACCATAATTCTATAATATATATAACTCAAGTTTCTTCTAATCTTTTAAAAATAATACCATTCCTATTCCTATTATTCTTCTTATATCAATTATAACTTCAGTTGACGTCTAATATAAGAATGTATAAATACACATAATAAAAGCAGCCCCCACACCATATATTGTCAAAAAAAAAAAAAAAAAAAAAAAAAAAATTATATATATATATATATATTTATATATATATAAATTTTGTCCCTTCCAAAAATTACAAATTTAGTCGAACTTTTGAATGTTTTAAAATTCACGAATCTATTAGATACAAAATTAAAATTTTAGAGTTCTATTAGACATAAAATTTAAATTTTTATTTAATAGATAAATTATTTAAAAAAAAATTTAAAAAAAAACCATTTTTTTAAAAGTTAAAGAATCAAATAGACATGAAGGATTATTATCAAGAATAACCTCCTTACCAAACAAGTTTTTTGCCACTATCAAATTTAGTATTTCTCGGTGCAATCCTAGCCAGGATTGAGCACCGAGTTTTTTTTTTTTTGTCAAGATTTTCTTTAAAAAAAAAAAAAGGTCCAATTTTTTATAATGAAAAACATTACTTATTGATGGCGCTTCGAAAGATACCCCAAATATTTTTTCCATTATTTTAAGAAATATTTCTCAATAAATTTGTCTTAAAAGTTAAAAAAAATAATAATAAAAAAAATTACAATTCTGATCAATCCTGAGATGGTTATTGCAATTCTCGTAAATTATTATTATTTTTAAAAAAATTAAAAATATTGAATCTCGGTGCCTAGAATGCACCGAAAAAGTGATAGGGGCCAAAAACAGCGTTGATAGTTTTTTTTTTTTTTTTGCTATAGAGGTCATTTTTTATAATAACCCAACTTGTAATTTAACTTTAAAAAAATCAATTTTAGTAATTAACAATAATTATTTTTGATTGAGAAAAGATAAATTTGACAGAATACTATAGATATTTGTAAATATTTAATATTTATTTACTAGACCTCTAACATCTTTTAGTTAGTAGGTCCAGCTGAGGAATTTTTTTTAGTAGTGGGTCCAGATGGTTAATGATGATAAAGTAGAGATGATTAGTGAAAAAAGGGAAAAGAAAGTATACAAGGTTTGAGGAGATGGATAGTGAGGAATGCTTGTTTAATAAGATTTAGGTTTAGACTTTAGAGTTTATATTAAAGAAACAAAGTAAAAATGAAGAAGAAGAAATAAAAAGGACCCACTTAAATGAATTGAATTTGAATACAAAAAATATTGTGTGTGTTATGTGGGTGGGTAGAGACAGGTTGACAAGGAAGATGTGAAAGGTGGGGCCATTGCCCCATTTCCCTCACCATCTCCCTTTGGTTTTAGTTCTCAAATGGGTCAAAAAAAAGAAAAGGAGTTTATTTTATTTTGGTGAAGTGATGGTTGATTTGATGGAGAGGTTTGGAAGGAGGGTGGGTGTTGCAGACTTTTGATGGTGCAGTCAAGACCAAAGACCATGACCCTCCATTCCTATGTCTATGAATTTTCATCCATTCATTTTACTATCCTTTTTGTATCTCTTCCCCCATTGCCAAGGACAATTTTCACACACTTTCATGACCATGTGTTGTGATTTCTTAAAGAAAACTCTCCCAAATGACTTTAAATTCATGCAACTCCAAAACTAAATCCATTTAGCTTTAAACCGCATCTCAAAAGTCATTCTAAACAGCTCCATCCTTATCTGAATTTTATAAATCTTCTAACTCAATGTCTTATAATTGTTAAAAAGGAATACAATGTCAACTATGATAAGATGTAGGGGTGTAGTCGATTTGAGTATCGAACTGTTCACCGATGAACCGACGATTCAGTCGGTTCAATATGGTGATTCTTCATCTTGTTAAAATTCGACATGCACGAAAACCGTGAGGTAGAGTTGGGTCGCTAGGCTGGCTAGACAAAAGGGCATCATATAATAAAAAGTAGGGGTGTAATCGATTTGGTTCAACTCGATTTGAGTGTTCGAACTTTGACTGAGAGGATGCCTGATTTTATTAACTGGACTAAGTACGATATTATTTAAACTTTTAGTATAAATATTATCGATCGATTTAGGTATATTCGGTCTAATCTATTAGACATCATTGAGTTCCATCCTAAAACCAATTGGTGAAAGGAGGAGTAACCCATGTATGTTATATTGTGAGTGAGGTCCCTTAATCTTTCCGATGTGGGATCCTCAACATGCCCCCTCAAGATGGTGCCTCTTTGAGTTCACTATCTTAGGTCTGATCCCATTTCGTGGGCTCTGATACCATATTAGACATCATGGAGTTCCACCCTAAAATCAATTAGTGATAGAAGGAGTAGCCCATGTATGTTATATTGTGAGCGAGGTCCCTTAAACCAAACCCGAAATCGATCAAAAGTATTCGGTTTTTCTTATTTTCAAACCGAAACCTCCAAACCGCACCGACCTCGGTTGAAGCAATTTTTTCGGATTTTCAGTTTTCCTTGGCACTCCTAATAAGATGTTATGCTGGATTTCATTTATGTTACTACTAAAATAAAACAAAAGTCAATCATAGACTATAATCTCAAAAGCAGCTCAAGAAGGAAACCTAGAATTGTAATTTAATAAAATTTATGATATCATTATTTGAGGAAAATGAAATGAAAGGAAAGAAAAGAAAATATAAAGCATAGGGGGGGCCTGATGCATAAGATATGACACTAAAATTATGAGAGCATGTATTGTTGCTGTCAGTAATTCAGTGTCGAGAGCATGTGCTGCCTCTGCTGTTACTTTGTGAGGAGATGGGAGTAACCTAGGGAAACGAAAATCTCGGCTTCTTCTTCCATGTCTAAAATATTAGGGCATATTTAACAAACAGAAGAATAGAATAGTCAATAGTGATAAAAAGAAGCTCAGCTATTTTCATTGTTTAGCACTCAAAAGCTTTCTTTGACTTTGATTTCCCATTCTATTTTTGGGAGACTGTCCCTCTCAGTTTCTCAGTTTCTCAGTTTCACCTGAAACCCATGTCTGCAAATTATGAATAGTTTTGAGTTAAGGCTTGAAGATTGCAGTACAGAAGAACCATGTCTTTTGAACTCAGGCAGCTCATTTAATCTTTCTATCTACAGACATTAACCTAATTTTCGAACTGGGTTTAAGTTGTTTCCATGGGTTCTTCATCAACTCCTTCCTGCTCATCCATGGCTTCGGTTTCTTTACCTTCCATTGTAGCTACTACTTCTGATGTTGGTTCAGTTTGAGGTGCAGGGAATATGTGTTCCACCATTTCTGTAAGCTCTTGAATTCCATTATCTCCCATGCGAACATCACTCTCCTCTATAATCTAAAAACAAAAAGGAATAAACCCCAATTAATCTATATCTCAAATTCTCAATCTAACCACTCATCCAAATTAATGTTCCAATTTTCTTCGTCCATCAGATTTTTACATGAATTCCTAAACAAAGCCATTCCAACAGAGAAAACGGATCATGGTAAAAGCACCAAAAGACAAGAATTTGTTTGGGAGCTATTTTGAAAAACAACTTGACCTCAGTGGCCCAGTAGTAATTGACAAGAGTTTGGAATGTTTGAACATGTCTTTTAAAGTCTTAAGTTGAACACTCAAGTAGAAAACTTAACAACTAAAAAACTCTTTTTGCCTCTCGGATCAAGACTTGAGGTGGGCAAAACCTCTTGGAGATTTAGTAGAATGGGTCATAGACTCATGAGTATAATACAAGAAGTGGGACATTTGTACTCTTGAGGTATGGGGGCAAAACTTTTTATTTTTATTTTTATTTTCAAAACTACTTTGAAGTATAATATTTGGGCAGCTTGCAAAGGTTAGGTTTTGTTGTAGTTGAAGGTACTATACACGAGGGTCCATCGCTTTGGAAGCAACTTCACTACACTATTTGTGAAGCAACTTTACCCATGAGTAAAACTTTTGTCCAAAAAGCAGAATGCTGCATTAGGGATCCCTCCGACCACCCACCCAAGTCTATACAGAACTACAGATTAATTGATTAAAATGACTACAGATGAATTTTAACTACAATTTCTGACACCTACTCCACCAAGTTCTCCATATTCAGAGTTCAGACAAATGTGCTCCATAGCTAGAGAATCTAAAGCTTTTGTAGTATCAACAGAAAAGGGAAAAGCTATAAAGACTACGTAATTCTCTTCCAACACATTAAAAATGATATTTTAGAAGGTCTCATGTTAAAATAGGTGAAATAATATGGATCTCCTCTGTCCACCAAAATTTCTAAGGCCAATTTGATAACCATTTGAGTCTTTTCTCATCCTTTCTTTACAATCACTTTCATATTTCTTAAGCTGCCATTTGAATTCATTTTTTCTAGTTTTCAAAACTTAGCTTGGATTTTGTAACACTTGTAGAAGGTAGATAACAAAACAAAGAACTCATAGCTGAAAGTAGTGTTTATAGGCTTAAATTTTAAAAACCAAAAACCAAATGATTATCCAACGGGTCTGGAATTCACAATTACTCGACCTCCTAAGTCCTAAAATGTAGACTCTTCAAAAAAATTGAAGGCACAAACGAAAAGAAATGGCCTCATACACATATGGGAATATGGAAGATGAGTTTAGAACAGAGATCACATAAAAAAAAAACATAGCATAAAATTCATATAAAAAATTTAAGTGAAGAATTACTGTCATGAAAGGGAGAAAATTACCGGAAATATCTCAACCGGAGTAATCGGCCGCAAGTTGATGATATTGAGGATTTCAGCTTTGGCGAGATCATACTTTTTGGACTTGTCAACAAACTCAAAGATAGCTTCTCTCGTTTGATTACAAGCATGAGTTTGATTCAAATGATCATAAACCTAAAAAACCAAAAACAAACAAAATTCAATCAAAGCTTGAACATCAAATCGTAAGGCAGCACAAAAGAAAAGGGAAGCAAATTATATAACCTTGTACTCAGATGGCGTCACTTTCGCAAGAACCCTAGTCGGATCCTTAGCTGCTCCCTTCGATCTTAAAAAATCGAGCACCTCGAAATTTGTAAGAGGGCCGGCGTTGGCCTCTAATCTGCGAAACAATAATTTCGACTAAGTAAATTGAAATCTCTGTTAAATAGAAATCGCAGAATCAAGTAGTTCGAAGAACATTGCGAGAATTACAGGAAGAGTTAGGATTAAATGCTTACATTTTCATGGAGAAAAAGCTTGAGGATTTGGCCGGAATCAGAAACCCCTCGACGACGGCGACAAAAACCCTTCGTCGATCCCAATTTGTCAATTACCGAACAAATCTCAGAAATTTGTTTGGCTGGGCTTTGGAAACTGAGTATTGGGCTTTTGAATGAAATGCCGGCCCTTTTGGAGGTTTATGCGCCGGCCCAATTGAGTAATGTAATGGGCAACTAAAATAATAATAATAACAATAATAATACTGGTCAATATCAACTTACCTCAATCATCTCAATCATCATAACGTACAATCTAATGATAAAGAAGTTACATGTTCGATTTCTCCTATCCTTTGTCAAAAAAAAAAATACTATTGAAATGATAAATCAATATATTTACCTCATATAAATGTATGATATATTACAAATATACTCAAAATACTACTAAAATGATTCTTATATTTTGATTCGAATGAATTTACAATAATATAAAGATTTTTGTACGAATGATTCGATATTTTTGTCATTTTTTTTTGTCTATTTGACAAAATGACCTGAATTTTAAAAACTAGTCAAATTGACCTTCTGTCGACATTATCGCCATTTTTTTTAATATTAATTATTCCTTATTTTATAGTTTTTGAGTCCTCTCTTACTTCTCTAAACATATTTCTTTCTTCCTACATTTCTTTTATCTCTCTTCCTTTTCTCCTCTTGTCTTCACCTCACTCGCCCATGGTCGATGACTCCCATCAACAACAACTCTCGCATGACGATTTGAGGACTGATTATTTTTTCAAATCTACAAAATCTTAAAAAAAAATTATGGAAATTTGTTTATACCTTGAAATTTTCATATCTGAAAAGGAGATAGAGCTAGAGGGAGCAAAAATAATATTTAAAAAATAGGCGATGATGTCCGTAGAGGTTAATTTGCTTAAATTTGAGTAATTTTGACAAACGAGTGAAAATAACGGGTCATTTGTACAAAAATCTCTGATTTTTTTTAACAAAATTTTAAATGGAGCATTCCGAGAATCAAACTCGAGACCTCTCGCACCCAAAACGAGAATCATACCACTAGACCAAATGCCCATATATTTGACTAGTAGTATCATTGATATACTTAATTATGAGTACCGAGATATATATATATATGAAGCTGGTTGTTGCTGCTGGGTTGTCACAATTTGGACGTTGTTTCATATCTCCCTACGTCCCCTTTAGTTGCCTTGAAGTTGATGGGGAACAGAGCAAAGTGCTCCCTATACACGGATTCAAACAATAATTTCAAATTTTGATCTCTTTCTTTCATGTTTGCTGCTTTTTAAATCTCGTCAGAAAGTCATATCAACATGAGTTCGCTGAGGTGTCTACATAAAAATCAAAACCTCTTTTATGTATAAGGAAATCCACTAGACCAAATGTCCATATACCTAATTACGAATATATATATATATATCACTTCTCTATATTGTGTTTAGTTGTTTATCTTATGATATTGTGTTTGGTTTATCTTATGGAATTGTGTTATGCTATTTACATATTTTAGTTAAAATGTTTCTTATATACCTGATATAAATATCGATATACTACACATTTATAAATCAATAACATTTATATACCAACTATATAGAACTGGTTGCACAAACAACCATCAGGCCAAAAATAATTGCAAATTTAGCAAAGTTTAAAACCTTTTGCAAATATGGCAAAAAAAAAATCAGTGGCTATCAGACTTTATGACTATTACTGATAGATTTTATGTTTATTACTGATAGACTTTTATCACTGATAGACTATTATCACTGACAAAATTCTATAAAAAAAAGACTACTATCAGCCATAGACCATACTATCAATAATAGAAATTGGCATATCCGCAATTTTTTTAAAAAAATGCTATATTTTTAATTATTTTACTCTAAATTGACATATGTTACCAACCTTACTATACAAATGATTATATACATGATATATCTAATGTATATATTTAATTTAATATACCATTTAGGGGCCGTTTGGCCCACGGAGTTGGGAGGAGTGGAGTTGTGGGGAGTAAACTTACTCCCCGTTTGGCCCAAGGAGTTGTTTAACTCGGACAAAAAATATCAACTCCCCAGACTTCTACAGTAATTACTATTCAACTCTCTTTTATTTTCCTCTCTTTGTCTCTCTTCCTTTTACAATATTTTTTAATAATTTTTAAAAAAACATAATTTAAACAAAAGGTGTAAATGACTAAAAATGCAATTCAACCTATTTTTTATTTTAAATATAAATTAAGTTGTTGAATTAAAAGTTAAAATTGGTACTTAAACAAAATTTAAAATGTAGTATTCAAGAAGAAATAAAAATATAGCTTATTTGGATTCACTTAGATTAATGGATTATTATTTGGATTCACTTAGATTAATGGATTAAAATCTTTCAAATTCACATGTAATAGTTAATCGACTATTGTACGACTATTTGTTTTATTTCAAAATGATCCAAATAAAATGAATAATTAATGTGAGTGATATTGAAAAAAGAAGGTGAAGTATGGTAGTCAAAGTTATTTTGGTTATCTTCGAATAAATTTGTAAAGGATCCATAAAATAAAAAATACAAAAATCGTATTCTTAAAATTTATTGGAAGAAGTTCTTGATAATAAAAATATGAAAAATTATAGAAAATATGTTCTAGGTGTAGTGCATATGAAATTACGAGTTTAAGTGGGTGGAAGCGAGGAAGAACGTGTTTGACACATAGATATGTTTATGTGTTGTTTTTTCTTTTTTTTTTCTTTAGAAAAATTTGTAAAATATACTTACACTAAAAAAACAAAAAAAAAATCTCACTTTTAAAATTCATAAAATTAAAAAAATTAAAGATTGAGTCTTTAAAAAATAATAATAAATATATATTATTGATAGTCAAAGTGAGAGAGATTAAAAAATTAATGTGAGGTATTGTGTTCAAAATTATTTTTTGTTACCTCCAAAGAAATTTGGAAAGGAGATAAAAAAAAAAAAAAAAAAAAAAAAATTGCATTGTTAGAATTTATTAGGAAAAGTCCTTAATAAAGAAAATTAGAAAGTTTGTGTCTGAAAAAACTAGTAAAATAAACTCAAATTTAAAAACTTGAGGTTCAACAACTCCCTGTAAAAAAAATATGAAAAATTATAGAAAAAAAAAATTGTAAAAAAAGAAGAAGCTAAAATAAACCATTGTTATACTGATTTACGGGTGGAGTGGATTTAGATGGGAGGTAGAGAAAGATGTGTTTGACACATGAATAGACTATACTTATGGGTAGACAATCTTATAAATCATAAAATTAAAGATGAGTCCTAATATATATATATATATATATATATATATATATATATATATATATATATATATATATATATATATATATATACTTATGGGTAGACAATCTTATAAATCATAAAATTAAAGATGAGTCCTAAAATATATATATATATATATATATATATTTTGATAATCAATGTGAAAAAATAATGTCAAATATTGTGCTCAAAATTATTTTTTGTTGTCTTCAAAGAAATTTGTGAAGATAGATAAAATAAAACTAAAATATTTCATTTTTAGAATTTACTGGAATTGGAAGAAGTCCTTAATAAGAAAATTTTGAAAGTTTGTAGAAAAACATTGTGCAGAAGAAAACAACTAAAATAAACTCAGACTTCACAACTCCAGACTAAACAACTCCCTGTTCCAAACACATCACAGACTTCAGAACTCCAGACTAAACAACTCCCTGCCCCAAACAGACATACCTCAGAACTCCCCAGATTAAACAACTCCCCAGATTAAACAACTCCGACAAAACAACTCCAACTCCCCTCAACTCCTTGGGCCAAACGCCCCCTTATATATCTAAAAATCTAGAAGGGTAAAAATAAAGATATAAAATATTTTGACATAAATAATTACCAAGAAATTTCAGTTTGTTCTTGGGATATCTTATCATACCCATTTTCAAAGAAGAGATTTAACAGTGAGAAGCTCCACAGGCAAGCTCAAATCCCCATCTCCAATGGCTCTCAAATCTCCATCTTCCCCATCAAAACAACCCTTCAAAAACGCAACCACAGCTCCACCAACAAACTTCCTCATCGGCTCTCGCGATTCTCCATTTCTACACAGACAGTAACTCGCCTTCCCTCTAAATCCTCCCGTTTCATCATCCAACAGATCCAAATGCCCATAATCCTTCACCACGAAATAGTACGCCGGCGGATTCCGGCACTCGTTGAAAAATTCCTCGTGGTTGATTCCCTTCGGCGCGCAGGGTGGAAACAGGGGATTTCTCTTGAATTCACCCAGACCCGACCCGATTACCAGAACGGGGAGCGAGAAATCGAAGGATTTGGGGGTGAATTTGAGGACTGGGGGATGGGTTTGCTCGCCGGAGCCGGTTCCGTCGACGGGATCGAGGCCGATTAGGGCGGAGAATTTTAGGGGGGTTTTTTGGGCTAAGGCGAATGAGGTTTTGCCGCCGCGGCTGTGGCCGGCGAGGGCTAGTTTGGTTAGATTTGGGGTTATGTGCGGCGGGAGGAGCTGCCGGAGACCCTCCGGCAGCCAGTTTGTTATGGCGGCTGTTGCTTTTATTTCTTCGCTTGTATCTGGTCCGGCCAATGTGTATAACTGTACAGAGCAAGTTCAAGATGAAAATGGACTTTCTCTCTTTTTTTAGATTGAAAATTCATATTTTTAAAATAAATTATGGTGAACTCAAAGAAAAAAAAAAACATAAATTTGGTTAAAACCTAATTTTTAGATCCTTCTATCGATTTCACTCTAAACTGAAAGAAAAAAAATCGTCATATGTATCGATTGATCAAGATTAAGAATTAAGTATTATTTCTTTATCATCAAATCGAGGTCTGTTATTTCTTGGACCCTAATGGTCTTGTGTTTGGTAGCATTTGGATCCAAGGTTTCAAATCCAACAATTTGAATTCAAAATTCCAAATCCAACAATTTTAAGTTGGAGATTTCTATTTTGTGCGTGTTTTTTTTGTTCTTCGGTTAAATAAAATCTGTTAAATACTAAAATTTATATTAAATACTAACAGATTGCTGACGTGACACATAATTTTTATTAAATTTTTTTTTTAATTTTTTAATTATTAAAATTAGAAAAAATATTTTTTTTTTTATTTTCATTTTTCTCTATTTTTCCTCATTTTTTTCCTTCTTTTTCTCTCTCTTCTTACTTCTTATACTTCATCATCCATGGCTATCGCCGCCGGTAACCGTCCACCACTCCACCGTCGTCGACGCCGCCTGCCTCCCTCGCCGTCTGCCGCTGACGCCAAAGTCGCCTGCCTCCTTCGTCGTCGCCTTCCGCCTCCCTCTCCGTCTTCATCTCCCTCTCCCATGACAATTCTCATATGGAGGCGACGAGATCACGACCCACGACCTCCAATCGGTGTTGTCTAGATCTGAAATGCCCTCTTGAAATCTACATTTTTTAGATCTGAATTTTTGTTTATTTCTACAAATTAGAAAATTTTCAATGAAAGAGGGGAAAAATGAAATTAAAACAAGAAAAAGAAAGAAACTCGGGGAGGTGGGCGACGTGGGCGGCGGCGGCAAGTTGCGACGGCAAGGGAGGCGAGCCGCGTCGGCGGCGGTGGACGATACGGGCGAGGGAGGCGGGTAGCGCGACGGAGTGGTGAACGACGAATGACGGTGGTAGCCATTGATGGTGAAAGTATGTAGCAGGAGAGAAAAGGAAATAGTGGAAGTAAGAAGAAGAAAAAAATGAAAAAAATGTTTTTTTTAAGTTTATTAATTAATGTTTTTTTAAAGTTTATTAATTAAAAAGTTAAAAAAAAAAAATTAATAAAATTATGTGCCACCATCTGTTAGTATTTATCATAAATTTGGACGCAAGGACTAAAAACGCACCAAATACCATGTGGGGTAAAATTATGTATTTGAAACCTTGGGGACCCAAATGCTATGAAACTCAAACTTCAGGGACAATTAGGTTAATTTTTCCTCAAATAAATCACATTTTTCATATTAAAAAAAAAAAAAAATTCAAAAGTAATTTTCCTTAGGATATATCAGGCACATATCACGATTATTTTTAAATTTGTTTTCAAATAAATATTATTTCAGTTCATGTAGTTACAAATTTGGTTCATTTTGGTCTATGGTTTTTTAAAATGTTTATTTTAGTCTCAACATTTATTCATTTTAATCTTTATATATACTTTTTAAAAGTGACAAATTTGGTCCATGTTTGAAAAATTTAAAAATACATTCTATATCCAATGATTCCTTTTAATACAATTTTATAGCTACATTTCAAAAAATTTAATCAGTAAGGTGTCATGTTAAAATTATGATAAAAAATATAAATGAATGGATCAAAATAGTCACTTTTTAAAAGTACGGAATCAAAATAGACATTTTAAAATAGAAGTTAGATCTAATAGTATTTAAAAAAAAAAAAAAAAATTAAGTAAAAATTGTAATATTGTAACTATTGTAAAAGTTATCAAAGTCTAAGTTACACAAATCGAATGAAATGGGTAAAAAAATAATTGTTTTTCCTTAATTTTTATAATTTTTTTTTTTTGTTTAATACGATAAGAGAGAAAGAAAAAACCCTTCATTTTATTTTGTTGACAACACAGCCACTCGGCCTGATTAAAAGCTACGGCGTGGTGCTATAGATTTCACATAAAATTAAATGATATATATTTTTTTTATTAATGATTTTTCTAGAACTCTTTTTCTGTATGTTTCAAAACAATTTTGATTTTTTTGTGTGTTTATTTTCTTCCAACTTTGAACCTTTTTTTTTTTTTTATTATTATTTTTTTTTTTTTTAATTTTAAGTGTTATTCCTAAATTTTAAAATTTAACATTTTTATTCTTAAATTTTAGGTTTAATTTTTATTTTTGTCATGAATTTCAAGATTTTACACTTTTAGCTCTTTATTAATGCTAAACTATTATGTTATTTTTGTTTAATTAATTAATTAAATAATTGTTTTTTTATTACTTGGTGTAGACTAGAGGTTGACTGATCAAAAGATATTTTTTACAAAATATCTCATAACATCATCCTTATAATTATTATAACCACAAAGTAGGTATATTTTTCTCAAATTTTACATAAACAAAAAAATTCTAAAAATATATTTAAATTAACATGTTGCCATTATTATTAATATTATTGCGTTTTACATTTTTTAAATATTTTTTATATTACATTCACATTTTAGCACATGGTGGTAGATATAAAATCTTAACCTATTTATCAATATTTCATACTATGTGATTTTAAATATATTAATGTTGGCCTATATTATATTTGCGTGACATTTCATTTCACTGCTTAGTTCTTATATTTCCAAAAAAAAAAAAAAAAAAAAAATTACAAAAATATAATGCAAGGTTTAAATTTTCGTCAATATGTCGATATTTTCATCGACATTTCCACATATCTATAGGTTCGATATCGACATGAGGGGTGAATCGTCATTTCTATTATACCGTACAAAATCGATAAAATATTAAAAAAACAATAACAAAATGTAGTCTAACGTGAATATAATATTATAATAAATGTATTTTAACTCATTTAAAAATGTAAAATGTTTATCTATTAATTTTAGGACTGGTTGCACAAATATCAATCAGACCCAAACTAATTGCAAATTTAGCAAATTTTAAAATGTTTTGCAAACAAAAAAATTCGTTTCTATTATTGATAGACTTTATCATATCACTGATAGGCTATTATGACTGATACACTATTATCATTGACAAAAATCTATTAAAAAAACTGAGGTGATCAGTGATAGACTTCTATCAACCTTAAGATATCAGCGATAAAAATTGACATATCAGTAATTTTTTAAAAACATGCTATATTTTTAATTATCTTATTTTAAATTGACCTCTTACAATTTTTCTTAATTTTAATTATTTTTTTTAAAAAAATATTTTTAAAAATCTTTCAGAAATATTCATCGACATGAACATTTTATTGATATTTCCATTGACATTTCCATAAAATTGAGATCTCAATATTTACGTCGACCGTTTAAAATATTTGTGTCGATGTCGAGTTTATAAAATATGTAAAACAAATAATATCGATTAAAAACAATGTGATGGTTTAATTTATTTATGTATTTATTTAGATTAAATAAAAAAAAATGGATGAAGAAGAGAGTGAGCAACCTGAGGGGCGATGACGATGAAGCCATGAGAGGCGATATGATGGATGAGCTGAGAGTAGAAAGTGTTGTAAAGAAGATACCCATGGATGAGCAGCACCACCGGAAACTCTCCGGCGTCGGAAGGCCGGCCGATCAGCAGCGGTTTCGGCGGAGGAAATCGGGTGGAGGATGAGCAACATCCAGCCGATTCGACCTTTTCAAGCACGGCGTTGAACTTTCCGATCTTGAAAACATTTGGCGAAGTTGCAGAGCCGGCGGTGGCGGACGACGGCGGAGGAAAATAATCAGTAGCCATAGCCTTTTTTGTGTCTACTTTCAGGCGTAAGGCGATAAGCTCTTTTATATATCGGTGTAATTCGGCTTTTTGGTACCCATTTCCATAAATGCCCTTACCCTCTTTTATTTGAGGACAAAAGAAGAAGTTAGAATAAAATTGAGATAACTATAGAAATGTCTAAAATTTAATGTACGTTTTGTTTGATTGATGTTCAAAATATTTTTTAATTGGAAAATGTTTAAAATCAAGCATTAAAAAGTTATAGAGTAAAAACGGATTTTTTTATATTAATAATGTATTTTAAATAATTTATTATAAAAATAAGGTAGTTTCCAAAGTATTTACAAAATTAGGGTACCTAAATCGTGTACATGGTACACAATTTAGGAGGTAACTTGTGTCCATAGTACACGACTCAGGGGTAACTCGTGTATCATGGACACGATTTACATGACGTGTCAACCTAAGTCGTGTACCATGGACACAAGTTACCCTAACTCGTGTACCATGGACACGAGTTATATATGACGTGGCTTGCAAGTGAGGTGATCATAACTCGTGTCCATGGTACACGAGTTACCCACTAAATCGTGTACCATGGACACGAGTTACCCCTAAATTATGTATCATGGACACGATTTAGGAAAATCGTGTTTATAGTACACGATTGAGGTACCCTAGTTTTGTAAATATACTTTGAAAACTACTCTATTTCTGTAATAATTTATTTAAAATATATTATTAATATAAAACATCCGTAAAAAGCAGACTACTTCTATCGAACAAATTCTGAATTTATCTTGAAATGATGCATATAGCAATTGATACAGTAAAGACGAAACTATTCTTATTGAACAAATTCTGAATTTATCATGAATGATGCATAAATTCATTTAGTTAACACACCAAATCTGATTTTGTTAGACTTGCTCTTTAAACATACGTCCTCCTAAAACTATCAACCATTCAACATCAAATAGTGGAATCGAAAAATTCGAAAACAATACTAAAATGAAATTCATGAAAATTCACCACCAATAATTGGGCTTTTTTTATGAACACTAATTAATAATTGTGATTAAAGATACTATTGCAGAAAATACTATTACATAAAAGACCAAACAAAAGAGACCCCGGTAAAATAGTGTTTCCATGGGTGGTTGGAGAAGTAAGGGACATGGAGAAGTACTTCATTCACATATGTGTCTGCAAATACGTAAATAGACTGTAATTGGGGGAGAATAAAAAAATTACAGTGCATATGTAATGTAACATCGATAATGTATTTAAATATAAAGAAAAGTGTCATACCTGAATTACTCTGGATTAAGACAGCTAAGAACGCATGAATAAGGGACATGACTGTAAGAATGTTCGAATGTTGAATCAAAATGATTTATTAGGAAATGATTCTAAATTGAGAGTCTGAAACTAAGAAGTAGTAGCGGTAGACGCAAGAATTTGGAGTGATGAATATAAGGAAGAGTAATTTGAGAGAGATTGTGAAGATGTAGAAGAGTGGGGTAATGATGATAGTTAAGAAATAAAGTGTTTTATTTCTAGAAGCAATTGTCATTTGCCATTTGCAGGTGACATATCGATGGAATGCGAAAGAAGGGGTTCGAAGTTGTTTGGGGACTTTTCATACATAGGTGGGTGTGCGCATTTAACGTCATCATTACCACTCATTTGACACCGTCATTGTTATCGACGTCGCGTCTCGATCATGCAAAAAGACGAAGATCTACCGAAGAACTTAGAATAGTACCAGAAAATCGATTCCTTGACAAAAATAAGCATTTGAAGATTATCAGGTTTGCCAAGTTGAGATGGAAGTTCACTTGATAATGAATTGTCTCTCTAATTCAGCCGAGACAAGCCGTTGAGATTAGAAATTGTGGCGGGTATATTCTCATATAGACGATTATGTCTCATGTACAACTTAGAATTTAGAAAGATCCTCGGAGAGATTTCCAATGGAGTCCGGAATCACATGTTCAAAATTGTTGCTATCAAAAGGTAGAAAGGCCTTGTAAATTGTTGAAACTCATTCAAAACTCTCAAGAAAAAAAATTGATGATTTGATCTGGGATCGGTCGTGTTAATTGATTGCTCTGGAGTTAAAGTGAACGAAGAAAATGTTCTCAATATGAGGATCAATGGAGGATGAAGTTGAAAGCCTGTGAGATTCAAGCCAACAACTTGTTTGGTATCTCTGGTGCAACTAATGCGACCCAACTTGTCTGGATCGCCCGGAGGTTCACGACTCACCTCACTAAGAGTCTGAGGTCCTGACGTCACCAACACACCTCCCAAAGACCTAGGGCCGACCCCTGGATCCAATTGGGATATGAACCTCCGGGCGATCTAGAGCTCTCCTGTCACCTTGCCGTCACCGCTCCACCTAATCGGGGCGATATGACAGTGCCCTAAATCCGCCTGGGATCGGGGGATCAACGATCCTCATCGTGAGGAAGGATACAGAACGACACTGACCGTCCACACCTTTTCGCTTAGATTAAGGAATCAAGGATCCTCGTGATGAGGGTGGGTACGGACCGACATTGATCGTCCACACTCCACTCCATCACCTATATATACCTCCAAGAGGATCCCATTAATGTACGCGACACTAGTTACGCTTAGAACTCTCTCTAACTTAAACATTTGAGTACAGTGGGCCCAGCCCCACACTACTAATGTAAGCTCTCTTTTTCCCTGTGCAAGTCGACCTTGGATCACGCAGCGGCCCAACTCTCTCAAGAGTTGCACGGGAGAGATCCAAATTTATGCACTAAAATTAATAAGAAAGATCGCTCTGGCAAAGACCTTGAAATAGTGGACAACAAACATAACCATTGTTTGTTTGTTGTTTTTTTTTTTTTTTTTTGAGATCTAACATAACCATTGTTAGATTAAAAAAAATAGGCATTTGAAATCTAAAATTAAAAGAAATAGGAGGAAGGTGAAACGTTGGTTTACTAATAAAGGGCATTGGCAGTTAAATTCACATTTAAAATAGATCACTTAAATTACCCTTCATATTGGCAAGAAAAAACCACACCAAAATCTCCATTTCCCACAATCACAACATTCAGTTCTCTGCCTCCATCAACATTTTGCAGAGAACTGAATCATTCATTCATTCATTCCCATCTAAACCCTAAGCAATCCCAATGGGACACAACAACAAATTACCCGATCTCGAAAATGATCAAATTTATCCCATGATGATGGAGAGTTCGCAGGTTCGATGGGAATTCATTCGGAAGGTTTACGCTATCATTTCCATGCAATTGCTTCTCACCGCCATCATCGCCGCCGCCGTCGTCTTCATCCGCCCTATCCCGACCTTCTTTGTCAAAACCACGCCCGGCATCATCTCTTACGTTTGCATCATCGTCTTCACCTTTATAGGTTTAATTTTCCGTTATTTTTTTTAAAATTAAAAACTAAATGGTTATCAAAAGATCCGTTGAATCAATTTTGTTTTTGTTTTTGCAGTTCTTTTCCCGTTGTATGCTTATCATAGGCAACATCCATTGAATTTTATGTTGCTTACTCTGTTTACGATTGGGATTGCGTTTTCTGTTGGAATCTCTTGCGCCTTCACTAAAGGTAATCATTCTTTATTTTCTTCTTTTTATTTCTATATTATCATATTCACATTTTCTTTCTCTAATATCTAATAATAAAATCATTTTCTCACTTTAAAACTAATCAATCAATTTTATTTTTTTTCTGTCAAAATTACTCCGTAGGTTTAGCCGTTCAGTTTGGCTTGAATTTGTCAATTCTGATCGATTTAGTACCGTTTTTTTTTTTGGTCCCAAAGATATATATATATATATATATATGGGTTTGTTTGGATTGACTATTAAAAAATGTTGTCAATGGTCGGTCGGTGACGGGTTAATAGTGTCGGAGGTTGTCGGTAGTGCCCGGAGGGAGTGTCTTAAGTGGTGTCGTTGGAGTTTTGTCGGGAGTGTCCGACGGTGGGGAAAGAGGGATCGGTCGGAGATCTTCAACGGAGGTGGTCTAAGTAGTCACCAGAAGTTGCCAGAGATGGTTGCCAGCGATGGTGCCAGAAGAGGTGACCGACAACAACCGTGGGTGGACAAAATTGAGAGGGGTAGTGTGAGAGTATCTCCGACGGTAGTGACGGAAGTAGAGATGTCCATTTACCCCGCCCCGAATGGGACGGGGAATGGGGCAGTAAGCTAGATTATTTTTTTGCCCCATTAACTAAACGGGGCGGGGACGGGTAATAGCATATAAAGTTTATTGATTCATCATGCACCTGTGCAAACAACCAACAACCAACAACCATGCACGGGTGTAGAAATTCAACCAACAACCACGCACGGGTGCATAAATTTAAATACATTATTACCGCTAAATTTTTTAGCCAAATCGAGCCTAGCTCAATTGAAATCAAGTTGTGTCGAGACTGAGAGGAGTGGTAGGTTGTGTCGAGACTGAGAGGAGTGGTAGGTTGTGTCGAGACTGAGAGGAGTGGTAGGTTGTGTCGAGACTGAGAGAACTGGTCCAATCCCTGCATTAATTAATTATCTTTGCAAAAAAAAAAAAAAATAGTTAAAAATAAATTTAAAAATTAAATTATTTGTGGAGGAAATTATTACTCGACCCCGTCCCGTTCCATGGACATCCCTAGATGGAAGAGGTGGCCGACAACACTTGTAAATTGAAAATTTTGAAATGAATAGTGTGAGAGTATTTTGAAAATTATGGTAGCCTTTGAGGATTATACTTCCATAAAATTTTAAACTTTTTTAAAAAGTAGATTAAAAAAAAAAAAACATCTAGAGATCTAAAATTTTGAATTAATTTTTTTAAAACACAGGGGTATATAAAAAAAAGATAAATATAGTATTTCAGATTATTTACACCTTTCATATTTGTTTAAATTAAAGTAGGTATAACATATATATTATAAATTATACAAAAGTAATAACATAAACATTTCATAAATTAATTAATAATAGGTCATTTTTAAAAAAAGTATTAACCTAAATTGTTGTTACAGGAGTGATAGTATTAGAGGCCGCGGCCCTAACAAGCGTAGTAGTATTGGGCCTGACTCTCTACACATTTTGGGCCGTAAAACGAGGCCACGATTTCAACTTCCTCGGCCCATTTCTCTTCGCTTCTATCCTCGTTCTCTTCATGTTCAGCCTCATCCAGGTAACTTCTTATTGGGCCTTATTTCAAATTCAGCCCATTTTTACTTTTGGGCCTGGGCTAACTTTTCTCTCTTTGTAAATTAAAACAAAAAAAACAGATATTTTTTCCACTTGGAAAATTGTCGAAGATGATCCTCAGTGGAGTGTCGTCTCTAATATTCTGTGGCTACATAGTTTACGACACCGACAATCTCATCAAACGATTCGGTATCGACGATTACATTTGGGCTGCTGTCACACTTTATCTCGACATCATTAATCTCTTTCTTAGTCTTCTCAATCTTCTCCGAGCTTGATCTCTTCTTACTGTTACAGATTTAGAGTTTGTTTGGAATGATTTTTTGTGTTTAAAAAGTCATTTCAAACTGGCGCTTAGAAATGTCGATTAAATTTAAGGTTTGGTTTGTTTGATTGTAATCATAACGGGTGGATGTGGGAAGGGATTTTTTTTTTTTTTTTTTTTTTTTACTTTTTGTGTGTTGGTGTTTGTTTGTGGGTTTTTAATGATGGGTTTGTAAAGTGGTCTTTGTTTGAGTTTTTAATGTAATTATGGAGGTTTAATATCTAATTGTTGTGGTTTGGTGTTATCATTGAGTGATTGTTGTTATTATTATGTTTTTGAATGAAATTGGTAGATTTTATGTGGAATATTCTTAGGGTACAAATGTATTGTTGTTTTTGTTATGATGGAATAATTTTTATATCGGTCCCATGTCTCAGATCCATAAATTTAATCTCTCTTTATAGGACTAAAGTAGGCTCAAACTGTCGTGGTTGATACGTATGCATGTATATTACTAAACTTTATTCAAATAATAATATTGAAGTAGGAATTTTCAATAATTAAATTCTTTTAATGATTTCTTACCCGAGATGATTAAGTAATATAAATATGTATAGTTTATTGTAATATTTTTAAAAATACAAATCTAGTCTCTATAAAAGCCACATATTCACATTTTTTTTTGTTATGATGAAATCGAATAACAAAAAAGAAAATCGACACAGAATTTATGTGATTCACAAACGTCGTGTTAGCTACTTGCTCAAGGTGAGATAACTAGAGAGGTTGTGATACGAAACCTCCAAGAATAAGCGTGAGAACCCCTTGATTATACGGACCCCCAACACATTAACTTGAAAACCCCAGTAGCCAATTCGATCTCAGCCCCTAAGATAGGCTAGAATACAGGTTACTTAGATGATCTAACAAACCAAGGATCGGACAAAGCTTTTGGCTCCCATCAACCCTCGATCTTCAAAGCACTCCACAAGCAAGACAGATCAATCCTCACTTGAATGCTCCAAATATTCATGCATTCTATCACAAGAACACACAAGAAACAAAGCTTAAAAGCTTTCAGGGTTTCAAACCCAAAACACTACATTTCATATCTATTATCAAGTTGTCTTACAATAAACAAGGCTAATCCCTTTTATAGACAAGGAATTAAGCCAAGAGACTCCTAACATAAATGCTAATATGAAAAGTCACCTTGAAATACCAAAAGATGCCTTGATATTCTAAAAGGCACCTTGAAAAACTAAAAGTTTATCTTGAAATATGAAAGATCACCTAAAACTTCGTTACACTTTAAATGAGTACATTAAGTAAAAAAATATGGATTCTAAACTTAGTTTAACATGATCTATTAGTCTTCCACGAAATGGACTTGTGAGATAATGAAGTTCATGCATTTCTTTTCCCTGTTGACTTTGATTCTTCCTCCATAACAATGGTTTGACTTCATTAAGCTTCATCATGGATATGAATTGGATTGCCAAAATAATTCATATCATCCTCCCATTCTTCAAAAGGATTCGTCCTCGAATCCAAAAGATTTTTTTGAGCACCACCTTGGATGGGAATTTGATTGTCAAAATAATTCTCCAAATGATATATCAATATATTTTCGAGAACTGATTTTTCTAAGTATGGAAAGTTTTCTGCAGGGCGGTCCTTAACTCTTGGTGCCATATCTTCTTTCTCAGAGATCGGATTGAAACAAAACCAATTGGGTTAAAAAGATATTTCAATAATCTTCAAAACGGCACCCAATTTCACTGTTTGCGAAGTAGTAATCAGCCAGATATAATATTCCGAAGTCAGCTGCAGCAGATTCTAAACAGCAGGTTTTCCAGACCGAACAATGTTCATTAAAAAAATCCATAGCTTTTGTTCTACTCAATGAAATTGTACAAAACAGATTTGTATGGATAGTTGACTCACAGGGCTTTAATTTGATATCAAGTAGGCTTACTTCCGAAATGTAAAACACTAAGAAACAAGGAATAGAATATAGATAAGGAAATTAAAAAAAACTGGGCAGAACACTCAAAACGTTTGGGCTGAAGAAAAATTGATAACTAAAGTTATAGGGCTTGGGTTAATGTGAAATTTGTCTTGTTGGATAGATAAATTTGTGCTGAAAAATACAAGAACAAATTTGACACACTTTACTGCAATTGGAATCTTCAAACATACAAAATACTGCAGATGCACGCGGAAGACTTACAGAGAAACACTTCAAGAAGATGATTTTTTTTTTTTTTTTTGAGTTTTAAATAAGATGGAATAAAAGACACGAAAGAAAGATAGATGATATACCCGACCTAGAGCCAAAGCTCTGATACCAAATGATACGAAACCTCCAAGAATAAGCGTGAGAACCCCTTGATTATACGGACCCCCAACACATTAACTTGAAAACCCCAGTAGCCAATTCGATCTCAGCCCCTAAGATAGGCTAGAATACAGGTTACTTAGATGATCTAACAAACCAAGGATCGGACAAAGCTTTTGGCTCCCATCAACCCTCGATCTTCAAAGCACTCCACAAGCAAGACAGATCAATCCTCACTTGAATGCTCCAAATATTCATGCATTCTATCACAAGAACACACAAGAAACAAAGCTTAAAAGCTTTCAGGGTTTCAAACCCAAAACACTACATTTCATATCTATTATCAAGTTGTCTTACAATAAACAAGGCTAATCCCTTTTATAGACAAGGAATTAAGCCAAGAGACTCCTAACATAAATGCTAATATGAAAAGTCACCTTGAAATACCAAAAGATGCCTTGATATTCTAAAAGGCACCTTGAAAAACTAAAAGTTTATCTTGAAATATGAAAGATCACCTAAAACTTCGTTACACTTTAAATGAGTACATTAAGTAAAAAAATATGGATTCTAAACTTAGTTTAACATGATCTATTAGTCTTCCACGAAATGGACTTGTGAGATAATGAAGTTCATGCATTTCTTTTCCCTGTTGACTTTGATTCTTCCTCCATAACAATGGTTTGACTTCATTAAGCTTCATCATGGATATGAATTGGATTGCCAAAATAATTCATATCATCAAGATGGTGCTCAAAAGATCTTTAGGATTCAAGGACGAATCCCTTTGAAGAACGGGAGGATGATATGAATTATCTTGACAATCTAATTCATATCCATGATGAATGTCAATGAAGTCAAATCATTGTTATGGAGCAAAGATCAAAGTCAACAAAGAAGAGAAATGCACTATCTCACAATACCATTTCGTGGAAGATTAATAGATCATGTTAAAGCCAAGTTTAAAATCCATATTTTGTTACTTAATGTACTCATTAAATATGCAACATAGTTCTAGGTGATCATTCATATTTTAGATGAATTTTAGTTTTCCAAGATGTCTTTTAGAATATCAAGGCACCCTTTGGTATTTCAAGGTGGCTTTTTATATTGGCATTTATGTTAGGGAGTTAAAAGATCTCAACCAAGACAGTGAGAGCTGTCAAGTTGTATAGTTTAATTTTACTTGAAGATATATTGTTGGTTCCTAGCTTTAAAAAAAACCTTGTATCTATCTCTAGTTTGCTTGAACATTTATATAAAGTATTTTTTGATATTAATGAAGCCTTCATTAGCAAAAGAGGTGTACATTCGGTGAAACTTGAAAGCAACTTATATGTGTTAAGACCAACAGAGACAAAAACTATTTTTGAACGGAAGGGAGAGAACAATTGTATTACGAGACGGAAGGAAGAGAACAATTATATTACGAATAGGAGAGAGTTACAACAATGATAGACTAGAAGCAGGTAACGTTATTAAAAAAATTATATATGAAATTTTTCTAATAATCTAATACAAAATGGATAACTCGTTTTACAACATCAACATTAAAGTTAAACTAATCTTTAACTCATTAATGAATTAGTAAATTATTTATAAGTAAAAAATTCTAAACTCACCACACAATGATAAAGATGTATATTTATTATTATTATTTGTAAAATTGAGTGAGATATGTATATATATAAGTCCCTTTCTTTATACTCAAAATGTCACACCATGGCTTATCTGAGTTGGGACATAAGAAATATAAGCCACTGAAAATATTGAATAAATAAATGTTATAGTTGACCTATCCCTTCTATGAATAAAACAGCTTGAATTTGTCAGATATTAAATGTAGGAATTGGACAAAGGAAGAAGAAGATTCAGACAAAAATTCACAACAGAAGTTTGTTTTGTCCATCTTAGTACCCAAAATCTCTGTTTGGTAATTTGTTTCCCTCCCATTTTAACTTGGACATTTCTCATTCTAATTTCAACCTTGGGAACATATCCCTAAATAGACCCAAACAAATAATAATAACAATAATAAAAATAAAAAATTTAAATTACAAGTTTGCTTAATTTTAAATGCGGTGTATGTCAACAAGAGCATATAGCTCAACGACATGATGTAGCGCGCCTAGTGACCATGAGGTTCTAGGTTTAATCCTCTACTCCATGAACCGTGGTGCCCCTTTTGTATGCGTGAAACAGAAATACACCTCTTTTGGGAGTGCAGGGTAACTTCTAAACTCTGACATCATTTATTACCTTCTAATGTGGGGTTATATTATGATTTCAGGCGCATTTGGTCCGTACAAGACTATTTTGCTTGGAGTTGGATTCATGTTGTGGGAGTTGACTGGGAGAAATTTATATTCATCCTTTGGAAGATATGGAACATTCGCAACAAGTTGATACATCAAACTGACAATCTTCTTTGGGATCGGATTTTGCCTACTTCAGAGGCCTAGATGAACGAAATTTGTAGATGTGGGGACCCTTCTACGATGGAGGTAGTGGATCATTTGGCTTCATCTCAACCACAATGGACCTTGCCTCTGTTCAATTCGTGGAAACTCAACATTGATGCTGCTTGGAATGAAGAAGCAGGTCGCGGTGGAATTGGATGGATTGTTCGTGATTGGGAGGGACGAGTGATTTGTACAGGCCACAAATGCATCCCACATAAATGGTCTATTCTTTTTCTTGAAACTGACCATTTTGGAAGGTTTGATGGCCATCACTAATCGAAGCTATCGTCTTCTAGCCGAGTCGGATTCTCAAAATTTCATCCAGCTTATTAACCAAAAGGTGGTAAATCTCATAGAAGTTCAAAACATTGTCCTCCAAGTGCAAAATTTGGCATCGTCATGGGTGTCCATCTCTTTCTCTCATAGTCGAAGAAGTGCCAATATGGAAGCTGACAAACTTGCACGACGTACGTCCTCTTTGGGACTTGATGAAACTTGGAATGCAGATTATTCTGTTGGTCTGATGTCTTTCTTACAACTTTAATTTATATCATTCTTGTTCTAAAATAAAATAAAATATGTAGTCTAGGTTTCAAAACTGACATTGGAGTAGAAATTTCTTGGAATATTAGACTATTAGACGGAAGAGTGGAATGTTGTTCTTTCCGACTTAATCCAGGTAACTGTAATCACAGTCACGACTAATCATCGCCACGTCGATTTTTTGTCTAACATTCTAACAAATTTCTATTCTAATAGTAGTTTTGAAACGATTACGATAAGTCAAAGTTGATATTGCTAATTTTGAAAGAAAAAAATGTATTTTTGAAACAAATGGCAAAGTTCAAAGATTTTTTTTTTTATATATATATATAATTTAGCCTTTAAAAAATATTCAATGTGTCAATGATTTAGTAGATACAAATTGAAAGTTTGAGGACATATTAAATAGTTTTAAAGGTTTCAAATTTTAAAATTAAATGACTTATTAGTTGTTAGAATTTTCAAAGAATATGCTTGTTAATTTTACTTTTTATGCATTTAGATGTTTGTGGTTAAGCTAATTTTATGGCTAAACTATGCTTAAATTAACCCTAACAACTATTAGATTATTTATTATTATTTGTATTTTTTTTTTTTTTTTTTGTCAAGAGTAGAGACAAGCAAACTTGAAAATGTGGGGTTTTTTTTTTTTTTTTTTTTTTTATGAGTGGAATAAATAAACAAATGAGAACTTGGGATCCAAATTTATAAATTATCCTTAATGGAATTTAAAAAAAAATGTGAAAAATGATTAGAGCAAACATGAAGACAATGATTACCCCAACATAAGCAAGAACCTTAAACAAGGGATGATGAGTTAATTAATAAAGAAACCCAATACTAAAACTAAATAAAGAAGACAAAAAAAGCATCTTCCATTTATCTTCATTTTTATTCCTCACTTAGTGGGGGATTTTTTTTATAATATTTTTCTTGAATGCCTCGATCCAAGGTCCAAGCTATCCCTTTTGTTTCCCAACACAATGCTTAAAAAATGAAAAAAAAAAAAATATTGATACCATTTAGGGTCCGTTTGATAACGTTTTCGTTTCCTGTTTTCTGTTTCTTGTTTCAGTTTCTCATTTTTTGAGAAACAGACTTGTTTGATAACTATTCTCGTTTCTTGTTTCTAAATTTTTAGAAACGTTTCCAAAAGAATGGCAAAATCTGAGAAACTATAAAAATGTGTTTTTTTTTTTTGTTCCGTTTCTTTTTATATTAGTTTGTTCCCATTTTACCTAAACATGATTTTGGTTTGTTGGTCCAAATGGATGTCCAATTTTCTCTCTTCTTCATAGTTCTTGGCTTTAAGGCCAAGGTCTTTTGTAATCCTTATTATTTTTTTTTTCTTTTGTCGTTTTTCGGAATAACCCGAATTTATTATTTTTTTTTTCTTTTGCCGTTTTTCGGAATAACCCGAATTTAAAAAACAAGCAAATTAACTTCCGGATGATTTCACACTAATTTTTTTTAATATTTTTTCTCACTGATTTTCTAGCTCTCTCGTTTTTCTCCCTCCTCTGTGAACCTATTTCTACATTTTTTCTCTTCCTCTATCAGGTTTTTTCTTCCCCTTAATCACCTATCATCGCAAATCTCATCTCTAGTGTGACGACTTTGATCGACAACGACTCTCTCTGACGATTCGAGAACCAAAATTTTTTCAAAACAGAAACATTTAAGATAAAAAAAATCTATAAAGCATAAAAGAATTCAAATCTTGAAAATATTTCGGATCTCGAATTTTTCAAATCTAAAATTGAGTTAGAGCGAGACTAACACGCACAGAGCAAGAAAAATAATATTTAAAAAAAATAAGTAATGAGGTAAGGAAAAGGTCAATTTGATTGTTTTTACAACTTTGATTTATTTTACAAAAATAACTAGTTACTCCTACAAATTTCCTATTAAAATGCTTAAAAAAAAGACAAACAAACATTTAAAATACCTAAAATTTGAGTCACATGGCGTCACTTTGATTCAAATTGGCCTTTACTTTACCATCAAAATTCAACCAAAAACAAAATAAAAAAGGGGCCCCTCTGTTTATATTGATATCATTAAAGAGACACTCCCTATTTTCATAACTTTTCCTTTTCATTCTTTTACCTTTAATCTAAAATTCTTTTTACAAAAGAAACACCAAAAAAAAAAAAAAAAAAATACAGAAAATTTGACATCTTCTTGATCTCCTTCAACCCACAATTCTGCCACCTCTCTTCTCAGCAGCAATGGAGACAAGCCGAGACACGCCTTGAGTCCAAATGTCGTACTCCCGTGCGCTCTTGCATTCGAATTCAACGACGCCGCGTAGGAGGGTCTTCAAGCCGAAGTAGCGACGGCGGTCTCCGCCCTCGAGGAGGTGGCGTCCGGACCAAGCGGGCATGTCTTTGATCACCTCCAAAACGACATCTGAAAGAGTTAAAGGGATTAAAGAGGTCCCCATCTATAAGCTTCTTTATTCTTGGTTTTGCTTTATAGTATGTCACATTGTATAAACTTTCACCAATCCCCAAATGGAAGAAGACCCACATCCATTTCTGTTCAAATTATTAGAGAAAGACAAAAGAATTCTCACTTACTCTTTTTCTTTTTTGTGAAGGTCCCAGCAACGTGCTTGCTCTTCATCTTCAACATAACCTGCACAAAAAGAAGTTCAATAAAGCTTTTTTTAAAAGAAATTAAGACTGGCTATGGCCATGGTGGGATATAAAGTTAGATCCGTTGCTTCTTGTAGAATTTCCATTCTCTGTGAAACTTTATATCGCCAACCAGGGTTCACATCCCGAAACAAAAAGCTGAAACTTGAATACTGATGGATTAACAGATCAAATTCACATTAGAAAACTAAATCTCTTCGACGCTTTTTACCTGATTCGTTCGGTTGATGTATACAGAAACTATTTTCCAGTGAAGATCGCCTGCGATTGAACAATAAAAAGAGCAATCAAATCAACCATCTGATGCTGCCAGTATGACTTTAGTTCAACTATGATCAATCAAATCCATCGAAATGAAACTCGAACGAAGAGATTTTACCTTTACGGGTGCGTTTGAGGAGCTCGCAGCCTCGAGCGAGAAACTCTCGGCTGCAGATACCTAAGAAATTTTCCTCAGGGACAAGTTCACCACTGAAACTACTATTGGAATTTCCATTGCTGACAGTCTCGGCAACTCCCATTCCTTTATCCACGGGAATCACTGCTGCTATGTTCCACACTTCCTTTAACGCCCTAGCCTTCAGAGTCGCCGCACCACGTAAAGCTGAATCAAAACAGTTACATGTCAACAAACTTTCAAATCGAGAAATGTTCAGGTAAGCAAAACTATTCACATACCAGTGGCTGCAGCAGCAGTTAACGTCATGATATCACCAGCAGACTTGACATTAACAGCATTACTCAAAACCGATGCGAGATGATCACGTTCGGCGCCCATCGATTCAGCAGCCTCGACACATTGAGCAGCGACCAACGTTGCAGCAGAAGCAACAGCCATATCAGTTTTGGTCTTATGTTCATCTCTGCTAGATCCAGAAGAAGCAGCAGTGGCAGCAGCAATAGCAGCTATAGCTGCAGCCACACCAGCAACAGAAATAGCAGCATGAAGCTGAGCATTCTGTGCTCTTGTTTCTTCTTTCTTCTTTTCTTTCCTGTCCTTAAGCCATCTCCCAACAGTCTTTCCACCTCCAGCAGTGGTGGCTCCTCCTCCTCCGGTGGCAGTCACTCTGTACTGGTGATTGAGTGGGATGTTTGAGCGGCCACACTATAGAGAGAAATTACAAGTGGGACACCGATAGTTAAACTATTGATATAATTAAATTTACGGTAACCCGACAACATCGAAATGGATCACAAAAAACTTAGATATGAGTCAATTTTAAAGTGTATAATGAAGAATTGACAACCCCCAACATGCCATGGTGGCTGGTGCTAACTCTGTAATACCGCACCCACCAAATTGGCCTTGGGGTCCATATCTCATTAAATGCCCCAAAATGGAGACAACCCATCAAGAATTCGAGTCTAATTAACAAAACCCACTCGCCGGAAAATGGAAATAATCCGGCAAATCGCCGATGACAGCAAGTTTCCAGAAACCCCAGGAGAAAACAGAGAGGCAAAGTTTCAAAAATCAAAACCCAATTAAGCAAAATTGTCAAAAACTGTGCGAGATGTTTAATTAAAGAGCATCGATTACTGTGAAAGCTGAAAAATATATTTGGTCTGTAATAAACAGAAGAAGAACATCTATAATTTAACCGAAAGAGAAGAAAAAGAAGAGACAAATGGGGCGGCATGAACTGTAAGTGTCAGAATCCAGAGACCCTTTATTGAAGAAACTGCCGGTGACCGGAATACTAACCTTAACGTCGTCGATCTCCGATGGGGAAACCGGTGGACTATCTGTTAATGAACCGCAACTTTGAGCTCCGTTGAGAGGGCCACTGCTGTGAGACAATCTGCCGGAAGTCCTTGGAGAAACCTCTTGCTGCGATTGAAGTAAAGAAAAGTAACAAATCATTAATGGCGAGTGCAGAATTAAATGAATTAGAAGAAATCGGAAACGTAGAGATTACGAAAGGGTAAAATGCAGCTATCTATAAAATGGGTTTTGGAAATTGGAATGAATCGTTCTCTTCTCACCATTAATTTCCGAAACGCCATTTGTGTTCTTGAAGGTCGATTTGGAGTTCAAGAGGAAGAAAGAAGAAGACCCAGATGAAAAAATGCAGTAGAATTTGGTTTTAAAGAACAAACAGCAGAAATTCAGCGAAAAAGAAAGTGGGTTGTACGCTGCTTGAGACAAAAGAAGTGTAAAATGGGAGAAATCAGAAGCATGTTTTTATTAGGAAAGGGGAAAAAAAAAAAAGGGATAAGCAAAGTTACAAATTAACAATCAATTTCTATTTTCAATTTCCAATCCCTCCAAAACATAAAACAAAAAGAGATGAAATCCCATTATTTGTCCACACATGCTCTGCAAAAAAAGAAGAAGAAAAAAAAAAAACTCTGCTCCACCAAACTTACCGACTGTGACATAATCCGCTCCATCACCATCTGCGAAGTTTCAGAAGAAGCAAACGAAAATGGGTTTCCAGAAAAAGTGATACCCTCTTCGAGCTCGCCGGTTAAATCCTCCAAAATGACGCCGCCGCCGCCGGAAACGGCGGTGACGAGTGTATTTCCGGCAGTGGGATGTTTAGAAAGGGTCAAACGAGGAGGGGCGAGAGCTTTGGAGACCTCGAGAGCCGAGACACTCCATGAGCGGGAGAGGAACTCCATCGGCTCGAGTGGAGTGTCCGGCGGCCGGTAGCCGGCGGAGGAATGAGGCATCGGCGGCAGTGGCTCAAGTCGCCAAAGCTCGGTGGCTGTTTTGTCCATGGTCGTCGGAAGTAGAAGTGAAGGGAGAGAGTGAATCGGAGTACTTGTTTGAAGTGCAGAGACTGAGTGAAGATGAAGAAGTTAGTGTGAGAGAGAGAGAGAAAGGAAGCTGAAAAACGCAGGGGGCGAAACTAGGAGTTTTATTGAAGGTCAGTAAAAATAAAATTTTAAATAAAATGTTAAATACAATGTTTTTTTTTTTATTTAAAATTAAAATATTTAACAAGTCTATAAACTAATTGATTCTCTAACATTATAAGGAAAAAAAATAATTTAGACTCTAAATTTGGTAAGTTATACTAATTTTAACCCTAAACTTATAAAAAGAAGATTGTATATTTTATTGAATAAATGAAGAGACTCGTATAAATGTAAATGTGATTTTAACTGATTCAAACGAAAAGTTAACATGGTCTACATTGCAATTTATGCAAGTTTAAGGTTCACAATTTGATAAAAATGTAAGTTTAGGGTTAAAATTACTACAACTAGCTAAATCTTGGGTCTAAATTGTTTTTTTACTTAAAATAATGTAATAGGTTATTAAATCACAATCTATGATTTTGTTTTTTTTTTTTATAATGACGAACTTATTAAATACAAAATTTAAATGATATATTCTTCCCAACATAAATAGATTCATGATTTTAATTTTTTTTTAAATATGATAGGATTTTATAATACACGAATTTAAAAACGTAGGAATTTCACAAAAATGTTTAGTAACCTATTATAATGTTTTTTTAAAGTTCAATGACATATTAAATAATTTTTTAAAAATTTATAAATTAAACACATTCTTAAAACTTTATCAAGTAAATTTGTGGTTTAATCTATTAAAAAAAAATGAATTTTATCTTCAATTTTGAGAATTGTGTCTAAACTTAAAATATTGTCTCCAAATAGGTTTAAAAAGTTTAAGAAATGTAGCCAATAAGAGTATAGTTCAATGACATGATATATCCTCTAGTGACCATGAAGTCCTTGGTTCAATCTCTCACCCTAACATGTTGTCAAAAAAAAAAAAAAAATTTAAGAAATGTATAATCAAATCTGTGAATTTTCAATATTTTCTAAAAAAATCATTGTAATTTAAAGGTAGTTTGTATTTTACCACGTTTGAGAGATTAATTATAAAATTTTCAAGTGAAAAATTTAAGCATAGGGTTCAACAGTTTGTATAGTTCCTGAACTGAAACAATAATTTAGTCCATGTACTTTAAATTTTGTAATAATTTAGCTTAGGCTCCGTTTGATAACTATTTTGTTTTTTGTTTTTGATTTTTGAAAACTAAGTCTATAAACAATACATTCACCCATAAATTCTTTTGTTGTGTTATCCAGAATACTTTCAGAGATATCATCTGCGCTCATCGGGGAGGTCGGAAATAGGGGATTGGCTCCGAGTGTAGATAGAGTAAAATCTGCCTTCCATAGAAAAAGGATGGTTTCATCCGAGTCGAGACTGACCTAGTCTAGTTTGATCTGATTCATCAACATTCGCGGTGGCGGAAATATTTGTTCATAATATTTAGATTTCAAAATCCTTTTTTCAAGATCGAATTCATAAACTGAATGGCGGGGATCACCATCTAACTTATTTTGATGATAATATATGCAATTTTTTCGAATTCCTTCGAAATCTGTTTCTGAAACAGAGAAATTAACATCTCCTCCCAAAACAAACGCTTCATTCCCCAAATTCTTCACCTCCTTCAAAAACTCTCCATCCAAATCCACCTTGTAGACGTTGCAATCATCTATTGAATCATCTCAATCATCCCAATCAGAATCTGAATCACTGCTATAACTACAACAAAATTTATCTACTACATATATTTCGCCGCCACATTCCACCAGATGTTTTCGTATACCAGATCCACACAGTAATGGAGAAGAAATCTGCATGAATTTCATCGTTGATGGATCGATCGAGAATACCATTTCACTCCTATTAACCGCATAGAACTGTCCCCTGCACGCAATCACATCGCCATGGTCAAAATCATGTTCCTCAAATCATCGACCATTTGCGATCTTCAATTTTAGCGAACCCTAATTTTCCGTTTCTGTACATTGCTAATACTGTGTAGTTCTTCGCGTCGATGTAGGGAGAGTCGGAGAACATTACAAAATCGAAAATTCATGGACTAAATTGCTAGTTTTGTGAAAGTTTGAATTTTTGTTTTTTTACCTAAATTAAAAAATTATTGGAATTTTTTATTTAAAAAAAAAAAAAAAATGATGAGGTATGGAGCAGAGGAGTTTAGTGAAGGGCAAAGGATTGTTTGGACAAAAACGGAAAAATAGAGTCCGATAAGCAACCAAATACGCGCTGCCAATCTGCGTGTTCAGTACTTTCTTACATCATACGGTTGTTTTTATTTATTTCTCCTATTTTTTCTTACTCGAATATTGGGGTGCGTGCTTTACACGTGTCACTCTATGGCTGGCTGTTTTTTTTTTTTTTACACATCTTTTCTTTAACCCCTCGAGGCTAAATTTGGTATTTTGCCTTCCGAATAAGAATTTAAATTTATTTATTCATTTTTCACAATGGATTATAAGTTATTACTTATTTTATCACGAGTGAATAAATGGATTTTTTGAGTCCTACGTTTCATCCTAAAATTAGAAAAGATTCTTGATTTTGAGGACAATAGAATTAAGAGTTTGTTTGGAACAATAAATATTTTATTTTAAAATGTTATTCATAGAAATGATTTATAATTACAACATTCATCTATTTTATTACATCTTTTCAAATCTATTTTTATACAAAAATTTATTTGTTTGCTCTATATTATAAACATTAGAAGAGTTTTTATCGAATTGGACGTAAGGAGATTCTTGACAAATTAATATTTAATGACCATGTAAATAAGTGTTTTTTTTTTTTTTTTTTCATGTTCGATGGATAATTGAACTTATGATCACTTGATCACAAGTCCATACAATATGTTGGTGCTCCACGTTGAGATTGAGTTGTGTAAACAATGCTTGTTAATGTTATGATAAGTGAGAATTTTAGATTAAAGAATTGTGAGGCTGGTGAGGAACATAAAGGTGTCGTCATGTGCCAGGTTGAGGGAAGCATTGAGTTGAACATGAAAGAACGTTAGAGTAGATTATATATATTCAATCGAACAAATATAGCAATCAATAACACTTGACGTTATCGTTTAATTGTGATACAACGAAGTGAGAATCACTAATATAAATTGAATGTGAAATAAATATGAATTACTATAAATTTTAAAATATTTTTAATAAAAAATATATATATATATATTCTCCCTTGTTAATTTTTATTTATTTATTATAATTGACTTGGTTTTCAATTTTTTTTTTTTTTTTTTTTTTTTTTTTTTTTTTTTGTCTTGTTTAAGGTAAATGAGGTTCAAAGATATGGATATATGATTCATATAACTCTAGTTTTGGAGGGTCCAAAAAGGACAAACAAGATGGATGTGTAGTCAAATGGGAAGATTTTAAGAAAAATGATTAATTAATCAATTATACATCATATCAATGGATAGTTAGAAAAACTACATCATATCATTCAAATGAATGAACATTTAATAATTGAACTTTGTATGCTTCATAAAAACAACAAAAACAAAATATATATTATATCTCAAGAATCTCATGAATTATATATATTTGTAGGTTGAAATCTTATTTTACTAGAGTAGTCTTTTATAGATCTCAAAACTTGTATAAAATTTATAGATAATTATGAACAAATTTGTACATGATAATCTTCTTTTTTTTCATTCATATATGTTTGGAAGACTTTCTATCTTTTAATTATCTTACTTTCGACACTTTATGATTATTCATTTCGTGCCACTAAATTTTGTATATAATTTTAATTTCACTTATTTTGATAATAGATGTTGATATCAAAAAATAGTCAACCGTAAATTTGTATATTTGGAAGGACAAAAATGTGTACTTGTAAGACAAAAGAAGGGAGTGATGTCTAATATGGGTGTTATGTTAGCCACATGATATCTGACGATCAAATTAGTAACATATTTTGGGAGTGTTGAGAGATTATAACGAGGGTCGAATTAGGCTTACTCTTTTCTTTTGTGAACATCTCCTTATATAGACCTTGTTGTATATGGTCATTGGAGAACTTTAATGGTTCATTTCACATATTGAATGGCATATTCATTATTCTTCATGAAACAACATATGTTTATTGTCACATAACCGACCAAGGAGGTCGATTTTACACGTTTTGGTCAACCCCAAAGGGGTTGGCGCTTCTCGCTCTTTAACTGACCCCTACGATGATCAGTTTGGTCACTTTGAGCCGCTCCTATAGGAGTTGACCTCATTGCCTTGAGCCAACCCTTGGGTCAGCTTGGTTCCTTTTCGGCCGACCCCTACATGGTCGACTATCCTCGCTTTGGCCGACCCCTACCTTCCCTTGGGTCTTAACGTATATTTTTTCTTATAGCAAAAGGCATTTTCATATTTAATTGTATAATATTATCCTATTTGGGTCTGAGATAGGGATGGCAACGGGACGAGGCGAGACCGGGATGCAATCCTCCCCATCCTCGTCTCCGCCCTGTTCCCCATTTCGGAAAATCAGGGTTGGGGTCGGGAAATCCCCGCAGAGAAAAAATTCTCGTTTCCATTTATTATTTTTTTAAAAATAATTAAATATTGATAAATATATTAAAATTGTTTATCCCAGTTAAAATTCATATTATTATTGTTTTATTTATATAAAACTAATTATAAAAAAAAATATTTAACATTTTTTATTATAAATTTAGTAAAAATAAATTATTATATAATGAAATTAATTAAAAATAAATAAATTAAATATATATATATATATATATATATATATATATATATAAATTGACGAAAAATTGTAACAGATGTCAATGTAGAGTAAAATAATTAAAAATATAACATTTTTTAATTTTATTTTGCAGATATGACAATTTCTATCACTGATAGTATGATCTATCGCTGATAGAAGTTTATCGTTGATAGAAGTCTATCGCTGATAATAGTCTTTTTTTATAGAATTTTGTCAGTGATAATAGTCTATTAGTGATAGAAGTCTATCAATCTAGCGCTAATAGTCATAAAGTCTATAGTGATAGCCACTGATTTTTTTGTCATATTTGCAAAAAGTTTTAAACTTTGCTAAATTTGTAATTATTTTTGGCCTGATTGTTGTTTGTGCAACCAGCCCTAAATTGATGGTAGCTTATTTTTTTTAAAATAATATATAAAATATTAATATTTTATATAAATATAATATATATTATATATATTTTTATAATAAAAAAATCAATAAAAACTATTCGAAGCAGGTCCTCGTTCCGTCCTCGACTGGAGATCCGAATTAAATCTCCGGTTTGACTTCCATATCCAGTCAAATTAGGTCAAATTGGGGATTCTCCGCCCTGATTGGGTCAGGGATTTGCGGGGACCCGACTCGTGGGGAATTTTGCCATCCTCGTCTGAGATCACATGATTTTACTTTTGGTCCCCTTAAAAATTCTTATATCAATAGAGATGTTGTCTTTTATTTATATTAAATAGATATTTTATCGGTCAAAAAAAATGAAATGATAGAAATAGGTGCAATAATGAAAGTTAAAAATGGTGTCTTATTGAGAGAAACTATTGAATTGATATTACAATTCATTGCGTAATACAAAGGATGAGCCTTTCTAATATTCGGATAGGTGTGAGGTTGTTTGTCAAAAAATTAATGTTCCCGTATCTGTCACTCTCAATTTCTCTAAATTTCGCCAAAAATAACTCATGGCTCTTTTTTAATTGACAATTTAAAAAAATATCAAACATCTTTTTTATTTTTAAATAATTCTAAATACAATAATTTAAAATGATATCGACTAAAATATTTTTCTAAACTTTTTTATTTCAGTTTTTAACTTTTTTTTTTTTTTTTTTTTTTTGAGGTGGGTATTTCCAGCGATAATGTTTTATGACAGTACCTTCCAAGTTCCAAATAATAGTGTAAAATTATAATCTATATATATATTAATAATTTCATTTAAACCATTATATTTCACTGTTCATTATTTATTTAAAGGGTACAATTATAACTATATTTTGCCATTTTTAATCCGAGTCCACGTTACCTATAATAACTGAAATTTAGTTATGGAGCTAGAGTAGTTAAAAAGGCTCACATGTCATATGCCACGTCTTAGAATTTATTTTCCCCTTTCATACTAAGCAACACACAATTTTAAACTAATGGACATGATACAACTTTCCATAATCATACAATCCTACGTCCAGGGGCGGATCCAGATATTGATGTTTGGGGGGCCAAAAAATTAGAGTATATAAATATTAAAAAAAGATCGCAAAAAATACAGAGGTTCGAATTCACTATGTTGACATTAAAAAAAAGTTATCAGTGATAAACATATGTGAGTGTATCAAAGACTTACGGACTAAGTTTAAATAACTTAATACCATCATATAATTTTGCTCAAAAAAAAAAAAAAAAAAAATTGAGTCTCTAAACTCTAAAAAGTCTTTAATGCATCCCTATATTTTCAATTTTGTTTCTAATGAATTCCTAAATTTTAAAAAATGTCAAATAAATACAAGGATATTTTTTACTTAAACTTGAAAATTTGAGGACCAATTAAATACAAAATTGAAAGTTAAAAAATATATTGAACTCTTTTTGAAGTTCGTGGTCTATTAAACACAAAATTAAAAGTTCAAAGATTTATTAGACATTTTTTTTTAAAAAAATTATTAAAAAAAACACAATATAACATGAATTTGTTTACAAAAAATTATAAAAGGGAGGTTAATATAGTCTAAATTACTTTTGAAAATGTTAATAAATAAATTAATACTAAGAGTTAATAAATTTTTTTAAAATAGGAAGAATACTAAATTTAGATATAGGTCTTAATTAATTTTAAGAATGAAATTTATATATTTTTAAATATATATAAACAAAACATTAAAAGAGAACAATTTTTTTTTAAAAAAATATACATATATGGAAGGAAATGTAAAGCAAATAAATTATTGTTATGGTTGAGTTTCGAACTCAGACACAACAAAATATAAACCATGCACATAACCACTACAACAGAATAAAACTTTGTTAAATTTGGGGGGGCCAAAATGTATTTAAGAACAACAGTATATATTTAAGGCATTAATTTTGCCTACGAGTATGAGAAAATCAAAAATTTTGGGGGGGCCGTGGCCCCCCCTAGTCCCTTCAGAGGTCCGCCCCTGCCTAGGTCTAATAAGTCGCGACTCAGTCAAAGTATAGTTCAATTGACATGTAGTGGTCAAAAGGTTTTAGGTTTGATTTTTTACCTTCACATGTTGTAAAAAAAAATCTAATAAATCGTGTATTTTAAATAATGTAGAATATGTTGATACCGAAATTTGGTATCAACTGTAACTTGATTTTATTGGTAGAACGAGTTTCATCTTACAACATCGTCTGAAGAAAAAAAGAAAAAAAAAAAGTTAGAACCGGTAGGGGACTTTCCCCACGAGCGAGTTATAGTTGAATATGGAAAGTTGAGAGTTGTATGAAATTTAAATAAAATCAAATAACTTATCAAAATTGTTATCAGACATTTTTCTTATATAAGAATCCACATATGGTCGTTTAAGGTTATTAAATGGTCATTAGGAAGAGTCTTTATGACTCTCGAAACTTTTTCAGTCGTTACGAAGGTTGTGTAACAACCTTTAAAGGAGACATTTTTGTGTTCAATCTCATCGATGTCGAGTCGACTCCGAAAAAGGGTCCGTGTCTTCTCTCTTTCGAACGAGCAGACCCCACGAGGAGGGGTCAGCCTTCCTGCCAAACCGAGCTTCTGGAGCTCAGCATCTTCTTGTGGAGTCGAGGAGCTCGACTCCTTCTTGTTCTTGCACCAAAGGGTCGACCCCTCTCAACTGAGTAGATTTCTCCTTGGCATTTAGTCCATCAAATCTTTAGACCTCAAGTATGATTATTTCACCCCTAACGAAAAACATCACTTTATTAAACATATAATTAAAATGTCTCATTAAGTTTTAAAAAATCAATCAATATGATGGTAAATTATTAAACACAAACTCTAAAATTATTTAACTTAAATTATTAAACACAAACTCTAAAATCTTTAACTTAATTCATTTATATCATACATTTTTAAAGTTAAATTCAAATATATATATATATATAAAAGACATCATTTTAAACTAAATCTGTAATTTAATTAAATCTAAATAACTTTCTTTGCAAACCTTGATTTAATAACAGCTTTAACGGTTAACGAGAATTATTACTAATTTTAGAATTCCTAAACCCCCGCGTGTTTTCTACTTACTATGCATGTTGTTCTATTCTATCAATGGTGGAACTAATTTATAATCTAAAAACAATATTACTAGGAATTTTTCCTTTTTTTTTAAGTGTAATTATTACGGAATTGTAACTGTTATGCCAAAATTTGAACCACAGGGAATAAATGATAATTGACACAGAGCTTACGTAGTTCACTAACATTATGTTAGTCACGTCTCTGTACAGAAGGGAGAGAGCAATTTATATTACAAAATAGGAGAGATTACAAATTACAGATTAAGGAGTCGACAGAAGTCATTAAAATGTTTATATATGTATTTTTCTAAAATGACCAAATACACAATGGGTCAAAGTTCATTCAAATACAACGTCATTCGTATAGAGTCAATTATCTTTTACCGAGACATTCGTAGTGAGTGAAACAATATCAAACACATTCTAATAATAACTTTCCAATTTGTTCTAAATATTTTAGTGCAAATAATCATTTACCCTTTTCTTTTTCAAAGAACAATCATTTACCCATTTCACTTTAAAAATTACATTTTAATTTTGATACCCATCATTTCCTCTTTAACATCATCATTGTCATCCCTCTCCCAACAATGAAAAATACAACATTTTTTTCCATTCTTCAAGTTTGAGGATAAAATAAAGTAATAAACAAAAATTACCATCCTTGTCTCGTCTTTTTCACACCATGATGAAACGTATAAATTCAGAAGTTCAATAATTTTTTTTTTCCTTTTTGCTAATTAAAATTCAAAAGTAGATGTAAACAAAACAAACATACTTTTTCATATAAATACATTATTACGATATCCACCGGTAAATCAATATATCGGTGTTTTAGTTATTTACCGATATCGGTATATCTGTTTATACCGGTGTCATAACCTGATGACACAATCTCACTTACCGATATCGATATATAACTAAATTATCCAGTGACTCTATCATTTACCGGTATATCAAGGACCTTACCGGTGCATCATTTACTCACCGATACCGATTTATATCAGTTTACCGATGTATATATAACAACTTACCGGTATCGTTAAACCAACGTAAATACCTTGATCAGTTAGTTTCTAAATGTGTAGCAATATTTAATATTATGTTGTAAGCAGTTATCTTCTACACTTGTACCTGTATAAATACGTGTTTCAATCAATCAATAAAGTGTGCAAAGTATTATATTTCTCTCGTTCGTAATATATATACTAATCACACGTAAAATAGAAAAATAATGAAAGATGTATTAAAAACTGTCAAAGTGAACATACAGTAATTGACATGTACTTATTTTCTTGAAGTCAGAAGTTCAGATCACATATCTCATATTTGTTGTGCTAAAATGCTAATCGAGTTTTTTTTTTTTTTTTTACAACATATTGGAGTGAGAGATTGAACCTATGACTTCATGGTCTCTAAGAGATACATCATGTCGTTAAGCTATGCTCTGGTTGGGTTATATGAATGAGATTAGGGTAAAATGAAAGAATATTATAATCGAGAAATTAATTATTATTATTTTTAAATGGAGAATACAGAGAGATGTGAACTGTATCCACCTGGAAAAAAAATAAATGAAAAGAGGGCCCTTTTGAATTCTCTTTAGGGATGAAAGAACCTGAGAAAGAGGGGAACACCTCTCAATCATTCTCATATATCAATGCTTACATGACTTATAAGACCTATGCTGATGATATATATTGTCAATTTCTTTTATTATTATTATTATTATTATTATTATTATTATTATTATTATTATTATTATGTATATCTCATCAATTATTTTTGCCTTTCATTTTTCAATTCATTCAAATGTTGAGGACTATTGAAAGATTGTGTTTTTTTAAAAAAGAATTCCAACTTTGTAATCACATTCAATTCAATTTCATTCCTCTTTCTTTTTCTTTTGTAATATCAAATTGAGAGTGGAATAATATGTCACATTCTTTATCATAAATGAGGTAGATGTAGATTTAAAAAGAGGGTGAATTGTCTTCATTATTAAATATCGATTATAACTTCACTCTCTAAACTTTTAAGTATATATCAAATAAATGTCAACAAGAGCATAGCTCAACGGCATCATGTATCGCATAGTGA
This sequence comes from Herpetospermum pedunculosum, assembly GCA_028017165.1. Taxonomy (NCBI): domain Eukaryota; kingdom Viridiplantae; phylum Streptophyta; class Magnoliopsida; order Cucurbitales; family Cucurbitaceae; genus Herpetospermum; species Herpetospermum pedunculosum. Next base: position 2,816,896 of record CM051524.1, on the reverse strand, counting down.
CCGTGAGGTCTTAGGTTCAATCCTCCACCCCAATATGTTGTTAAAAAAAAAAAAAAAATATGTATCAAATAGATCCCCACTTTAAAAAAGATGTTTATTAAGTTTGGTGACCAACTTTCAATTTTGTATATAATAGGCATTTGAACTTTAAAAAGTGTAACAAATTCTTAAACCTTCAATTTTGTGCCTAATAATTTCGGACTTTTGATTTTGAGTCTATTAAGTCATCCACTTATTCAACATTTTTTTTTTACATTTATGAATTTATTGAACATAAAATTGAAAGTTTTATGTTTAATAGATTTATTAATTTTAAAAATATTAAAAATATTAGAGACTTAATAGACAAATTAAAAGTTGATTGATAAATTAAATATAAATACAAAATTTTAAAGATTAAACTTGTAATTTAAAAAAAAAAAAAAAAAAAAAAAAAAAAAAAAAATTAATTATACATCCATGGATTGTGAGAATAGCAGTCACAATCTTATTCCAATTGAACTACGTTGGATTTGACGATTTTTTTTTTAAAAAGATATAAACTAATTTATGGGAATGCTTCTATGAAAATTTTGTTTAGGTTAAATAGAATGATTGAAAAAATAATGTGACTAGGTGAGTGAATTCCTTTATTGGATCAATAATTTCAAACCATATATTTGTTTCTATTTTATTTTATTTATTTTTATAATCGTCTAGAGGTTTGCTACTAATTATTCTACTCAACTATAAATTTCAACAACTAATAAATACATCAAAGTTTCTCGGTATTCATTCTCTTCATCCAAATTTTAAATTCTTATCCTATATTGTACTAAAAAAAAATACGCTTCACCAAAAAAAAATTGTTGTCAAATTTACCATATGATTTGACAAATTATATATATATATAATAAAAAATTAGATAAAAATCAATTTATACTCTTAAAGTTTGAAGTTGTATCCATTAAAATTTTAAATTAATAATTGTATCGATTTAAGGGCACGTTTCAAGATCTCCCCCAACAAATAAACCAATAAATTTTTTGAGAAAGAAAACATCATTTTATCCCCCAAACTTGACAACCAATATAAATTTTTATAGGTTTAGAAAGTGATGGAAGCATTGTGAACAAAAGAATTTTACAACTTTTTCTCTACGACAACCTCTTGTTTGAAGAATTGTGAACAAGAAAATGCAATCTCAATAAACTATAAAATATATTTTCAGTATAAAATTACACTATTATGGTTTTGAATGTTTGTCAAAATTTGTGAATTTTGAAATATTTATTTAGTAAAGAAAATTTATGCTGATGGCAAATTTTTTTTTGCAAGATTGATCTAATGAAATTAAAAGTTTATTGTAAAATTCAATATGCTAAATTTAAGGATAAAAATGGATATTTTCACTAACAACATCATTATAATTCAACTTCACCTGATACAATAATTTATGATCTAGGTACTAAAATATCATATTTAAAAAAAAAAAAATTAGAATTAATTGCACAAACAGAAATCAGACCCAAAATAATTGCAAAATTTAACAAACCTTAAAACATTTTGTAAATATGACAAAAAAAAAAACAGTGGATATCATTAATAGACTCTATCGTTGATATATGACTATCACTGGTAGACTTCTACATTGATAGACTATTATTACTGATAAAATTTTATAAAAAAAATTACTATCAACGATAGACTATACTATAGTGATAGAAATTGTCATATTCGCAATTTTTTTTTTAAAAAAAGTGTTATATTTTTAATTATTTTGACATACGTTATCATTTTTTTAAAAAAAAAACTATATTCTCAAAATTTGGGCATTGGGGTCCAATCAGGTGCGACCAATCTTAGCAGCCAACGAGTTTAGCAATTAGCAGTGACTCTCCAACGATTTGGTTGCTATTATTGTACGGTCAAGTCGTGACGATTCCGGTCATCCAATTTTCAATTCCCAACATTAATTTCAAAACAAACATCAAATATTAAATCTCATTTAAAAATCCAACACTATTTCATCTAAGAATTTAAAATATTTGCACCCTCTTGTTCCCCCAAATAAATAAACTTTCAATCAATGTGTATATATATAATATCATATCATGTCACACTCATTAATCAAGCTGTTGCATTTAAATTTGGATGAATTTGTAAGGTTCGGTACAAAAATATAATCAAAATTTAAAACAAAAGATCTGTTGGGTTTTATGTCCTAAAACTCGTAGTTTGTAAACTGTATGAATGAATGTAATTATTATATTTCAATAAAGTTGTTATTGAATTTTAGTGAATTGTGTTTGTATTAACCTATACCAATAACTAAGGAAAAGCACCTGCTGCAGGTAAGAGCAAGACTAGATCTACAGACAAAGGAAAATGTTTCCATTGTGGTGTAGATGGGCACTGGAAACGGAATTGCCCAAACTATCTTGCTGAGAAAAAGGCTGAGAAGGAAAGACAAGGTAAATATGATTTATTTGTTGTCGAAACATGTTTAGTAGAACATGATTGTCATACCTGGATACTTGATTCAGGAGCTACTAACCATGTTTGTTCTTCTTTTCAAGAAACTAGTTCTTGGCAGCCACTTTCTCAAGGTGAGATAACTCTCAGAGTTGGAACTGGAGAGGTTGTCTCAGCTGAAGCAGTGGGAGCTGTAAAGTTGTTGTATAGAGATAGTTTCATTTTACTAGAAAATGTACTCCTGGTTCCTACCTTCCAGAGGAATCTTGTATCTATATCTTGTTTGTTAGAACAGTTGTATAAAGTATCTTTTGTACATAATGAAGCGTTCATTAGAAAAAGAGGTATACGTATTTGTTTTGCGAAACTTGAAAACAACTTGTATGTGTTAAGACCAACCGAAGCCAAAACTATTTTGAACACTGAAATGTTTAAAACAACTGAGACTCAAACTAAAAGGCAGAAACTTTCTCCAAGTACTTATCTTTGGCACTTAAGACTAGGTCACATTAATCTCAATAGGATTGAGAGATTGGTTAAGAGTGGTCTGCTAAATCGTTTAGAGGACAACTCTTTACCGCCATGTGAGTCTTGTCTTGAGGGCAAAATGACCAAACGATCTTTTTCTGAAAAAGGTCATAGGTCCAAAGAACCTCTAGAAATCGTGCATTCGGATCTCTGCGGTCCTTTGAATGTCAAAGCACGAGGAGGGTATGAATATTTCATCAGTTTCATTGATGATTATTCTAGGTACGGTTATCTTTATCTAATGCATCATAAGTCCGAAGCTCTTGAAAAGTTCAAAGAGTATAAGGCAGAGGTTGAGAACACATTAGGTAAATCGATAAAAACACTCCGATCAGATCGAGGTGGAGAGTATATGGATTTAAGATTCCAGGACTATATGATAGAACATGGAATAGTATCTCAACTCTCAGCGCCAGGAACACCACAGCAGAATGGTGTGTCCGAGAGGAGAAATAGAACCCTGTTAGACATGGTTCGATCTATGATGAGTTATGCTCATTTGCCTAGTTCGTTTTGGGGATATGCAGTAGAGACTGCAGTATATATTTTGAACATGGTTCCCTCTAAGAGTGTTTCTGAAACACCTTATGAGTTATGGAGAGGGCGTAAAGGTAGTTTACGTCACTTCAGGATTTGGGGGTGTCCGGCACATGTGCTAGTACCCAATCCAAAGAAGTTGGAACATCGTTCAAAATTGTGCCTATTTGTAGGTTACCCCAAGGAAACGAAAGGTGGTCTATTTTACGATCCTCATGAGAACAAGGTACTAGTATCGACTAATGCCACGTTCTTAGAGGAAGACCACATGAGAGATCATCAACCGTCGAGCAAAATTGTTTTGTCCGAATTTTCCAGGAAAGCTACAGACGGATCAACAAAGGTTGTTGATCAGGCTGGTCCTTCTCAAGAGTTGAGAAAGCCTCGACGCAGTGGGAGGGATGTAAGACATCCTGACCGCTACATCGGCTTGTCTGAAACTCAAGTCGTCATACCTGATGATGGCGTTGAGGATCCATTGACCTTTAAACAGGCAATGAATGACATAAACAAGGACCAGTGGCTTAAAGCCATGGATCTCGAAATGGAGTCTATGTACTTCAATTCGGTCTGGGATCTTGTAGACCAACCAGATAGTGAAAGACCTATCGGTTGCAAGTGGATCTACAAGAGAAAACGAGACCAAGCCGGTAAGGTGCAAACCTTTAAGGCTCGACTTGTGGCAAAAGGTTATTCCCAAAGAGAAGGGGTCGACTATGAAGAAACCTTTTCTCCTGTTGCCATGTTAAAGTCGATTAGAATACTCTTATCCATTGCTACATTTTATGATTATGAAATCTGGCAAATGGATGTCAAGACTGCCTTTCTGAATGGTAATCTTGAGGAGAGTATCTATATGGCTCAACCAGAGGGATTCATACTTCAGGGTCAAGAGCAAAAGGTTTGCAAGCTTAATCGATCCATTTATGGGTTGAAGCAAGCATCTAGATCCTGGAATATAAGGTTTGATACGGCGATCAAATCTTATGGCTTTGAACAAAATATTGACGAACCTTGTGTTTACAAGAAAGTAGTCAATACTGTTGTAGCTTTCTTAGTCTTGTACGTAGACGATATACTACTCATTGGGAATGATGTAGGGTTCCTAACTGACGTTAAGAATTGGCTAGCGACCCAATTCCAAATGAAAGATTTGGGAGAGGCTCAGTTTGTTCTAGGGATTCAGATCATAAGGAATCGTAAGAACAAAGTGCTAGTGCTGTCTCAAGCATCTTATATTGACAAGGTGTTGTCAAGATATTCGATGCAGAATTCCAAGAAAGGTTCGCTGCCTTTTAGGCATGGAATTCACTTGTCTAAGGAACAGTCTCCTAAGACACCTCAAGAGATTGAGGATATGAGACGAATTCCCTATGCATCTGCAGTTGGTAGTCTCATGTACGCTATGTTGTGTACAAGACCCGACATTTGCTATGCAGTAGGAATTGTCAGTAGGTTCCAGTCCAATCCAGGATATGATCACTGGACAGCCGTTAAACACGTCCTCAAGTATCTTAGGAGAACGAGAGACTATGTGCTTGTGTATGGCGCGAAGGATTTGATCCTTGCAGGATACACTGACTCTGATTTTCAGACTGATATAGATTCTAGAAAATCTACATCAGGATCAATGTTCACTCTTAACGGAGGAGCAATAGTATGGAGGAGTATAAAGCAAGGTTGTATTGCTGACTCCACCATGGAAGCTGAGTATGTCGCAGCTTGCGAAGCAGCGAAGGAAGCTGTATGGCTTAGGAAGTTCTTGACAGATTTGGAAGTTGTTCCAAATATGAACTTGCCAATCACCCTTTATTGTGATAACAGCGGTGCAGTGACAAATTCTAAAGAACCTAGAAGCCATAAGCGTGGAAAGCATATTGAGCGGAAATATCATCTCATCAGGGAGATAGTGCAACGAGGAGATGTGATTGTCACACAGGTAGCCTCAGAGCACAACATTGCTGATCCGTTTACTAAGTCTCTCACGGCTAAAGTGTTTGAGAGACACCTAAAAAGTTTAGGGTTGCGAGCTGCTCAGTAGGACAGTGGGAGAAACTTTAGATATTTGATATTCTAGTTCTCTCGACCAGCATGTACTCCACTGACGTTTTAGTCCAAGTGGGAGTTTGTTGGGTTTTATGTCCTAAAACTCGTAGTTTGTAAACTGTATGAATGAATGTAATTATTATATTTCAATAAAGTTGTTATTGAATTTTAGTGAATTGTGTTTGTATTAACCTATACCAATAACTAACACCCATGGCGATAGTGTGAGTACTTGAACTTCATGTGTGACATGAATGTGAATCAAGTTCAAGTATACAGCCAAAATGGTCTATAGTATAGGGATAAGGCTGGGTACCTTATCCTGGGGACATTATTGGACGCGGCTCACTTTGTATAGTACAAAACGATGTGATTCGAATCGTTTCATGTAGAGACATGTGAGTGAGGGCGTCCTGTGCAATGAGTTTGCACAAGACCGAACCAAGAAATAAAATCGCTCTTTCTTTATAACACCGTTTACTGTAAAGACCGATTTTTTCATTATGATGACTTAGGTAACTCGATCTCAATCCTGAGCTTACTATGAACTCCTGTTTATTCAACCTTATCCTTTGATTTGTACGGGTGAGAGTGGCCAGATCGCCGACTCAATATGCCTACCATCTTGGGGATAAGATTGAATAAGTGGCTGGGGACATAGTTGTAGCAAGATTGGAATTCACTCCTACCCGCTTTAAGGGTTAGTAGAGAGGTTGTTCCCTTAAGTGCTGACTCCAGGTCTTGAACAATGGGCCCATCCTCTCCTGATCAGGGAGGAATCTGATTTGATGGTTGGACCACAAATCAATTGTTCATTAGAGGTGTCAGTGGTACTTAAGGAACAAGATATAATACAAGGGTTAAACGGTTTAAATGACCCGTTGTGATTATGAACGACCTGTGAAGGATCGACTTACTGATGATAGTTATATCAACAGGACACAATATATCTACAGTGAGGAGAGTGCAGCCCTTGGACTTTAGTGGAGTCTCCGGGGGTTAACGAATGTTGGTTAGTTCGGTTGAAAGAGTTTTGACCGGATAATCTCGTATCGTTGGAGCTCATGATCTGTAGGTCCTTACGGTTCTCCTAGCTAGCTCGGATAAAGCCGTGAAACAATATAAAAGAAAAGAAAAGAATTTGAATCGTTCAAATTCGGATTTGTGGAAGAAGGATAGACATATTTAAATATGATTTAAATATGGCATTGGCCTGAAACATGAATGAGATTCATGTGAAAAAAGTCGGTTTTTTCTGAAAAACCGAGTTTAGTTATATTATTTAATCAATATTTGATATTATATATATATATATATATATACATACATACATGTGTCTTGCAGCAAGACACATGTTGTTAGTTACGTAAGTAACTTTGGGCTGATAATGAAGAAGGCAGAAGTGATTTGAGTAGAGAAATTTCAAATTAAATTTGATTCAATTGAAAAAAAAAAACAGGGGTACATGTTTTGTTTTTTAAAAACTTCAGCTTCTCCCTCTGTCTTCTCTTCCTCTTCTCATTTTCTCTTGTAAAAGGAGTCCCACTACTCCGTTTCTCGGCCTGAGGATAGTGGGACTACCGTGGGTGGTCCACGAACGTTTCGTGAGAAGACTCGGTGAGCTCGTGAGGAGTTTCTGGCGGTGAAATTGGAGAAATACGAACGACAAGGGTATGTGTTCTAATTTCTCTTTTTCATTGCTTTTGCATGTTTCCATTTGTTTAAATTGATGAAATTAGAGTGTCCATGATCCAAATCGCTTCCGCTGCGTTCCATCAACGCTCCATCAAGATCGTCAATTTAAAGTTCTCTTAGAGAGAAGAGTTCAATTTTTGTAGGATTAGACGGTCTGTCGCGTGAGATTAGTTGAGATGCGCATAAATTGATTCGAAAACTGGTGAATATTAAAAAAAAAAAAAAATAGATGACATAAAATTTGTCAATAAACTTCTTGCATAACAATCACATTACAATTTGGAATTATTTATCATTGAAGAAACTTGTGGATAATAGTGGTTGATTGATTCCATTTTAAACTTACTTTTCAAACATTTAATAGGAACAAACTGATTGTTTTTTTCATCAAACTTGACCTATCTATTTCTTTTGGATTACTTTCCTCCATAAATGCAGTAGGGTTATTAAAAAAAGTATATATAAATATAATAATTAAATTTATTAATATAAATATAAATGTAGATAAAGTATCAAAATCACTCTTTTAATTCAATAAATATAGGATACATGTTTAAACAAAGGGCAATCTTCAGAATATAATAATTATCTTATCCAATTAGCTAGTAACAAAATATTTGTTTCATTTTGTTTAAGAAAATAAATTAATATCAATTTCTTATTTGAGAATGGTAGAAAAATGTTATAGAAAAGATAAAATAAATTGGAGAAAAATGTAGGCTAAATTACAAGTCCTTAAATTTAAAAAGTTGTAATTAATAACTTTGAAACTTAAAATATATATATATATACACATGAAAACAAAATTTAAAATACACGAAATTCAATAAAAACATGGTTGTATTTCACCTTTTTGCATATGTATTTTTGTAGTAGATTTGAAAGTTGAATCTCAATTTAATTAATTTTATAAATTTTTCAAAATGTGTTTTGGTATGAATTTTATAAATCATAAAACTAGTTGTAGGTAGTTAGGTTGAATATAACTATTATTAATTTATTTAGGAACATATTTTCTCTTATAAATTTTGTATAACTATTATTTTATAATATCATATAATTTATAATATATTATTATTATTATTTTTTATAACATGTGGGGTGGAGGAATCGAACTTATGACTTTATAGTCACTATCATCAGTTGAGTTATATTGATGTTGGCTATGATATATTATATTATGCATATTTAAACTTAACAAAAATTAATTGAGTTTATAACATGTAATATCATATTTATTATTTTTTTTTTATATAATTTTAAATATAATTATCCATTTTAAAATTTTCAAATTCAAAAATTTGGATCCACCGAAAAAAAATGTCACCATTTGAATCATGAAATTCAAAAACAATTTTAAAAAATAATTCAGATTGCATACCAAATGCATATTCACTAGACTCAGTTAATCTAAAAACATAAAACATAATCTAAAGCATTTATGAGGCAGGCCAAATGTCTAAATCTCTATATTTTTTATTTTGTTTATATTAGATCCACCTACCTTAAAAATGTCTAATAAATCACTAAACTTTCATATTTTGTGTTTAATAGATTCCTAGATTCCGACATGCTCAACATGTCAGTTTAATAGGTTCTTCAACCTTTTCAATCGAGGTAATGTGCAACATTTTAGTCTAAGAAACTAAAATCATGTTAACAAGAGCATAATTCAACTGACATAATGTATGACTAGTGAACGAGAAGTCTTAGATTCGATCTCCACTCCACATGTTGTAAAAAAAAAAAAAAAAATCATAATTTAACGTTTAACAAAAAGCGAAGATATTGTATTGATAATTAATGTAGGGTCGGGTCGGGGTCCACTAAAATGGTGGGACCCGTTAATGTAATGGAAAGGGTGACGTGGACATGGGGAGGCCTTGGATTGGATGAAAAATTAATATTATGAAGCAATATAATTTTGTTTAGTCACAATCCTTCACGTGTCTATGCCCTTTTTTTAGTGGCTCCCACACCATATCTTTCTTCCACCAAAATACCATTAATTTTTTTTAATTCATACATTTAAATTCTTTTCTTTTCTTTTTTCCCAATTTTTCAAACTTTGGTCTTCTCATTTTTAGTCTATTTTTCTACACATATAAGTGGACTATACTGTTCACATCGCACGAGGCACGATTTGTCATTCAAGTTATCAATTATATTTTATTATTTATTATACTACATACAATTAACTCATTTTTATTCTTTGAAAATATTGCAAATTAATCCATGTAATAAAATAACAAAATAATATATATTGCGGATGAAATTATCAACAAAGCCTAAAGAAAGGATTTAGAATCAGAGACCGACCCCCTCCATGGGGTCGGGTCGACCACACCTAGAGGCCGACTCCTTTCACTACAAGAATTTATTGTTTTCCAGACGAACTCTAACCCGACGCCTGGACCGGGCGTCGGGTTAGATATGTCTAACCCGACGCATGAACCATGCGTCGGGTTAGATATATCTAACCCGACGCGCGGTCCAGGCGTCGGGTAAGATATATCTAACCCGACGCATGGACCGGGCGTCGGGTTATATATATCTAACCCGACGCATGGTTCATGCGTCGGGTTAGACATATTAAACCCTAAAGACTTTCGCATTTTTCTCAAATCCATCCGACCTTTGCCGTTCGCCCTTCGCCCTTCGCCCTTTGCCGTTCGCCGTTCGTCCCCCGCCGCCCTCCGTCGTTCGTCCTCCGCCGCCGCCGCCCTCCGCCGTTCGTCCTCCGCCGCCCTCCGCCGTTCGCCTTTCGCCTTTCGCCCTCCGCCGCTCGCCTTTCGCCGTGGGTAATGTCTACTGCCGCTCTGTTTTTTGTTCGTTTTTTCTTTTTCTTCGTGTTCGTTCTTGGTTAGATCCTATGTAGTTGAATCGTTAATTTCATTTGCAAGTTTGCATGTTTAGAATGGTAAACCATACGGACCTTGGTTATGTTGATTGTGAGGAATTCGTTCATCAAGAAACACATTGGTGAGCTGTAAATACAAATTAAAAAAAAAACTACTAGAATCAGAGAGGAGGGATGAAAAACTATCGTTCCTTTGTGTTTTAAGACTACATCAGCAAGACTTGAGACCTGAACTTTCCCTTTTGAAATTTTATTCTGCCTGGTGCTTTTGTGTTTACTGTGGTTTTGTCATTGCTAGCTGCTTTGCCTTTGAATGTATGAATGTCAAAAGTATGTGCAGAATGCAGATGCAGGGAAAATACAAAATGAACTCTTGTTGGTTTTCAAGCAGCAAATCTTGTCCAACTACAAGTAACAAAAGGAACGTTTTAATTCACAAGTTTTGATTTGGAAATCTTTGAATGAAATATTGTAATACTTTTTTTTAAAAAAGGGATGTATTGTAGATTGAAAATATTGTAATACTTTTTTTTAAATATTGCAACACAGGAAATTGATTTAGACCCTCTCCAAAAATCTCTCATACACAACCATTAAAATTTAAAATTGTACCCAGTGGTACATTTTCCGCTCATTTGGTTGCACACTACCATTAACATCCCGATTTTCAAATATGGCAAAAAAAAATATTGACAAAACCTTGAAAAGAAGCTCTTGTTTGTTGAGCTTTTTATGCCTTCGACTCCATTTTCTCTTTTTTGCTTCTTTTCTTCTGTTTAGTAGTCAAAGTGGTATGATAACTTTGACATTATCCAAATTACGGAGAGCAACAACGTAAGAACTAAAAAGTTGTCTGAATGCTGCTGTTAACACGATCGATATGAAAAGTTATCTTGTAATAATAATAGAGTTGTTGGGTTGGGTTCACTTTATTTTGAGAGAGACCCTCTGTTTGGTGGGTAAGAACTAAGAAGGGTTGGGTTTAGATTTGATGAAAAAGGAAAAAGAACTAAGAAGGGTTGGGTAAGAACTATATTGTTTGTTGCAATTGATCATTGTTATTTTTACCTTTTGTTGCTCATTGCAAGATGGAGTTTATGGGACTACTTGTGCTATCCCTCCATTGAGGAACTTCACTTATATTCTACAGGCAAAGGACCAAATTGGCAGTTACTTCTGTGATTGTGCAATCTCAATACAGGCTATATTGTTTGTTGCAATCTCCATATTGTTATTGCCCAACTTTTGTTGCTCATTTTTTTTAACTTTCTCTATCAATTATAATTTCGCTATCACTGTTATTTTTACCTTATAATCTTGGGGAATGCAGGAACAAAGGTATATCGTTTGTTGCAATTGATCAAAACAGACCTCTGTCGGATCAGGGGCCCTTTGACATTGTCCTGCACAAGGTTAGTCTCTCTTTGAAACTTCAAATTAAAAGGCCTACAGTCTGTTGTCCGCTTTAATTTAGAACTTGATCGGTACCATGCCTTTGAAAAACTGCATCTTCTAACTATGAATGATTGAGCGAAATTCCGGTATATGGGTTGTTCTTGTTCATAGTCATTAAAATAGTGATATTGACTGAATTAGCTGGGCATATTTGGCTTGCACATAATCATATGTTGCATTGCACTTCATTTATCTTTTCATTTGTCTACCTCGCTTTAGTTGCTAAAGAAATTCTGGGAAATTCTGTCATTTTATGCAAAACATCATTAATCCATGTGTTACATTACATACACACAACACTGGCAGCTTTAATTTTCTTTTGTTGTTGTGGAAAAACATTTGTCCTTCTTCCACCACATGTGGGTAACTTGAATCAACTTATGAATTTTATTACCATTTACTTGGGGTCCCAGTTGTCTGCAGTAGGTTTTGTATGGTGCTTATGAGTTTGACTTGTCTTTGTTGTGTATATTCCACCAATAATTCTTTTTCATCTTGGATTGTGTTATATTGAACATGTTAAATCTTTGATGTAGGACTTTCAAGGAAGGGCTATGAAACAAGAATTTTTGAAGTCGATGTGCAAATGGTCGCTTTTTTAGGTGGTTTTGATGGTAGGACTATGTATTTTGATGTATGAAGAACAAGTGTAACTTAATTCTGATTGTAGCTTAACTGATCTTGGAGTGTAACTTTTATGAAGAACAAATGTAACTTAATTGTGATTGTAGCTTAAAGGATTTTGGAGTGTAACTTTTATGAAGAACAAGTGTAACTTAAGTGATTTTGAAGTGTTATTTGACTGATTGTAGTTGATCATAAGAGAGTTTTATGTCCATTTTAAAAGTTTAAAATGATTGTTTAAATTCTGTAATTATTTTATGTCAATTAAAAAAAAAAAAAAAAAAAAAAACACCTAACCCGACGCGTTCTTGACGCGTCGGATTAGATAGACTACCCGACGCATACTTAACGCGTCGGGTTAGTCTAACCCGACGCTCAATCAAAGCGTCGGGTTATATATCTTTATCCGACGCTTGGACTAAGCGTCGGATAAAGTCTTCTAACCCGACGCTTTGATTGAGCGTCGGGTTAGACCAAAAAAGCCGACGCGTTGCGTCGGATGTTAATCATCCGACTGGTCTATTGCGACTCTCTGTCCCGACGCATTGGTGCGTCGGGACAGAGTTTACCCGACGCAAAAGGCATCTATTCCGACGCTTGATGGCGTCGGGTAAAGTGTAAATTCTTGTAGTGTTTGCAGGGTCGGTCGTGCTCCAAATCAAGCCCCTACCGTTTCGAAGACCAAATTTGTAATTATTCGCTTTGATGAGACGTTACTCAAACAATGACTTTAACGATCAATTTAATACCCGGGCAATAGTTACAATCTTATTGACTATATATGGAGAAGAGTCGTGAATTTCACTCTCACTTCACTCTCTAAATTACTAGATCAATCTCTTTACTGACTATATCGTTGGAGACCTTGTGGTCTAACACAATTGGTGTATTAGTCTCACATTTTTTTGTTTTGAAGACATACCTTGATTTTTCTAAAAATACAAATTCACAACTGACCAAAATTTAGTATCAACAAAATAAATTTGGTAGAAACTAGTTATTTCAGTTATTACCATGACCCATGTTGATGCCAAAATTCGGGTAGAGAATATCACTTGACCTTCATGTGACTTCAATTGTAATTTATAGTTTGTTGGGACGACATGACCTGCAAAATAAAGAGTGAAAAAATACTGGTGTGGTGCCTGCCATGGCGACTCCGATACTTAAGTAAGAATGAGAGTAATAACAAGTTTTTGTGGAGTCTAGTAGATCATAATTAACTTACTTTTCTCCTTCATGTGATGTGATATTTATAGTGACATGGTCATCTTTTCTTTTCCTTGTAGGTTTGACCTAGGATGGATCGACTCAAGTATGACCGATCTTGTTCCTGTGGCCTTTTAGACCCACAGGTGTCTGGTTCAAGGTTCCTAAATGGGGTCTTGGTCTTTGGTATTTGTGGGAGTCGACCTCAGCCTCGACTTCTTGAGCTGATCATGCTCAACTTTGATCATTTCTAGCGAGTCTTTGAGGAATGGGCCCTGGTTGACTATTTAGAAGCACATTTCTCCCATGTATGAGCCTTGGTTTGTCAGAACCGTCTTCTGGTTTGATCTTTCACAAATGCCCATTTTTATCCATATATAACACCTTTAAAACATTATATTTGAGCAATTACAACTTCTAAAAATTAAACTAGTTAACTACTCTGATAGTTTAGAAGGGTGTAGGAATGTGGTTCTGAACATATGACCTTTAGAACACTGGTATATTATCTTAAGAACCGTTTTAGAGTTTAAAATTTACGATAGAATTATAACACCCTCTTATGGTTGAAATATTTTTTTTAATCAGATGGTTGAAGAGTTACCCTTTTAGTTTATGAGTGATTTATGTTTTTTTTTTCTTTTTTTCTTTTGAAATATTGCATTATAATCAAGAGAATATCGATTAGCTCAATGGATAAGAAGCCTATATACAATTAATGTTAAAGGTTCCATTATCCACAGGAAAAAAAAAATAGAGGTTGGAATCTACTTGTTTTTATATATTTATTATTATTATTATTTTTGTAGAAATATTTAATTAAAACGAAAATTGAATCCATGAAGTCTTAGTTAATGACACAACCTCATGTGAATTGAGTTATGCTCCGTTTAACTTTTTTATTTATTAAGTCTCAACCTCAATATTAAATGACAATTGTAGCAATGATATAACTACAGTTTAAAAAAAATACATACCCAATTATTCAATAATATTAAAAAATCTAAATTTCTTAGATCTGGTTAGATAATCATTGATTATAATTTTTATTTTTTAAAATTTTAGCTTCGCCTCTTTTAATGTTTTTTGGTGATATTTTTTCTCAAGTTGTTTTCCTCGTGCTTTTGGACGTATTATTGAGTTTTCTGGCTCCAACCCTCATTTTTTATTTAATAATATATTATGTCGTTGCAAAATAAAAAGTTAAATTATAAATATCTAACAACTACTCGGTGCAGTGGGTGAGCGCTCCACATAAGATAACAAAGAGTGGAAGTTCGACTGTGGAGATTATCCATGCATTTGTGTAGGAAAGGAATTTAAATACATTATTATACTGCTCAAATTTTGTTCAGTTGACATAGAGTTGTGTCTTTCAGACCAATATTTTCACTCCGCATTAATTAAATAGTTTTGGAAAAGAAAGAGAAATTAATTATAAAGGTAAAAAATAAGATAATTATAAAAAAAAAAAAAAAAAAAAGAGAAACCTTAATTTTAGCACTAAGAACCAATGAAATAGCCACGTAGGAATAAGAAGAAGAAGAAAATAGTACAGACTCGATCGGAAAAAAACGAAAGCTGGCAGTGGAGCCGGGGAGAGCGAATCGATGATTTTCCAAATTTATTATTTATTATTTATTTAAAAAGAAAAGCACCGTCATGAGAGCCAACCAATGATTGAACGACACGAACTACAGCAATATTGTCTCCATCTCTAACTTTTTTTTATGAGTAAAAACTTATTTGCAGCCCCGACTACAACTATCTTTTGCAGCTTAGCAACATGGCAGAATTTGATTGGTTAGATTTTATGTTATTTTTTTTAATTAAAAAATCATATTTAATGTCTGATGTCACTGTTTTTTTTTTCTTTCATTTTTTCCACTTTCCATAACTTTTAATTTCCAATTTTGTCACTCTCCTCAATTCTCTCCCGTATCTCTTTTTATGGATGATTTGCTACTGTCAAATCTTAGTAAACATTTCTTAATCTCTCCATATGCCTAATAGCATGGCGAAAATTAGCATAATTTTAGAAAGGTAATAGTTAATTATTTATTTTATGATAAATGAGGTAAAATTGAGTTGAAAACTTGAAATGAACAAAGAAATTAGATAGAAGAGGAAAGAGGAATTTTATTAAAAAATGTCATAGGATGTTGGACAATGATGAGGTTTTAGATATTATTATTATTATTAAAAATTGTAGCATGATTTTTTTATCGATGATTTGCTATTTTCAAATCATTGATAAAAAAAAAAAAAAGATATTGGAGAGGATTGAATAGGGAAGGACAAAATCGAAAATTAAAAGTCATGGAGAAGAGGAAGAAAAACAGGAAAAAAAAAAAAAGTTGAAATCACGCATTAAATATAATTTTTTAATTAAAAATAATAACATAATACTTGGTCAATCAAAATCTGTCACGTGACTGGACTGCAAAAGATAGTTGTAGTCCAGCAATTAAGTTTTAATCCTTTTTTATTATCCATATTTTACCTTCTCTTACACATTATTTTTATTTTTATTTTTATTATTTTTTTTATTTTTTTTGTTTATTTTGGCTAAATATTTTAGAAAAATTAAAATCCTAATTTTGTAAGGCAATTCTCTTTGTTTTTTTTTTAAACCTCAAATTTATCAATTTTCAATTAAGTTCTTCCATAAATAAATGGTTTGATTTTCTTTTGAAAATGAACATAAAATAAAAACACAAGTATAAACTAACCATGTTTCTTTATTTATTATTTTTATAAAAAATCAAAAAATAAATAATATTTAGGTTAAATTACGAATTTGGTGTTTATAGTTTCTAGAAAATTAGAATTTAGTCTCCCTCATTTTAAAAGTTAGAATTTTATCACTATAAATTGATAGATCCTCATACATAGTCTTTACCGTTTAAAAACCCGTTAAAAATTAATAATTTAATGCAATTTTTTTTAAATGGGTAAAACTGAGGTGCAGGCTGGACTACAACTATAGTCTAGTCACGTGGCAGATTTTGATTGACCAAGTATTATGTTATTATTTTTAATTAAAAAATCATATTTAATACTTAACTTTTTTTTCCTGCTTTTTTTTCTTTCTCTATGGCTTTTAATTTCTGATTTTGCCCTTCTCTATTCAATCCTCTCCAATATCTCTTTTTTATCAATGATTTGAATTTTTTTACATTTGAAAATAGCAAATCATCGTTAAAAAAATCTTTTTTTTTTTTTTTTTTTTTTTTTTTTTTTTTTTTTTTTCATTTCAAGTTTTCAACTCAATTTCACTTCATTTATCATAGAATAAATAATTAACTATTACCTTTTTAAAATTCTGCCCAATTTTCGCTATGCTATTAGACATATGGAGAGATTAAGAAATGTTTACTAAGATTTGACAGCAGCAAATTATCCATAAAAACAGATACGGGAGAGAATTGAGGAGAGAAGGGCAAAATTGAAAATTAAAAGTTATAGGGAAGTGGAAAAAATGAAAGAAAAAAAAAAGTTGAAATGACATGAGACATTAAATATGATTTTTTAATTAAAAAAAATAACATAAAACCCGACCAATCAAATTCTGGCATGTTGCTGGGTTGCAAAAGATAGTTATAGCCCAGACTACAACTAAGTTTTACTCTTTTTAAATTTGACAATTCATTTTTGAGTAATACTAGACTAGACTCTAAGTCACACGTGGATCAACTATATGTTGCCACATGTCAAATGTATATATTTTTTAAATTTATTTTTGAGTTTAGCATTTAAAGTTTATTAATAAAAAAAATCTTAAACTCTAAGCAGTAATTCTTAAAAAAAAAATAATACTAAAATTTTAAATTCCACGAAAAAACATATTTTCGAAAAAATATAAAAAAAAATGAGAAATAAAACATTCTTTAAAATAAAAACATTTTTGCTTTGACACGTGACCTATGGTTGAGTCAGGTGTGGGGCTGCAGATCTCTGTTGCAACCAAGTATTACTCCTCATTTTTTGACCGATCCGTCAGTTATTTTTAACCATAAAGATTATTTGTGAGGTTTTATCAAACTGTAACACATAGATTAAATTTTAAATATCTTTTAATTAAAGGATGAAATTTGTAATTTGTGTATCAAACATATTTAATTTTTTTTTTTTTTTTTTTGACAATATACAAATGAGAATTCAAATTTTTGACATTTTAATCCATAGTTAATATTTTATGCCGGTTAAATAATTTATTTATTTATTTCAACTTAGGACAAAAAGATTTAAATTTTAGACTCATGAACGAGAGCACATCTTTATGTTAATTATACGGATGGACATAAATTAGTTTTTTTAATTTTAGGTTTGATAATTTAATTTCATGTGTCACGTGGTAGGACACGTTTTACATTACACACCACGTCATCATCTTCTTCCTTCGCCCAAAAAAAAAAATCACAGGCTTTAACTTTAATCTTTTTAGTTGAGATCGATCTACATGAAACCCAAAAACTGGCACTCTTCTTTGTTAAAAAATAAAATAAAATAAAATACAGTTTTTTTTTTTTTTTTTTTTTTTTTAATTTGTTTTTCCTTAGTCGACAGTGGGAGTGTTGGGAGCACCGAGGAATGTTTGCAGTTTGTTCATACTAAACCCAACAATTTGCTGCAACACTAACATTAAAAAAAACACACACATTCTTTATTTTAATTTTATTTAATTTTATTTAATTACCTGCATTTTTTTACATTTTTTTACATTTTTTATGGAGTTTTGTGACTGTCTATCTGTAATAATTATTCTTTTTTTTTCTTGCATTCCAGAGTTTAGGATTTAATTAAATACTATTTCAACTTTCTTTATTTTCTTCTTCAATGTTAATTTAAAGTTCCAACATCTATAAGCTAAGTTGTCCAGAAAATAGGGGTCTCAATGTCAATTATACCTAATCTACATCCTCTTCTCTTCCTCTAATTTCATCTTTCCCTTTATTCATTTTAATTTTGTTAAATTATAAAAAAATACTCATATTCCTTCCAAAAACTTCCTATATATTATCACATACTATAAATTTATTATAATTCACGTAAAAATGACCTAAAATGACGTGGCGGTGACTGAGACGCTAGATTAAGCGGACGTTTCATTGCGTCGATTTTTGTCCAACATTCTTACGGATTTCTACTTCAAGAGTATTTTTTTAAACATTTATGAAAAATTAAATGTAATATTGTAGCTTTTAAAAAAACAAGAGTTTTTTAAACATGTTGGAATGTCTTGAATATGTTATGACCTTCTACGACGGGTTTGATACATGGGGTTTTACTTATTCGTTTTGGGCTTTGACTCATTTTGTATTAGGTCATTAGAAGACTGAGATATATAAATTTTCTAATGACTTCAGCCGCCTCATATCTGTCACTTTGTAATTTTCTTCTATTTCGTAATAATATTGCTCTCTCTTCTGTCCATGGACGTAGCTAACACGACGTTAGTGAACCACGTAAATCTGTGTCGTTTTTTTTTTTTTTTTTTTTTTTGCGCTTATTTGTTCTTTGTTATTGATTTATCATAACAAAACAAACGATAAAGTCCATGTGTATTTTTTTTTTTGATTTAGTCTTTCAGTTTTTGTTTTTTTTCTTCCTTCAACTTTTTGTTTATGTCTTAACCAGTTTAGGTATGTTCAAGTTGACAATTTCATTATAATATGGAGTTAGCTAGTGATTCGAACTTCTTACATTTTAGTCAAAATATGTCTTAACCATTAAACTAGTATAACATATATTTTTCTTTTGACAACATGTGGAAAGGAAGAAATAGAATTTGTGACCTCTTAATCATTAGGTCGTATTCATTTTGGTTTGAAAAATATATTTAAATTATGTCATCGATGTTCATTTTCAAAATTAATTTATAGAAGTAGATGTGGTTTTTTTTTTTTTCTTTTTTTCTTTTTTTTGAAGACAAATATATGTTGGCCCCTATTTAGATATGTTAAAATTCTATGAAGGTAGGGACTTTGTGGAGACCCATTTGAAAATTAAGGAATCTTTATTCTAGATAAAGATAAAATTTTGTTTTGTTTCTCAAAGATTTTAATTTCAAGACAAAGACAAGGACATAAAAATACAATCCACCATCCATGATCTTGGCTCCACCTCCATTTCTCTAAAGAATAATATTAATTTGTCTCAAACCATTTTTAATTTGTCAACTTCAATGAAATTCAACTGCTTAAAAAGTATTAGGAACATCTCTTAAAAACTTAGGGTAAAAAGAAAAAAAAAAAAAAAATCTACCACATTTTTAAAGTAGATAGAGAAAATACTCTTTTAGCCCTTCAACTTAGAATATAATTTTCATTTATTGCATGGCCCTCTTTGGTCGCGAAAAACAACCTCACCCATCATGCGACTCTCAAACCAAATCTAGAGCCACACAACGATTGGTTTCCAACCGCGCACGGAGATTGTTGGCAGATAGGAAAGGCCAAGATCCGAACTTGACGTCTCAAGGAGTCTCTTGAAGGACTTTGTGGGGTGGTCCAACCAATGGGCGGAGTCGTCCTCATCCTCCCATTACACAGTGCTTTATTTTTATTTAATCCTTAGATTTAAAGATGTTAATTACATTTTTATTTTTGAATTTTGAATTTAATTTCTATTTGGTCATTGATTTTAAGATTTTATACTTTTACCCCTTAAAATTCCACCCAAGCTCACTTTTGGTCATTTATATTTTTTTCTTAATTTAATTAAATTAATTTTTACTAATAAATTTTCGTAGCTATTAAATTTAATAAAAAAAATTGCATCATAATTATTTTAACTTATAACTAAAAGTTGACACAAAAACATCAAAAGGCAAGTATTATTTAAAATATAAGAGTGTGAAAGTGTAAAATCTTGAAACTTAATCCAAATGAAAACTAAATTCAAAATTTAAGGATAAAAGTGTAACATTTTGAAATCTAAACATCAAATAAAAACTATACTCAAAATTGAAGAATAAATTTATAATATTTTGAAATGTAAGGACTAAATGGAAATTATACTTCGATATTAGGGACCAATGTGTTAGAAAAAGCACATGGAGATAGATTCGTTTGGTTGAGATGAATTGAAGAATAGGAGAGAAGACAAATATTACTATAGATTTATAGTGGTGGGGATAAAAATGACAAGAGTAGGAATGTAGGATCTCATTTTCATTATAAATTCATAATTTTTCTAGAAAAAAAAAAAACATTATAAATTTATAATTAATACAAGCTCAAAAAAAAAAAAAAAAAAACCTATCGAATGCATTTATGCAACGTGTAACTTTGAAAGCCTTTCCTAATAAATTCAAACCTCTCTCACCAAGATCTACTCTTCTTATACTAACCAATACACCAAACTAAAATTATAATTTTCACAACCATAAGATATTGTCCACTTTAAGAAAGGAGGCTCCAAGTATAAATCTGACGTCTTAAACATGAAAATGTTAAAATTTGAGAATTTAAATTAGAGGTGTCATTTTTTCTCGAGAGAACGAAAATCCACGTGAACTTATCCCGGCGAGAAATGGGAGAGTGAGTCGGAGAAAAAATTTCTCCATAAGCTAAATAGGGACGAGAACTGGGAATTAAATATTATCTGTCCCCATCCCTACCCGAGTCCTCCTCCTCGTCTTGTTTGTCTCTTATATAAATTTAAAGTTTTATTGTCTAACGAGTTTGATAATTTGATATGTTTGAACTATGTGATTGAATATTTGAACAATACATATCCATAATTAGATAATTTTCTATGAAATATTGTTTTATTTCTATTAGGTTTAAGATTTTTCTCTTTAAACAAGAGATTCTTCCTTGGAAAATTAATCATTTAAATAAATAAAAAAAAAACTAATTATCTAATTGAAACGTTAAATATTTCTCACGGGAAGTCTGATCTCAGTCGGAAATTTTCTGTAAAGAATTTCGTTAAATTTCGAGGAACAACCATTTTCGTCTCTGTCCGTGTCTCCGACCCGTTTTGTGAAAATCCATAGTTTTAATTGAGATTGTTGAGGATCCCACATCAGAAAGATGAAGGGACCTCACTCACAATATAACATATATGAGCTATTTCTCCAACGATCAATTGATTTTAGGATATATAAAAGTCCATGGTGTCTAATAGAGATTAAAAGAATGAAATTATTAAAGTTTTTTAACTTAAAGATTTGGAAAAGTTGTTAGAAATTGAATTGTGAGGGTGTGGGAAGTGATGGGGAACCTAAGAATTGATTGATAAAATCCAAAGAGGGATTTGAGAAGTTGGGCATAAGTGGAGAGGACAATGACTTGATAATAAATATTAAGAGGAGCAAATGGAGCTCCAAGTCCATATCATCATTCTTCTTTTTATTCAACTTCAATTTCAATGGAATCTTTGAGTATCTCCATTACTTTTCTATTATCTCCCATGTATATGTTGGTCAATAAGCATGCTCATATTATTATTCATTACATCACCATACACTATTTTTCACTTATACCATGTATTTGGATGTGAAATGACTTGTCTCTTTGGACTCAAACTTTACACAATTCCATATTTAGATTCTGCCAAAAGAAAAACAGGTTTTGTGAAGGGTAGAACTTGAAACCTAAGGGCCATGATCCACATCGACCAATCATATACAAACTCTCGACAAGATCTTTGGAAGAGAACCGAGATGAGGACGTATAAACCAACAAAAATAGATAAACTATCGAGCTTGAGTTCCAACTGAGTCGAGGTATGCTATCTTCCTCCACTTGATTCTCGATGTTATGTCAAGTCGACACTAACATTAAAATGACAAGGGAAAGTATAAATAGAAGAGACTCTCGTCTCATTATAATGAGGTATGCAATATTGTCTTAGCTTAGCTCGACCAACTTAATTAGGTCTAATCACTGACTTAAGTACCCGAGTGTGTTGGATATGACCCCAAATTAGATAAGTAGAATTTGATAAGGTCATATGATCTATTTTGATCATAATTTCATGACTATAATTTTGAACCAATCCAAAAATTTGACATGGATAAAAATGTTAAATTATATATATAGGTATATAAGGAAATATGTATCAACACAATAAAAAAAATATGTTAAATTATGCAAAATATCTCTAAATTTTAGGGTATGTTTCAATTATGCTACTATGACTTCATTTTTGCATTTGAACTTTGAAACTTGTTCTAAAAAATTCGTGAAGAATTTTTGTTAAAATAAGATGAAAACTCACACGTTAACTAATGGATGAAAAAAAAAAAAAAAATTAAGTGGAACTTTTTTTAAGTTTACCCAAAAGTTTGTAATATTTTGTATAAATTAATCTAAAAGGGATTTTTGAATATGTCCTTGGTGTTCTAATGAATTATTTTGATCCTAAATTTTTCAAAAAGTAATTGTTGGAACTTGGAAGTTTTGTTATGAGTGTGATGGGACTAAACTTGATTAGGTAATTTAGAATTGAAATTAATAAATAAATAAATTAATAAATTAAAAGGCACCGCCAAACACGAAGCATTGTCATAATTTTCATGGATGGTAAGAACGAGGAGGAAACCAAACAAAAACAAAACAAAGACAAATAGCTTCAAGTTCCAATACCATTGGGACTCTCATCACCATTTACTACAAACAAAACAAATCTTTTAGGCCATTTTAATAACCATTTCAAATTTTTTTTTTTTTTAATTTATTTATTTATGTAACTGTTTTTGTTTTTTATTTTTAAAAAGAAAAAAATTTCAACTTGTTTTTATTTTTCATTTAAAAAAAAAAAAAATTTGATTATATGATTTCTATAAAATGAATAATAAATTATTTTTATAATATTATTTCATTTAATATACGCACAAATTCAAATTGTTTCAAGAAGAGTCGGATTCCAACTCGAAAATGTAGGTTCGATCATGTTTATATTGGCAGGAGGAGGTACATCACTGTTTGGTCGGTTGGTGAGGTACCCAAAAAAAAGCATCGAGAAAGGTCAAGCATATATATGTTTTATTAAATGATCAGCGGTCTCATTTATGCTATGTCCTGCATCGTGTTCGTCTGTGTTTATTGAGCTTTCTTCACTTCAGCGCCATGCGCGAATCAAAGTGGATTTGTGTGTAACCAACTCCAGCTCCAAAAATCTATAGATGGATTTTGAAGAGTAAAACGTAATCGAATGAATCGATGTCGTCCATGCCAATGATAGAGTACGACATATGAGCTTAGACCCTTATGTGAGCTTACAAACGTTGAACATTATTGGCCGACAAATATTTTATATATTTTTTAAAAACAATTTTTTAAGCCATTAATTCAAAGTTTAAAGATTAAAATAAAAATAGATTTTTTTTTAATATTTTATATAATTTAACTTATTTTAAAAGTGTTTTTACACAAAATAGTTAAAAAGTAAAGTTTCTTTTAAAAAAATTGAAAACGAAAACGCATATTTTAATGGGCTGGTTGCACAAATAGCAATCAGGCCCAAACTAATTGCAAATTTAGCAAACTTTAAAATGTTTTGCAAATATGGCAAAAAAATCCGTTTCTATCACTGATAGACTTTATTATATCACTGATAGACTATTATCTCTGATAGACTATTATCACTGACAAAAAACTATAAAAAGCTGAGGTGATCAGCGATAGACTTCTATCAGTCATAAGATATCAGCGATAGAAATTGTTATATCCACAAAATTTTTAAAAACATGCTATATTTGCAAACAATAAGTCTTAAATTGTCATTTACTACAATTTCTCTATTTTAATTTATTTATTTTTTTCGTTTTTTGTTTTTCTAAAAAATTTTTTTTTTTTTAAAAGATTTTAAAAATTAAAATCAGAATGAGTTATTCAGCCCATCCGATTTTTTTAAATAATAAAAAATAAATTGATTACCAAAATATGCGGATAATTAAAATCATTTATTATACAATTCATAATATTTTATATTCATATACTTTAGGTAAAAGTTTAACTCACATGGGTAAAGCACAACAGCATAGTTCAATCGTTGTACCGCTTAGTCACCATGAAATTTTAGGTTCAATTCTCCACCCAATGTTATAAAAAAAAAAATCACCTAGACAATAACTAAATGTCAAATTAAAAGAAGATTTTTTTTTATTTTTTTATTTTTATATATTTTTTTTTATTTTTTTTTTTTGTTTTGTTTTGTTTTGTGGATAATGTCTTCTTTTATATAATAATTTATTTAATTTACATAATCAGTTTTCCCAAAAATAGATCAAGTACTATTTCTATTAATGTGATTACTCAATTAGTGAAATAAAATCATTGCTTTAGAGATAATTTGTGACACACACGTGTACACATACACATAATTGCTTACAAGATAAGATAATAAAATTAATTTGTAATTATTTCATCATTAATGTTTGACATGTTTCTTAATGTGCTTGCATATGGCTTAAAAAAAACAAATAGTATTTTGTTTAAAATTTGTGGTAAGAAGTATTTTTTTAATCAATTAAAGATACCTTTTAAAAAATTGATAATAAAAAATAGTTTAAAGACTTCTAAAACATATAGAAAGTATATATATATTTTTTTTATATAACATTGATTTATATTAGTCGGTGTGTTATAATAGTTGTAAATGATAAATATTATTGAAATCATTATAATTATTTTATTGATTGTGAGTTATAATAGTCGGTGGATCAAACGTAGACTGAGTTATAATAACCCGGTCCATCCAACTCTAAGTTGATGTCCCAAACACCCATAAGAGTCACATGTTACCTCATTAACTAAGGATGACCAAAAAAAAAAATTGGAGTCCGGTCTAAAATAGTACTTTTTTTTAGTACAATAAATGTGGTGTGGGGATACAAGAATTTGAACCGCAAGTGCAAGTTGAGTTATTCTCCTATTAACAAATAAGATTGTATTCGTGACTTGTGAGGGTGAAATTTTCTCTTTTTAATATATATGTATTTACTTTAATTATTAATAAAAAACAACAAAAATGAATTAAAAAAAATGACTATTTGAATTAATAAACATTATTGATTGCATGCTCTTGTTTATTAAGAATCTTTATAAAAAAAATAAGTACATATTTTATCTTTAATAACAATCGAAGTACATATATATTTATACATAATTTGCTTTCGCCCTATTTCACTAACGACTGTTACAACTTTATCTCGATAAAGAACGTGTTGTGAAATAAAATTATGTAAGTATAGCTAGAAAGTGAAACCAACCATAGGTATTATGAAATTGCATAGTATAAAGAGTGAAAAAGGAGGGGAAAAAAGGGCAAAAAATCATGTGGGGAATGAAAAACAAAGGAGAAAAAGAAAAAAGAAAGCAAACAAAATTGAAAAAAAAAGGATTCTCATTCTTTAATGAAGAACGAAACCCAAGAAAAGTAAAGGAACAACAAGAAGTAGTAGTAGTAAAGATGGCAATAATTCTTGCACAAAACCCCATGCAATTGCAAAAACTCCCCAATCAAACTCTTCTTCATCGGATAATAAAAGATACTTTCCTATACACAAACGACCACAACCTCACTACTTAACTTTTACTGTCTCAAATAATAGGTTTTTTATCTAACATCTTTTAAAATTTGTGTTGTGCCTTTGTTATTGGTGTTGACAGTTGGTGCCATGCTAACCTGCAAAGTTAGGATCTCGCAACGGTGTGGTACTCGGCTCGAAGTTATTGGAAGCTTAAGTCGAATAAGAGATTGTAAGATTAGCTAGTTTTACTCAATATGAGGAAGGAACCTTCATATTTATGTCAACGTGGTACGTCTAGTCTGGCGTGTCAGAGGAGTAGCCAGCAGACTGGTCGTCCAGGGCATTACCCCATCCAATAATCAACTTGGCAGACCGATCTTTGAGGTGAACGATGCTTGTTCGGATGACTGGACTTATCCAGTAATCAACTTGGCGGACCGATCTTTGAGGTGAGCGTTGCTTGTTCGGACGACTGGACTTGTGGGCTTCTCGAGATTTGCGCCTCGACCAACAGATGAAATTTTACCTATAACAACAAGAATTTATTAGACACAAATCTCAGTGACTTTTTTTTTTTTAGTACATTGGGGGTGGAGATTCGAACCACAAATATTTTGGTCGTAAACACATACATGTGTCAGTTGAGTCATGCTCGCTTTGGCCAATTTCTGTGACTTAAGTTGAATCATGTTCGCTTTGGCCAATCTCAATGACTTATTAAACATAAAATTGAAAAATTACATGTGTCAGTTGAGTCATGCTCACTTTGGTCAATCTACTTATTAAACATAAAGTTAAAAGATTTAAGAAGTTGTCAAATACAACCATGAAAGACTTTCATGGTCTAGACTCTTGTAATGGCACCTTTTTATTATAAAGTTAGGTTTTGGATCTCAATTTCATAAAAGATTATTTTTTATTAAAAATATTTAAATTAACAAATAAGGATTTTACACATTTTTAAATAAGTTAAATATTGATATTATTAAAACAAATCTTCACTTTTTTTTTTTTTATTTTTTTTTTGATTTAATGAAAATGGTGATGAATCATTATAAAAATGTGTGATTTCTAATTCAATGCCCTATTTTTTGTATAAAAATTCAGTAGTGGAGAATACAAAAGAAAAGCCACCACTTTGCTTCTTCATGAATTAAAAACAAAAACCCAAAATTGTGAAGATATAATATATAATAGAGAGAAAGAGAGGAGGAGCACGACGGAGTGGGGTGGCAGACGGCGGCGCCGTACATCAAGGGGGGAGGATATGATCTGATGTTATAATGATAATGAAAGATTTTGTGTAATAATAAAAATGAGATGGGACAGCTTGTTGTGGGAATTGATTTGATTGAGAACTTCCATTTGAAGTTTATCGGCTGCTGCTGCTGCTTCGGTTTGCGATGTGGGATTTGATTGGGAAGACTTCTTAATATTTATTAATGCCCTTCTTTGATTTGATTTGATTTTGATTTATACCATTTCCCCATTTTGTTCTTGCTTCGTAAAATGTGCTTTATAGCCCATTTCATCATTGCTTAATTAGCCTGTTGCCTATTGGGCTTGGTTGGATCTTTAAGTACTTTGAGAAATGATGTAGATGATATAAATAATGTTGAAAAAACAAATTAAATTATGTCAGTTAGGAAAAACATATAACATAAAAAACATACGGGTTGAATTTGATATTGAGACTACGTCCTGTCTTTTACAATTGGTTGAGGTTACCTCTTAAGTTGTAGAGTAGTCAACACGTTCTTCTCCAGATAGATAGATCACAAATAATCAATTATTGACTTCTAAGTACCACAATTCGTTATTTTGAAATAAACAACAAAAATACCCTGAATGCGACAAGAGAAAATGTATACTATATTCTCTAATCTCTCCTCATGAAAAAGGCGGCACAAAAACAATCTAAAACTACAGTTGCATGAAAAGTAGAAATCGAAAGGCCAAAGTAAAAATAAAACAATCTAAAACTACAGTTGCATGAAAAGTAGAAATCGAAAGGCCAAAGTAAAAATTGGTCATGGAGATGTCCATTTAGCCCGTCTCCACCCCGATCGAGGTGAGGAATCCTTGATTACACGGAAAATGAGGTAGGGAGCGGAGATTTTTTTTACCCGTTAATAAAACGGGACGGAGCGGGACGACATTGCCAGTACGTCTCTATATATACATGTATTTGAAATGATAGCCGGAAGACCTAATTTCAAAAGACATTGGGCCTTAAACCAATGGGCTTGATTTCACTGCAGAAGTTTTGGGTCCAAATCCTAGCCGAAGGAGGATTCATTCTACCATAATGTCTTTTCCAATTTATTTCTAATTCCTAAAATTTCAATTTCAATTTTGATTAAAGGGGTAACCACAAGAATGTCTAAAATTTTGGGAGCCAACATAAAAAAAATGTCTAACACACTTTTTTTTTTTTTTTTTTTTTTAATAAGATCTAAACTCTATATTTAGTAATTCAATTTACACAACAATGACAAAACTACCCTTACAATTTTCTACCATTTAGAAATTGAATAAAATGATGCTGCAAAATTAGAAATTGTTGGGATGAGAGAGAGAGAAATAAAGGATGAGAAGTTAACAGGGACACGGGAAAAATTGACAACTAATCAACAGTTACATGGTTATACACTTAACATACGAAAATGAATTCCTGTATACCTGAAGAAATGTTGTTGTTACAAATGATTCTGAATGAAAATGAATTCAACGTCCTTATATACCTCAGGAAATGTTGTTGCTACAAATGATTCTGCCACATTCGGGTGTATACAAAGCGGTATACCCATCCCAGTACAAATTGTTCTAAATGAAAATGAATTCAACGTCCTTGTATACCTGAGGAAATGTTGTTGCTGCAAATGGTTCTGCCACATTTAGATGTATACAAGGCGGTATACCCATCCTAGCTTTTGGGTTCTAGCTCAAAACTCAATGTTGGATAGTAAACAAATATGTCAAAATCTCACAAATTTAGCGTTTGATGAAGTGAGTGGTGACTTTCAAAGTTGAATAAAAAGCTTGCAAATTAACAAAAATTGAAAGCGAAAAGATTGCGGGTTAAAATCGATGCTCAACCAACACAACGAGAGATCGTCGGAGGAGGAGAAGACTTACCCACTGCCATGTCATGCCCTCGCCGGAGATGCAACCGAAAGAAGTCGCCGCTAGACATGGGTGCGTTGTCGGAGATGAGATCGGAGAGGAAGGGAGACGTGAGGTGGTGGCGATTGGAGAAGGAGTCAAGAGTTGAGAGAAGGAGCGACTCAATGCAGCGTAAGGAAAAGATCGAAGAAAAATAAGATTTGTTTTGACTATTTAATTTTTAAAACAATTTTTTTTTTAGTTTTTTTTTTTAGTTTTTTTTTTCCTCATAGTTTTTTTTTTAAATGTTGAAATTTGAAAACAAATTGGGTACCCTCCTTACGAATATGATTTAAATTTTAAAATATCGACTCTTCAAATTCAACCTTATTTAATTAATTAAATGTTGCGACCAAAAATGTTAGAGATTGAGATTTGAAGATTTTATTTTAGATTTCGAAAAATAACACTATCATGATTGAGAGAGTTTTAGATTCAAATTCAAAGATTTTATTTTAGATTGAGATGGAAGGACCGTAAGGATTTTATTTTAGATTCAAAGGACGGTAGATTTAAGGATTTTATTTTAGATTTTAGATTCAAATTTAAGAATTTTTTACTGTGATTAGGGGAGGATTAGAGATTCAGATTTAAGAATTTTATTTTATTAAAAAAAAAATCTTATACGAAGTTGATGGAGGTTAATGGATGTTCATAGAAATGTTATTCATCAGACCTAAAGTCATTAGGGAGGATTAGAGTTTCAGATTTCAAAATTTTATTTTATTAAAAAAAAAAACTTATACCGGGTTGTTGGAGGTTAATCGATGTTCATAGAAATCTTCTAAATAGTAGGGTGGATAGAGAAATGATTTGTTTGAATAGATGAATGATTTGTTTGCTATATTTAGGTTTTGCACTTCCGGAATACATTAAACCATAGTCAACATTACGAAGGTGTATCTGCAGGTACACATCATCACCAGCCACACATAACCCACACATAACGGAAAATGGAAATTCTGCAATTAACGTTAACCAAACACCTCACCCAAAAATATTATGGTCTCCAATCATTTTATTTTAAAATTCTCAATTGTAAATTAGGAGAGAGGTAATGACTCATAGGGTTATAATGGGGAACAAAAATTGACCACCCTCCCATAAAATCACTCTAGACATGCAAGTCCTTCCCACTTTTAGACATTTTTGATTAAATTATGTGTTTAATCCTTGAAATGTCTAAGGTCGTAGGAGTCTCCTCGTGGTTTGACCTCTTTAATTGAGTTCAAACAATATATGATTGACCTCTTTTAGGTCCATCCTTTAATTCGATATCTAAA
Source organism: Herpetospermum pedunculosum (assembly GCA_028017165.1). NCBI lineage: Eukaryota > Viridiplantae > Streptophyta > Magnoliopsida > Cucurbitales > Cucurbitaceae > Herpetospermum > Herpetospermum pedunculosum. Next base: position 2,786,553 of record CM051524.1, on the reverse strand, counting down.
TAAGGGTGTGTTTGGTTTAGAATCTTAAGTGTTTAATTTTTGAAAAAAGTCATTTTGTAATAAATTGAGGTGTTTGACAATCATCCAAAATGAATTTTTGGATAATGAATTTTTGGATGAAACACTTGATATTAACTCGCCGACCGCCACCCTCACCCTGCTCCGGCCACCGCCGCCGCACTCCGGTCGCCCGACCCCGACCACCGCCCGACTTCGACCACCGCCCGCCCCCGACCACCAACAATAATAAACGGTCATAATTTTTAAAATACAAATTTAAAGTTTTTTTTTGTTTTTGAAAAAATATTTAAATTAATACGGGATGGAGGGATTGAACCCCGACCTCTTAGTTAAAGGCATAATTTTATATTAATTGAGCTAAGCTTAATTTATTACTTAAATTAAAAAATATATATTTAAATTTATTAATTCATATGATTTATTAATAATTACTTTTTATAGTAATTTTACCTTAAGAAAAAGAAACACTTTTAGTAGAATGCCTAAACAATTTTTTTCATATTCAACATTTTAAAAAATTTAATGGCCCATTAAACATAATATCAAACATAAAATCATAAGGTTAATGTTGTGTACAACCTTTAATTTTGTATTTACTAACTTAAAGTTCAAACATTTATTAGATACTTTAACATTTCAAAGGTTTATTAAGCAAAAAATTAAAAGTGTACGACCATACATTTTTCAAAACACACGTTTTTTAAAGTTGGGAAACTCATTAAATATTTTGGGACTAAACCTCTAACTTAACCTTATTTAATGTGTTGAATTTCTTCAACATGAATCTATCAGTTATTTAAGCTTTCTATATCATTCACAAGGGGTTGGCTAAATGCCAAAAAAAAAAAAAATGTTTAGAATAAGATGCAACTGTGTGTGAATCATATATACAATGCCCATCATCTCAGAACTCATCAAATGGGAAACTTATTCATAGCCAAAGCCATAAATAGAGGCCATACATAACAAATAACATACACAGCCAAACTATAGCAGCAGTGTAGCGACATACGTTAACACAGAGCCGATCGTCAAGAAGGAGCCTCGCTTGAGAAATAATCCGCAAGCAGCTGTAGAACAAAACAGTTTGAATCACTGTCAATGCAGTTCTAATTCTACCTCACATCAGTGTGCAGCCAGGAGGAAACAGACATAATAAATAGTTAAGTGCTAAAAAACGTCACGTTGGCAAAGCTCGTTTCGGTTAAAAATCAACCATGTAATGGAGAAAATAGAAGATTTAACCAGATAAATGTTAGTCGTCGAAGTGACTAACCATTGTTGTTATTTGTAGTTGAAGTGGAAGTAACAGGGGAGTTTGTCACTGGAATTCCCAGCTCCTTGCAATCCATTCCTATTGAGCCTTTCAAATTGAATATCAAACACAAGTAAGAATAGCAATCAATCAAGCAACATCAGAATTCTAAAAATTGATGAGGTTATTAAAGAAAAAACAGTTTCTTCACATCAGCTTTGGGTATGATATGATGTGAGCTTACAATCTTTGTAGCATGAGAAGGCAGTGGTGTTGAGAAGATTATAATAACCATCCAAACAATCACATTTGTAAGTCAATGGCGACGTCTTGTTGCACGAACCGCCTCCACAGTCGACCCAACTGCAAGCTATACAACAAGAAGAAAGACATTGAAAGCGGAGTGCATAAATAGATATATTCACCAAAAACAAACAAGGAAAGAGGTATGGGCACTAAGATTGGCCATTACGATCAAATATCGATTCGTTAGTTCTTGGTTTGTTCTGTACGCCCGGTGGTGGGGCTGACGAGCACGAGTGAGTCAAATTACCTGCCATCAACAGATAAACTTCAGTGTCCATCAGCATCAATCAAAGTAGTTAAAGTGTTCTCAACTCTTCTACCATAAGATTTATTAACATAATAATTCAGACCACCTTCAACTATGATCAATCTGATTCCATCAAGTCTTAACTTGTTTCCTTACCTTTATTATCTGCAAACTTTAGTCATACTTTTGTCAAGCTTTCGAGTTTCAAGTGACATCTTAGCTCGTAGCTCCAACCTTATGGTTAATCATTGATTATACTTTAGCTTTGTTTAACTGACTCCTTTCAAATTTTTACTCACAATGACCAGGTAGGTCTGCTTCATATATTATTCAGCCAATTTTTTCTTAACAAAAATATTATCCTACTCCTACTTCATGTAAACTTATGTTATATAAGCTACATGCATAAATTTTAATACAGAGTTTGAAATGAGTAGCTTAAGATTTATGTAGAGTATCCATTAAAACTAGGTAACAAAACACAGTACACTAAATTTACTTCTTATCAGCCACCTCTGCAATAACTTATAGGCAAATACATTCATCAAACAAAAACAAGTCCTATTTTGCAGAATCAAATAGCTAAGATTTGCAGCAAGCTGATGTAACAAGTAGAGCTAAAAACACAGCTATATTTCACAGAAAAACTTCATAGGAGAGAGAGAAAGGAATCTGACATTTGGGTATAATGCAGGGCAGAAATTTGATGTGGCCACCATCATCATCATCAGAAAAAGTCTGCTTCCACCCAGAATCACAATCACATTCAAATGAGAAAATCCCATTTCCAGAAGCTTTACAGGTTCCTTTCCCACAGTTCACTTCTTTGCAGACATTTTCTGTCATTATAAACCCAATCAAAACAAGAACAAACACTCTTTTATAATCAAGTTCTTCAAACCCATTTCAGAAAAAGCCACAAAATCAGAAACTACACCAAAAAATAAGGGAAAAAGTTCAAGAAACCCAACAAATAACAGCCATGAAAATCGCAAAAACGAACCGAAAATGGGCGAGAGAAGAGGAGACAATAGATCATTGAAATCATTAGCTTCTGCAGATTGAAAGATTAGCAGCAGCAGAGCAAGAACAGCAATGGAAGCCATGGCCATGTGGGGTTTCCAGAAAGTGCTTCGACGCGTTCTCTTGAAATAGCCAAAGCCCTACGCAATTTGGGGTTTTAGGGAACGGCGTGGGGTAGTTGGAAGTTGGGGTTTATTTTCATTTTTGCTTCTTTTCGTCAGTTTTAAGCCATAAATCGTTGTGGGTTTTCTCTGATCTAACCTACCAGAGTTTAAAGAGACGGTAAAGTCTAACTTTCATTAAATTTTTGACAAACCCCATGAATGAAAGTCCATGATCTTCCATAAATGAACATAGAAATGGACCATTCCCACTTAACTTCTATCCATAAATATCATTATGATTTTAATGGCGATTAGTAAGTGAATGACTTCAAACGCAAAACCCATCAACAAGTAATAAAAATGATCATATGTTCCATCCCAATCGTTTGGAGTCCATAAGAATCACAGATGTTTGGTCGTTTTTGGATATGGGTAAAGTTTATTTTATTCGATAAGAATCACAGAGTATTTATCCAATTAATAACTTGAAAGAAAAAAAACTTTACTTTGTAATCAAGTCGACTAAAAATCTCTCAGCCTTGACTTCTACGGCAAAATGTGAACAGTAATGGCCTTATGTTGGCGGGCCTGAATCCAGTAAGCAGCAAATTGGATCTCTGTTTCTGTATCAGTGAATGATGAAACTTTGAAGACGAAGAAGAAGAAGCCCTATTTCCAAATGGGCTTCAAGTTTTCGCACTGTGTCTCTATCAATTCAGCTTGCTAATTTCCTTGTTTTTGGGGGAAAAGTTTGAATTTTTGGAGCTAGATTGTGATGTAATAGCTTCCATTCAATTCCATCTTTTAATCTTAAATGTAAAATCTTGGAAGGAAGATGCAAGGTAACATTTTTTTTTAATTATTATTTGTATTAGGTTGAAATAAGTATTTTAATTTTAAAATATGAGTGATTAAAATTCTTTATGATTCGACTTGAGAAGTCTATGTACAACATTTAAAGTGAAAAAAAATTGAGATTTATAGTAGCCAAACTTAGAAATATATAATATAGTTTAGGATCTTTTTTTATGTATATATAAGTTTTTTTTATTATTATTATTGTTATATGGGTAAATTTGGACTTAAAAGGAACAAACTCAAGAGATAGAGGAAATCTAGGGCCAAAATCGGGGTTAAACCTAACCCAAGATCTGATTCGACCTAAAGATGAGTGAGATTTGGACTAAGAGTTCAAATGCTCACCTTTGTTTAGGTCGAGGTGAGCAGATCACCTTATGGGCGTGCGAGGTGTGCGTTTCGCACGCCCACGACTCAAGAGGACTTGGGAAGGTCCAAAGACTCACCTCGACCCATGTCAAGGTGGTTGAGGTTGAGGTGAGCAAATCACCTCATGGGCGTGCGTTTGGTACGCCCACAGTCCAAGAGGGTTTGGAAGGATCCGATTCAACCTTTTCTCGATCTAATCCGAGAAGAGAACAAAAAACTTAGGTCGACCTTCATATAAATACATCATTATAACTTCATTTGGGTAGCTTCATCTTCATGCTAAAAAAATCTTAGTTACACTCTTGAACTCTTATCTAACTTAAACATTGAAGCGTGTGTGACAAACACCGCACTAGTGTGTAATCTCATCTATTTTGCAGGTCACAAATTCTTCTAAATTATAAATTCACTATTAAAGTAAATGTAAATCAAATGAGTTCTGTTTGTCCAATTTTAGGCATCAACAATTAACATTTATAGTAAATTTTACTTCTCTAGCCATTAGTATTATCCAAAATAGTTAATTGCTGTCGAAATTTCACTTCTCTAATCTCTAGTATTATCCAAAATAAAATTTCTAAGTAAATTTTTTTTTTTTTTTTAGAGATTAAATGTTTACCAATGGAAGATAAAATTTAAATTAAAAAAAATAAAATGAGGATGATGTATGACAAAGAAAAAAAAAACCCTAAATTAACTAGCTAGAGTAGACCATAATGATTATAGTTCACAACTTTGTTTTTTAGTACTAAAGTTAGATGGTTGATTAATTTTGGCATGATTTTATGTTTGAAAATAGACAAATTAGGATAATGAGACACTCGTTTTTAAAGTATGTTTTTTCACTTTTAATGTGTTTGTGGTAAAAATTCAAGGAATAAGCTATGGTTGTTTGTTGGGTTATGAATTCAATTTACAAAATCATTAAAACATCTTTACCATTTTACAAGCCGACATGATCCATAACCATTGCTGTTTGCTAATTGCCTAAACAAGAAGCCGACAAAGTAACCTCTGCTACTTTTCTACCCTCTTGGATCTCTAAATTTACTTTTTCAACCTCCATTTTTTTTAATATTATATAATAACAAAGTTACATTTTCTAGTGTTGGGAGTTTGGACAATAACTCCTATATTTCCACTATGGACTTAAACATGTATGAATTTACTTTTTATCTTATCTAAAAAGTCTCCTACTAATTAAGTTTTTTATTTATTTATTTATATATGTAGATATTTTTCAATTCTAGTCGATGTTTTGGATGTTATTGGTTATAGTTGCATTTAGTTATTTTGGATCTAAGCCTAAAAATCGTAAAGGTTAGGAAGTCCAAAAGAAGAAGACCAGTGTGTGACAAGAGTTTGAAGTCTATGAGATAGGCTCAAGGCCCGTAGGGTCGAAGCCCATTTTGAGGAGGGTCGACCAATGGTCAATCCATCTAAAAGACCTTGAGGCTGACCTATGTGGGTCGGCCAAGAGAAGGGATCGGTCTAGGTTAACCGACCAAGTAGGGAGAAGGGCCGACCAAGGGACAAGGGAAGGTAGAGACCGGTCTCGATCGACCAACCAAGTAAGGAGATGGGTTGGCCATTGGTCGACCCACCCAAGAGGCCTTGAGGTCGACTCATATGAGATTGAGGGTCAATCTTGTTGACAAGCTAGGTTAAGAGAAGGGTCGGCCAATGGTCGACCCATTTAAGGGACCTTGAGGTCGACCTATGTGGGTCGGCCAAGGGAAGCTAGGGTCGGTCTAGTTGACCGGCCAAGCTAAGAGAAGGATCGGCCATTGGTCGACCGACTTAAGAAAGTGTTTAGGGTCGACCCATAGGTAGGCCGATGGGGATACGAAGTGATGAGAACGAGTGTCGATTAGTTAATCGAAGTCGTTATGTTCAAGAGAAGTCAATTAAGTGTTACAAGTCTGAAGCATTAATACGAATTCCCAACGGTTGAAGTCATGGGAGTCGATGAGCTCGCTCGTTGAGTGTATAACTAATGGGTGTAATTGAATTGCTTGATTGCTCATATAATAATTAAATAGTTAAAGAGATTAATCAACGTAATGATAGCTCTGATTGACAGTTACGAAATGAACAAGTTATATAAGCAAACAGTAGATCATTGTCAAAGGTAAGCAAAAGAACACAGACTAAATATTACAATCACAAAAAGAACTACATTTATCAGTGAATATGACTCGAGTGTCGGAGTATACGTGAGATTACACCACTTTAAGCTTGATTTTCTCTTTATTTTCAAGATATTTGCGGGATTTCTTCCGAAAAATAAATTTACCATTGCTACCATTTTTCGATAGCAACATTATTCTTATTCTTAGTATCTATTCAAATCTAGTGACCGACACACGTGGATTGAATATTAATTACTCAATATATGATGTAGATTTTTTTTTAATTAAAAAAAAGGTGAAATTTAATGCACTTTTGAGAATGTTGAAAGGTTACATATTAAAATAATCCCAACCAAACCCAACCTGTTGTATCATGAGAGAGAGAAGAGAGAGTTGAGACAAAATGGAGAAAGGAATCAAAAGGATTTGAAGTTAACATTCTTCAACCGACAAATCTTTCATTCACATGCATAGAAATGGCGCTATGGCCCCATGAGGGCTGCATTTCAACTACATTAAGTGAATTCTTTTATCATCCTAATTAGGTTTTACGAGTCCACCATTTCTACTATCTTATAAATTATTCGTTTTTGTCGATCTGAATATAGTTCGACTACTTAAAATATGTCTTCAACCAAGAGGTAAGAGATTCAAATCCTACAATTTGATGTTCAACTCCCAAAAAAAAAAAAAAATTACTTTTCTCCATTCATGAATTGCATCAAAACCAATCCATGTGTTTTCCACTCTAAAATCAAAGTTGATAACGTTGTTAGATTCTAAATTTGTCTAGGACAATTATATCCTCTTTCGAACAATAGTTTAAGTCAACGAGTCTTTTTATTTTCTACAATTTTACGATACTACATGTTTTAGGTCTAAGTTCACAAAGATTTACTTTTCGATTTTATTTAAAAATTCTCACACTAATAGTAATAGAGACCTTTGGTCTTGCTTAAATGCTACAAATTTTGTTAAAAAAGATATAAGAAGCTGCATAGCGTTTGAGAATTAAATAAACAACATGAATATTCATCGATTGAAATGACTTAAAATTCTTGCATACTATTACTATATATGTTTCTAAACTCTCTACTAATGTGGAAGACTTAAGTTTAAAAGGGGAAGAGTCTAAAGACGGAGTTTTTGTACAGATGATCCCGTGGAGGTCTTAATGTGAAATGACTCGGTTTTTTAAAATGCATGTTTTTTTTACCTTTGTTGAGCACGATCACGCGTTTGCTGAGAACGATCGCGAGGAGACAATTATAGTATCCTCGTGCTCAGCAAAGGGTATTACACATTTTTTCTCGGTGCTCGTGCTCAACAAAACGAAGTGTTGATGACGTCAGTAAAAGGGCAAAAAACATTATTTTCAAGATGAGTTCAAAAACATTACGGAACTCAAAAGGAGTCATCTGTGAAAAAACTCTGTCTCGTCTAAACACATCGTGCTTAAAAAAAACACGGAGTAATGTGAGACTTTAACCAAACCTTTTTCCTTAGAGGGGAATGTGATTAAGGAATTATAAACAAAACTAAAGAAAGAAGAGGAGAGGATGTGACTTGAGTGGTTGAGTTCTACTTAGAAATTATTTAGATTGGAAAGATGTTAAGAATAAGATAAAGATAGAGAGAAATGGGAGAGGAAATGGAGACAAAATCTAAAACAGTGTTTCTAAGAATAAAAACACTTGAACAAGTGAACATCCCATGTGAGTGGCAGAATAAAAATAAATTAAATCTTAAAAAAAACAAAAAACACTTAAAAGTATCATGGGCAGCATTTTGTGCACATCACAATGTTTTCTACCAAACACTTTTGACTCTCTCTCAAGATCTTGGTATTTTAATGTCATTTGCTGTATTTTGGGATCTATAGCACTAGCACCCAACAAAGACTGAGGTGCACGTGTATGTACTCCTTTAGGCATACCCAAAATCGACCCTACTCATTTTTCTCACATTTTTGTTCCGGTTAAATTACAAGATTTAGTTCATCTTTTGTGTCTATGTACTAGACATCACATGAGCTTTCATCCTAAAACCAATTAGTGATAGGAGGATGTGTGTTATATTATGAGTGAGGTAACCAATTGGTGATAGGAGTAGCCCATGTGTGTGTTATATTATGAGTGAGGTCCTTCATCATTGGTGATAGGAGGATGTGTGTTATATTATGAGTGAGGTAACTAATTGGTGATAGGAGTAGCCCATGTGTGTGTTATATTATGAGTGAGGTCCCTTCACCTTCATCCTTCATCTTTCTGATGTGAGATTGGATTCACCATCTTGGGTCGGGATCTCATTTTTGGACCGAATACCCGTTTTGGGTTCGTGTCAACATGGTGCCTCTTTGGATTCACCATCTTGGGTCTTGGGTCGGGATCCCATTTTTGGACCGAATACCCGTTTGGGTTCGTGGGCCTCTTTCTGATGTGGGATCCTCAACATGGTGCCTCTTTGGATTCACCATCTTGGGTCGGGATCTTATTTTTGGACCGAATACCCGTTTGGGTTCGTGGGCTCTAATACCATATTAGACATCATGGGGTTTCATCCTTAAACCAATTGGTTTTAGAAGGAATAGCCCATGTGTGTGTTATATTATGAGTGAGGTCCCTTCATCTTTCCGATGTGGGATTCTCAACACTATGTCTAGTAGGTTTGTGAATTTTTAAGAATGTAAAAATAGGTAAAAAAAAAACCTATTAGACACAGAATTGAAAAAATTCAGGGATCTATTGAACACAAAATTGAAAGTTTAAGGACATATTAGATATTTTTTAAAGCTCAATGACTTATAGACCGTACAAAATTATAAGTTTAGAAATTTATTGGATCAATACTTTTTAGAGTTCTCAGACCAAACAAATACAAACTTAAAAGTTCAAAAACTAAATTTGTAATTTAACCTTTTTGTTTTTTAATCTTTTGCATTAGAGGAAAAAGTAATTTGAGTTCACACTTAAATCAGCTTGGATTTAAATTCTAGAGAGAGAAAATTGAAAATTTGTCAATTCTCAGAGAATCTAAAAACTTAGAGGGATCCAATTTTAGAAGAGTGTGAAATCAACGTGATATGCTGCAGTGGTTAACGATTATAGCACAATTTCAAACATTTTTTTTTTTTTGAAACAACCTTAACCATGAATGTTTGTATCCATTTCGTCAAATTGTGTTTGGAATTTGGATTAACATTTTTCGAGATAAAAATGGTTGGAATAAGAATGAAAAATCTTGATTTTGCGAATCCCAATTTCCCAAATTGGATCCAAAGGACAACTCTCACATGCTTAATAAGATTCAATTTTCACACTCTTTAACTTAAGCTTGTTGCTTTTATTTAACCCTTTTTGGAGAAGTTAAGATTCATTTAAATACTATGAAACTTCTACTTCAATTTCCCCATGGCTTGTCTATGGAGCTTCCTCTTTGTTTCTTTCCCCTCAAGCTTACACTGTAAAAATAGAAGTTGAGAAGGCAAAGAGACAATGAAATAGTATTATAATATAAGGCTGTTTGCAGCAGGGGAAAACAGAGTTTTTTTCTTTATATCAAGAGAGATCTATAAGTGATTTGTTATTGCTTTCTTTCTCCTATGATGCTTGAGATTACTTGAGGGAGGAGATGGGAAAGACAAGCAAATGGCTGAGGAACTTTCTTACAGGGAAGAAGGACAAAGAGAAGGAAAAATGTTCAAGTACTAATCAGAATTTTTCGACTGCTTTCGAGTATCCCGCCACCCCGATATCGATCCGACACAATCCTAAAGAGAAAAAACGATGGAGTTTTCGAAGATCGTCGGTGGTTTCGAGAGATTCATACCCTCTTGAGATGGTCAGCAAGACAATGCCTGTGGCACAGGCTGCAATGGATGTAGATTATGAGGAGAGAATGCAAGGCTTGGCCATGTTTGTGGCAAAAGCTGCGGCTGCTGATGCTGCTGTGGCTGCTGCAAAGGCTGCAGCTGCTGCAATTAGGCTAACTGACTTAGCCTATTTAAAAGCTACTGCAATGGAGGAGGCTGCTGCAATCAAGATTCAATCGATCTTCCGGTCTTATTTGGTACCGTAACTCGAAACTTTCGTACTTATTTCGATTCAGATATGCAAATGGTTACTTACCATTTACCAATCTATTTGGTGATGTTGTAGGCAAGAAAAGCACTCAGGGCATTGAGAGGATTGGTGAAGTTGCAAGCACTGGCTAGAGGTCACCTTGTTAGAAAACAGGCCAAAGCTACTCTCCGGTGTATGCAAGCGTTGATCACAGCTCAGGCTCGAGCTCGTGCGCAACGGATCAGGATGATTGAAGGCACAAATCACTTTGGTTATACTGATCACGTATGTATCATTCTTCTGCCTAACCTTCGCTATTTTGGATCTTAGGGCTTGTTTGGAATGACTTTCTAAGTGCTTAAGCCTGTTGGATCTTAAAAGTACTTAGAAAGCCGTTCCAAACAGGTCCTTACACTTGTCGTTGCTAAAGTGGGAAGTTGCTTGAAACATCAGTAAAGTAGGAACTTGAACAAACCAATTTCAATGTTGTGAATGTAGGTTGCTGAGGAAAACATTAAGATTGTGGAGATGGATCATGGAGAGTACAAACGAGGCTCAAAGAACAGGACAAGCTATGTTGCAGATCAACATGTCCCATCTTCTATAACCGACGTCGACGCGCGAGGTTGCAGCGGCCATTTCGAGGACTACTCCATCTGCACTGTACAAAGCAGCCCTCACGATTACTTGGCCAAATCTAAACTTGACCCTTCAAAAACTCCCATTGCTTTCCCCACACCAGAATGTATGCAATCTCTGTCCTTTGAGTATCCAATGTTCCCAAGTTACATGGCCAATACACAATCTTCGAAAGCGAAAGCGCGGTCACAGAGTGCGCCTAAGACGAGGCCTGAATCATTTGAGAGACAATCAAGTAGAAGGAGGGCATCCACTGAGGGAAAGAATGTCCCGAAGCCCGTGCAGATACAGCGATCGTCTTCTCTCGCGTGTTGTGCCGCCCAAGACTTCCAGTATCCATTGTTGATGAAGCTTGACAAGTCCACAGGTTCACTCAATAATAGTGAATGTGGTTCCACAAGTACAGTGCTCACAAATACCAACTACAGATTTCTTGTTGCATGTGAAGTAAGTATCAAACTTCCCTTTGAATCAAACTAAGCAAATACTAATGCAAATTAGAGTTCAATGAAAGCTGATGATTATAATCTAACTTCTGATGAGATTTTTTTATTGTTTCTTATGGCTGCAGGGTAATGGAAACAGGTACTATTAAAGAATCTGTCTTTAGAAGAGTTCTACAGCAGCTAAAAAGTAGATGGAAATGTTAGGAATCACTTTCTATGATCTAGTGTCATTGTAAAGAAACTGCAGCAGCCTGAGTTATGTCCTTCACATTTTGTAGTTCAGATTAGGTCATGTTTAGATTAATGTTTAAAGAAGTGGGGAGACTGCAATTGTCAGGAATCACTCTATTATTGCAATGGCTACAAGTTTAGAATTCAAGGACAAGAAAATGAAAATAATGGCAAGAACTGTCTGCAAGTAGAAAATCACAACTTTTTATTAATTCGAAATTGCTATGGTTTATTTCAAGTCTAAATTGTTATGCTTTCCACCCGAATGTTGAAGAAAAAATTGAAATTTTGCTTACCACAATGCACAAACCACACATCAACTATCAACTATAGGGGTTTGTTACAACCACACCCTTGAACTTTTAATTTCATCAATCACCTTAAAGTTTGTTAGGTGTTGTCAATCAGCATCTTCTGCTAAATTACGTTATGCTAAATTACAACTTAATTGAACTTCACATGTGTAACTCACACGGTAGTAGAGAAGAATTTAGAGAAGAATTTTTCTCAATGCAACGACTCCAAACATGTCCGTTACTGTTTGTTTCACGAACCTTCAAAAGAAATTACGAATGAAGAAAAGCTTCCTCTTTTTTTCTTTCTAAAACGTAAACCATTTTTTTTTTCTTTTCCAAATCTACCAATAATAAGTTTGTCTTTTCCTATTCACATATGAAGTCGTCAAGCTCAATTAAATGGTAATTTAAAAGCAAGTTAAAGAGAAAACTGATTGCAACACTTAACAAACTACAGGGGTAATCGATCAAATTAAAAGTTTAAGAGTGTGATTATAATAATATACCAAACTCCATGGTATGATTTGTGCAATTTTCCCTCAAAAAAATAAAAAAAATACATGTATAAATTTACTCAGGCTGGTAAGAAACAAAGAGAATGGCTTAAGAGTCAAAAAGAGGCAAATATATGGGGCATTAATATGCCTTATCGACACTAAAGAAAGGGATTCATCATTAATCTTTTGTAAACCGATAGGATGATGCAATTCAAAGAGAACAGCCATTGACAAACTGAAAACATGTTCTAAATGACAAAACCATACCATGTATAAGACAACAAAAAGACTATCTATCTCGAGCATTAAAAAAAAAACGATCGGTTCCATTTTACAAACTATAAGACAAAGAAATCGTCTTCTAGAGAGATAAATTTAACGCAGAACCTGATGAAATCTAGATTAGCTTAAAGGACTAAAACACTCAGCAACACTACATAACAAGAGAGCAATCGTACAATCATCTCCATGGTCTGAAAAAACCAAAACAGGTCTCAGTTTTCAAACTTTCCAGAGTTCATATGTGTGTGGGCATGGTATGAATGTGAAACACTTGCAAACATTTTGGAAAGGGCCTTCTAAACTCAAGAGTGATGGAAGATAAGCTTCGTCGGTAATGCGCTCTTCAGAAAAAACGATGATAAGATGAAAGCTTCGAACCTAAGTCTGACTGCTATCGGATCTAAGTGCTTAGCAGATTTTCTTTAAATATGCGCGGTAGTAATTCATGGGCACCGATATCCAGAACCTCAGGATCCCTGAAAATGATCAAAGTCAAAAAGTACAAAAATAAGACATGAATATCTATGACCAAAGATAAAGATCTAAGAATTTTTAGAACGTTGATGCCTATAATATATGAGAAAAATCAACAAAGTTAAAGGAAATTTGAATTGGATCCTAAAAATATCGTTCAAAACTTGGCATTTTAGATATCCTATCAATGAGAAAATATACACGTTCCATTTGGAAAATTGTAATAAGAATGAGATATAACCAAAACAACTTAGGAATGTTAAAAAGTTCTTTGTTGACATTCTCTAACATTCCAATATCTTGAAGATGTTTGCTAGAATGTACAATATCTAAATTTACAATATTGTAAAAAAATTCTACGGTACATCTAATTTCTATTTTTTTAACAAGACATGATGACCAACCATAAAAGTAGTTAATTAACTCCAGGAACAAAGGATGACAGCTAAATCGTGGACATGAACCACAGTTTTGAACAGAGCTTGATTCATGTCCACGGAGATCATCCTGAAATTAATTTTAAGATTGAACTGTTGGGCAGTATTCTAATTCCACATTTCCCCAAATGCCTAGAATACCGAAGTTTACAGTAAAACATGAGTCACAAAACAACAAAGGTTAATAAAACGTGACAGATTGCAACCACAAGAGTTGGAACACATGAAAAGCTCATGAAAATGGGGTAAGCCTTCTATCATTCCATGTAAAACAAAATTATGCAACCCAGACAGTTATGCATAGAATAACTGCAATTATATGCATATAAAACACTCGAGTGTTACAGCAGAAAGAGAGAGAGAGAGAAACAGACCGGCACAATGGTCGTCCCAATTCACTGGAACAAGGAACAAACCATAGCTTTCTTAGGGAAGGGGTTTCAAGCTGAACGAAGAAACCATCATGCTGTCCATGCTTCCATTTTCTTGAACCTTGTCCTTTCCAGACCTGCAAACAATGTTTATTTTTTTAGATGTTTTGCACAACTAAACATGCGGAATACCATTAGGGGTAATTGTTAGGAATACTACTGGGATAGTAAGGGCCTATTACTAATTATCCAAGGAGTTGGTTACCATTAGGGGTAATTGTTAGGAATACTACTGGGATAGTAAGGGCCTATTACTAATTATCCAAGGAGTTGGTTATAAATAGAGGGAGTGAACGGGGATGAAGGTATACAAGAGTTTAGGTGGTCGAGGCTTGAGTGAGCTCAGAAGGGGAGGGTCCAAGTATACCAAATTATTAGGGAGTTGGTGTAGTTGTTTATCTTTAATCTTTCAATATCATTTCAGTATTTTGGTTTCTATCACTAAACACTGTTACTCTACTGAGGAGAAAAGAAGAGTGATACCCTCCACAGACAAGACATGAATTGATAACATAGGAAACCCATAGATTATCAATGTACCACCATGACAAGAAAATGAAAAGATTAAAATTTAAAAGAGTTTTCAAGAATATTCAAATGACAGAAAAGTATCCACTGAAGATTTCTAAATGAAAATAGCAAGTCTACTTCTTTAGTACATCTGACACAAAATAAATGGTAGAATTGTTATTTGTTAAATATGAGCTGACTATGTGGCCTAATTAACCTAGTAAACTAAGTGATTTTTTAGAATATACTGTACCATTACAATGTAAAAGTAGTGTCTTATGCCAATGCAGTGTAGAAACAAAGACATTCAAATTTCAATCTCACCTGTGGGTAAGATATCAAGTTTTTGGGAGTTACTATGCATGCAGCTTGGGAGACTGAATCCTCGGCATATTTCCTTAAAAATTGAAAGCAATCACCATGCGTGTGGGGTGATTCAAATGCCTGCATAGCACAAAAGACAGAAGTAGTTGGTATAGAATGGTTAAACTATTTCTTCTAGGAACCAAATAACCGATTTAGACTCAATATTAGAGTTTTGAGAATAACAGGCTTAATAAGAGAAAACCCTTTCATTAACTTAATTTAATTAAAGTAAGAAACGGAACAAAAAGCAATAAGTGCAACTATAGATGAAATAAGATGCAAACAGTAGACGGCTATCACCTTATCAATGTTTACAATTGGAGCATATTTTTCAGTATCCGTCTTTTCCTTATCGAGTAGATAGTACGCTTTAGCATCTATATTAGAAGTTTCATGCCACGATCTCACAGCAGTCTCCATAGTCTCAACAAGAAAAGAAAACATGTCTTTCCAACATTCTTCAGAGCCATATTTTTCAGACTGCACATAGAAAGAGACGGTGATTCTAATGAACACTTCAGGAGGGGAAAAAACAAAACAGCTAGTTCAGTAGGCACCCTTGAAAGAAAAGGAATATGGCTAATTTATGAGCAAATTCACCCCTGGAGCATGGGAACGTGGAAAATTGCTATTTTCGTAACCTCAGTTAGATATTTACAATATATACTGTGAACATGAGCCTCAGATAGAGTATGCAGCTCACCAGTTCAGATTTCAGCCTATCCAAGTGCTTCGTCATATCTATATTTGATCTCTTGTTTTCCACTTCTTGAGCCCTCTTTTTATCTCTCGCCAACTGTGAAACCCTTTTAATCTTTCTTGAGACTTCTGCACTTTGAGGATTGTACTGCAAGGCCGTTTGAAATGCAGACAAGGCCTACAAAAAGAATATTTGAACTATCAGAAGTATTCAGCAGTAATTAGCAAATACCATTTATGGTCATTGACAGGACCGTTGCCAAGGAAAAAGTAGGAAGGAAGCAGCATACATCATCATATTTTTCCATGGCTTCCAATATGCATCCCTTTCTGAAATGTCCCTGTAGAACATCAAAACCGCAAAATTAAATGAAAGGAACTGAAAAGGGTCTGGCTCAAACAATACAAGGAATGAAATTTGTTACCTTTTCCCACTGTGGGTTCAATGTAATTGTCATCTCAGCGTCCACAAGTGCTTTGTTAAGCTTAACTAGATGCAGAAATGCAGCAGCACGGTTGCTGGGAAACCAAAAATACATCATCACCACAATTTATACTTCTTACAACCATATGGTGTAGAAGCACTACGATTTCAAAATTATCCATTGTCTCGTGTTCACAACATAAAGTTTTTAGCTTCTAAACAAACTAAACTCTCAAGATCTAACAATGTGTGCTGGCAGCCAATGATCAAAATTAAGCAAATAGACAAGTGTAAACACCAAAACAAACTTATTTTTGAATCAGTTGGAAGCTAGTTAAAATTTTAAGTTTGGTAGGAACCAAGCTAAAGGCTATTGGCGGAGAGTGTGAGAGAAACTTCCGTTTTTCCTTAAATTCCTTTGTAATTCCAGTATGATTGGCATTGGCCCATTGGCCATTGGGTATGAATTTCTTGTAATTCCTCCAATTGAGAATAAAGATTTGCTGCTGATTGAAAAGTGGATGTTGACCTATGTTGCCGAACCACTATGCCATGAGTGTACAATTTTCTTCTTCTTAAAAGTTAATCAGTCCTAAATTCAATAACCTAATCTCTTTTTTTGAATCTCTGAAGACAACCACCTAACATCTCGAGCTCGTTCCTTCTAAGCTTTTAACTATCTACATTTACACTTATTGACCACTAGGGCAACCCACAATGGTATTCCATAGCCTAATCTTATCGAAAAGCTACTGGGAGATCAATAATTGAGTACTTGATCAATATAGCATCCTTAGATCAGAAGAAACATTGTATTCACATTCAAACCCAGATGTCAAAATCAATAAATTAGTACAAAAACCCCATTGGAATAACATTCTGATTAATGAAACCAGTATCAAGCAAAAGAAAAAGGGAAAGATGAATATACCTATAAAGAGCATGATTCGAAGGGTCTAGTTTGATAGCTTGGGTGTAAAGTGCAGCAGCTTTCAAATAGTTCCCTGCTTTAAAAAACTCATTGCCCTTGTCTTTCAGCGACGGCTCAGCCCTTCCGCCGCTGTTACCTGTAGCTGATCCTGCCTCTGCTTCCGCCATTGTTGCTGATTTTTTCCGCACCTTCTTTCCACCGCTGTTGCTCTCTGTTCGATTTATGTTCAGTGAAATTGGTGAGGCGAACAGAAAGTACACAGAAAGAAGGAGCAGTCGCTCCGGTAGAAGGGCGGAATCCGATGGAAGTGTATTTCGTGAATTGCAGAAAGCGGAAGAACAGAGTGGGGATTTTTGTTGTTACAAATCTACTTTTTAATGTTTCAAATGTTAATAATACAAATTTTCGTTCAAGCCTAATTCTAATAGGTCTAGGATTCGAATATCTCCACTCTCGAGTATCAATATCAATATCTTTAGAAAAATATATATATATTTTAAAAAAAATAGATTTATTTATTTTTTTTTCTGAATTTTGAGTATAGTTTTCATTTGGTGTATAGGTTTTAAAGCGTTACATTTTTACTTTCGACAATATTATTTTATTTCTCGATTTGAGTATAATTTTTGTTTGGTCTTTAAAATGTTACATTTTTCTACTTAAATTTTGAGTTTAATTTTCATATGATTTTTAAGTTTCAAAATTTGATACTTTTATTCCGAGTTTTCACAAATGATCACTTTTTTGTTATTTATGTGAATTTCTATTAATTAATTTAAAATTATTAAATTAATTCTTATTTTTCACTGTTTTTTCATCACATCTCAAATTAATTTAAAAATTCCACATCATAACTATTTTAAATTAATTAGCTGGAAGATAGCATCAAAGATTAAAAGTAGACATTAATGAAAATTCATTGACAAAAGTGTAAAATCTCAAAATTTAAGGACCAAATGAAAACTAAACTCAAAACTTAAGAATAAAAATGTAACATTTAGAAACATAGAAACTAAATGGAAACATAACTTAAAACTCACGGGTGAAATGTAACATTTTGAAACTTATGGACCCAATAAAAACTATGCTCAAAACTTATGGACCAAAAATATATTTTCCCCTTTTATTTTTAGGTTAAAGTATTATTTCATTCCTTCATTTTTTTTTCTCCCATTTAATTTTAGTCTCTATATTTTAAAATATTCAAATTTAGTGTTTTAATAAACCTTAAAATTCTTAAAATTAGTCTAATGTTAGCTTATTGTTAACATTTAAAATATATATATATATATATATATATATATATATATATTATGGTTTAGCCATAGGTTGATGAATGTTGGAAACATATTCATTATTGACAATGTGTTTTTTTTTTTTTTGCAATAAAATTATTGTTATTATTTGTCCAATTTCAATATAAGTTAACTTTAAATTGACTATATATAAAATTTTGTGAAATGATATTCTGATATTTTTTGTCATTGATAATAGACAAAGTCATGCATATTTATACAACTTTAATGAGCTAATCAAGAAAACAAAATAAATTAAATATAGCAAGTCAATCTCTGACGGTAGAGTATATACAACAATATACTCTGAGATTCACGGTGTTGATAAAGGTAGACGCCAAGATATACGGCGTCTTTAATCTTTGACTCAGAAAATATATACAATGATATACGTCGAGATTTCCGGAGTTGACCAAGGTAAACGCTCAGATATACGACACCTCTAATACTCCTCCTCAAGTTGGAGCATGAAGATTTTGAATGCCCAACTTGCAAAAAAAAAAAAAATGGTGAAAAATAATAAGCTAAATATAGTAAGTAAATCTTTGACTCGAAAATATATACGTGTATACAATGATATGCGTCAAAATTTCTGGAGTTGACCAAGGTAGACGCCGAGATATATGGCGCCTCTAGTACTCCCCCTAATGTTGGATCACGAGGATTCTGAATGTCAAACTTGCAAAAAAGTCGTGAAAACTGTGATTCGAGCATCTGTTGTCAATGATTTATTCAGCGAAAGAATCTGAGAGACCAAGAATGTCATTTCGATTTGAATCCTGAACGAGTGGTTGAGCAATAGGTTGTGAGGTGGTTGTTGCGGTATATCGTTAGTCATACTCGAGGGCGCTTGCTACCTGCATTTTTGCTCTTACAGTATATCGTCTGTCATACTCAAAATTCTTGCGGTATATCGTATGTCACACTCGAGATTCACGGTACAAACCGCTCATTTCCCATCGTTATTTCCTCCCCCATCCAGACTTGCCTCCGTCGAAAGGTTTATGTTTGTTTGATTGCCAGCAATAATGAGGTGACGATAGTCAGATTTCTTCGTCACCTAAATCAAGATAACGTGGTTGGCATTCATCGTCACCCAAATCGAGGTAACGTGGTCAGATTTTGTCGTCACCCAGATTGAGGGGACGTGGTCGATTTCGTCGTCAGCCCAAAACAAGGCGACGTGGTCGGTTTCTTCATCACCCAAATCGACGGGGCGTGATCGGTTTCTTCGTCAGCCCAAAACGAGGCGACGCGGTCGGTTTCTTCGTCACCCAAATTGAGGGGACGTGGTCGGTTTCTTCGTCAGCTCAAAATGAGGCGACGTGGTCGATTTCTTCGTCATCCAAATCGAGAGGATGAGGTTGGTTTCTTCGTCACCCAAATCAAGGGGACGTGGTCAGTTTCTTCGTCGCCCAAATAAAAGGGACGTGGTCGATTTCTTTGTCAGCCTAAAATAAGGCGACGTGGTCGGTTTCGTCGTCATATTTTGAAGGAGAAAATCGAAGTAGTCGGATTTTAAAGGTTTCCACCACTACAAATTGAAAAATTGGTGGTCGTCGTAGATGATCAAAATTGGGCGGCGGAGGCAGCTGCCGCCGCCCTAAGGTTTACTAGAGTTTTTTCTCTCTTCCTATAAAACCTACTCTGATACCATATAATTTTTTGCAGAATGATATTCTGATATTTTTTGTCATTGATAATGGACAAATCATGCATATTTATACAACCTTAATAAGTTAATCAAGGAAACATAATAAGCTAAATATTGCAAGTAAATCTCTGACTGCAGAGTATATACAACAATATACTTCGAGATTCACGGTGTTGATAAAGGTTGACGTCGAGATATACGGCGCCTTTAATCTTTAACTCGGAAATATATACAACGTATATACAATGATATACGCCGAGATTTCCAGAGTTGACCAAGGTAGACGCCCAAATATATGGTGCCTCTAATACCATAAGAACTAATTTTAAGATTTTTTACCTTGACTAAAACTAACTAAAATTGAATGAGACTCGAAATACAGGGACAAAACGGTATTTTAACATATTTTTTAACTTAACAAAATACATTTTTTTTTGTTTTTCAACTTTTTTTTTTTCTTGGTTATACAAAATATCTTTAAACATTAGTTAGATTTCAATATGAAATTTCAAAAACTTTATTCTTACCCTTAAATTTTAAATGTGCTTACATTACCTTTCCACTCGCTTTTTCGTTAAAATTCTTATTGAAAAGTGATGTGATGGTCACTTGTAAAATAGTGGCACACGTGGTATGGTGACATGTTTCAATTGTGTCCCTAAATTTTAGGGTGTGTTTCAATTATAACTTTATCGTTTCATAAATTTCATTTTAATCCTTAACCTTTGAGATTGTTTCAAAACGACGGTTTCATTAGCTTTCCCATTAAAATAAAAGTTACATGTGGCATACTTTGGAAGTGTACTGTACAAAAAATTAAAGGGTCTTAATCACATTCAAAATGGTCTTGATTAGAGGGAGAACCAGATATAAGAGATAAAGTTTTGGTTGAAATGGTGGGAGGAAACTCCTTATTGTGAGAAAACTCATGCACCGATAAAATTCAGCAACCCATTTGGCTATGAAAAACCAAACACTAGAAAAGTCGAAAGAGGAGTAAAGAAAGAAACTTTCATTGGATGAATATGTTTGTGAGATAAAATGTGTAGAAGAGTGTTGTCGATTGAACGTGTAGGTTTGTAAAAGCTAGAAAAACGACGAAGAAAAATATTAACTAACCAAGGAAGGCAATTTTCATCCACAAATGTAAGAAATCTAGCATAGGTTTTTTTGTTTTGTTTTTGATAAATAACATAGGTTCAATTGTCTTGATTTTTTTTTTCATCTTCACCATAATTCATGCTTTAACATTAATTTTTGGCAATTGATCGTGAGATGAATGTTTCAAATTTTTTTTGTCCTTAATGGTCTACTTACCTCTAAAAAACCAACAAGAGCATAACTCAATTGTATCGACTAGTGATTAAAAGATTTTAAGTTCAATCCCCACACGTCACATGTTGTCAATATATCTACTTTCAAAAGTTTCAAAAAGATCCATAAACTATGAAAAACGTTTAAAAAATATCTTCAAACCTATGAAAAACGAAAAACGTCGACGCATGAGGTGTTAAAAATTCATGGAAATCACATTTTATCGATTCAAAAGATCAGATAATAGAACAAAACTAGGGTAAAATTGGTGGAGAGTAGATTAAATGTCTAAGTTTTCATGATTTTTTTCCCATGCGTCCACATTGTCATTTTTTCCATGTCACACAGGTACAAGTTAGAATTAACTATCCACATCAAAATTTCGTGTGTTGTTAATGTTGAGGGCATTTTTTAAATATTTTTTATAGTTCATGGGTATTTTTTAAACGTTTTTCATAGTTCGAGGGAATTTTTGAAACTTTTAAAAATTCAGGGGTATTCTTGAAAGTATTGAAAGTTTATGGGTATTGTTGAAAATTTAACCAAAGTTAAAAAAGAACATACCCTAAAGTTCAAGGGCATTTTATATAATTTATTTCAAAAATAGAAATAAAAGGAATTTTGTATAAATTTAACCATTGCTTTGAGCTCAACAACCGTAAGGTGAAGATCAAGGCCCTATTTAATAACCCATCCAATTTTTGGTTTTTGATTTTTAACTTTTATGGTTTATAGTTTCTGTTTTTTAAAAACAAAAATCAGAAATGTTTAATAACTATTTTTTGTTTTTGAAAACAACAAAAGTTGAAAGTTGTTGGAAAATTACTATTTTTTTATATATATATTTTTTAAATAATGTTAATTTATTAGTGGCCTTATTTGTTGGGACAACATTTTGTGGTTCAAACGGATCAGAGGGCCTTGAAGTTCCTCTTGGAACGTTATCCAACCTCAATATCAAGGTTGAATATCTAAATTGTTGGGTACAGTTTTGAGGTTTGTTATCGCCCTGGATTAGAAAATAAGGTTGTTGATGCCTTATTTTGATTGCCTCATGTCGTCTCACTTGCCCATCTATCAGTGCCTTCGTTGATTGATTTAGACACGGTTCGGGCCGAAGTCCTTCTTCATCCGAAGCTACAGACCATAGTACAAAAGTTGTCTGATGATCATGCTTTTCTTGCTAATTATACTTTGCATAAGGGCACTTTGTTGTACAAAGGAAGGTTACTAATTTTTCCTTTATCTTCTTTACTTTCATCAATCCTTTGCACCTTCCATGATTCTGTATTGGGGGGCATTCGGGTTTCCTTCGGACTTATAAACGATTGTCTGGAAGTTATTTTTGGGACGGGATGAAGCGTGATACGCAGAAGTATCTGGAGGAGTGTCTCGTTTGTTAGCGAAATAAGTCCCTAGCCATTTCACATGCTGGCATTTTACAGCTCCTGGAGGTCCCTGTCCAAATTTGGGAAGATATAACCATGAACTTCATTGAAGGTTTGTCCAAATCAGGTGGTTTTGACTTCATCTTTGTGGTGGTGGATCGTTTGAGTAAATATGCCAAGTTTATAGCTCTTAAGCATTCATTTTCGGCCAAGACAGTTGCTGAAGTATTTGTTGGTGAAATTGCTCGTTTGCACGGGTTTTCCAAATCGATTATTTCTGATAAGGACAAAATTTTCTTAAGTTATTTTTGGCGGGAGTTGTTTCGCACTGCTGGAACTCAACTTCAGCATAACACTTCTTACCATCCATAGACAGATGAGCAAACAGAGGTTATGAACAAAGGATTGGAGACTTATCTTCGCTGTTTTTGTAGTGAACAGCCGAAACAATGGAAGTCTTGGCTCGACTGGGCTGGATACTGGTATAACACCACATTTCACATCTCCATTGGTGTTACTCCGTTTCAAGTTGTCTATGGTCGTACCCCACCCCCACTATTTGCATATGATGGTCTCCGGACTCCGAATGCCACTCTTTATCAGTTGCTGGCTGCAAGGGATGAAGCTCTCCAACAGATGAAGGACACTTTGATGTTTGCCCAAGCTCGTATGAAGAAGTTTGCTGATGTCAAACGCTGCGATAAGGAGCTGGTTGTTGGGGAGTTTGTCTTTTTAAAGATACGACCTTATCGCCAGGCCACATTGGCTTAGAGGAAGAATGAAAAATTGTCTCCTAAGTATTTTGACCCATACAAAGTCATTGATTGCATTGGTGCGGTAACATATAAGTTTCAATTACTTGAGGGAGCATATATTCATCTTGTGTTCCATATCTCCCAGTTAAAGAAAGCTTTGGGGCAGCATGCTGAAGCCCAACAAGGACCACCCGTTTTAACTGAGGAGTTTGCTTGGATTGCCGAGCTGGAGGAAGTGTTTGCTTATCAGAAAAACGACCTTACGGGTGCAACAAAAGCCTTAGTTAGTTGGTGTGGCTTACCCACTCATGAGGCTACGTGGGAGGATGTTCGCATTGTTAGGAAATGGTGAAGCCCAAATACAACCCAAGCCCATTCTGGCCCAAATCAACTTAGTTAAGCAAAGATTCTAATTGGCTCTAAATATGGTGCTTTTCTATTTGACAAAAGTGAAGGTGGATTTGCACATTTTTATTGGCTAATTATAAGGTTGGGCAGTGATTGATTTTTCTATAAAAATAGGGAACTCTAACATTTTCATTTGATCGACAACCAGAAGAAAGCTTGAAGCTACTGTTTTTCCTTTAATTCAAATTTGTGTGGCTGAGAGAAAAAGGAAGATTTTTCTTCTAGGTTTGGGGTATTTTTCTTCGTTGTTGATCCCAAGCTATCGGGTTGTGATACTTGGAAGTCAATAGTCATTGTTCGGCTATTGAGGGTAGTTTGT
This sequence comes from Herpetospermum pedunculosum, assembly GCA_028017165.1. Lineage (NCBI taxonomy): Eukaryota > Viridiplantae > Streptophyta > Magnoliopsida > Cucurbitales > Cucurbitaceae > Herpetospermum > Herpetospermum pedunculosum. The sequence continues at coordinate 2,762,381 of CM051524.1, read as the reverse complement.
AGCGTTGAGTTGAGGCTTCTTGTAATCTCCATTATAGTTGAACCTGCAGTTGCAGGAGACTGGACGTAGTCCCGAGATCGGGGCGAACCAGTATAATTTACGGTGTCGTTCTCTCTTTCCCTTATCTTTATTATTGTATTTTGTGATCGATACTTATTTGGTTCTAACCTGTGAAGTGGGAACGTGAGATATAATATTGTTGTTATTCCGCGTTATTTATATCTCGTGTATTTTTCCCAACAAGTGGTATCAGAGCTTTTGGTTCAGAAATCATGGGAGCGACGAATCCAAAGAGTTTCGAAGGAGTCACAAAATTTGATGGGGAAAATTTTGGTTATTGGAAGATGCAGGTGAAGGATTTTTTAACCTGCAAGAAATTACACAAGGCACTGAAAGAGAGACCGAAAGAGATGTTAGATGGAGATTGGGAAGATCTCGATGAACAAGCAGTTGCAAACATCAGAATGTGTTTGACAATGGAAGTTGTTAGTCTTGTAGCCAATGAGACTACCGCAATCAAGCTAATGGAAGCGCTTACAAACAGGTACGAGAAATCGTCTGCTAATAGTAAAGCATATCTTCTTAAGAAATTTTTTAACATGCAAATGGCTGAAGATGCATCTGTAAATTTCTATATCAATGAGGTTACCACTTTGGTAAATCAGTTAAAGTCTGTTAAGATAGATTTTACTGATGAAGTATACGCTATTCAGTTATTAATGTCTTTACCTGAAAGTTGGGAATCGATGAAGACAGCTGTGTCTAATTCGGTAGGAGAAAATATTCTGAAGTTTTCAGGGGTTTGTGATTTAGCTCTAGCTGAAGAAATTCGTAGAAAGAGTAGTGGTAGAGAGTCATCTACTACGGGATCAGCTTTAGCTTTGACTAAGGGTAAAGAATTTATGAAACCGAGTAGTAGTGGAAAGAAGTGGGGAAATAGAAATAAGGAGATAGAATGCTTTTACTGTCACAAAATAGGTCACTATAAAAGTCAGTGTAGAAAACTAAAAGAGGATCAGGAAAGGAAACATGAGGCAAACATAGTTGATGATGCCGATGCATGTGTCTGTGTTGGAAGTGACACAGAAAGTTTTAATAATTCATCTGAGTGGATTTTAGACAGTGCAGCGTCAATTCACATAACTTCAGATAGAAGTTTGTTCACATCCTTCACAAGAGGATGTCATGGTCTAGTGAGAATGGGTGATGGCAGAGTCTCCAAAACCAGTGGGATTGGGGATGTTAGTCTGAAGTTAGAATGTGGTAGTGTTCTGATATTGCATGATGTCAAGTTTGTGCCTAGAATGAAGATGAATCTCATCTCTATTGGCAAGTTGACAGATGAAGGCTACAGGAGTGAGTTTGGCAGTAGCCAGTGTAAACTCATACTAGGATCCCAGGTAGTGGCAGTTGGCCATAGAAAATCTACACTGTACAAATGTCAGTTGAATGTTGTCAAAGGATCAAAGAGACAGTGGATGCCAGTTAAAGCTGCAGATGGTTGTTTTAGAGGTGAGCCAGCAGCATTGATAGCCAAGTTTGATCAGTTAGATCATGATCCTTCAATTAAGAAACAATTGGGAAGTTCAGAAGAGAAAGTTGATGGCTATTGTCAACCCCCAATTGTCAGACGCTCGAACGAATTGAAGAAGTCGCCGAGGCGAGTGGAGGCATCGAAGTGGAAGGCCAAAGCAGTTGCTAAGGTCAAAGGAAAAGTCTCTAGTTTGGCAACAGGTTTGAATAGAAGATTCAAACCCTTCTCAAAATATATTTTCTTCAAGAACAGTGATTCAGGATTGAAGAAAATGTCAGTTGTTACCACTTAGCTGAAGTGGGAGTACGTGTCTGTTTTTTTCGTCTGGGAGACAGATCCACGTAGCAAGCCCATTCCTCAGGGCGAGCACAGATGCACTACAGTTACTTCCTGATGGTTACTCGTCTTTTGTAATTTTTGTTATTTTACAGGTTTTTTTTTATTAAACCTTGGAGTTTGCCAAGAAGATCAGAAATAACAGTTGTAGTGGGAGTAGATCCTTGGAGTTCGCCAAGATGACTAGCGTCGTTGCAGTGGGAGACAAGATCGTTGTTTTGTCTTCAAGTGGGAGATTGTTAGGAAATGGTGAAGCCCAAATACAACCCAAGCCCATTCTGGCCCAAATCAACTTAGTTAAGCAAAGATTCTAATTGGCTCTAAATATGGTGCTTTTCTATTTGACAAAAGTGAAGGTGGATTTGCACATTTTTATTGGCTAATTATAAGGTTGGGCAGTGATTGATTTTTCTATAAAAATAGGGAACTCTAACATTTTCATTTGATCGACAACCAGAAGAAAGCTTGAAGCTACTGTTTTTCCTTTAATTCAAATTTGTGTGGCTGAGAGAAAAAGGAAGATTTTTCTTCTAGGTTTGGGGTATTTTTCTTCGTTGTTGATCCCAAGCTATCGGGTTGTGATACTTGGAAGTCAATAGTCATTGTTCGGCTATTGAGGGTAGTTTGTAGCGTTGAGTTGAGGCTTCTTGTAATCTCCATTATAGTTGAACCTGCAGTTGCAGGAGACTGGACGTAGTCCCGAGATCGGGGCGAACCAGTATAATTTACGGTGTCGTTCTCTCTTTCCCTTATCTTTATTATTGTATTTTGTGATCGATACTTATTTGGTTCTAACCTGTGAAGTGGGAACGTGAGATATAATATTGTTGTTATTCCGCGTTATTTATATCTCGTGTATTTTTCCCAACAGTTGGTGTGGCTTACCCACTCATGAGGCTACGTGGGAGGATGTTCGCAATGTACGTCGACAGTTCCCTAACTTCCACCTTGAGGACAATGTTGATTTTGAGGTCGTGGGTATTGTTAGGCCTCCAATTGTCAAGTACTATAGAAGAAGGGGTCAAAAAGAGAAATGAGTTGTTAGAAATTGATAATTAGGTGATTTGTTCTTAAAGTCTGTTTTGTTTGTTACTTTTTATTGTATATAGGGGAGCTTACATCTTATTTCTCATCTTCTCTTTGCATATGATATCATTCTTTTCATATGATATCATTCTCTTTTTCAAGTTCTTTTTTTATAATTGTTTAACTATTAAGTCTATCCTTACCGACCACGAGCTTGCTTCGGGTCAGTCCATTAACTTTCATAAATCGACTTTTATTACCTCTCCTAACATGAGTATTCTTTCGCATGATTTTATTCATACTACCCTATGGATCAAACTTGTTATGAATTTGGGGCGCTACCTTGGAGCCCCTTCTTCTTTTACTAATTGGAAATGCTTTGACTTCAGATTTATTTCAGAAAAAGTTTGGAAAGTAGTTCAAGGCTGTAAATCCAACCTCTTTCTATCGGGGGCAGGGAAGTTCCTATTAAAAGCATTACTCAAGCCCTTCCTACCTATGTGATGGGTTGTTTTCAACTTCCGAAGAGAAATAGCTCACACATTTTCGCTTACACCCAACCATGGTAACTTGAATGTGGACATCCTAATTACAACCTCAAGATCCTAGAATTTGCCTCTTTTGGATCATTTTTTCCATCAAGATGGTATCCCTTCTATTCGCTCTAAAAGTTGAGAATCGTTGTAATATATCAGCTTATGAAGAAAGGTGGATTCCTATGGAGACTTTATTCAAACATTTTTGCTTACACCCAACCATGGTAACTTTAATGTGGACATCCTAATTACAGCATCAAGATCCTGGATTTTGCCTCTTTTGGATCATTTTTTTCCATCTAGATGATATCCCTTTTATTTGCTCTATCCCCTTAGCAGCTGCCCTTGGTGTTTGGATTTGACACTATTTCTAAAAATGGCTCCTATGATGTTAAAAAAACGTAAAGTTAGTTCTTCAAACTCTCCTTTATCTACTTGAGGTTGGTGCTCTCTATGGGCTCTCTGAAACTCCCAGTAAAATTATTTTTTTTTATGTGGAAAGCCCTTAATAATTGCATTCCAGTCTATTGTTGTTTGAAAGACCGAGGGATAAATTGTGTGCTCGATTTGTTCTCAGAAGCATGAATCAATTTCCCATGTGCTTCTTTATTGCAAGCGAGCCACGAAAATTTGGAGTTGTCTATTCCCCTCTCTCAATTTTTCTCTTTCGAAGCACAATCGTTTGAGGGATCACTGACTATATTGGGTCTCATTGCAGCCTCAACCCCAACCCAATATTGAATTAATTTTCATTACCTGTTGGGCCATTTGGAATGATCAGAATTCTTTTACTCATGATAATCGTCTTTTGGATATCTCTTCAAAAGTTCGTTGGATTTCGAACTACCTTTCATAAATCTCGATGTTCGAAATCCCGATCTTCCATCCTTCTGTTCCTCGAATGCTTCGTCCGACCTAGACTCCTCCTCCATTGGGCTGGTTCAAAATTAATAGAGATGATCCTGATTCTCTAACTCTTTGGAAGCAAGTATTGGAGTAGGCATCCACTCTCCCTCAGACTCAATTGTTGCGGTACTCTGAAAGATGGCTTTTATCAATATCCTCTTCATGTGGAGGTTGCTGCAATTTATGAAGGCATTTGTATGCCAAAATTTATGGGCATTCGTCATTTTGCTCTTGAATCTAACTCGACCTATGTTATCCAAGTTTTTTTCGAAGACTCTACTCATCCTAGTGATCTCCTTGCATGGATCGCTGCGGCCAAAGATCTCCTTCTAGATGATGATCATTTTACTCTTAATTTCATCCCTCTTTGGCTGATGCCCTAACTTCTTCTTCCTTTCTCCCCCTTTTTCAGTTTTGTGGATTAATCGTTTTCCTCTTGGCTTCTTTCTTTAGCAAGAGTGGATTGTTCCCTTTGCCCTTAAGTGGCTTCTCGTTAATAAATTTCCTTTAAAAAAATGGAAAAAAAAATAAGATTAGGGTTTTTACTTTTTAGCACAACTTTATTCATTAATTTATAATTTACAAATTCAACTAGAAGGGCTAAATTGGTAATTTTGATAAAGATTGGAGGCAAGGATTACGAAATAGTTAAAAATATTTTGGAAAAAAAAAAAACCTAGTCTCAACTGGTACTATTTAAAGAGAGCATATTAGGGTTTCTCTTAGCCGTTTCCCTCTCGCTTTTTTCTTCCTCTGGAGCAGCTTCTCGACTGGTCTAGCCATGGCTGTCGGGTACCTTTTCTTCTCCGTTTCTTCTGTCATTTACTTCCCTTGTTAACTTCTTCACTGATTCAACTCTTTTTCTTCTTCTTCTACTTGCAGCAAAAACAAGAGGATTTCCAAGGGAAAGAAGGGAGGCAAGAAGAAAACGTAAGTATTTTGTTCCCTTCCATCGAAACTTCTCATTATCAGATCTGGGTGTATAATATAGTCTGGTTTTAGTTTGTTTCAATTCTTCTCTTTATAGTTGATGATGCTCAATCGATGGATTTCTTAATATCGTTTCGTTTCTCTGTGGATCCTTTAGTGTTGACCCATTTGCAAAGAAGGATTGGTATGATATCAAGGCCCCCTCTGTGTTCAACATCAGGAACGTCGGGAAGACTCTTGTTACTCGCACGCAGGGTACCAAGGTATATTTGAGTTTGTAATTGCTCTCTTTTATTCATAGTTTCTCAAGGTTTGTTCGCAAGTCTTTCCATTTTCTATCTACGTTTGCCCTAGTTTGTCATCGTCGCGTGGAATATTTTTTTTCTTATTCATAGAGAGGTCACTGTATATTCTCTTGTATTTCATGTGTTAAATCATAACGATATATATGCACAGGAAATAATTAGGCCAAGTGATGTAGAATGTACTAATGAAAACATAAATTAACACTAAATGTTGTGTTTGCCTAATATTCTCACCACTCAGTTATTTCTTGCTAGAGATTGCTTTGACTTCAAAAAGGGCATTGTTGTATTCAGATGTTATTTGGTATTGAATCTTCAGTAATATACATTGATTGTATAACTCTAACAGCTCTTACATATGGTGATCTGGTAGTATGGTTAAAGTAACTAATTTTGTAGAATTCATGATGCATTTTTTTCTTCACGTTTGAAGAACAAACTGTGTACGTTATTCATGTATATCAAATAAAAATCATTGTAAATTGTGTTTGTGCTTTGGGTAATTGAAGTTGGATGGTAGAATGTAAGATTCAGGATGTATCATAGTACTGCAGTGGCAATTGTTTGTCTTTACAGCGTGGTACTTTTTCTTCTTACTTTGTGTTGTTTCAATTGCTAATAATATTTTTTTTAACAGATTGCTTCTGATGGACTTAAACACAGAGTGTTTGAGGTATCATTGGCTGACCTTCAAGAAGATGAGGAGCACGCCTACAGAAAGATTAGATTGAGGGCTGAAGATGTTCAAGGAAGGAATGTTCTAACTAATTTCTGGGTATGAATTGGTTTTTTTATATTTTGGAAATGGACAACAAAGGGTTTAAATACTATAATTTTGTAGTTTTCTTCAAGAATGGCTGTCTTTTTTCTCTATTTTCAAGCATGGTCCATTGAATGGAGTTTTAGAACTCATTAAACTTACATTGTGTTACAGGGAATGAATTTTACTACTGATAAATTGAGGTCATTGGTAAGGAAGTGGCATACATTGATTGAAGCTCATGTGGATGTTAAGACCACAGACAATTATACTCTCAGGATGTTCTGCATTGGGTTTACCAAGAGACGCCCAAACCAGGTCAAAAGGACCTGTTATGCACAATCCAGTCAGATTAGACAGGTGATTACTGATGTCCCAAATTTCTATTTTGAGTTTACTGTAAGAATCTAATTGGATTCAAGAGTTATGGATGAAATAAAAGCCTTGTGGATAACTATTTTACTTAAATGATGACATGTATGGAATCATTCTTTGTACAATGATACGCAATGGTAATTGTGTTTGTGTGGCATGCTAATTTGTGTCGTTTGCTAGATGCTTTAACACAGGTGGCTTATTGGATGATTTTTGTAATTCTGTATTTAGCATGGGTCTCACTTCGTGATGCTAATGTTATCTTTCTGCTTGCTGTATTTTATCTCCTTATTAGAATTTTGACTGTCTGTCATTGATAATAGACTTTCCAGATTAAAAGTTACTTTCCTTTATAGCTTAGTTCTAAACAATGAAATCATTTATCCATGGTTATTGAGTTATTCATTACTTTGATGGATAAATTGTCTCCCCCCACCCACATGTTTGGTACTTCAATTTTAGTTGTTTTCTCGGTTCAATTTCAAGTACTTTATTTGCTGCACATCAAGATGTTTTTGTGATCTTGCTTGGATAAAATATATTTCTGTGCATCCAGCCTGATTTTCATGGACATTGGAATGAGATTGATGATTCATGATCAATCAGGCAATCCTGTTACTGTTCGTTAACTCTAGTTTGTTATAACAGATTCGCCGAAAGATGAGGGAGATCATGATCAACCAGGCAACTTCATGTGATCTGAAAGATTTGGTTCGTAAGTTTATTCCTGAATCAATTGGAAAGGAAATTGAGAAGGCAACTTCCAGCATATACCCACTACAAAACGTTTTCATCCGGAAGGTCAAGATCTTGAAAGCTCCCAAGTTTGATCTTGGAAAGTTGATGGAGGTATACAATTTTCTCTCCCCCCCATTTTCCCTGTTTAGTTCAAAGATTCATTATCAAATCTTCTCTTCAATTGTTTGCCTGCTTCAAATTAGTTTTTGAAATCAGACCAACCAACTGTTTTCATTGACTGTATGATAGGTTCATGGTGATTATTCGGAAGATGTAGGCGTTAAGGTAGATAGGCCTGCTGATGAAGTTGTCGAGGAGGCCACCGAAGTTGTTGGCGCTTGAACTTGACTCAACTCATATTTACTGAACTGTGGCTTTTTTTTATTTTATTTGCCCTTTGTTTTAGTTATAGTTGTATTATGTTTCTGCCAAGTTGAGAAATCAGAGATAATCAGCGATTTTGACTATGAAAAGTACTTGTTTTTTTAAATTAAGTATTATTCCTTGGAACCATTTGAATACTCTTGTGAAGCATTTTCATGGCATTATCTAAAGGTCATTCCTAGTTAGCCAATTTGTTCTGTGTTGCCATTGTTTATTAATACTGCATTAGCAAATGGGTACTTTATTTAGTGAAACACTCAAGTGAAGTGTTAATTCATAAATGTTTTGGCTTTAGTTTTGTGTAATGATTTCATTTGGTCCCTTGGATAGCTAATTTTACAGTTTGGTCCCTGAAATTTAATGCTGTTAGTGCTTTAACATAGCAAACATGAAAATGAAAATGATTTCTGCTGACCAATTTTGCCATCATTGTTATTTGTTAGAGAGGACATCAATTTATAGTATCAGTTTTCAGAGATTAGGGACGACCAATTATATCTCAACCCAAAATTTTGAATGTTCGAAAGGCCATTTGTAAATAGTATCTTTGTAACCTAAGTTGTATTGTTGTGCTATCCTAATGTTGATCTGTGCTCTGATAAAGAAGGCAATACCGCCTGACCAAATTGATCGAACTCATTATTTAATCAAATCTGATGAGCTGAAGAAATTGAATCCCTCACTGTCGAGGGTGCCGAAAAATTCTCAAGATGCTTCTACTCTAGAAAAGAGCCAGATTCTCAAAAATATTCTCAAGTTGAACTTGAGAAAAGAACAATTCTCTCTGTCAACTGGGTACATTGCCACTCCCATTTTCAATTCAATCCAATACTGGAGATGAAAGAAGTAGAAAATGGGCCAACCTTTCCCGATCTCGGTCCCGGCCCGATGTCACCGGGAAGCACATGGAAGTGACAAAAGGCCTAAACATTTTGATGCTATTTCGAGCAATTACACTTACTACTTAGGGGGCGTTTGGCCCAAGGAGTTTGGGGGAGTTGGAGTTGTTTAGTCTGGGGAGTTGTTTAGTCTGGGGAGTTCTGAGGTATGTCTGTTTGGGGCAGGGAGTTGTTTAGTCTGGAGTTCTGAAGTCTGGAGTTGTTTAGTCTGGGGAGTTCTGAGGTATGTCTGTTTGAGGCAGGGAGTTGTTTAGTATGGAGTTCTGAAGTCTGTGGTGTGTTTGGAGCAGGGAGTTGTTTAGTCTGGAGTTCTGAAGTCTGAGTTTATTTTAGCTGTTTTCTTCGCACAATTTTTTTCTACAAATTTTCAAAATTTTCTTATTAAGGACTTCTTCCAATTCCAATAAATTCTAAAAATGAAATATTTTATTTTTATTTTACCTATTCTTGACAAATTTCTTTAAAGACAACAAAAATAATTTTGAGCACAATATTTGACATTATTTTTTCACATTGGTTATCAAAATATATATATATATATATATATATATATATATATATATATATATATATATATATATATATATATATATATATATATATATATTTTGTTAGGACTCATCCTTAATTTTATGAATTATAAGATTGTCTACCCATAAGTATAGTCTATTCATGTGTCAAACACATCTTTCTCCGCCTCCCATTGACAGAGAGTTGTTGAACCTAAAGTTCTGAAATCTGAATTTATTTTACTAGTTTTTTCGATACAATTTTTTTTTTCTACAAACTTTCTAATTTTCCTTATTAAGAACTTTTCCTAATAAATTCTAACAATGCAATTTTTTATTTTTATTTTATCTACTTTCCAAATTTCTTTGGAGATAACAAAAAATAATTTTGAACACAATACCTCACATTAATTTTTTAATCTCTTTCGCCTTGATTATCAATAATATATATTTATTATTATTTTTTAAAGACTCAATCTTTAATTTTTTTAATTTTATGAATTTTAGAAGTGAGATTTTGTTTTTGTTTTTTAGTGTAAGTATATTTTACAAATTTCTCTAAAGAAAAAAAAAAAAAAACACATAAACATATCTATGTGTCAAACACGTTCTTCCTCCTTTCCACCCACTTAAACTCATAATTTCATATGCACTACACCTAGAACCTATTTTCTATAATTTTTCATATTTTTATTATCAAGAACTTCTTACCATAAATTTTAAGAATACGATTTTTGTGTTTTTTATTTTATGTGTCCTTTACAAATTTATTCGAAGATAACCAAAATAACTTTGACTACCATACTTCACCTTTTTTTTTCAATATCACTCACATTAATTATTTATTTTATTTGGATCGTTTTGAAATAAAACAAATAGTCATACAATAGTCGATTAACTATTACGTGTGAATTTGAAAGATTTTAATCCATTAATCTAAGTGAATCCAAATAAGCTATATTTTTATATTTTTATTTCTTCTTGAATACTACATTTTAAATTTTGTTTGAGTACCAATTTTAATTTTAATTCAACAACTTAATTTATATTTAAAATAAAAAATATGTTGAATTGCATTTTTAGTCATTTTACACTTTTTGTCTAAATTGTGTTTTTTTTAAAATAATTAAAAAATATTCTAAAAGGAAGAGAGAGAAAGAGAGGAAAATGAAGGAGAGTTGAATAGTAATTACTGTAAAAGTCTGGGAAGTTGAATAGTAATTACTGTAGAAGTCTGGGGAGTTGATATAACAACTCCTTGGGCCAAACGGGGAGTAAGTTACTCCCCACAACTCCACTCCTCCCAACTCCGTGGGCCAAACGGCCCCTTAGGGTCTCTTTTGGATTTTGGAAGGAGTAACTTGCTGTAAATGGATTCAGTTTGTTGAGTTTTAGTGGTACATTACTAGGATAGGCTCGATCCAGTTTTATTGTTGGGGCACAGTTTTTTCAATCCTAAGTTAATAATGCCTACGTTTTCTTAGAGAGATTAGGTTGTTTTACAGTGAATAATGATAACACAACACTTTCCTTAGCTCTTCATTGAAATTGGTTTATGGAATAGACAAGTATTTGAGCTCCCACAACTCACAAATGACGAACTTTGTTGTCACTTCAAATGTCCAGGGATCGAAAAACTTGTGACGAAAACCAAGCTCTCAATATCCATCCTACTGCTTCAAATGGAAGTAGAATGAAACACTTTATGGTTGATTTGTTGAGCTTATCCTTGGTTTCTTCTGTACCAAAAAGTTCCAAATTTTCAAGACCATTCTTCACATCTTGCTGCAAAAGCAAAGGACTGTCATCAATACTATGTATTGTCCCACTTTTGAGAATGCATGAACTATCAAAGTCTCAAAACTTTCACCAAAGGGTGAACATAGGTAGATTTACCTGTTATTTGGCTGGAGTTTTAAGTGATTGTACATTCCAGGCCTGAAAAGTCTCAACGTCCTCGTTGAGGATCGCCCAGCTACACCAAGAAAAAGAATGAAATTTTGGCCAAGACTTTTCTACTCTTGATGTGAAGATTAAGAAAATCATCATCATTATCTACCAATCAGTTACCTATTCATGAGTACATTTTCACAAACTATTCGTTTACATTACGAAAGATGATCGATGTTCAAACCATGGCGTACCTGCACTCAAATACAGCAGTGCAGAAAAAAGTGCAACTTTGTAAAAAAAGTTGGGTGTTTCCCATTTGGGACAAAGAAATCTATGGAGTGCTGAGTATTTGAGATCATGATCTCTTGGAAACCACTGTGGTTCTGGGTAATCCAACTCAACTCCAACATTTTAACACCTGACAAAAAGAGTAAGGATAAGTAAGGAAGACAAGTAAACCATAAGAAAACTAGCATTTAGAGGGAAGACTGAACCTCCTGCTTTCTGGACATGAAAGCGTCCCGAGAACTATTTGAAGTTCTCTTCACCATCAATGCAGCATGGTATAGAACTTCAAAAGATATGGACCGAATTGACCGATGATTCACACAATTTCCTGCCATTAACAAACAGAAGTACCATGCTTCACAAAATCAAATTGAGATACAAAATTCACCATGCCAAACATAATAATGCTGTTTCATGACTATGTTTTATCACATTATGCCAATTGCCATCAGCTTTGAGGAAGGTTGAAATTAAAAATCTACTATGATGCAGAGTAGTTCACCTGAAATTCTTCTCCAAATATTGTTGCGCTTCTGTAGTCGGTTTATAGCGAAGAGGAAATACTTTCATAGTTGGTTTCTGCAGGTAAAAAATTGTGCTGAGATGAATTAGGACCTCTTACTATAAATAGATCTTTAAAGTTGTAAAAGAGCAGATGAGACAGAGAGAGAACTTACATAAACACACAAGTACAAGCCATTATTACACTCTTTCAGTAAAAGTTCAGTTCAGTATATCCATGAGAGTATGGTAGGAGCTCCTCCACATCAATCTTGGAACTAGAACTCATGTTTTTCTTTAATTGGCCATGATTTGACTCAACATCAGCACAAAATATGCCATAAACAGGTCTATGATCTGAAAACCGGGATTCTCCTCGGACGTACGATAACTGATGGAGACCTTCTCCATACCACAAAATCCGATCACACCTTCAAATACAAAATTAAAAGACAGATATAAGAAGTCTGTGAGGTTGGTCTTGGACTCTTGGTGCACTAAAATTGAGTCGTTCTTACCAAGCAGGAGTCCTACGTTTCTCCTTCCAGTACATACCGTCCCCGGAGTACTGGTCTGAATTATTTGAGTATTTGTAAGTGGGTGGAAAATATATATTGCCCTCATTCCATCCAACAAAGACTCGGCCATAATTCTGCTCATTACGTAACTGCGAAGAAGGGAATAATTTAAATAAAAAGTTGCATTGCTAATGATATCAGGATAGGACAAAGCATTTAGAACACAAAACTACATGTCACAGGAAGAATTATAAACATGCCTGATCATTCTCAAGCAATACTCTCCAATTTTGCATCTCAACAAGTGCCTTGGCAGAGCGGTGAGAAAGAGCGATTCGGTAATTTAAATCCCCAAACCAGATAATTCGACTGGAAGATCAACTCATAGTTAAAATACTTAAAGACAGTGTTGGTAGACAAATAAAGAACATCAAATTGAATGAATGCCATTGAACATATGCACGATTCATCACTTCGAATTATATTTTCTCCACCAAACTTACTACAAAGATACTAAAACATGAATAAATCACTTGGAAACGAACTGGCCTAAATTATTAACATATGTAGGTTTTGTCTATTCCATTTCAATTCTCAACTTCATCTAACTGTAAACGATAATGGGATAGGATCTCACTCATGCTCAAGGATCGTTTGGGGTGACTTCTGATGAGGCAAGCCTCGATCACAACGAAACCGGGTCTTCTTCAGTATTTCGATCACATCAGAATTCCTTCTTAACTCATCACCCTGTTTCTGTCCTGAGGTTAAGTGACTACAGATGAAGCAAAAGCTTGTTTGATGCAAAGACATACTGACCGAAATTGATCCCTGTAGTAAAATATGCAGAATATATTAAGTTACTTAATAACAAGTTTATTTCACTCTTCTGGGGAACCATAACACAGTAACTACAAATATTGATACCTTATTTCCTAGGTAACCCATCAATCCTCTACCAACACAGGATACTTCCATGTTTCGTATGCTATCCTTCAATTCACTCCTGACCCATACTGTGAGAAAAATGCCAACCATTTGTTTATTAGCAACCAAGCAATACCGTGACCGTCCCAACATCCTGTGTTCGTCTTCGTTGGATGTGGATCCACCATAAAACGGCGGTGAGAATAAAGCTTCACTTGTCAAATCCCCATGGCATCCGCCGTCTTCGTATGATCCCCATTTGGAATAGTCACTTGGTCTTGAATCATTGCTTTGCCTACAATAATCACTTTGCCTAGTATAGTTGCTTAGCCTGTTTCCCCATCTGAAACTGGACTCGTAGTCACTAGGCCGGTGGTCAAAGATCACATGATTAGAGATACTGAATCTTCTATCAAGTTGGGGCAGTGCAGTTGACGCGTCGTTAGATGGTCTACAGCCATTAGTTGTATGAAAAGATTGACGAAGAAAGTAAGATGAGTTATTGAGCCTCAATGATTCCTCAAAATCACCATTTAATTCTACCACTGGCTCAGGGATGGGAGATGGCATGTAGCACCCTTTAACTCCACTTGTTCCAGGAAGATTGTTAAGCGTTTCCCGAATGAGGGTTAGCCATTTTCTGGCAGGACCGCTGTCCTCTGCGCCCAACACATTACCAGCATTCAGTGGTACTATCTCTTGAAATCTGAAAGGCATGGTAGAGAAGTAGATAAAATTTTAAGTTTCGTTTCTTTTGACAACCATAGGGGTGTTTCAGGCTAATATATGTGCATCATAAACCTCGACCTCGCAATAATTTGAGTTTGGTTTTAAAGAAGAATTCAAGAGCTACAACCAAAAAAATGTGGCAGAAAATAAACACTTCGATGTATCGAATCAACTCATACCCAAGTACATAAATGTCAGCTGGGGCTGAGGTATGAAGCCAGTCTTCTAAACTTAGACTACTAGAAGGGGATCTGCCACCAACATTCCATGTAGCAACAAAAATGCTGCTCCCAAAACAAACATAGAAGTTCTGCTGGTTAAATTACAGATCAACAAAAAAGAGCAATAAAAGGAATTTGTGCTTCAAAAGGAAAGAATCATGTACACCTATAGTTCTGTACATCTACGATACGAGGATTGTCCATATTCATATGTGCATGCTGGCTATGCTCTATGCTCTTTCTAGATTTATCTGTGGAGTAAGATCGACAGAGAAAAATGGAAAAACGATTCAAGAATTTAGAAAGCGGATTGGTTTAAACATAAAATGACAGACTGATATACTGAATAACCTGTTTTGTTTTTCTTGCCAATGTAATTTTCTTTCTCTGAAATGCTAGTCCTATACTCAACATCACCTCCTGGACAAGCGAGACGCTGTTAGCATACGAACCTTGTACCGAATTAATAAGCCATTACTACAACTAGCAAATATCCCAATTCCTCATTTGGTTGCAGAAAAGCATGCCAATAATGAATTTGAGATTCATATACAATGGGAATCAAGAGAAACAAGAAACCATCAAGGGATGAAGCAGTGTAATTGTATGTCCAAACAGGATTCTTACTCGGCTAGAATCATATGTTTGGATTTGAGATTCAACAAAGCTACCAAAACAAGTTATGAGATTATATTGAAACTTTCATATTAGAAGAGAAAAATCTCTGATCCCAAGCCAACAAAAGTTTCCACCAGATAATGAATCTATGGAGAAGGAAGGCATTTGACATTCACCTTCATAAACACCATGATCTGCCTGATAATCCCCACTTCCACTTTTACTCTTGATATTGAACCATTTTGTAACCATCTTCTTGGACCATGAGAGCTGCATCATACAGTTAAGAAGAAACAAAAATCAATTTCCCATCAGGGAAAAGACTTGTTTCAAGTAGAAGAAAGTGAGAAACACCTTGCTTTTCTTCAAATTCCCATCGCTCATTGTTTCTCTGCTTCCTCATGCAGTTTCCCCTGTTTTCTTTTGAGACTCTCTCTAGGTTAATAAGCTGAGGTCAAAAGAAAGAGAGAGAATCCCAAGTGGGATTTCCCCTCTTCAATGGCAGGTGACCTTTGAAGTTCAATACAATAACATGCAATCCAACCAAGTTTCCCTGTTTACACATTAAAAAATCAATAGAATAACAAAATGACAAATGCATTTTCTCAAACAGAAAAGGGAGAGAGAAAGTGAAAACAAACATGGAAGCATAAGAAGCAATGACCCAGATTCTGAATCAGGAGAAAAACAATAATGCTGTAAAAAAAGAGAGAAGAAAGAATCTGATTATCAATCTTCTTTTCAACTCTCTCTATTGCAAAAGAAGGCCTCTCGCCAATAACCACAAAGTACAAAGAGTGCAGAAAGAGAGAGAGAAAATGACTCAAATCTTAAAGAGAGGGAATAGTAGGGATCTCTTTGTTGATGACCATAGAAAGAAATTTCAACCTCAGTGGTCCAGTGAAGAAATGAAGGCGAGTTTGCATCTATCTCCTTCTCCTTCTTCTTCTTCTTCCCATTATGGTCCACCAAAACCAGCTGCAAAAGGCACAAACCCAAAGGCCAAAGCTTTCGCTTGAATATGGGGTACCCACTTAACAATTCCATCTTACATTCACAAATCATTCCTTTATCTCTGTTTTCTTTTTTTTTTACCTTCCCCATTTGGGGTTCTCTCAAATTTTACCTTCAATTCAAATAGTTCTATCTAATCAACAAGGACCATTCACAAATACCCTTTTGAATGCTAAAAGAGAGTAACTCTCGAATACCTCAAATTCTCCTTGAAAAGACCAATTTTTGTAGACATCAGAACCCATCAATAATTCATATGATTTAGTGATGTTTAAACATGATTATGATAATTTAATGTGATTTAGTGATGTTAAAACAAAAGGGGTTTGAGGTAATGAGATAAAAAAGTTGCACCTTCTTCAAAAAACTGAAAAAGAGAGATAAAAAGGTTGCATTTTGATGAGAGAGAGAGAGAGAAATTGAATGGGTTTGATTGACTGTTGTTGGTATGCATATCATCATCAAAAGAGGCTGTCCCTTTCCCTATGGGTTTATTCCTAAAGCTCATAATTATTGAGCCTTATCAATGGTCAATTCAGTTAGAGCAAACTTGCAAATCTGACGACAAAATTTAGTGAGCTGATGGTGGAACATTCCAATGCTGGGACACCCTATTAAATATATACTCATCAACTCAGCAACCAATATTCATGTGGAGATCCTTTCTTCATGCTCTCATCTACTTTTTTTCAAAAACACATTTGCATTTATTTCATGTAGTGCAATTCAAACCTATAGTTTATCCAAAAAAAAAAAAAAAAAAGTTATTAACGACTTAGATTACGCTCAATAAGTTGATAGTAACACGTAAACGACAAACTTGAACGGTGCTCACTATTCAAGTTTCTAAACACAAATTTTCTAAACTTAGACCTTCGAAACCTTCCACTTAAACTCTCATATTTATTAAACTCAGGTTTAAGATGTCGAAATCTAAACTTAGACTTTTGAAACCTTCCACTTAAACTCTCATATTTACTAAACTCAGGTTTAAGATGTCGAAATCATGCATACTCTCATCGACGCTAACTGACAAATATGGTACTATGTGAAATATGAAAGTTTGACAAGGATTAGACTATGAATTCAAAATTCTTAAAGTGGTTCTGACTTTGGGTAGTGTAATGAATGGAAATCCATTGTTTTCATATCAAGGGAGGCTAATCAACACAAAATGATTGATTTTCTTTCAAGAAATGGAATGAAATCAGAAGCTTTTTTCTGTTTCTTTCCCTCTTCTTTTTCTTTCATGAACTGTTTTGAGTGTTGAGAGAATTATTTGAATGCAAAACAAAGAGAGAGAGAAAAAGTAAAGTGGTGTTGGCTGAACAGCATCTTAAAAGGACCATGTTAAGTGAATAATCACATCAAGTAAAGAGGGAATTGGGCCATGTTAGGACAACTAAAGAAGAAGTGACCTCACTGTTGCTGCTGCTTCTTTTCTTTTTGCCTTCAAAATCAAATACTCCATTGACAAGTTATATAGTGCATCCATGAATTTCCATGAACTAGCATCTTAAATATAATCATACTTTTGTCCTTGTCCTACCCATTCAAAATCTAAAACAGTGTTTGATATATGCATGTTTGAATCTTAAGAATTGGATTTCACAATCTTTTTATTTATTACAATCTAAACATAGACATTTTGATTCAAGTAATCATATTCCTAAGCTTCTTATTTACATGCAAATTATATACTCATCTCTTAAATTTTGCCCCACTATAACTTCCTTTTTAGACATCTAAAATTCCTAGACTTTCCATTCTAAATGAGCATAATGACCACTCATAAATGACTATAGAGTAGATTGTAAGTAAGAATAATATTACATTGCTTCCAAACAAGTATACCTTAACTCTCTCACCTCATCAACCTCAGTATAGTTCAACTAGTTAAGGCGTATACTCTCGACCAAAAGATTAGAAATTCGAATCCTCACGCCCACATGTCGTTGAACTAAAAAAACTCTAGTAAATGTTTAGTTGTTCCGAATAAATGCGTATAATCCTCCAATTTAAACAATCCTCCAATTTAAACAATCAAATACAAAATTTGTTACTTCTTTGATACAAATACATGGTAAAAGAGAAGTTGAAGCATAGATGGAATCCTATATTGACTCGGCCAATAAGACAACCAAGCTTAAGGGCATGTTTGGAAATTGAGAGTGAATTTGAAATGGTTAAAGTTCACTTTTGTCATGTTAAAAATCACTCCATATGCTCTCGACCAAAAAGTCAGATAAATGTATGTTTTGAAGTGATTTTGAACACGACAGAAGATTTTAACCATTTCAAAATCACTCTCAAACATGCCCTCAGCCATCAAATGATAGTTGTTACATAACCCGACAACACATTAGCTCTTATTTTCCCTCTTAGAGAATCTAAAGCCAAATCCTAAGGATTGAATTAAGCATTCAAAAGTAGGAGCAGCACAAGAATGGTATATCTTCATCCCCACTCCATACTTAGAATTTGCTTTTGTCTTCAAGCATATGGGCTTCTCTTTTTTCCTTTTCTGGTTTTAGGACACTGAGTTTTTGCATTTGGTGGTTTGCAATGGAACCATCAATCACCATCAGTTTCAAATTATTCCATCTTGAAAGAGTTTATCATAGACATGGACATCTATGAAAGAAAGAGAAAAAAAAAAGTTTAAATACTATTTTAATCACTCGACATTTCGCTTTTCATTCACTTTCATCTCGTACTTTTAAAAATAATCAATTTAACCCTTTCATCTTCATTTTATCTATCATAATTTTAACATGACACTTCACTTGCTAACGTCTAGTTTAATAACCACTCTGAGACGCTGAAGTGAGTTATTATAACCATTGGATTATAATAGTTGTGAATATTAAATACTATTGAAGTCCGTCATTATAGTTACTTTATTGACTATGAGTTATAATAGTCGGTAGACCAAATGTAGACTGAATTATAATAATTCAGTTCACCCAATCCGAAGTTAGTGCCCCTAAATGCCTCCTTTGGTCTCGTACTTTTAAAAAGTAACTCAATTTAGTCCTTTCATCTTCATTTTTATCTATCATAATTTTAGCATGACAACTCCACTTGCTAAGATCCGGTTTGATAACCACTTTGGTCTCGTACTTTTAAAAAGTAATCAATTTAATCCTTTCATCTTCATTTTTATCTATTATAATTTTAACATGATACTTCATTTTTATCTATTATAATTTTAACATGATACTAAGTCCACTTTTAAAACTATTTAATTTTTAAAAATTATGTTAATTTTTTCCAATCTATAGATAGGAGTGTATAGATTTAATTTTCAAAAATAAAAAATTCGATGGTTATCAAATCGAACCTAAATTTTTTAAAATGTAGCCATAAATTTTTAAAGATTTAAAGTATGTATAAAAAAATTGTTTAAATTTTGCAAAAAGTGAATCAAATTGGTCACTTTTTAAAGTACACAGACAAAAATAAATATTTTAAAAATAGAGAAGTCAAAAGGCACCAAAAACTAAAAGTAAAGATACCAAAATAATAATATTTAAACTTAAAAAAAAAATCCTTAGGACTTGAAAATCTTGATTATTTAGGATATATTGCACTTAACAACAAACCATATCTTTAGATTCAATAATTGCCTATATAATAAAAGATCCCAAGTCAAATCAAGTATCCTTACCATAATAATATCAGTAACTTACACTCATGAACAACCATCTCTTCAATATTTACAAAAATTTCTTATCCTTTGTCTTCGTCTCGTAATTATCTATGACTGTTTCGATCTCTAACACGACGACTTGATGAAATGTGATCAGGGGAATAACTGATATTGGATGTAGCACATACCACAGCTTGTAAATAGAGGGAAACAGCTCAAAGTGTTTTATAAGAAAGTGCTTTTGCTATGCCTCTGATTGTGTTTGGAGTGGTCCTGCAGCACCCACCAAACAGAGAAGCTCCAGCTTCTTTCCACTTTCTCACATATGATACAAAGTCTTCCCCTATCATTCCATCAGATTTCTGCAAAGATAAAAAGAAGTGACTAAATTGATCAGAGGAGAAACAGAACAAAAAGAGAAAGTGTCTAGTCTACAGAAAGAATGGAGTGGGGAAACCCCGAACGCAACCGTCGCGGGGTTTCTCGGCTTGTTTGCTCGACATATGTATGTCGATACGAAGGAACGAAATCTTGAAGTTGAAATAACTCGCTCGAGAAAAAAGTAGAGAAACTCACCGACCACTGTTTGGTCACACCATCATAAGTCTCCCCACTGTTTGGATAAATCACTATTGGTTTGTTAGTCACCTGCCAATCAGATAACCAACTAAATTAGTTTATGAACATATGAGCATGAATACATCTCCCAAGTGAATAGTTTAGGCCCGTTTAATAATTATTTGATTTTTGACTTTTGAAAATTAAGATTATAAACACTATTTCCTCCTATGAGTTTCTTTGTTTTGTTATAAATTTGAACGTATGTTTTCAAGATTCAAACCAAGTTTTAAAAACTAAAAAAAGTAGTTTTTGTTATTGGAATTTGGCTAAGAATTAAAATGTTTCTTTAGAAAGATGCAAACTATCGTAAAGTAATGGAGAAACTGTGAGAAATCAAGCACAAAGCAAACACATTTTTCAAAAACTAAAAAATCAAATGGTTATCAAATGAGACTTAGAGCCCGAGATGCAAAATTGTAAGTGACAAATCTTGATATAGTCCATGAAGAGAGGCAAATCTTATTTTAACATCTTTGGATCTGTTTTGAACAGACATGGTGAGGATGTTAAAGTTATGTGAACTTAGAAAAGAACTCTTGAACGCTCAAAAGTACGTCGTAAGAGGGTATTATCGGAATTTACCTTCTGAATCGACGAGATTAGTCCATGAATATATCTAGGAGAAGTACAGTTGATTCCAACAGCAACAACCTGCTTGGAAACATCTGCAATGGAGGCACAGTCAGATATAGAATCACCACTAACCACATTGATTCCATCCTTGGAGTTGAAAGAAAACCAAGCAGGAATTTCAATGCCCTCTTCATCAAGAAGCTCAGCATATGCCTGCAAATTCCACCATAAGCAATCAGCATAAAGGACTTAAAGTTTGAACATTGCCAATGACTACTAGTTTCCAACAGCATTTTCATACCTGAGCTTCCAACTTGTTTGGAATCGTCTCGAACGCGATTAAGTCGGCACCGGCATTAGCCAAAATTTGCACTCTTCTTCTGTGAAAATCTTTCAGCGTTTCTAGAGTGATTGAATCTCCATAATTCCCGCTGTAAGAAGGCACGGTACAACCGTACAAAAACAGTTAGATATATACAAAGGTCCAAACTTGCAAATATTAAAACTCAAAACTTAAGGTCCTATTTGGAATGACTTTCTAATTGCGTAAAAACACTTTTTTGAGCACTTGGAGTCATTCCAAACAAACCGTAAATCAGACTATATGAGGTTATGCTAATATTTTGCTCACCTGTATTCAGATCCATCAGCCAAATAAGCCCCATAGCTACCAACCGAGGCGGCTACCAGAATCGGTCTCCTCGAACCCCCTCCACTTCCAGCAAAATCCCAAGAATCCTTAGTACATCGTTCGAGATAGATCTCACGTGCTTCGAGTGCAATTTCAACACTTTTTTTTAACAATTCTTCACCCTCAACTTTAGAAAATCCCTTAGCCTCAAAGCCCTGAATTGTAGCCTGCATACATTGAAATCATGAATTTCTACCAACGGTAAGATGATCAAGAACCTGTTTGGAATGACTTCCTAAGTGCTTAAAAAAACGGTTGAATCTTACGAATCAAACTAATATTCAAGTCCATGTGTGGGAATTCAAACAATTAAAAGCTATAAAAATGGTATTATTAGAACAGTGAAATTGGGTAGAGAAAAGAACCTGATAAGATGCTGTGGAAATGATATTGGCCCCAGCATCAAGGTAGTCTAAATGTACCTGTCATATTAAGCTGCAAGTTAGCTGATGATGAGGAAACTTTATATAGTATACTTGGAAAATCAAGCAAATGAATGAAGTAAATTTTTCTTAAACTATACTCTTTTTTAAAAAGTTTTGAAAATGGTGCTCCGATGAATAATAAATAGGTTAAATTACAAGCTCGTAACTTTTAGGTTTGTGTCTATTTATCATTGAACTTTAAAAAGTATCTAATAGGTCATTGAATTTCAATTTCAGTTCAAAGTTTAAGATCTTATTAGACATAACATTCAATTTTATATTTAATAGATCAATTAATTTTGTTTTTTTTTTTTTTTAATATGTAAGTTTTCTATCAAACACAAAATTCAAAGTTCAATGACCTATTAGATCACATTCATAGAGCTCAGGGACCTAATAAACAAAAAAAAAAAATGAAAGCTCATAGATTTATTAGAAACTTTTTAAAGTTCTCGAACCAAATAGACACAAACTAACTTACAAGTTCATAGACTAAAGATGTCTACTTTCTAACCTAATAAATATAGAGCATGAAGTGTTTCACAGAAATAGTTGTACTACTCATCCTTAAATCAGAATACGAAGAAAAGAAAAGGGTACATAAATAAAAAGATTTTGTTCGAATCTCCCGCCGCACATATTGTGGTCAAAAAATAAAATATATATATATATATATATATATATATATATATATATATATTCACAAAATATGCAGTGTCCATTACCAACAATAATAATGTTGTCAAACCGAGTATAGCTCAATTGACATAAGATTGTGTACTTGACTATGAGATCATGGGTTCAATCTCGGCATTAATTAAAATATTTTTGTAAAAAAACAATAATAATGTTGAATTTGTTTTTTCCTTAGCTCCTAATTGAAAGTTAAATATAATCCCACATAGTTTAATTATGTAATTCAGACTGAACTTTTTCTACAGATTCTTAATTCGATAACAATTTTTTATTTAAATAATATTAAAAAAAAAAAAAAAAAGTGAAAGTATGGGTTAAATTGGGCCGTCTATTCTGATACTGGGCCTACGACAACCAATCCATTCGCCGGCCCAGAATGAAGCATAATCGACTATCCATTTCAATTCTAATATATTAAAGGGATTATGTTATTATTATTATTTTTGGATAAAAAAAATATGTAAATCGCGAGTTTTCTTATAGAAGTCCTGTGTGTGTGATAATAATAACAAGTTTTTTTAAAGAGAAAACTAATAAAAAGTTTTTTTTAAAACGAAAATTTGTTAAATATATATATAGTTCAGGGTTTCGAATATATGCTGTTAAAGCTATGCTACTCAAATTAATAATAGATTTCAAAATTTGTTTAATAAATTCTAAATCCTTAAATAAATTATATTAACTTTTTATTTTGTGTTTAATAGACAAAATTTAAAGTATAAAATTTTATTGAGTGATATATTATATTTTATGTCAATTTAAAGGTCGGAGATCCAAAATAATAGTAAATATAGTCAAATATCAAATATTTTATAAATATGACAAAAATAATCAGTGATAGTCATAAATATATTTGCAAATATTTTCAAAAAATATTCTGTTAAATAAAAATCTTAAATTAATATGGAATCAATTTTTAAGAATCTACTTCAAGCTCTAGGTAATATTTGATAACGATTTGTTTTTTACTTTTTATTTTTTAAAATTAAACTTATAAACATGTTTTTTTATTACGTAAATTTCTTTATTATTTTTTATACTTTGTAGATATGTTTTTTTGAAAAAAAGTTTGAAAACTCAAAAAAAACTTTTTGTTTTTGGAAGCTAATTAAAAATTCAAATGTTTTCTAAAAATAACAAATATGAAATTATCGTAATAAATTGTGGTAAAATAAAATCTTCAAATATACCATAATTTTAAAAAACCAAAAAGTCAAACGTACCTTAGAAATTTATTACACTTCCCAAAGCTACAAGATCTTATTAAACATTAACCGAAAATTCAGGAACTAATATCAACCAAGTTTTCCCTTTCCTAAAATAAATTAGGTAAAAAATCAATTTATACCTCTAAGCTTTGAAGGTTGTATCAATTAAAATCCTAAACTAACACTTGTATCAATTTAAACTCTAAACTTTCATAAATGTATCAATTTACACGTTGTATCAATTCAAACTCTAAACTTTCAGAAGTGTATCAATTTACACTTTCTGTTAGATTTTATTTGAAAAAAATTAATTTAAACCGGTGAAGAACTTATGATTTTAACAATTAAACTCATAAACTTTCATAAACGAATCAGACTTATGATTTTAACAATTAAATCGATAAACTTTCCTAAACGAATCAATTTTATGAAAGTTTAGGAGTTTAATTCACGTAAAAACTTACATTTTTATATCAGAGGGAATAAATTGATATACTTACGAAATTTTAAGGTTTTAATTGATAAACCCTCAAAGTTTAGGGGTTTAAATTGATTTTTTCCCAATCAATTATTAGATAAGATTTTTTAATTTTTACTCATGCCCTAAATATTTGAAAATCAAGAGTGTTTAAAAAAAAAAAAAAAAAAAATTGGTAAAAGTGTAATCCATAATTTAATTTGATCGTCTTCTTCATTCAATAATGAACTGAAATTCGAGAAAGGAAAAGGAGAAGAAATTAGTACCCGTCGGACGAGGTGAGGAGAACTGATGAGACATTTAGCGCTCCAGAGAGGATCGTTGAGATCGGCGCCGTGGCGCTCCAGTTCAGTGGCAAAGCCGCCGTCTATGACGCCGTAGCCGCCGCACTGCCGGAGGAAATCGGTCATGAAAGTGTTCATTTCGGCGATTTCTTTCACCATAATTTCGGCCGGAACAAATGGCTTAAAGCTCTGGCTATGGACGAAACTAAAAGAGGAGAGATTGTGTACTGCACTGCCACATACACATGGCACTTAAAAAGGCTGTTTCTCGAATCTTGTTAGGTTAGATTATACAAAATAAATAAAATAAAAAATATGCTTCCACTTTAAAATTTAACATTGATAAAATAAAATAAAAAAATCGAAATCACGATATATAAAAGTTAAAAGTTAAATATATGGGATATTATTTATTTGGAAAATTGTAACCGATGCGAATTTAGAGTAAAATAATTAAAAATATAACATTTTTTTAAAAAAAATTGCGGATATGGCAATTTCTATCACGAATAGTATGGTTCGCTGATAGAAGTTTATCGTTGTTAGTAGTTTTTTTTATAGAATTTTGTCCGTGATAATAGTCTATCAGTAATAAAAGTCTATCAGTAATAGTCATAAAGTCTATCAGTGATAGTCACTGATTTTTTGTCATATTTGCAAAAGATTTTAAACTTTGATAAATTTGCAATTATTTTGGGCCTGATTGCTGTTTGTGCAACCAACCCTATTTATAACTATACAACGGTTTGAAAAGGTATTGTGAAAATCTATTTATGTTATGAGTTGATCCAAATAAATGGTCTATCGGATTAAAAAATAAAAGGTACACTTTTTTCAAATAAGAAAGTCCATCAAGTTGCTGGATAACTTAGTCGAAGATGAGTCGCCGATCAACTAAAAAAGAGAATACGTTTCATCGTACGACTCTGACACATTTGTCATGGTAAAATTCTTATAAATAAGAACGATAATCCTCATTTAAGGTATGCAACTATTTACTGTGCTCACAAATAACTCTCTGACTGCTGTATTGACTATAACATCATAGCGTGTTAGGCTTAGCATCACACTAGTGCTAAGATTTGCTTTGCATGTCAGGTTAGGACGAGGACTCGAAGACCGAAGCTGTCAGTTACCTAATAGCGAGGACGAGGACTTGAAGACCGAACTATCAACCAGTTAGATCCACGCATCAACAATTTGCATAATCAATTTTTACGCATCAACATTGTCATATTATTTTACGTAAATCGTATTAACCTAAATGATATAATGTATGTCTTTTAAATTTAATATATTAGTCGTTTAGCATTAATTTATCTTATTTTCTAAAACAAATTTCAAAGCAATACAAAAAGTTCAACAATACAAATGAAGCACTATAAATTTAAAGATATAATTGAAATCTATTATTTGGTATAATTTATTTATATATATATTTTAGAATACAGAGGTGAAATTACGAAAACGCCCATGATGTGGTTAAATGATTTCCTCGAGTCCTGCCATTTTTGTGTTTCAATAACGACAGTTCGTCCCTTCACCCTTTTGTCCAAGTCCCATTAAAAATAGTAAATACCATTTTTTACTTTATTTTTTCTTAAACAATTCTTGAGCGGATAATATTTAATATTTTTTTTAATTAGAAGCTTGTGTCTAATAACTTAATTTCTTTTTATCTATTTTGTGTCTAGGTTCATAAACTTTTTAAAAAATTATAATAAATTTTTAAATATTAAATTTGGTATATTTTTAAATTTTAAAAGTATAATTAAATAGAATGAGTATATTTAAATTTGGTAGTCTAAATTAAATTTTATACTTTATTATGTCTCTATTTAAATTAAATATATAGGCTTTAATTAGTAAGGTTGCATTGTCACTATAAATACTTGTGTATACGCGCAACTTTATCCCAAAAAATAATATTAATTTAGTTTATCATAAATAATAAATTAATTTGTCAAATCGAATATAAATCAATTATATAGAGTTGTTTCATTCATTAAGAAGTTAGAAGTTCAATCTCTCACCCAACCTTAATTAAATATCTCTAAACAAAATAATAATAATAAATTAAATTATATGAATTTAGGAGTGTCAGGAACATAACTCAATTAATTAAAATATAATTATTTCGACCAAAATATTATAACTAAGTTTGAATTCTTGTCAAAAGCGTTTGAAAATACACCATTTTTTCGACATCACGTGAAAGACGTCGGATTTTTTTTCACCTTTTTTCCGATGTCCAAGGTATCACATTCCTTAGGCATCGAAAAAAACACTTTTTTTTGACGATGTATTTTTTTTTTTACATTGAAAAATAATAGAATTTGATTGTTGAACTATATAAAAAAAAAATCAATTTAGAGTAAAATAATTAAAAATATAGCATTTTTTAAAAAATAAATTACAGATATGACAGTTCGTATCACTGATAGAAGTCTATCACCTCAGTTTTTTATAGAATTTTGTCAGTGATTATTACAGATAGTAGTCCATCTCCTCAGTTTTTTTATAGAATTTTGTCAGTGATTATCACTGATAGTAGTATATCAGTGATAGTCATATATCAACGATAACAGTCCATTAGTGATAGCTACTTATTTTTTGTCATATTTGTAAATTGTTTTAAATTTTGTTAAATTTGTCGATATTTGTTAAAAAAAAAGAAAAAAATTAAAGTTCATAAATGCAAGTTAAAATTGAAATTAAAGATAAATTATTATTTTGTATAGCTACATAGATAATTAAATATTAGATCACACACCAACTTTATACAATTAACATTCAAAAACTAAATAAAAAAGTTTGTGTACGGCACGCATAATTTATATAATAATAAAGCCATCAACAATTAAATATTATTAAAAGGAATTTCAAACTTTCAGAACTTTATACATATTATTCAAGCCAAGGAATGGAGGATTAAAAAGAATAATCTTAAATTTTAGCTGTAAGATCACCAGCTCAGACAGAAAAATAAAAAAGCTTCAAAATGAAGTTATATGTTGATATTATCCTCAAAGTATTAATAAAACAAAAATAAAAATCCTCCAAATTATTGTTCAAAAATTATCTAAAAAATAAATTGACGTGGCACCTTTAAAAAAAGATAGAATCCAACCAGTCTTACGTGAACAATTTTTAGTGATTGATGACTAATGAGTGCATAAATAAGACTCTCACTAACATCAACACGTGTTACCTAATTTAGTTTAGTGGATAATTATGAAATTAACACGTGTCTTAAATAAAAATCTTAAAATATAATTTAGAGTCAATGCCGTATTTTTTTTAATATTATAATTTTTAAAATTATTTATAAAAATATAAATATTTTAAATGAAATTGTCTTTTAAAAAGATGATATGTTTATCCGAACATGTTTAAGTTATGCACGCGTAGATATAGTATTAAAGCTTATCTCAAAGATTAAGTCATGCATATATATAAATATGAAATAAATCAGACCGTAAAACTACGAATAACTCATTAAATCAGTTATAGTTTGTTTGATGGTATATCTGTTATTTGGATAAATCGTAGTAATTTTAGAACTAATACGTACAACAAACCTCTACTTCTGAAAGAGATGCATTTATTAGATAAAAGGTGGACACAAACTCTGCATGTTGTTCTGATGATTCATGATCATAACTCGACGGATCGTACGACCCTCGAACTGACGACGCATCATTCAAATATTTGCCCTATCAATAATTTTCGATAGTAGGATAGTGACCTACTATGGTGGACCGGTCGTGACGGGTGACGGAGAGAATTAGAGTTATTTCGGAGAGGGAGTCTGAGAAATGACTACCACACATTAAGTCGTGATACTGCGAGTATACACTATTGGAGCACACAACTTCAAATATACGCTATTGAAATTTGTCTCAAAGATTAAGTCATGCATGTGTAAGTATGAAATAATTTAGACTATGAAACTGGGAATGACTCATTAAATCAGTTATAGTCTTGTTAAGAGTCGTTGTGTGCTCGCGTGGACACATCATCTTTTGAAAAGATGATTTTTATAAATAATTTTAAAAAATACAATATTAAAAAAAAAATGCAAATTTTGATAATTGTACCTAAAATTATTATGAAAGTAAATATATATTTTTTTTTTCGAATTTGATAATTGCGAGATGGGTATTAAAAAATATCTCTTTTAAGATGGTAATTAATAGTTTTATCTTAGCTTGAGTTCTTAAAAGGTTAAAAATGTTATATGAAGCCATATATTTTCGGTCTCATCTCATTTTATTATTATTATTTTAACTAGAATGTGGTAAAAAAATAATAATAATAATTTTTATTAAAAAAAATATAATCTAAATATATAACTAATATTTATAGAGAGGAGACAAGGGACTATATATTTTTTGAAAATCTAATAATTTAAGACTAAAAATAAATATTAATTTTAAGATTTATTATAAATATATATGCTAAATTTGCATTTTAAAAATTAAGACTATAAATAGAACTCTTATAATTTAATCACCATTTTTCATGTTTTCTTCTTGCGTAAGAGGGACTCCATCTTCTAATAAAGTGAGTGTGGCGTGTGGGGATTGATAAGATAACTTTAAGGCGGAAAAATGATATATATTAAATTTAGATATTTGTACTAATCATCTTAAATTTTTAATCTTTTTAAAATAAAGTATACCTGTGTGACCACGAACAAAAATAAAAAAGAAAAAAAATAAAAGAGAGAAAGTAAAATAATATTAAAAAAAAATATTTGATGATGTTAGTCAAAAGTCAACTTGACTAATTTTTAAAATTCGAGTAAGTTTTGAAAATTTAGGGTCATTCGATACAAATATCCCTATTAGATTGATAATTATTCCGTTTTTAGTTTTTGAAATTTATGATTGTTTCCTTTCTATCTATTTACTATATTTTTCCTTTATTTTAAATTAGTACTAGCACTACCAGAAAAATGTATTTTTCGATGTTAATAAACGTCGGGTAAAGACAAATATCGTGTCAAAAAAAGAATTCTCGACGTGAAATGGCACGTCGAGACTAGCGTTGGTAGGCGCATCGGAAAATGGTTCTCCGAGGCGTAAATGGCTAACATTGCAATCTCAATAGGATAATGTCGACACAATGGTTGTGCGTCGGCAATACTCATATATTTGCCAATGCGCAACTGTCGCATCGGCATTAACTATTGATTGCGACGTCATGGTTGTGCGTCGACAATTCCTATATCTGTCGACGTCATGGTAATGTCGACGTGACAGTTTGCGCATCGACAAATATAGGTATTGCCGACGTATAACCGTCGTGTTGGTATTGTCCTATTGATTGCGACGTTAGTCATTTACGCGTCAGAGAACCATTCTCCGACGCTTCATTTCGCGTCAGAAATTCTTTTTTCAACGGAATATTTATTTTTGTCCGATGTTTTATTAATATCGAGAAATACCTTTTTTTTTTTTTTTTTTTTTTTTTTTTTTTTTTTTTTTTTTTTGTAGGACTTGTCCTATGAACTAATTTAAAATTTAATAAAAATACGGTATTAGATTTAAATATTTGAAAGTATATGAATTAATTTCAAAGTATATATAGGGATGGAAATGATATTTTGAGATTAGACTAAAATGAATGTGATTATTTCAAGAGAGTTCGTGAAAGTTTTCCATTTATTTATTTGTTTAAAAAAGACATTGGACAAATCTCAAATCTCTATCTTCACTTTTTATGGTTCCATTAACAGAATGTATCAGGTCGCACAAGCGTCCATGTCAATTTTATCTAACAACAAATATACATAGCTTTAATTACTTTATTCCTTTTCCCACAATATCACAATAACAAATTGACAAAATATTAAATTATTATTTTCAAAGTGCTTTTTCCCATCACATTGCATTATATTTTTTATTTTATTTTCCTCTAAATTCAATAATTATAGAGTCGGATGAATCAACCTTTCCAATAATAATCGGTGTCATATATTATATCCACTAAATTATGTTTAGATTGATGTGTTGGGCTATGAGGGTTGATTTATTTCTTAATCATCATTAATATTAGGTTAAAGTATCAAAAATATCTATGAACTATGGGATTGATCTCAATCATACCGGAACACTTTGAAAGGTTTCATTTCAACCTTTTAGGATTTGAAGTTTGTTTCAAAACAACTAGTATTTTTGTCATTAAATCTAAACACAAACATAGAAAGAAAAAAAAAAACATGACATGTATAAATCCTATACTTGTTGTCGTCTAACTTCTTTCAACCTCGCACCTCTAATTTTACATTCTTTCGTTTATGAGTAAAAAAAACCATGACATGTGTGTAAATCCTATACTTGTTGTCGTCTAACTTCTTTCAACCTCGCACCTCCAATTTTACATTCTTTCGTTTATGAGTAAAAAAACACATGACATGTGTGTAAATCCTATACTTGTTGTCGTCTAACTTCTTTCAACCTCGCACCTCCAATAGTTTTTTCTCTAACCATAACCTCAAAATTTACTTTTCGTATGTGTTTAGATTCGTTCACAAAAGAAACACATAAGCAGACACAAACTTTTATTTCCATGAATTTAATGAAGAAATCCTTCCAAGGTTGTTTTGAAACAAACTTCAAAGATTAAAATAAAACTTTTCAAAGTTAGGATATAATTGGAACCAACCACATAGTTCAGGAGTATTTTTGATAATTTAACCTAAATATAATTAACTTCATGATTAAATGACTGTAGTTAGTTTAAGAATTGATTTTTATAAAAAAAATTTCGCGGGTTAAAATACTATTTTGATTCTTAAATTTTATAATTCATTCTATAATATTCGTGTTTTCAAATGTCCAAATTTAGTCTATACACTCTCAATAAATCTTAAAGTTTAGTTCTCGTTATTAATTTGAAGTTATTTTTTATTAAATTTGATAAATTAATCCTAATATGTTCATTAAAGACAATTTTTTTTTAAAAAAAGTAAAAAAAAATATATATATATAAATATGAACATTTCTTCAAAATTGATATAAGAAATACTAATAAAGGGTGAAGTTTTTCGAAGATATCAATTTTATGATTTATTGAAAGACAACAATTTAAAACACGTGGACAAAATAAAACAAATCTCAACCAAAATATTATTTTTTAAAAAAAAAAAACAAAAAAAAACGTCATATTTCATCTCTCTTAATTTATTGGATGGGTAACGATAAGATATGTCAGATTTGCATGGAGAAAAATGGAAATCGACAAAGCTTTTGTTAGGAGAAGTGGGAGACACCAATTATTACACCATCAACCCTTTCAAAATATGATATTTTTTTATTGATATATTACACTATCTTCCCTTTCCATTTCCTTCGATCTAGTCTTTTTTATTTCATCCCGCACAATTATTTGATTGATGCAACACTTATTTATACTCACAATTTAAGTTGTGTTTTAAAAAGTTTTGGGTACTCTCGAAGAATACCAATAGTCATTTTCATTTTGAGAGTAATTATGAAGTTGAAGAGACACTTTATGAATACTAACCTATGAAGTTTATGAGGCACCTCATGAATACTAACTTATGAAAATGAGGAGGCACCTCATGAATACTAACGTGGAAGTTATATCTAACTTATGAAGTTTATGAAACACCTCATGAATACTAACATATGAAGTTGGGGAGACACCTCAGAATACTAGCGTGGAAGTTATATGAAAAAATAATGATTAAATGGTAATTTTTTAAAATTTAAAGGACAAGAAGGGCAAAAAAAAATTCTTCTCTTAAGTCTCTTTTAGATATAGTAAGATATATACTCGGATTTATACCTTGTATATATATGAAATAGTCACATAAACTACAACCATTAATAATATCATGATATATACCGTAGTATATACTTCATAATACATATATAAACCCTGTTATATATCTTGTTTATATCAAAAAATACCAATCATTAAAAATCATGATATATACTCGGTGTATATATGCCCTGTTATATAAAAATAAAATCCTCAAACTAAAAAAAAAATAAAAAAATAGTGCGGTCTAGCACGACCTATGGTTATCGGCGACGACTGAATGTGCGGTACTGGCGGCGACGACGTGGATGAAGTTGGAGAGTCGGCGGCGAAACCACTGGATGGGACGACGGTGTAAAGCAACAAGGACTTATGGGTACCGACGACGACGTTGGCGGGTTATTGACGATGAATGACGTGGGCAGCGACGAGTGGCGAATTTGTAGAAAATGGAACGTAGAGATGACTTCTGCTTTAAAAAAGAAAAACGTAATACATTATATATGGATAGGATTATAAAATTACAAATTATTTTATTTTCTATTTTTGTACCCGGTACTAGTAAAAAAAATATGTTAAATACCTTTATAATATCTCATATCTTAATGATTCATGGTTCAAACTCCTTCAAAGTTTAAAGATCTATTATACATTTTTAAAAATTTATGAACTAAAATAGATATATTTATGAAAGTTGAAACAACCAGACATATTTTTTTTTTTAGTTCGTGACCATAAATAAAAAAAAATTATAATTTACCAAAAAAATCAAGGACTAGACTTTATAATTTGACCAATTTTAAATTATAATAATTTCTGTAAATAAGTAATTTTCAAAAAATCTAAAAAATCTATGTAATTTGTAAAAAAAAAAAAAAAAATCCACTGTTTTTTTTCGGATTCCAACATAGATGGATAATAAGAGGTAACATTTATAAAAAAATGTCCAATATAACCTTTTATTATAGTCTCATGTTATAATGATACATTTTATCTAAATTATTCAAAAACACATTTTTACGCCATTTAAAATAATAATAAAAAATGACAAATGACAAAATTAATTATTATGACATTTAATTACAAATCAAATCTTATGACAATAAATCAAATCTAAAATCTTATGGCAATAAATCAAATCCAAATTTGGTTATTTTATCTATGACATTTAATTCTTTTTAATTTTAATTTTAATTTTTCTTATTTTTCATTTTTCTTTCACCCATAAATTACCTCAATTTTTCGTTTCTTCTCTTTTCGTCGGGTTTCATATATATCCCGTCTATATATTATTATTCAACATATATACCTCATTTATATATATATATATATTAATCCAACGAATTATCGATGCTCACCTACCCAAGTCTCCGACTTTAGCCGTTTATATTAAGCATACCATAAAGTCTTCCTTTTATGTTTATATATATATTATAATTCAACCCCAACCCCAACATATTATAAAAAAAAAACACTAAATAAAACAATAATATATACCAGAAAACATGCGAGTGAAATGAAAAACAAAACCCTGCTCGCACCAGATATGTCGCGCAGCGCCTAGACTATCTGTCCGCTCTAGACCCGCATGTCGTCGCTCTCGTCGTCTCAAAGCGTCTCCGTTCAAATTGTGACATCAGCGGCTTCGTTCAGATTTCCATGATTTTTTTAAGATGAATGAAGTATATATACTAAATACAGTAAATAAATAAATAAAATGTGAGTAATTGTGATTTATAGTTATGTGATGGCTGTGTGGAATAGAAGAAACAAAGAAGTGAGATGAGCAAACAAGGTGAGGAAGAAGAGATGGGGAATAAAATTTGAGAATGAGTTTTGGATTATCTTTATAATTTTCGAGAAATCTAAAATTGTTTCAAAATCACCTTCGACTGGATTCCACCAAAGCTGGGCTTCATTAAAATGAACATTGATGCTGCTAATCAGATAAATGAAAACACATGCCATTTCATTGTCTTTCGAAATACCTTCACTAAAATTTGGTGGTGGCGGAAGATGCGACAACGGAATCGTTTGGCTCAAACAAGTAGGGGTGGATAATCGAACATCTTATCTTTGGTCAATAGTCTATACAGTGTGACAGTTGAGCTTTGACACCCTTAACCATTAATCAGTTGAGTTATGCTCAAGTTAACCAATTAATTATTAAATTTAACCCAACAAATTGTAACTTTTCATTCACCAATTATATATATATATATATATATATATTTTTTTGCAAAGAGCAAGAATTGAACCCATAAACTTTTAGTAAAAAACACAACCTTATGTCAATTGAACTATGCTCGGTTTGGAATATATTTGAACATTTGTGAAAATATGATCTCAAATTAACCATTTGACATGATTTCTCTTTCTTTAATTCCAAACATAAGTTCAATCCGTGTGCAACAATTTAAAATGTTTTATTATCGCTCAAGTTTTTTAGAAGTCAAAAGTTCAGAGGTTCGATTCTTCCGCCCCAAAAAAAATAAAAAATAAAGAAGTAATTTGGAGGGATAACTAGATAAATGTCCATAATTCATGGTCAGTTTTGATTGGTGTCAAAAAAGTTTATTTTATGACAAAAATGTCTAAAAGTTATATGATGCACTAAAGACTAAAGTACCCTTCTGAACAAATTTTGAATTATCCTATAATGATTATAATGATGCATAAGATCTGTTATTTATGCTCCAAAACAATCTAATTTCGTTAGTGTGTTTTTTAAAGATGCGTTATAACAAATTTTCCTAAAACTATCCACAAGAAACCTCAAATAGTGCAATCACAAATTGAAAAATTAAAATACTAAATTGAAAATCTTCAAAATAACGATCATAGTGAAGCTTCAAATAGTGCAATCACAAATTGAGAAATTAAAATACTAAATTGAATATACTGCAAAATTACCATAAACAACTAGGGTTTTTTAGGAACAATAATGCATAAATAATGCATAAGATCTGTTAGTCTACCTTCAAAACCATCTAATTTGGATACTGTGTTTTTTAAACATACGATATATCTCATTCCCCTAAAACTATCAACAATTGAGCGTGCAATCACGAACTGAAAAAACAAAATACTAAATTGAAGATACGACAAAACTAGATTTTTTTATGAACAATAATCAATAGTATGCAACTTTATCAACAATCTTTCATGGTCGTCCAATTGTTGGGGGGTATATGGTGCCTGCAAATACGTAAGTACAGTGTAATTAGAGGGATACGAAAATTACAGTGTATCTATAACACGGACAACGTATTTAAATACAAAATTTAAATATAGAGGAACGTATTTAAATATAGAAGAAAGTACCCTACCTGAATTATTCAGGATTAAGGCAGCAAAGAACGCAAGAATGAGGGTGTAAGAATCTTCAGGGGTCCCTCTCATGGAATTCAGAGCAAGACCCCTCCAGACTTTGTCGTAACTGATGCTGACGTCATGTTTCTTTCTCATGTATTCAGTAATGTCTTTAGGCCGAAGATGGACATTTTCGTTCATCCTAAGGCTGAATTTTACGCACTCACCTGCCATAACTGTGTGACTTGATTATGGTGTCATTCGCAATGTCGATGAAACAAGATACTTACGAGTACAATCAGAAAAAATGAGATTTGTTAATAAATATAATCGAACAAAGATACTTACGATTAGAAAAAATGAGGTCTGTTAATAAATATAATCAACTAATACGTGGACTAATTAGTTGGCTATAAACAAACGTGAATTTTGAGAAATAAAAAAATGAGTGTATCGGTAAAACTTTGAAATTATATTTTTTAAATAAAAATAAAATCTTATTTATATTTTGGTTTAACTGAATTCAAAATAATTCAACAAAAAATTTAATGTCTAAGGATTTAATTTGAAAATAAGATTGAAAGTTAGGTAGTTTGAGTAATTTAGGTCGTCTCTTAGATATTATTAAAGGTAGGGAGACTCTGAATTATCTAGGAAGGAAATTATCTAGGAAGGATAAAATCGTTCGAAGAGTGAAATAGTAAGTTCTAAGAAAAGTAAAATCGTGTGAAGAGTGAAATAGTAAGCTCACGTGACATATGTGAACATTATTCTGAAACAACATTTTTTAAAATCGATTTTCTAAACGAGACTTTTACCAGAAATTCCCTAATTTGAAAACTTCATAGTTTTGTCTGTGATTGGGCCGTGACACTTAATCAATAAAAGTCCATGGGCTGAAAAGCCCATACATTTTCTATCCATTTGATGGTTTATAACTCAAATTTCTGACTCTCCAAAAAAAGAATATCAAATTTCTCAGATTTAGGGCTCCAGAGTTTCTTCTTCCTCCTCCGCTTCTTACTCCCACCGCCGTCGCCGGTTTCGTCAGAATATGTTGGTATTTATGCCTTAAAGCCTCGTAATTAATTAATAATTATTTGATAATTATTTTATTATTATTATTATTTGTAATTTATAATATTCATTATATAAATAAAATCCAAAGTTATTAGTGTAATCTTGAACGGTATGTAGTTGACATACGAGAGGATCATGTTCAAGTAATAACCTAAAGGGTCTATAGTATATGAATAAGGTTGGGTGCCTTATCCTGGTAACACTGTTGATATGACCCACTTTGTAATTGTTACAAATGATTTGATCCAAATCATTCATGTAGAGACATGTGAGTGGGGTATCCTATACAATGAGTTTGTATAAAACTGGACCACGAAATATATAATCTCTCTTTATAAATCCGTTATTTGAGAAGATTAATATTTCACAGGATGATCATATGTGACTCGATCTTAATCTTGAGTGAGTTATGAACTCCTGTCTATGAGGGCTCGTCCTTTGATTTGTATGGGTGAGAATGACCTTTATAGCCGATTCAATAAGCCTACCATTTTGGGGACTTGACCAAATAGGGAGTTGGGAACATAAGTTTCACAAGATGGAATTCACTAATTCCCATATAGGGAAAGTAGATGAGTAGTTCCCTTAAGTGCTGATTTCGGGACTTGAACAATGGGGCCCCACCCTCTCATTGGCCCGAGAGGGACTTGGTTTATGGTTGGATCATAAACAAGTTGTTTATTAGAGAATCAGTGGTACTTAAGGTGTAAGATGTAATTACAGAGGTAAAACGGACTTTTGACCCAGCTGTAATTACGAACAACTCGTGAATGATCGACTTGTATGTAATGGTTATATCCATGGACACAACTTGTCCTACAGTGCATAAGAGTGCAACTCTAGGCCTATAGTGGAGTAACCTAGAGTTAATGAATGAAAGTCAGTTAATTAATGAGTTTAATTAATTAATTTTGTATCATTGGAGCTTATAAATCTGTAGGTCCATAAGGTCTCCTTTGCTAGCTAATAGTAACACTAAAATGATCAATTTAGTTGAAAGAAAAATTTGAAATATTCAAATTAATATTTAATATATTTGATATATTAAATGTAGAAGAGTAAAGTATATTTATTGTATTTGATACATTAAATATTAGAGGAAATAGTTTATGTATATGATACATTAATATTAAAAATTATATACATATGTTATTTGAATGTGATTCAAATTGGTTTAAAGTATATTATAAAAAGATTAATTTTATAATATTTGAATAAGATTCAAATAAATATAAAATACATATTTTAATATATTAGATATTAAAATGTATTTTATAAAATAAAATTAATTCCTAAAAGCCTTATTATAAATAAGGCATTTAGGTTTAGCCAAAAGATTGGCCAAACACACTACTCACCTAGAGAATTGTTCTCTCATTCTTTCAAACAGCTCCCACAAGCCTTGATTCTGTGTTCGAGTTATAGCGAGGAAGATCTCGTGAAAAAAGGAACACAAGAAAATGATTGTTCATCAAAGGTAATACATATGCTTAACCTTGTATTTTTAGTTTAATGCTAAATAAACCAAAGAATCGATTCCAAATACATATGTTTGAAATGTCACTAAAAATGCTAGCTAAGTGGATGTATTGGTATCATTTAATGTGATTTTTTTTTTTTTTTTTTTTTTTTTTTGATAGATTATTCTTTCCGAAACTAAGGACTATTTAGAATTATTTTTTAAACCTCGGAAAATAAAAGAAAAGTGTGACAATTTGTCATATTATTTACTTTTATTTATTTATTTATATAGAGGCACGTGAGGGAGTAAATACGCATGGAGTAGACACCTTTTGTCTTCAGAGAATGTGGGAGTTAAAAAATTAAATGTGGTGGGTCACGTGATGCCTGCCCTTTGAGTTTAAGGGTCCCTTACCCTTAATTAATAAGGACGCATACCCTACACACAGACCTACTTACCCTACACGTGCCGTCTCTCGCGTCGTTTCACACAATTTTTTTTCTTTTCTTTTTTATGGTTTAGGATAATTGCCTTTCAAATCTGTCGCCCGCCAAAACATTACGTCTCTTTTTCTTTTTTATTGTAATATTAATTTACGAATCTCATTTCTTTCTAAAAAGGGAAAAAAGAGTTTTCATTCCCTTTCAACTTTTTGCTACTTTCCTCCTTTTCATTTTATTTAATTTTATATATATATTGTTGATGTAAGAATATGAACTCTTCGAAAGACGGGTTTTAGATTGCAGTTAAGTGGTATAGTTTGAGGTCGACCTGCAAAAAGAGAGCAAACTTACACCGGTGTAGGGCTAGGACCCATTGTACTCTAATGCTTAAGTCAATAGAGAGAGTTCTAAATTTAAGTGGAATGTAAGTAGTATGAATTACGTGCATTTCAATAAAGGGTGAACTTTGTATATATAGGAGATGGAGGATGAGACCAGTTGGCGTCGATCCATACGCTTCCTCATCATGGAGATGAGACGGTCCTTGATCTTAGGGCGAATTTGTAAGAATCGTTGTATCCCCGTCCACAATCAATTGTAGGAGTGTCAGCAAACCATCATCGCCCTGATTTTGGGGGTTGATTGTGATGGGACCGAAGAAGGACACTACAAGAATTTACACTTTATCTGACGCCATCAAGCGTCGGAATAGGAACATTGTGCGTCGGGTAAACTCTGTCCCGACGCACTAATGCGTCGGGATAGAGGGTCGCAAGAGACCAGTCGGAAGATCAGCATCCGACGCAACGCGTCGGATTTTTTAGTTTAACCCGACGCCCAGTCAAAGCGTCGGGTAAAATATATCTAACACGATGCACGGTCCACGCGTCGGTTTAGATGTATATTACCAGACGCCCGATCCAGGCATCGAGTTAGATTTCGTCTGAAAAACAATAAATTCTTGTAGTGGGATCTCGCAGACCCCCTGATCGGACCTAGGGGTCGGCTCTAGGTCCTCGAGAAGGGTAGCATGGCATCATGTCCGTGACATCATGCTGAGGTGGCCCGCAACATATATATGAAACTTTTAATTGTGTTTTTTCGATTTAAATATTCTCTCCAAACAGAGTCTTACTTTTCTTCGCATCCTCGTAAGGTTGCACATTTTTTTTTAATAAACATAAGATTGCACATTGGTTTAATATTCTTCATTTTATTTATAGATTCAATATGCATTTGTTAAGACATCATAGTAATTTTAGCATGATTATGGTATGTGGATGGTTTAAGGTGCAATAATGTGGCAACTATGGGCATATATTAGGTCAACATAGTACAACACACTATTGGTGGTACAAACATCAATATAATTAAAGATTAGATTTGACTAGTTGTCATGTGGTTAGATTCGTTTATCTAGCGACCCCGCATATGATTAAGCTTTCTTAGGTCTAATAATTTGTCCACCTAGCTTGTTTCAATTAGGCCAAGTTATGACTCATTTGGGCTAAATGACTTATTGATCTCATCTAATTGATTATACACTACTACGACTTACTTGAAATAGGTAGCGTTTTAGTTTAGCTAAAAGTCAAATTAGTAACTCTTTAGACTTACCTTCATAATTGTTTAGCTAGTACCACATATGTAATTACAATCTATTTAGACAAGTGAGATGGTCAGATGCAGTGAGAAACATACTATCTTTGTGGAGTAAAAATTTCACGAGGCAAAGAAAAAAACCATAGACGAATGATTAAAAGATACAATCTTAAAATAATAATTCATTTCATTGTTTTGTAACACATGCAACTACATAATTACATATATATTTTTTGAATTCAACAACATGTGGGGTGAGGAATTTGAATCTCCAACTGTAAGTGAAATAATATATATGTCAATCACGCCGAACTATGCTCATGTCGTTGACACAATAATTTCATAATTATTTGAGATGAAAATTTAAACACTTTTTAATCGATGACATAAAATTTTAACCAATTGAATTATATGCCCGTGTTCCGCTTATTCTCTTCCCTAAAAGAAAAAAAAAATGTAATTAAAGACGATGATGCATCCTTCCTAATCCTAATTACTAATGACCATTAATTACGTCTAATCATTTAAAAATAATATCCCATAAATTGCACATAATTAAAATTTCAGTTTCAGTACAAGTTTGACATGGTAGGTCAGAAGAATCATAACTGACAAATAAAAGCCCAAAAACTTGCTAAATTACCAAATTATCCCCCAGAGTTTTTGTCCATGTGGGAGATTTTATTTTCATTTTTTATTTTTTATTTTTTTTATTTTTTACAAAGTAGGATCTTTTACTTTTAAGACTTGGTCAACTTGGATTTAATAATTTGACCAATAAAAGAAAGAAAAGAAAAAAGTATGTACTGTATTTAGATACCAAACCCTTCTTTCAACGCTGTCCATATTTTATTATTCCTATTTCAATTGTTTCCTCTAATGTTTTAAATACAAGTTAATTTAACAAAACATCTAAAACTAACCTATTCAAGAACTATATTATAAAAATGTAAGTGTTTTTTTCAAATTTAAAATTAAATTTGTACTAGCAACTTGAGGAAGTAAAATCTCTAACAATATCACGCATATATTAATACTTACTATAATTTTTGTTACTTGGTATTCTCTCACTCATTATTTTTCTCGACCAACTTATAGCATTAGGTTAAAGCATATTAGCTAAAGCGAACATGGCTCAGTGGCATATGTATGTGTTAATGACCACGAGGTCTGTGGTTCGAATCCCCCCACCCCCAATGTACTCAAAAAAAAAAAAATTAGGTTAAAGCATATTGTAGTTGTTGAAGGGGTAAGAGTTCGTTAACTTGCACATAACTCAACTGGTTAAACCCTAAATCAAGATGTTAGAAGTTTAAATCTTTCCTTTTATATGTGTTGAACAAACAAAAAGGATGAGAGTTGGGAATCCAACCTTGAAGAAATGATACAGTGAGTGAAATCAAACTATCCATGGTCTTGCAAAGCTTGGCTTGATCTCGTCCGACGAAGATACTCACTCGCTCGAAGAATGACTTATTTCTATTGTTGGAGTTGTTGTTTGGGAGCTCTAAGGACCCCATTTCCATCATTTAGTTTCACATTCGTTTTCAACTTCGATTTTGTTTTTTACAAAGTTTAACGACCTAAATAAATTATTAGTTGGGATAGTTTAGGTTAAGTTTTATTTCTTGTAGGATTTACTTGCGTGAGAGTATACTAGTCTTTTTACTATTATTGTCTTTAGTATAAAAAAGTCTTCTAAGTCTATATTTAAACCTTAGTCGCTTTTGTGTTCTTGGCTTCTTTTCCCTTTCCTAGACTTAACAAGTTAGGTCATTTTTTCAAATTTGAGGTCTATTTCTAAACCCTTCATTTTCTTTTAACAATATGTAGGGTGAGATATTCGAACCTTTGACCTCTTAGTCAATGATACATGTTTTATATCAGTTGAACTATGTTTATGCTTATCTCTTGGATACATATTTTATGTCATATGAGTTATCCTACGTTGACATAGACACATGTTGACAATTACTTGATTGTTGAAATGAACATTTTCAAAGTTGGAGGGAGGAAAAAAAGTTACCTCCTCACTAGTTAGGTATTTCTAAAGAATAAAGAAAGTGAGAGAGAAGAGAGATAGAGGATATTTTTAATTTTTTTTTTTTTTTTTTTTTTGTAAAAGAATAAATAGAATTGAAAATTATAATTGTGGTTGAGGTAAGAAAGGAAAGAGAAAAGAAAAAGAAAAGTGTGAGAAAATCCAATGGTAGGGCTTTGGGCTTTGTTTGTTTGGCCTTCCATTCCATCCAATTCGAATGTAGCCTTCTTCTTCTACTTATTCTCTTTATTATCTCTCAATTTCCCGCTCTCTTTCATTTCTTCATCTTCAAACGCTTCGTTTCTTCTCATGACGACTTTCTGAATTCACTCAAGAAGTTCAACAATGGAGGATTCCACACCAGAGAGAAAACCCACCAGGCTTCATCCTTCTTCTCTCCCCAAATTCGAGGTCTATTTCTAAACCCTTCTTCTTCTTCTTCTTCTTCTTCTTCTTCTGTAACTGCTACACCATTGTTGCCCTCTCTTCACTTTCTCATCTGCGTTTTCATTTTCCCCTCTGTTTTTTTGCTCTATTCTGTAATTTCTGATGTGGGTTTTCTCCCTTTCTTCTGTAATTTCATCTCCATTTTCGTCCTCTCTTCACTTTCTCAATTGGGTTTTTTCTCTCTTCTTTTTCTGTAATCGAAACTC
Organism: Herpetospermum pedunculosum; assembly: GCA_028017165.1. Taxonomy (NCBI): domain Eukaryota; kingdom Viridiplantae; phylum Streptophyta; class Magnoliopsida; order Cucurbitales; family Cucurbitaceae; genus Herpetospermum; species Herpetospermum pedunculosum. Next base: position 2,719,419 of record CM051524.1, on the reverse strand, counting down.
CATTTTCAACTTTTCTTCACTTTCTCAATTGGGTTTTCATTTTTCCCTCTGTTTTTTTGCTCTCTTCTGTAATTTCGGATGTGGGTTTTCTCCTTTTCTTCTGTTATTTCATCTCTATTTTCAACTTTTCTTCACTTTCTCATCTGGGTTTTCATTTTTCCCTCTGTTTTGCTCTCTTCTGTAATTTCTGATGTGGGTTTTCTCCTTTTCTTCTGTAATTTCATCTCCATTTTCAACTTTTCTTCACTTTCTCAATTGGGTTTTTCCCTCTGTTTTTTTGCTGTAATTTGGGATGTGGGAGTTATCTCTTCTCCTCTGCAACTGCTGCCATTTGAGTTTTGGGTTTTGAAGAATTTCAAGAACAAAACTTAGAGATCTGGTTTAATACACTCATTAAATTAGCATTACAGTGAAGAAACTCTCTAATTTTCTGCAGGATTCACCAGTTTTCAACTTCATCAACAGTCTCTCTCCCATCAAGCCAGTTAAATCCAACCACATTGCTCAAACATTCAACTCCATTTCTTCCCCTTCCCTTCCAGTTTTCACTTCCCCACCACACATCACTCCTCTCAAATCCCCAAAAAGGTAACAATTCAATTAAGATTAACCCCATAATTTAATTTTAATTTTTAATTTTCAATAATAATCCCTTTCTTCAGGCCGAAATTTTCGAACCCATCGAGATCCCCGCCTGCAGTTTCTTCAAATGAAGGAACGGTTATAATAATGGATCAGTTACTCGAGATTTTCGTACCCAGAAACGATTCAACGCCGGCAATTCAGCCGCCGGAAACGGTCAACTCCGACGCCGGTGAGGTTCTGGTTTTTACTTGCCCGATTGCCTCAGAAGCTATGGAGGAGGCGATTAATGAAGCAAAAGATGAGGCATTGACCATAAACGACGGCGTTTTGGACAATGCTCAGAATTGTGCTTCGTTTGGAAATCAGGTAACATTTTTTTTGGTGCAATTTTTTGGTCTTTGTTTTGAATTGTTTATGTCTTTTTGGTCTTTCAATTATTTTGATTTTTTTTTTCTTTTCCTATTCATAAACGAGTTTTGTGGACAACCAAATGTAGTAGTGTCGTTGTCATATTGATTAGTTCATGTGTGAGAACACGAACACTCACGAATATAAAATAAAAATAAAAAATATAAAGAATGAGTTGGTCAAAGTAAGCATAACTTAGCGGCCACTTTTTTTTTGGGTGCAAATTTTTGTCTTTGTTTTGAATTGTTTCGGTCTTTCAATGATTTTGTCACTGTTTTTTCTTTTATTCTCAAGAAACTTATTCACGGTGTAATAAGAGGTGTTTTTGACAAGTAAATGTAGTAATGTTTGGTCGTTGATGTGTTGATTAGTTCATGTGCGATAAGCTGGTCCGAGCACTCACGAATATAAAAAAAAAAAAAAAAGTATAAAAAATGAGTCGGTCAAGGTAAGCATATTTTCGGCAGCCACTTTTTTTTTTGTGCAATTTTTTTTGTCTTTATTTTGAATTGTTCGGCAGCCACTTTTTTTTGGTGCAATTTTTTTTTTTGTCTTTGTTTTGAATTGTTTGTTTTTTTTTATCTTTCTATGATTTTGTAGCTATGTTTTTTTTTTTTTTTTTCCAAAAAGTTATATTTACGGTGTAATATGAATTTTCTTAACTACCAATGTAGGAGAGTCAGGTCATTGTTTCTCAGACATGGAATTAGTCTATGTGTGTGCAAATGGGTCCGATACTCACAATTATAAAAAAATATAAAGAAAGAGTCTGTTAAAGTAAGACCTCAATAGCCATAATTGACATCTACTTCTTCTCTTTAGTCGAATGTTCCAATTTTTATTCTCGATCGTTCTCCCATACCAAATTTGAGGGTAAGAAGTATTATTTGGATTAGAATTTAAAGAGAAAATTGTTTGAGAGTATTATTTAGATGGTAATTAAGGAAAATTGCCTCTTTCAAGGGCATTTTCAAGCGTTATATACTCGATTGTGGTGACTAAATGGTAAAATAAAAATAAAAAAAATACTAATTATTAATTAAACAAAAGTACAAAGTGGAACAGTGATCTGTTTGAATGTTGTGTTTTGTTTTTCTTACGTTTTTTTTTAAAAAATAAAAACAACAGCGTTATGAACTTATGACAACTAAGTTTTGTTTGTGTTTTTGTTTCTTAATTAAAAAAGGATTTGAGTTTGATGATTTCTTGGTTTTTGTTTAAATGTAAGAAAATAGTTTTCTTTTTCAAGATTAATAATATTCTAACACTTTTGTGTGTTTATTTTGTTCTGTTTATAAAATTTTATATTTGTCTGAGCAAATGTATATTAGGTCAATTGTTGATATTGAGTTTTAAAATAAGTAGATTTATATGGTTAAAAAAGGTGTCAAGATTTCTATTAAATTATTAATAAAAAAAACTTAATGATAAGAACTAAATTAGATTTTATTTAAAGTTAATGGACTAAAGCATAAAACTTTTAAGTTTAGGATAAAAAAAATGAAATATTGTAAAACTTGAAACTTTAAAAAATGTCTAATAGGTTTATAATTTGTATGGTATCTAATCGAGTTATTGAGCTTCCAATTTTATTATTGATATGTTTAATTTTTTTTAATTTTGTGACTATTAAGGCGTTTTTTTTAATATTATAATTTTTTAAACTATTTATAAAAATATAACTGGTTTAAATCAAGCCCACACAAAAAACAATGTACATCCACAAAAAGTGCAGCACATCGTCTTTTGAGCTCTTTGCATTAAAAAAAATAGATATATTTTTATTTAGATATGCAATTTTTTAAAAAAAAGGTATGGTTGGAAAGTTAACGAGAGCTCCAATTTATATATGGTTTCCCTATTTTTTAAAATTTATATATGGTTTCCCTATTTTTTAAGTTGTATATCGATAAAAATTGTCGAAGTTGAACTATTATTTTGGAATTTTTTTGACAATTTCCTTAAGACTTGGATCTTTCGATATACGACTCTAAAAATAATGAAACCATGTATTAAATTGAAGTTTGTTTCGAAAATTTTGTTAAAAAAATGATTGGATGAATGGACATCATCTTTTGATACATTTTTATAAATAGTTTTTGAAATATACAATATTAGAAAAAGAAAGGCTGACTATTAGAAATTTTATCAATGCCACCTTTTAAACTTAAAAAGAAACTAATATGAGAAATTTATTAGATATGTGAATATAAGATTTATCATCTCAAAATAGACTGTTACAATATAAATATAAATATAAATATATATATATTTTTTTGAAGTAAACAACTTATTATTAAGTTCAAGAAACTAATAATCAATATTATCTATTTCTAATTTTTTTTTTGAAATATTTACATCTAAAAGAAAAAGAAAGAATGTAATTATGAGAGCACAAAAATAAATGAAAAATAAAAATATCATTATCTTTATTTTGGAAGCAAAGTATATATTTCACTATTTTATGTAATGCCAATTGTTTTATGTTGTGATTGCGTAGATTCTCTCTAACCTACAGAGCGGGAACATGCGGAGGCGATGTCTAGATTTCGAAATGGCGGGAACGCCCCAAACGACTGCGGCAGCGGAGACGGCGGCCGGCGATGGTTCAATCCGCGGTTCTTCTTCTTCTTCTTCTTCTTCGTCATCATTTCGATGCACTCTGCCTGGTATCGGTTTGCACTTGAATGCTCTTGCAGCGACTTTGAAGCACTGCGATTCAGAGAATCTGTGTTCTGATAGGCAGCTGAGTCTTCTTCCCAGCTCCTCTGCCCCCATTTTTTGCCCTAATTCCACTCAAGATCAACCCCTATTGGCTTCATCCACTCCTGAGAGTGAAAATCCTTCTCAAGAACCGGCGAATCTGACTGCGGAAGATCTCAATCAGATCAACCCTAAAAAGAATGGGTACGCCGAACTTGGATTTTTCGTTCTGAGTATTTGGATTTTGATTTTCTGGTCGCTTTTAGCTAATGATTTGTGAATGGATTTGCAGGAAATTGATGGAAATTGCTGGAGTTGGGGCGTCGTGTAAACGTTGTAACTGTAAGAAATCTAGATGCCTGAAGCTGTAAGTAACAATGCCAATGTTTCATCTCTTTATAGACTTGCTAATACCATTGCTGCTGATGCTGAGATATCTGTGTTTGCTTGCCTTGCGTATTAATTTAGGTTTTGCGAGTATGGACTAGTTTAAGTTTTTATAACGAACAATGTTATGCTAATCTAGTGAAAGATACGAAGAGTTCATTGTTGCAAAAGTTGATGCACTTAAAGTAGTATTGATAACATCAAAATCTCAATCTAAACCAGTAATTTTCTTCAGATATTGTGAATGCTTTGCTGCTGGTGTGTATTGCATTGAACCATGTTCATGTCAAGACTGCTTCAACAAGCCGATACATGAAGCCATGGTTCTCGAGACTCGCAGACAGATTGAGTCTCGTAATCCACTTGCGTTTGCTCCTAAAGTGATCTTGAACTCCGATTCTGTTTCTGAACTTGGGGTTAGATAATGTGCCTTAAATATTTACCACTTTGTTAACGAATTTGTCTGCACCGTGTCTTGCAGTTCGATCCTGATAAATTGTCTTGCAGGATGATTCGAATAAAACTCCGGCGTCGGCACGGCATAAACGAGGATGCAACTGTAAGAAATCAAGTTGCTTGAAGAAATACTGCGAATGCTATCAGGTGATTTGATTACTTCCCTTCCTTTTGTCAAGTTCTTTTCTGCTGTGTTGCACAATATCTGAACTGTTCTTGGTGCTTTTCTTTTTAAAAAAAGGGCGGCGTTGGATGCTCCATCAACTGCAGATGTGAAGGTTGTAAAAATGCATTTGGAAGGAAAGATGGTGAGTTTGATATGGCATTTGATTATAACTAGCCGTCCTTAATGTCCACCAATCATCTAATTCTGCTTGCTTCATCTTTTTCAACCATTCTCTCATGGGACAATAGGTTTGCTTGATTTAGACGAGTATTATTATTTCTGTAAAAACTTAGGCTAGTTTGGGAGTTTTTTGACCTGCCAAAAACCACTTACCAGTTAAAATGAGTATATATTTGGAGTCATATAAAATGCTTTGTTCGTGAGAAAAGCACCTTAAACTGCTTTGTGCGAAAGCACTTGTAGGCTACATTTACTCTGGTACTTTTTGACTGAAGTACTTGTAGTGTGTTCTTTATTTTTAAAAGCACTTCAAGAAGCATTTTTTAAGTGTGTGGCCACATATTCCTCATCAAGACAGTAGGCTACTCAGCAGTATACTTGTTATTTCTTATCGACATCCTTGCTTCGAATTCTTGTTTCTTTACATATGCCAATTTCTTTGGATTGCAGAATCAGCTCTAATAGTTACTGAAACTGAACAAGAGGAAGAAGGAAGAGAACATTGCCAAAAGAATGCAGAAGTACAGAATGATGAAGATCAGCAGAACCCAAGTAGTGCTGTTCCCTTGACACCACTAGGACCACGCAGGTAAGCAATAGATCTTTTTATTGATATCGCAACGTTTGTTTAATTAAGTTAGTAAGATTCATAACCATTCATAAAAATGTTGCTCCTTTCAGATCATTGATTCCACTGCCATTTCAATTGAAGAGGAAACTTCCATCTTTCCTCAACGACGAATCCTCCTCTAGATTGAGCGTTCGATTCAAACTCGAGAAGCATGGCATCATTCAAACAGAGCCCAAGTTTGAGAAAACCCCCTGTGAGGATGTGATGCCAGAAACTCTTTGTAATGGTTGCTCGTCTATCCCAGGTGTTAAGAGTGTTTCTCCCAACAGTAAGAGGGTCACTCTACCTCCACCGCAGGGCGACTTTAGGCCACTGCCATCAACTAGAATCGGTCGTAAATTGATACTGCAGTCCATACCCTCCTTCCCCTCTCTCACTAATCTAAACTCACGCGTGAACGGACCCCACAAACTGTAAAGTCTAGCAGCAGTCCATACCATATCTTCTTAGCCATTACTGACAACCTCAACCTGATCCTGATGCATTTGGGGATCAAATTGGTAACCTATTTTCCCCTTAATCTGTCATAAAGTTTAGGCCTAATGTAATGGAGTTTCAGTTTCTTTTTTGAAGTTTCGTTTTTCCTGAAACTCATTAGACACAATACAATTTTGCATTTTGTACCCATATTCATTGGTTTAGGTTATATATTCAGGATTCGAATATTTCTATTATACTTGTATCCTTGTCTCGAAAATAAAAACAAAGTGTCAAGCTAGGTTTAAGGTAATCTATTCTCTAATTACGGTACTGATGTTTCTATGTTTCATTTTTTGTTTTCAGATTCGTATCTAATGTTTGTATTGGACACCAAGAATTAAAAGAGATTTTTTATATTACCTGTTGGGGTTTAAATAAGTTTAATTTGGTTATTCCATCGACTTTCAGATTTGTGTTTACTTGGCATGTTGGATAGTGTCAGCAAGTCTCGGAACTTTAAAAAGTGTTTAATTTTCAATTTTGTATCTATAGTTTTTTTTCCACATTTTTTAAAATTTATGGATCTATCATACACACCCAAAATTGAGCGAACGCTCAGGGACCTACCTAGACAACTTTAAAGTTTAGGGCCGAACACAAAATTGAAATCTTTTATGCATATTTGACAATTTTTAAATTTTGGGAATAGACACAAACTTGAAATTTAAGAGACTAAACTTGATTTTTTTGCATGGATGACCTCCCCATGAGGGTGTAATGCCAAGTGATCCAGCCTTTTAAATATGCCAAGTGATCCAGCCTTTTAAATATTATCATTTTGTTGATGTCATCAGCACTATCAATAACGTTAAAAGTCATTCGAACCTTTCTCTCGTGAATTTCATTCTCCTTTGCAATTCTCCAAAAAAGTCATTCGATCCTTTCTCTCGTGATTTTCATTCTCCTTTGCAATTCTCCAAAAATGTGATCTTTATTAATGTACTCATTAAAAAATGACCAAAATGATTGTTTAAAATTGGTGGACTATAGTAAACCATTTTTTGACTTTTTTTAATTCAAGAAAAAATTTATATTCATTCAAAATTGACATTCCTCACTTCTTATTGAACCAAGTTTTTAGCTTATTCACGATTTTCAACCATGTGCTTGAAAAATACTACTTCCTGGTTTTGGCGATTGGGTTGTAGGTTAATGAAGCCCTTAAACACAATATTGAAAAAAGAAAGTGAAAAATGTAATCATTAAAAATAACCAAAATGATCGTTTTTGGACCAAAATTGATTGACTATAAGTAAACGATTTTTAGACTTTTTTTAATTCACGAAAAAAGTATATATTCATTCAAAATTGACATTCCTCACTTCTTATTGAACCAAACAGCTTATTCATGGTTTTTAACCATGTGCTTGAAAAGTACTCCTTTCGGGTTTTGAAAATTTACGGTTTAGGAAACGAGTTGTAAGGTGTTTTTCTTACGAATTTTGGTCCTAAAGCTATGAGGTTGTAGGTTAATGAAACTCCTAAACACAATATTGAAAAAAGAAAGTGAAAAATGTACTCATTAAAAAATGACCAAAATTGGTTGACTATAGTAAACAATTTTTGGACTTTTTTTAATTCACGAAAAAAGTTTATATTCATTCAAAAGTGACATTCCTCACTTCTTATTGAACCAAGCTGATAGCTTATTCACGGTTTTCAACCATGTGCTTGAAAAGTACTACTTTCTGTTTTTGGAAATATACGGTTTAGGGAACGAGTTTTAATGTGTTTTTCTTACTGATTTTGGTCCTAAAGCTATGGGGCTGTAGGTTAATGAAGCTCCTAAACACAATATTGAAAAAAGAAATGAAAAATGTACTCATTAAAAAATGACCAAAATGATCATTTTTGGACAAAAATTGGTTGACTATAGTAAACGATTTTTGGATTTTTTTTAATTTACGAAAAAAGTTTATATTCATTCAAAATTGACATTCCTCACTTCTTATTGAACCAAGCGTGTAGCTTATTCACGGTTTTCAACCATGTGCTTGAAAAATACTACTTTCGGGTTTTGGAAATTTACGGTTTAAGGAACGAGTTTTAAGGTGTTTTTCTTACGAATTTTGGTCCTAAAGCTATGGGGTTGTAGGTTAATGAAGCTCCTAAACACAACATTGAAAAAAGAAAGTGAAAAATGTACTCATTAAAAAATGACCAAAATGACCGTTTTTTGAACCAAAATTGGTGGACAGAAAGTCACGATTCTTAGAGAGAAAATCGTGAATGTTTGCAAGAATCACGAATAATGAGAGCACTACAGACTTTTCACGAGATTGATAGTGTTGATGACGTCAACAAAATGTAAAAACAGAAATTGTATTTTAAACCTATGTGTCTACATCCCTGGTAAATGCAAAATATGACCCGATTTTGACAAGATTTGTCAAAATTGACATGAAATTAAAATTTTAACATTTATGATCTAATTTTGACATTTGTCTCACATTTTCAATTTCACTAGGTTGTGAAATTTCGTATGTGCTTCCCTTCTTCTATTATTTTTTCTCTGATTTTTTTTTTTTCTTATCTTCTTTCCTTCTTCTTCGTAAGTAATCAAAAAAAGGAAAAAAAAAACTTACTAATTTTTCAGAAATCTGTAAACTCAAAACTCGATAAAGAAAACCAGATCTCAACTGGGTGATTTATTTTTGTTAATCGAGAATGAAAAAGTTACATGATCGTTTTGATTTTTTTTAATCGTAGGATTTGTTTACGCGATCGTGTTATTTGTTTAGACGATTGTGGGATTTGTTTACATGAAGATTTGTTTACCCTGGGATTTGTTTGATTTACACGATCTTTTAGTTTTTTATTTTTATTTTTTATCAACATTAAAGAAGATTTGTTGGTATTAAATATGTAATTAAGAAAGATTTGTTGGTTGATGAAATCAGATTGAGAAAGATTTGAGTAAAAAACAAGTAATTTGCATAAGGAAAAAAGGATGAATAATCGAGCATAAAAATGATGAATAACAAAGGAGAGAGAGGAGAGAAGGACGGAAAAAATGGTAAGATAGGAGAGAAGGAAAAAAATGATGAATAACAGAGCATAAAATTCATGTTTGTGGAAGAAGTTCGGAGAAAATGGTAACAAAGGAAAAAGAGGAGAGAAGGAAAAAAGACAGCATAAAAATGATGAATAACAAAGGAAAGGGAGAAGAAGGGTGAGTTTCATGTTTGCGAGAGAATGACGGAGAAAATGGTAACAGAGGAGAGAAAGATAAAGAAAGGTACCAACATAATTTTACCAAAAAAAAAAAAAATTTGAAAATGTAGGCTCGCTTTTAAAATTAGATAAGAATCCGTTAAAATATCAATTTCACGTCAATTTTGGAATTTATCCTTCTCCCATAATTATTTGAAATTTTAAAATTTAACAAGTTCATTTCCTATATCATGCTGTAACGGAATCACAGCCATAACTCCTATAGATTGCTTGTACTTTAAGAAAAAAAAATCCTGTAGATTACCAAATATCATAACTTTTCATTCTCAGCTATTTAATTAATTCTCTTAAATAAAATCTGTTTCAAAAATAAATAAAAAAATCTCATAAAAGATACCTTACAAAGTATCCTCATAAATTTCATTCTAGCCATTTAATTCTCATAAAAGAAACGATACAAAGTATCCTCAAAATTGGCCGGAACTCCAAATTTCCGGGAGGTTGCTCCGCCGTAGGATCCAACTCAATCTACCAATAAAACCATTCATATACACCAAAATATTTGAGATTTTATTTCCTTATTAGTTTTTCTCTCGCTCTATAAAAGCATTCGGAGATTCCATCACAAAAAGCCATTCTTCTGTTACTATAAAAAATCAATTCGAGCATAGCTTAATAGATAAGACAAAAATGACGTTGATCTTCAAGCTCTCTGTTCCTTTTCATTTCCTCCTACTTTTGTCGCTATTCATGTCAGGTACAACAATCTCACCGCAATTTTTTTTTTTTTTTTTTTTCATATGACACTAAGAGTGATTATTATAGTATAATTAATCTATATAACGTTTACTTATGATGTTTTGTGTTTGAATCCAGAGGTGACGGAGATGGTGGTGGGGGAGTGCACATTGTCGGTGATCGATGGCGGGTGTCCGAGCGAAGACAAGTGCAGGGAGACGTGTCAACCGTGTTACGTGGGGATTGGAAAAGTAGAATCCTTTTGTGACACTCATGTAGAGCTTCCATTTTATTTGTGCACTTGCGTTATGAGCGAGGGAGCTCCTTGCCACCCTGAACTTTATGGCTCGCCGCCATGTCCCAACAACAACAACCCGCCGTCTCCGCCGTCTCTTCTCGGCGGGAGCGAGGGAGTGAGAGAGAAAAAGAAAAAGAAAGAGACATGAGTGAAAATCTCTCCATTTTAATGGAAAGATCCCAAGTTCCTTAGAGAGATGATTTTTCTTCTTCTTATTTTTCTTTATTATCGACAAAAGAAAGACATGTTTGGTAATATTTTAATGTTTCTTGTCCTCTAGAATTTTAAATGATTAGTTTTTAAAATAGACTATCCAATTTGTTTATGTTATATTTATTTTTAAATGTTTATTATGCATTTTGTGAGTAAGAATGATAAATAATGCATTTATTTATGTTTTTGAAAAAACTAGAAACATGAACCCTCAACTATCAACAATACACAAATCGAACATAGTTCAATTGACATAAGATCGTGTTCGTGACTAAGAGGTTATGAGTTCAATCTTCACATTAATTAAAAATATAGTTGCAAAAAACAACCCATCAACACTACACAAGAAACTTGATTATGTCATTTCAAAATTTATACACATTTTAAAAATGTTTCTAAGAAATGAGAAATAAGAAATTGAAATAATTAACAAATATACCTTTATTTCTCCGACCTGAAAATATTATGAATGAAAATATGAACATTACCAAACTACCATTTACTTTCGATCCGTTTTGTTAAGGACATGTTTTGGAGTAATGATTGAATTATTGATTTTAGAAGAAGAGATTTAATATGAATTGATTTTGTAAAATTGATTTTTATATAATCATTTTAATGTTTGGATTGAAATGATTTTTATATAATTAGAAGTGATTTTAAATAATTAATGTTTGGTTGGTTTTAAAAGTGATTTTAAAATTACATTACATTTGAAAAATTATTATTATTATTTTGACATATGAAAATTTAAAATTATTAATATATATAATATTTATATTGATTTATAAAATTGTAATAGAATTAAGTACCAAAATATATTTTTTCTTACAACAAAAACTACCTAAATATATATAATGAAAGAACGAGATTTTTATCAAAGTTTTTTTTAATAATTAATTTAAAAAAAATAATTGATTAAAGATTTAAAAGTATATATATTACAAAATTGGAAATAAAATACTGGAGCGTGAAGTTCTCCTCAGGAATCGAATCTGAAGCATGCAGAATTGAGGGTAAAAAATTGATCTCCAATTGACCAACTATCCAAAACACCTATATAAAAACAAAGTTTTTTTTTTTTTTAATTTTAAAATAATTATCAATTTAAATACTTAATTTTTTAAAATCACTACTTGAGAATCACCTCCCATGTGATTGACCTGGAATCACTAAAAGTGATTTTAGATTATTTCAAAATCACTTGGATATCATTGCCAGACATAATAATTTTGAAGTTGAAGTGATTTTGAACATAAAAAAGTGATTTGGGTCATTTTAAAATCATTTTCAAACATGTCCTAAATCTATAAGATTCTTTTTGACTATTAACTAAATATTAGTTTCTTTTTCTCTTAATTTTAATATGAATGAAATAGGAGATTAAAAATGTAAACACCTCACTTTTATATAATTCAAATATATATTTAAAAAAGAATGCCAAATGGATATTCAAGAAATCCATTCAAGTCTTTAAATTTAAAAACATAAAATTAAATTCCGATGGTATATCACACATATTCTTAGTTATTTATTTTACATCACATGTTTCTATGTAACATATTTTCATGGATGTACACACGTCTCTACGAGTATAAATATATAGTTTCAAAAGTTTTCACAAATGTGGTTTATGATATGAAGTTTCGTTGGCTTCTTTTTACACGCTCTAACTTTTTGTGGGTTGCCTGAGTTGATACTTATATCTTTCGAGGTCGATTTTTATGGTCTGTTTGAATGTCGGCTAGTTGGTCGTAGTGTACTCGGGTCATTTTCCATCTTCGAAAGCAGTTTAAACCGCTTGTCTGGATAGTCATTGGGGATGGTCGACGTTGTCATGTTTGGATGGACTCCTAGCTACTTGGGGGGCCGATTGTTCAACGGTTTGAAAAAGGGGTTGGTTGATGTTATGGGTAGCTCGAAGCATGCCCTTGTGTCAGACTTTATCCTCCCTAATGGGTCTTGGCATTGGCCTTGTGTGACTTGAAAGATAGATGAATTACTTCCTTTGGTTCATGCAGTTGTTCCCATCTGCAACAACTTGGTTGTGTTATTTGGGACCCAACTAGGTCGGATGGCTTCTCGGTGGCTAGTGCTTGGGAGGTTGTAAGGCCTCGTCGAGACTGTGTGCGGTGGACAAATTTATTGTTGTTTGGGGGTAATATCCTTTGACACTACTTTATTACGTGGTTGGCGATTCAAGATCGTTTATATACTAGGGTTCGCATCCATGATTGGGATCCCCTGATTCCTTCCGGATGTGTGTTGTGTTCAAATGCCTTGGAGACGTGGAATAATTTGTTCTTTGAGTGCCTGTTCAATAACCAGGTATGGACGAATCTTTTACGGTGGAGGCATTCCTCTAATCGGGTTGCTACATGGTCTACTGAGTTGATTTAGATTTGTGGCATGGGGCGGGGTGATCAACGTATGCGTCATGTTTGGAGACTCGCTTGGTGCGCGACCATCTACCATATCTGGAGAGAACGGAACTCCCGTGTTCATGAAGCTAGTAACCGTTCTCCTCAGTCTGTTCTTATTAGTGCCCAGACCGATATGGCTTATAGGTGTGCTTCGTGGTTGGGGAGTTGTCGACCTCTATTTCTATTAGTGTTCCCCCTTAAGACTTGTTTGCTTGATGTTTTCGTTGTTCTCTTTGATGTAGTCTTAGTGCCTCGTCTTCGGACGGTGTATTTCTCTTTCGTTTTTTCGTAATATATTAATTACAAGTTTAGTACTTCAATTTTTGTGGCTTTAATCACCTGACTTTAAAAAGTGTAATAAATCTTTTCACATTAATTTTTTTTTTGTGTTCAATAGGTTCTAAAACTTAAAAAGTGTCTAATAGATTTAGTTCCTTCAATTTTTTAATTTTGTATCTAATAAATTACTATTCCATAATTTTTTAAATTCTATAGACCAAAAAAAAAAACAAAAACTTCAAATTGAAGGTACAAAATTTATAATTTAACCAAAACAATACATCTTCATAAAATCGAAGAGTTTTTTTTTTGCAGAATTTAGGAGACAGCGTGTTGTTCAAGTCGCTGCCGGTGGCACTTTGTCAGAGCATACGATCGGAGAACGCCGTCTTATAAAGAGAAAGATCGAAGAGCGGTGGATTCTAAAGAACAAGATTATGGAATGTGTTTTCGGCTTAGTGGGTAATGGTTTCACCATTGTTGCTGCCGATTCGTCGGCGGTACACAGCATCTTGGTTCATAAATCCGACGAGGACAAGATTATGCTCCTCGATTCTCACAAGCTCGTCGCCGCTAGCGGCGAGCCTGGTGACAGGTTGATTTACAGAGCTTTTAAGTTTTACAGATGATTTTGTTCTTTTCTTCTTCAGAAATTTGGGGGTTTTGATTTGTTTATTTGCTCGTGTTCTTGTAGGGTTCAGTTCACCGAATTCATTCAGAAGAATGTGGCGTTGTATCAGTTCCGAAATGGGATCCCCTTGACTACTGCTGCTGCTGCTAATTTTACTCGAGGCGAACTCGCCACTGCATTGAGAAAGGTACATAATCAGTCCTTTGTTTTTTTGATGATTTGAAATGTTTTTATTAGGATTATATCATATGGGATGGGATCTAGTTGTCCTGATTTCACAATACTTTAGTTATGCTCTTAACTCATAATCAATTTGAATTCAAATTCAAGGGTTTGATCCCACACTAAGTGTATTTTTATACTTAGTAGGTTGAATTATACCTCAGTGATCGAAGTGTATTGCTTGTCAAATTCTTGAGTCATCTGGTAGGTTAGCTTTGTGGGTTGTGGGTATTTCAATGCAGGGAGGATTTCATTAGACTACTATATGTGAGACTGGTAATAACCATCATGGGTTAGCCTGTGGTGGTCAATAAGGCTCTTGAAAATAATAATGGGTTTAGAGAAAATGGGTTCAACTATGGTGACCACCTACCTATGATTTAATATACTACGAGTTTCCTCGAGGCCCGAACACTCACGTATATATAAAAATAGATATACGATGTGGTAGTTTGTTCTTATCATTATCTGGTTAATCCTAAATTGCATGCTGGCTAAGAGTTGGTTCTTATTCTTGTTAGGAAGCAAATTCAAGCACTTTCTCCTTTCTCCTGTTATTATATATACTTTTTGAGTTTTTATGTTTTAAGATTAGAAAATTGGATCAGTGTTAAGTTGGAGAGTTCGAAGTTATGAACGAACTTTTGGGGACAAAACATGTTGGTGGTTGTGTCTATGAGGATGCAAACAATTATTTTATCTTGTGATATTTATAGATTGTAGCTAGCCTGTCTTTCTTGGAAGTTTATGACTGCAGAATGTTTGGAGTTGAGTCTATTTTCTTATGGGAGTTTAGTTACACACTAATATGTGAACCTCTGGTTTAGAAAGGTAAGAAAATAAGCATGCTATTGGGTAGTTTTTCATTTCTCAATACTTGCATTATGAATGTGAGAGTGTAATGAGTAAGATTTGGAAGTATATCACTTGGACTTAGTAATTTGGTGTTTCTGCATTGCCATTAAGATGTATTGATTTTGCCCAATAGTTAGATAGATTAGGTGGTTTAAATTGTAATATTTTTGGTAGAATTGTTAAGAGAAGGTATGACCACTCCAATAGAAAATCAAAGAAGAAAGACTATAATCTCGAGTTCTGAAGAGGGTGTTTATATACTTACTGAGGATGGCTACTTGATGATGATAGGTTGAGATGGTAGGAACCTAACATAAAAATAGTAAAATTTCTGGGCTTGTGCAATGTGCATATATATTGTTTTTGAGAAGAGAAACAAATTTCATTGATGAATGAAATACAAGTAGCTTAATAGGCTCCCAACACCAATAGGTGAATTACAATAAAGCACTCCAATTGGAAATCAAAGAAGAAAGACTGTAATCTAAAAAAAAGGTGTTTATGTTTACACCAATATAAAACATGAAATCAAATCAAATCCAAAAGGTGATCGAAAGTTGAGAAAAAATCCATGAAAGTCCTTGCATTCCTCTCACACCAAAGATACCTACAAAATGATGTGTGAACACCATGCCAAACTTTGCACACGTGTAGCAACAACTACAAGTTCTATGGTAGAACAAATAAAATGCCTAGGAGATTTATAAGGACCCCTCAAATCTGGGCTTGTGCGTATAATACAAAATCCTAGTCATATGCATTGCTAACGTGATCATCTTGAATAATTTAATTGAATTACCTATGAAACCCATTAGCTTATGAAGCACCTCTCTTTCTGTTCTTGGAGGAATGTTCTTAATGATGGAAAAACAAAGGGCTGCATCATGTTTGTTCATCTTTTATTTATTTATTTTGTTGGTCTCAACTTATCATGACTTCTTCTCCAGAAAGAAGCATCTAACTCTGCCTAGTTCAGAATGTGCATGTATAGACATGGTGTCACCATAACTTTTCTGTTCTAGGGTTCATGGCTAACATACGACTATTCCATCTCGCTTTCCTGTATTTGAATATAAACAGATTTATCTTTCTTTCATATCTTATTTATCTATCAAGTGTTCTAGCACAAGGCACTTGGTTCTTGGGGGCTTTTAGACTGAACCTCTGAAGCTAGTAAAAAATTTCAATAGCTTATTTTGTAACTGTACAGCACAGCATTTCTCCTGAAATTGTGTTAGGCAACTGCTGCTATTGAGTCTTTACTGGACTAACTGCAAATGTCTATTTTCAGAATCCATACTCTGTAAATATCCTCCTGGCTGGCTATGACAAGGAGACTGGCCCATCGCTTTACTACATCGATTACATTGCATCGCTTCACAAGGTTGAGAAAGGTGCTTTTGGTTATGGATCCTACTTTTCACTTGCTATGATGGATAGGCATTACCATAGCAGCATGTCAGTCGAGGAGGCAATCGACTTGGTCGATAAGTGCATCGTCGAGATACGTTCAAGGCTGGTTGTGGCTCCACCAAACTTTGTGATCAAGATCGTAGACAAGGATGGGGCACGAGAGGTCGCATGGCGCCAATCCATTAAAGATACTGGAGCTCTTCCTGTCTGAGGAGTTTGACATTGTTGCAGAACAACATGCCTTTTATTATGTCCTCTTTTTCTCTCAGTTTTGTATACAAATGTTATGTTCAGCTGAGGCCTGGTTTATGAGTCTTGATTGGAAGTGCAATTTGAGTTGCCTCTGTTTATTGAACAACTTTATTTTAGGAAACTGGATTTGAAAATTTGAAATTAAGAGTAAGACTCTTCTTCTACTACTTGAATCTTTTTCTATGGACCTACAGGGTTTCTATTTTTTTTTAGAAGTATAACTGAAACTGGTATCTCTGATATTGTGATACTGGAGCTCTTCCTGTCTGAGGAGTTTGAAATTAAGATTGTTTTTTAATAAATATCTCTGATCCAGACGATTTAATCTCAAGATTGCAATAGATTTCCTCAATAAATTTTTATCAATTTGAATATATATATATATATATATATATTTTAAATAGTTTAAAAACTGCAATATTTTTATAATAAGTTTCAAAAACTACCATATTAATAAAAAAACAGGCGCGTGGCCACCCACTCAATTTTTTTAGAAAATAAGTATTTATTTACTTTTTAAAATAGGTTATTGTAAGAACAAGCTATTTAGACTTTTATTTATCAAGAATATCGCTATTTCATGTACTATCTTTTCTTAGGCTATCTCGGTGCAGTCCTGTCAGGATCCATCATCGAGATTGTCCATTTTTTAGAAAAAAAAAAATTGTTGGATCAACTCGAGATATCGGTCAAAATATATACAAATCCTTCGGACTCAAATTTCGAATACTCCACAGTTAGAAAGAAATCTCATTTCGACACTAAATTCTCAACCAAGTTGAAAGTATATCAAACTCCATATGTTGAGATCATAGTCCCAACATCCTCCTAACCCTCTCCAAGAAAAGATATGTCACTAGTTTTAAATTTATAAATGAAAAAAAATATTCAATCGGTTTTTTTTTTAACACAGATTTCGAGTCAGAATGTATAAAAATCTTGGCCATGATTTGTATACATTATGATCAAGATCTCGAGCGAAACATTTTTTTTATTTTAAAAAGTGACAATCTCGATGCTCAATAATCGGAGCGATTCCATCGAGATAAACTAAAAATAATGATAGAAACACTAAGAAATGGACATTATAGACTCTATTGACTTCTAGTATAGAAGGAAATAAATGCCTCCTTTATTTCTTTCTAGTATAATGCCTCCATTTTAGCTAATCACAATTCTCATGACCGTCCTTTGATAAAAACCTCTTTCTTTAGTAAATAATTCCAAAGTTTTGTTTTTGATATTTGGGTTTGGTTTGTAATTAGTGGTATCTCGAAAGGCATCTAATTATTGTTAGGACTTAGGAGTGATGATCAATACTTATTGAAGAGACCCATTTCAGCCCTTAATTTCTATTTCTCTACTGCACTTTGCAGTGTACTGGAGTCTGGAGCCAACAACATTCTCTCGCAGAGAGCCCTGGTTTATAAGCTTCGATCAAAAGTGAGTTTTCTTCATCTATGTCTTTTTCAAGCTACTTTTCTTATTCAGTGACTTCGTAATTTCCTTATTTCTGGGTTTCGTTTCTTGCTTGATTTTGCTGTCTTGATATTGTTTCTGGGTTCTGTGTCTGGAATCTGGATGTATACTACATTTGTTTTTCTGGGTTTTCTTAATTTTGGGGTTTCGACGTTTTTTTTTAAACGCCTCGAAATGAAGTTGGGTTTATGGATAGTTTAATCTGTTATGTGTTGGGAGTTTTGTCATCTTAATCCAATAATCTGGAGCTCTGGGAATTTGGCAGATGATTCTTGTTTGATTAGTTGATTTTGACAAAAGCATGTCGCCAAGATAGCTTTAGATGGTCGTGGGTGTTGGGTTTTATGTTTTTATTTCATGTGTTTTTGGTTCATAATGTATATAATCTTCATTCTCTATGGAGTACTTTTTCTTTGAATACAACAAACAAATGGGGTATTGGATTTGAAACTCTGATCTCAAGGGAGAAAGTAGAACTATGCTCACTTTGGCTTCTCTATCGAATATTTGAACATAGAATTCAGTTTCTTTCCTTTATTTGTTCTGCTTTTGTTTTGTGAAATTGAGAGATTATGATGGAACAATATATGAGTGAGGAGTTTAAAGGTTATGATTTCCCTTTTCTTCTGTCAGTTTCCTCTTGACAATGGGTACGGTTGGTGATGATTGGGGTGGTGATTTTTCTGTCATTAAAGACAAAGGAGAGATTTCCTATATCGACTATGAAGATGATAAATCTGTTTGCAGTTATAATCCTATTGAGGAAGGTCCAATTACTATATCAGTGCCATTTGCTTTTGTGAATGACAAACCTCGATCAGTTATCGTCGGAGAAACATCGACAGATGCAATTACCCTCAAGAACACCACTGATGAATCAGTGGACCTATGGGCTGTTAAGATTTATGCATCCAATCCTGAAAACTCGTTTACAATCTCTCTAATGGAGCCCCCTTCAGAAAATGCTAACAAAGAAGATGTACAAGCTATCTTGGAGTCTTTTTCATTGGAGAATAGAATGATCCATCCGGATGACACTCTTACTATATGGCTGTCTTGCAAACCAAAGGAAATTGGCTTGCACACGACAGTTGTGCAATTTGATGTTGGCGATGACAGAATAGAACGAGTTTGTTTTCTGTTAGCAGATGATAAGATTTCACAGCCGTTGGCTTCTAGGAAGCCATATTCAAGAGATAGGAGAAAGAGGCACGAGGTAGTAGACTCATTTATTCCTGGCTCACGTCCCACTAGAACGCAAGGTCGAGGATTCAAAAATTTTCTTCCCCATTATGATATCCCTAGTGGAATTAGAGATGAACTTAGCAGAAAGGAGACTCCCAGTGCTATTAGAGAAGGTCTTAAAAGAGATACATACGTTTTCTACTTCATGACATTGTTGAACATGGAAGAAATACAATTGGAGGTAAATATATATGTATTTTTTTTTATGAATGAAAAGGAAATGAGGATGTGAATGTATTTACACATTTCTTTTTGAGATTATGTGAAACTTGGTTAGTTATTGCCTACAGGAAGACATGAGAGCTTACGATATGGAGCGTGTAACTATGAAAAGAAAGGGACATCAATTTTTGTCCCTCGAGGTTCCAGGGCTCGCCGAGAGAAGGCCTTCACTTGTCCATGGAGACTATATTCTTGCCAAGATGCCTTTTGGACATGCAAATGACTCGGTTTCTGCTTATCAGGTATAGGTCTGCATAACATTGAGAGTCTACTTCTTCTCTCGTGCATATGCAATCATGTTAGAAAATATTCCTGCTCTTGAGAAACTGTTCTTATATGAACAACAGTCACATGCATGTTGGTAGGCTTCTTAGGTGAACTCGAGTATGCAGATTGTACATATGTGCTCTATAAACACCGCTCTATCCGTAAGGAAGTATGGCTGGATTCTGATATAATAGAATCTGTAGCATTAACTTTCAATGATTTTTAGTGATATCTTACTTTTTCTCTCTTGTCAAATCATGGATACCATATTCTATAACCATGTGCCATACTCTTGTATAAAATTCTTTAGGCAGTCGGTTTTTTTGACACTGGAGTCTCTGTTTGGTTGTACTTTGATCACACGAAAAAGTCACGTGCATACTTTTTCTAATATAGGCTTCGTTTGATAACCATTTGATTTTTGGTTTTTGAAAATTGTGCTTGTTTTCTCACAATTTCTTACAATGGTTTTCATATTTCTTAAGAAAACATTTGAATTCTTAGCTAAATTTCAAATTCCAAAAAGTAATTTTTTTTTTTTTTTTTTTTTTTCGATAAGAGACGGAACTAAGATATATAAATATAAAAGAAAGGCTACAGCCTAAGGGCGAGGGGAAGACCCCTCCCGCACAAAAAACTAATGAAGCACAACCTCCCAATTATGGAGGATTTGAGCAAGGCTATAATTACAAAAGAATTTCCTATTTCTAAGAGCCCATAACGACGAAGTAATTTGTACAATATTGCAAAAAGACGTAAAAGAGTTGGACTTATCTTAAAAAATCCTTCTATTTCTTTCCTTCCAAGTCTCCCACTGAACCGCACAAGACTTTTTAAAAACTAAATTTTTTAGTTTTCAAAACTTTGCTTGGATTTTGAAAACATTTCTAAAAAGTAGATAACAAAACAAAGAAACTCATAAATGGAAGTAATGTTTAGAAGCTTAATTGTTAAAAACCAAATGGTTAACAAACGGAGCCTTAATCTTTTACCTGTGTTCATTTCATCTGTTTTTTAAAGTGGTGTTGTGATGTGAAAATTTGTGGTTTAATGTTCAGAATGTGCTTGTCCATGTCCATAATCAATTCCAGTATTGTGCAGGGCTATATTCATCACGTTGAGGCTGATCAAGTTTACCTAAAATTTGCCCCAGAATTTCACATTAACTACAGAGATGACCACCTGTACAATGTCCAGTTTACCTTTAACAGAATTAACATGAGAAGGTTCTATCAGGCTATTGATGCTGCAGAAAGTTTGGCAAAGGAGTTTCTGTTCCCATATGAGTTTTCAGAAAAAAGATATATCAAGACTAATCCGCTGGTGCCTATAACTCAAAATATCAATGAGGAACAGATGCGTTGTGTTCAGATGATCCTCGGTTGCAAAGGAGCGCCACCTTATTTAGTTCATGGACCTCCTGGTACTGGTAAGACTCAAACCTTGGTGGAAGCTATCCTCCAACTCTACACCACACGAAAGAATGCTCGGATACTTGTTTGTGCTCCTTCAAATAGTGCTGCAGATCACATACTGGAGAAACTCCTCAGTGAGGAGGGTGTCGAAATTCGTGATAATGATGTCTTCAGGCTTAATGCGAGCTCACGACAATACGATGATGTCAAGCCTGATCACATTCGCTATTGCTTCTTTGATGAACAAATTTTTAGGTGTCCTCCACGCAATGCCCTAGTGCGCTATAGGATTGTTGTATCAACTTATACAAGTACTTCCCTTCTTTATGCTGAAGATATCAAGCGTGGTCACTTCTCTCACATTTTCTTAGATGAGGCTGGCCAAGCTTCGGAACCAGAAACGATAATTCCTGTATCCAACCTCTGTCTTAGGAAAACAGTTGTCGTTCTTGCTGGTGATCCCATGCAATTAGGTCCAGTGATTTACTCTAAAGAAGCAGAAATTTATGGATTGGGTAAATCATATTTGGAAAGGCTTTTTGAATGTGAATATTACCACCCTGAGACTGGGGATGAAAACTATGTAATAAAGTTGGTAAGAAATTATAGATGTCATCCAGATATCTTGCATCTTCCTTCTACATTGTTCTATCGTGGTGAATTAATTGCATGTAAAGATGAAAAAAGCTTCCTCACGGATACAGTAGATATTCTTGAAGTACTTCCCAGTAAGGAGTATCCTGTTCTTTTCTTTGGTATCCAAGGTTGTGATGAGAGGGAAGGCAACAATCCGTCATGGTTTAACCGAATTGAGGTAAGCAAGGTGGTAGAGACTGTAAAGAAACTGACTGCTGGTGGAAATCTGAGGGAGGAAAATATTGGGGTCATAACGCCCTATCGACAACAAGTGCTCAAAATAAGGAAAGCCCTTGATAACCTGGATATGATTGATATAAAGGTTGGTAGTGTAGAACAATTTCAAGGACAAGAGAGGCAAGTGATTATCGTTTCTACTGTTCGATCAACAATCAAACATAATGAGTTTGACAGAACCTACTGTTTGGGGTTTTTAAGTAATCCAAAAAGGTTTAATGTGGCTGTTACCCGGGCTATGTCTCTTCTGGTCATAATTGGCAATCCCCATATAATCTATCAGGTGATTTTTGTTACTCTAGTAAATGTTGTTCAGATTGAACTTGGTATTCTGTTCTTGTAAAATAGAATACTGTTGATAAAATTTACTGGATGATCTAAGGGATGGTTTTACTCTTAAATTTATTCATAATAGGCACATTCCCCTCAAGTTTAGTATTATCCTCTTATCTTTTCACCTGTTGGACCTTTAGTTTTTGCTCCCCTCCTGGTTCTTACTTATTGTTTTTATTGTGCATCGAGTTAGTTGTGACTTTCATTCAAATAGATAATTTTAAAGCCTGACCTTTAGTAGTCTTGATAACTTCTTTTAGGGCAATATTTGGAAAGGGAGAGCAAGATGTAGCGTTGTGAAGTGTCTTGGGACTCTCCAATAACTAAGAAGATACTTGAAAATAACGAGGGGTGGGAAGTTCCGAGGTTTAATGTCTCCTTTTGCCATTGGTCACTAGGTCTTTTTGTAATTATGATCTTGGTTGGAGGGCGGAGGAAGATCTGGGTCATTTGTTATGGAGCTGCGATTTTGCTCAGGTTGTTTGAGCTTTGTTTTTTGAGGTGTTTGGTCTTCTCTTGGCAGACCAAAAGATCTTAGGTATATGATCGAGGAGTTCTTTCTCCATCCGCCGTTTCGAGAGAACGGCAAGTTTCTTTGGCAAACAGGGGCGTGTGCTGTTTTGTGGGGGTTATGGGAGAAAGGAGCAATAGGACTTTTCGGGGAGCTGTGACAGATCCTTGTGCCGTTTGGTCTCCTTGCTAGGTTCCATGTTTCTTTGTTTTGTAATTATTCCTTGAACATTATTTTGCTTGATTGGAGTCCCTTCCTTGTATAGGAAATTCTTCGGCTTGTTCTTTGTATGCCCTCATATTCTTTCATTTATTCTCAATGAAAGTTTGATACCTTTTCAAAAAAAAAAAAAAAAAAAAATCTTAGATTTGATCTTTTTGGACTTTAAGTCCCTTTCCCTTTCCCTTTCTGGAGGTTGTGTTTTGGGGATATTTTGGCTTCCCTTTTGTTGGGTTTGTTTTTTTTGTATGTCCTTATTTCTTCTTTCATTTTTCTGATTGAAAGCTCGACTTCTTAAAGACGAAATGTGAAAAACTCATTAGGGAAGGACTTGTTTTGGCAGGATAAGTATTGGAGCAAGCTGTTATGGCAGTGTGTTGACAAGGATTCATATAAAGGTTGTCCCCTCCCTGAAAGGCAGGATCCCACAGATGAGGAACATCCATGCAATAATAAAGAGGGACAAAGTTCAGGATTTGAAGTAGCAGAGGGACAAAGTTCAGGATTTGAAGTAGCAGCCGACGACCAGAATCAAGAGTCGCCGCCGGAGATGGAATTTTCTAAACCGTTTGTTGATGAAGCTGACTGGGAAGATGGTTGGAAGTAATTTTTGCTACCAGTGAAGAAATGAAGTGGAGAAAGAAAGTTCTTGCTTATTTTTAACTTCTTAGATCTTTGTAGATGCCTTGGAACAATGTCTATATCCTCTACTATTAGCTTTTTAGTGCTTTTTTTTTTATCTGATCTTTCTTGTTGAGAGTGGAGGTCCAGTTTTTTGGCACTGAACTTTACTTTCGTGCCAAAGTTGAGGCTTATACTTTTATAGTCTGATTATTGTTTCAAATGTCTATACTTTCCCTTTGTTTTAAAAATATCTCAATCTTTTCAAAAAGTTGCAATTTTACTCTTGAATGTTTATGAATGTTCATAAACGTTTTAAAAATAACCTTAAAGTAGAAATTCGTTAGAATATTAGAAAGAAAATTGACAAGCTCAGGGGTATTTTTTTAAAAAAATTTAGCCTTTCTCAACCAGGAATTTTTAATGCACATGAAAGAAAACCCTCGGCAAAATTTTTCGCGAGTTTTCGACACAATCGGGTCGGAGAATCCCCGATTTGACCGAGTACGAGGTCAAATCAAAGATTTTATTCGAGTCCTTGGTCGGGGATGGGACGGGATCTCCATCCCCGCCCTGTCCCTGAACTCACCCTGAAATAGTTTTTATTAATTTTTTTTAAAAAAAATATATAATATATTTTATTTAAAAAAATTTAAGTTATTGTCAGTTTATTATATATTTTTTTAATTAATTTCAAAATATAATAATTTTTTTACTAAATTTATAATAAAAATGTTAAATATTTTTTTATTATTAGTTTTAAATAAATAAAACAATAATAATACTAATTTTAACAAGCAATTTTAATATATTTTTTGATATTTTTTTTTCACAAAAAAAAAAAAATGTGAATTTTTTCTTCCGGAGATTCTCCGACCCTGACCCCAACTTCTCGAAACGAGGAACGGGGCGGGGATGGGGATGAAAAATTCCCGCGGAGACGAAGACGGGAAGTGCATCTCCGGCCCCGCCCCGTCCCGTTGCCATCCCTACTTAGGTCCATAAGCACTTGTTCTTTATTAGTCATGCAATCATGAAGTCAACAAAGAGAAGATTTATAATTTGTTTTTACTGTTGAATGTTTATAAATTCTATAAACATAGGTCTGATTGTAACACCTTTTAGTTTAAACAGTTTTTCAAAAATTATTTTCAATAAAAATGTTTTTTTTACATCCGACCTTTTTTAGAAAAGTGCTTTAAACAACAATTTCTTTTTGGTTGTACTATATTCAAAACTGATTTTTTAAAAAAGATAACAAAAAAAAAATCTATTTAATTACAAATATGTATTTTTTTTGTTACGGCATATTTTGAAATTTTTTGGTTAGTCACTATAAACTCATTTTTGGATGATCTCAAGTAGTTTTTCAAAAATAATTTTTGTATTAATCCATTAAAATTATTTCAAAAGCTATACTAAACACCATTCAAATTATTAATTTCTCGAAAAATGCTTTGAGAAAAATTGATTTTGTCTAAAGAACCAACTAATAATTTCTGATCAAGTAGAAAAAGATTCCAATTATGTAAAGTTTGACACCTTTTGCATCTATGACAGATTTCTTCACCATGGTTTCACAACAATACAAAGAAGTATTATAAAACTGCTCTAAAAATAGACCAAATGTGGATAAGCAAGAGGACTGAAGAACCAGACAAGAACAAAATACCACAATCTTTTGTCAATGACAACCCTTTAGCCGTTGATAACGGAGACGGCGGAGATTCATCTGCAAGTGGCGGCGGCGGTGGTGGTGGTGGTGATACAATTGCAGATGGTGGTAAGCCCATCGTCGGAGCTGGTGTATTCTCGTCAGCTACACCGGTCGAAAGAAAACATTTCAGGGTCATAATCATTCCTTGAAATGTTGTTAGTAATATATCGCAACTAAATATTAAAGTCACGAACAAGACTAGATTTCAGTTTCTGTTTGATATCCATTTGATTTTTTATTTTTTAAAATTAAGCTAATATAAACATTACTTCTTCATTCTTCTTGAGTTCCGCGTCGATGTCGGATCTATATTTTCTTTATACAACTATTGGCTACTCAGGTCAATTATGCTAACAAATGTTTGATACGTGTTCGAGTATCTAACACGATACATTACCTAAAGAAAAAGGTTATTTGCTCTGATAATCCAGATTGATGAAATACATATAATAAAGAAGAAATCCGAGAATTACCAGGACTATCAGGTTCTTTGTTTCCTGGAATCTTCGAGCTTTGAAGTGGAGGCAGAGTTTTTGAAGCTGATTACACAAACAACATTGATTAAATTTTGCTTACAATTCAAAATCAAAACCAACAATTAAAGGGGAAATGAACTACAGATCTGAGTTGCAAGGGGAAAAGAATCAACAATTCAAAATCAAAACCAAGAAAGATCAAGAATCAAGAATCAAGAAATTCAGAGAGAGAAGACCGATTTCGAATTCATACCAGAACAGATCGAGTCCAGAGAACTATTCTTCTCCGAGTACATTCCGTCACTGAGAGGACAAATCGAAGACAGAGCGATCAGCTTCGTACTATTCAACGGAAAGCCCAAAATCTGAGGCTCTCGAAGAAAGTAACAGAGGCAAAAGCCGCCGCGGGAGTCGTAAGCGGAGGAGAACGCGTCGCAGCATTCGGAAGGAACCGTATCGGAAAGATTGTTCGGCGGAGCGGAGATGAAAGGCAGACATGGTGAGAGCAAGAGCAGCTCTCTGGTGGTGCATCCCGTCGCCGTCGCCGGCGAAATCGCCACCACCGCTTCCATCGACGCCGTGAGAAGTGCGATTAACGATGCGACGATGCTAATTATCGCTGCCATTGTAGAGAAAATTACAGAGAACGAACAATCGGAGATTTCTTCTTCAGTCGTTTCGGGGTTTTGAGTTTCTTCTTCAGTCCGTTTTTAAACGATTATTTGAAGGTAAAAAAATAGCGGGAAGAAATAGTAAATTCCGAAAATGCCCTTAACTGTTTGGCACTAAATTATAAAAATAAAATAAAATAAAAAATACGTTAGAACTTTAAAAGTTTAAAAAATACTCCTGAATTACGAAAAATGTTTTAAAAATGTCTTCACCATTAACAACATACAAAATTCTAAAACATGCACTCACTATTAACAACACATCAAACTCTGATGTGAACGGTTAAATTATAATTTGAACCTGTGTGACACGAAAAAATTAAAAATGTGTTTAAAAGATCATGAATATGTCTGACTGAAAATGCGTTACAAAAATCATAAAAACATGAACATTTAATATATTTTTTTTCGATTTTGGTATATTTTTATTTTATTTCCTTATTTTTTAATTGGTAAAATAAGATTTTTTTTATTTTTTTTTATTTTATTTATTAACTCTCACCTGTCTACATTTTCATTTCCTTTTATGTCACACGGGTAGTCAGAAGTTAACTTGCCACATCAGAATTTTAGAGGTATTATTAACTGTGAAGACATTTTTTAAACGTTTTTCATAATCTAAGAGTATTTTTTTAAATGAAATCATAATTAAGTTATATATATATATATATAGATATATTTTTATATATAATTTAGCGAATTGAAAACAGAGAACATAATTATAAAACTCCAATCAATTCCGACGAATAAAATTAAAATTGAAAACAAAAAATCGAAATCCTGAGGAACAATCATGTGTTCTTCTACTACACACTCAGTTGAATTTGAGAATTACAAATGCGAATCCGAGGAGAAGAAAATGAGGTGGAAATCTATTTGAACGGACGGCGGAGGACGGAGTCAGAACCGGGCGGCTTCCGCCCGTCGCCGTCGGAGCTTCGGCTTCAGGAACCACCGTAGAAGATGGAGTTTCGGCTACCGGAGTAAGAGCCGGCGTGGTGGGTTCCGGCGCTGATTCTGGGGGAAGACTTGGTCCAAGAGAGATTGGACCTGTCAATTTGAAAAACATAATTAATAATTGAGAATGTAAAAAAAATTGAAATTTTGATGCTAAGAAGAGGAGGAAGAAGATGAAGTTTGTTTAGAAATGGCACCTGGAGCTGGAACAGGAGCAGCAGCGGCTGAAACAAAAGTACAGAGCTCAATAAGTTTCATTAAAAAAAACCGAATACCCATTTGGACTTCGTGAACTCTGATACCATATTAGAGCTCATGGAGTTCCATCATAAAACCAATTGGTGATAGGAGGAGTTGTTATATCGTGAATGAGGTCCTTTCATCTTTAGGACGTGGGATCCTCAACATTTCATAATTTAGTTTTATATTTTTGAAAACTGTGCTTGTTTTCTGACGATTAAACACAACTTCAAAGTTGCGATTGTTTGGAATGACTTTTCAAATGCTTAAAAACATTTTTGTAAGCACTCAAGAGCGGCTTCAAAAATGCATTCATCTCCATATAAATTATATACCATTGCATTGGAGGGAGACGCCAGGTGAGTTGCAAGCGCGAGGAAGAGAAACGGCGAGAGTCCTATTAATGGGAATTTGAAAGGGAACACGTCCGGTAACGATGAGGCAGAGGCAATCCCGGCCGCCGCTTGCGAGCGTGCGGATCGCATTACAGCAATCGGAGGTCGGAGAAGTGCCATTGGCAGAGCTGTTGGTGACAAAGTTCAAGCAAGGGCCGAAGCTAGAGAGCATGGAGGCACTACATGGCACATTCATCTGCCCATTCACTGGCAAAAGACACACCAACCAAAAGGCCACAGGCAGCAATGGCAAGGCCTGGCTTGAAAAGGGGCTCACAAGTTTCATTTTTGGGTCTTTTTTGTTGTTGAAGTTTTTGTTTAGTTTGTGAAACAGAGGAATGTTGGTGGGATTTTATAGAGAAGAGAGGGACAAATTGGAGATGGTTGATGGGGAGTTGGTTTTGGAGCTCAACTACTTTAACAAACATGTGAAACATTTCAAATTTTGAAGTGGAAGCAGGTGGGAATTGGAGTGAGGTGGCATGTTTATATAGGCTTCTTTTGAGTTTGAATTTGAATTTGTTCACCATGAAGACATTTGTAGCTTGATCATTGGCCAAGCTATCAACTCCTCAATTAGGCTAATTATGTGTTTTTATGCAAATATGTCTACTCCTAATAATCATTGGATACAAGAGTGAAGTATTTTTACAATTTATCTCTCACACGTTCAACGGTATAAAACTATCAACTACATTGCGTGGAGGGAAGGATGATAAGAACCCTACCGCTTCGCCTAGCAGCACGACACTTGTATTGACATTGCGGCGAGGGAAGGATGAGAAGAACCCTACCGCTTCGCCTAGCAGCACGACACTTGTATTGCTCTTTCACAACCCCGTTTTCACGGTTTAGGCTGCTCCCATTTCGCTTGTCGCTACTACGGGAATCACTTTTGCTTTCTTTTCCTCGGGCTACTAAGATGTTTCCGTTCGTCATGTTGCCTCTTGCCTGCCCATGGATTCAACGACAGTTTGAAAGGTTGACCTATTTGGGAATCTCCGGATCAACGACTTCCTCAAATAATTTCTCGGTAAGTTGTGGGGTGTTGTTACAATTTAGTCATTATTTACAAATTTTCAACATTGCTTTTATGCTTTAGCATTTTTTAATTATACTCTTTTCTTGAGTGAATGTTAAAACTAGCCGATAGAAAACTTAGGTCATCGAAGAAAATAAAAGTTTAGAATTATTCATCCAAAATTCTAAGAAGTTTACAATTTTTTTTTACTTTTCTTCTATATGACGACTTAATTCTTTTTTCAAAAGAAAAAAATTTAGTGCCATTGAAAATTTGATAGTTATTTATTTTTTTTAAAAAAAGAAAAAAATTATTTTCTTTCACCATTTATGCATTCTTCTCTTTTACCTGTCAAAAATTTAATTGTATGAAATTAGTAATTCAAAATTGTTAAAACTTTGTTAAATAATAAAGTTTAAATTGAAAAAAAAAAAAAATCAACCATGATAGAATGCAACCCACGTACAATTTTTTCATAAGAGATTCATTAAACAAAGTAAGAAAATTCGTTCACCAACAAAGACCAACATCCATCTTCCTTTTACATTCTCCAAATTTTCTATAAATCCCAACATTTCCCATACCAACATTTAACTTCTAACAGCAAGTTTTTTTTTTTGGCAATAGCAATGGAAGTAAGTCTTGTTTTTGCAGTGATGGCCATGTTATGGGCACGAGGAGCAGTCACACAATCGTCAGATTGTAGGCAACGTGTTGATCAGCCTCTCGCCTTGCCTCAATTACATCACCGGTAACTCGACGGCATCGTCTTCGAGCTGCTGCTTGCAACTGGCCACCGTCGTCTACTCGCAACCGCAGTGTCTTTGTCAAGTCCTCAACGGTGACGCCTCGACGCTTGGGATCAATGTCAACCAAACCGTGGCTTTGGCACTCCCTGGCCATTACCCGTTGCAACAACGGTAGATTTCTCGACAAATTAAAACAATGTAGCTAACAGTTTTGTTGGCGCAAGATTTTGGATTTTTCCTTCACTGTCGCGTTCCGGCGTGCTTTGTCGTCTCCGGAGCTAGGACGAACCAGAACAAGGGAAGCAGATGATCTTTGCACCGGTGTGAGGCTGACCCCACAAGGCTCCGGTGCTTAGGTCAGAGAGTGCTCTGAGCGTAAGTAGGAGAAAGTGTGTTAGGGTTGCGTAGAATTATGCAGTGTCACGTACCACCCCCGTCCCAAAAAGGGAGGGGTATTTATAGGCGGTGTGGTGCATATTTTCCTTGACGGTTCGGCTTCGCTGGTCATTATGAGGATCCTCGAATCGGGCGATGAGGTATGGACGGTCTAAGCTTGTTCGTACTCTTTCTCATAATGACAGTCGTCGTCCCCTCAATGCCGGATGGAGTTGGGGGCGTTGTTGTACCACCGTCTGGTCAGGTGAGTCAGGAACGTCTTATCAGATGTTCTTCACACTAATCGAGAGGCAGTCTGGCAACAGTGGGTCCTCGGATGGCCGGGTAGGCTCGAATCCATGGAGTCCTAGGGTCGGGCCCAGGTTGTTGGAATGTCCTGTGCTGATGTCGTGGTCTCGACTTCTTGATGAAGCGGGGTCGTGACATCAGCGATCCATAATAAGTTTTATCCTAAAAATTAAATTAAAATTTGTCTATGGTTTAGAAATAGGAAAATTCTAGTTGATTATAAAAATTGAAACTAGCAAATTGCAATAGATTTTGAGAAAACAAGTGCAATTTTCAAAAACCAGAAAATTAAAAATGAAATGGAATAGATTTGATCTAAAAATAAATATTAATAAAAAACATTAGGTTATTAACATCAAATATATGTGATGAGCTAATCAATCCAAACATAATTTAATAGATAACACACTCTTACTTGAAAGTTGATTATAAATTGATTATTTCGGGCTACATATAATTGTTTGAACTAAAAAAAAAAAAAAAAAAAAAAAAAAAAAAAATTGAATTGTTTGACATGAATTGGGCCAGATTAGAACATATCTTCTTAGGCCAACACCCTCAAATAGAAGTCCATTCCAACTTTGGGCCTATGTGAAGTATATAGCTAAGGATGGATTTTTTAAGTTGACATATTGTAAATATAATATAACAAATGTGTAATAATTTAAAAATAATTATAACTACTTAATCATCATAATCAATACAAAATTATATAGGCTAACATGAGCATAGTTCTATCAGCATATTGTATGAACTAATGGTTAAGAGATCAGAAGTTTGAATTTATCATGGTAAATAGTTCAACATCTGAGTGATAATTGAAATTTCTATTATACAATAAAAAAAAATGACGAAAAATAAAAAATACCAAAATTGAGAAAATATAATATTGATAATAAGTATTTTAACTCATTTAAATAGTGGAAATGTTTATTCATTAATTAATTAATTTTTTTATTTTTTTATTTATGTTTTTAAGATTTTTGTAAAAATATTCCTACATCAATATTTTATCGATATTTTCATAAAATTGAAACTTCAACATTCCTGTCGTCATCTACATTTTAAACTTTGTATTTGAAAAAAAATATTTCTCAAGTCAAACCGAATATAGCTTAATTTGCATAAAATTGTGCTTTTGATTAAAATGTCATGAATTCAATCTCTACTTACCTTAATTAAAAGGACAACTTTTTTTTTTAGGCATTTGTTTTCTCTAACTATTCATATCGCATAAAGTTTTTTTTTTTTTTTTTTTTTTTTTTTTTTTTTTTTTTTTTTTTTTTTTTTTGAACCAACATAAAGTTAATGAATTTAGTTATTAAACAACAAATGAAATAATTTCATAATTGTTGTAAAAAAAAAAAAAAAAAAAATTGCATAATTTAATCTTTTCAAATTTAATGCAAAATTTTATGAGAGGAGAAATAAATAAATAAAAGCAAGTGGGTGGAGAGAGGAACTTTGATGTTTTTTTTTTTCTTTCAATTACGTATTACATTCGTGTGTCTTGTCCATTGTCCAATTTTCAAATCCTAATATTAAAAATAATTTAAAATACTTATGTGATAGAAAGAATAAAGATATTATACCATTATTTTTAAATATAACTTTTTATAAGATATTTTTTAATAGAATTGAATTGATACATATACAATCTACTTTTATTTTTGTTATTTTTCCCTTATAAAATTTTAGTCTCAATAAGTGTTAGATAATGGCAGAATATATGCTTTTTTTTTTTTGGGCATAGGACTTTTTTTTTTTCTTTTTTCTTTTCTTTTTTTTTTTTTGGGAAAAGGGCATAGGAACTTAATTGTTCCCCTTATAAAATCATCAAAATTAAATTATTACAAATAAGGTAGGATGGTCAAATTAGGGTTGGTTGCATAAACAGCAATCAGGTCCAAAATAATTACAAATTTAGCAAAGTTTAAATTTTTTTACAAATATAGTAAAAAATCAGTGACTATCACTGATAGACTTTATGACTATTACTGATAGACTTCTATCACTGATAGACTATTATCACAGACAAAAATCTATAAAAAAAACTACTATCAGCGATAGACCATACTATCAGTGATAGAAATTGACATATATTCGCAATTTTTTTTAAAAAGTGCTATATTTTTAATTATTTTACTCTAAATTAACATCTGTTATAATTTATCTAAAAATTAGTTACATATTTATTTATAATATATGCAAAGTACTAAATATTTTCTATTCGAGAGGAGATTCGAATCTTTTAATTGAACTATATTCGAGTTGACAATTGAAACCGTATCTAATAGATAGTTTTTTTTTTTTTTTTTTTTTTGTCGTGTGTCACTTGGCATTACATGGTTAGAGAGGCTGTGCTACCTGCTGCTAATTTTATATATGTTTTTGCACGTAAAATGAGATTATCATATCATATTCAAATTTGGAAGGGTAATGGAAAAGACATTTCACTAAAGAAAAAAAAAATCCATGAAGGAAATGAGAGAATGAATTATTGATGTTTTTAAATAGAGAGATGGACAAAGATTTAAATGTCGATGACGACAAAAATATCAATATCTCAACTTGATGAAAATATAGATAAAATGTTGTGGATCAATGTTTTTAAAATATTTTTAAAAATAAATTTAAATTAATAAATAAACCTTTTGTACTTTTAAATGTGTTAGATTATAGAGAAATTGTAACCGATGTTAATTTAGAGTAAAATAATTAAAAATATAGCATTTTTTTTATAAATTTTGCAGATATGACAATTTCTATCACTATAGTATGGTATATCGCCGATAGAAGCCTATCGCTAATAGTAGTCTATATCACCTTAGTTTTTTTTTATTGAATTTTAGTCTATCACTGATAGAAGTCTATCAGTGATAGTCATATAACAACGATAGCTTATTTCAGTGATAGTCAGTGAATTTTTGTCATATTTGCAAAATGTTTTAAAGTTTGCTAAATTTGCCATTATTTTGGGTTTGATTGATGTTTGTGCAACCAACCCTAGATTATATATATATATATACATATATTAATATTTATCGATTTTGTACACTATGATGAAAATGTCGATTCACTCCTCATGTCAATATCGAATCTATGAATATGTAGAAATGTCGACATGTTGACAAAAATTTAATATTATGGATAGGTCTAAGCTATAAAATTATTCTAAAAATAATAATAAATCTTATGGCAGAGAGCTTGATGTTTCAATATTTGTTAGTCAAGTCCAAATCAACAATTTGCAATTACTAGAGTTAATTGCAAAAAGACACCAAATTGCATTGTATTTATCTATTGGTCCTCTCAAAATTGTTGTTGGGTCAAATTGATCTAAGTGTCTTTGTCAAAGTGATCAAATTGCTATGTGTTACAATCTCTGCTTCTTCATTTCCTCTACCTTTTTCAATATAATAATTATGACTAAGAAATGAAAATAAATACTAGATAGTCTTTCTTGTATTGCAAGTATTATTTGATTTGAGATGAACTCTTCAACTTGTTTGATGAATATAAAAATAAGATTTTTTTTAATTATTATTATTATTAATTATAAAGTTCTTTTTTCATTTTTGATGTTTTTTATTTGTTGCATCTCTTACAATTTTTTTTCTCTCTATATTTTGTAGTATTAGATGAAAAAAAAAAAGGAAGAAAAGATAGATTAAAAGGAGAGGCAAATCATATCCAAAATCCTTAGCCTTTCTTTTCATTGAAATATTTTTAACAAAACAACGAAATTTCAAAGTTTGGCTTTAAAATGATAGTTTGATTCATTAATTTAAAATTGTCATCTTAAATACATCGGTTGATATTTACTTCTTACAAAGAGATGGGGAGGTTTTAGACATTAATGATGTCTTGCTCGAGAAGATTTTAGTTACACGAACACACAATGTCAAAATATGTGCATAAAATAAACGTCATGACGATGACATAACACGTAATAGAGACGGACTTTGCACAAGTCTTCATTACAAAATTAAAGTCCTTTTGGTAGTTTTATAGTTCAAGATTAGTTAAGTAGCAACAATGGTAGATTCTTATAAAAGATTTTGAGAGCATAATTATATGTCAAAAAATAATGCTAAAATTTCTTGAGTGTCAAAAGTAAAGCACAAACACCAATCTTAACAAAATATACAATTAAACTTAAGTCATACCAGCAAGTTAGCCAAGGATCGTCAAATTTGTACTTTATTTTCTCTTCCGTCAGTCAACTAACATAATTAATACAGTTCATGTCAAATCATCATATCAAAGTCACCTTATCTAATTTCAACAAATTATTTATAGTCAAGTCAAGTTATGAACTCTGGCTAATCGAGCACATAGAGACTTTTGCACTGGTTTTTGTCGAGAGATGGTGTCGTCTCATCAAAACCCCCCTTTCAGTGGGCCCTTTACTGCCATTTGTCAAAGCCCATACATCATCATCACATAAATATATATATATATATATAAATCATAATAATTATTTTTTTCCAACCTTCCATATTTTGATCCTTAAATTGTACTTTTGAACTATATTCTTATTATTGATAATAAAAAAATTAAGATTAAGTTATATAAAGTACCCCTTAACTCTCGGATATGTTTCAATTATTCTCTAGAGAGAATTTTTTCTATTAAAATTAAATGAAAATTGACGAGACAGTTAATGGATAAAAATTAAAAAAACATACATGATTTATTTTTGACAGTATGTAGGATGAAGAGATTTGAACCTCTAATTTTTTGGTTATAGGTTCAATATCATAATATACAACATCATTCATATTCATATAAATTAGCGTGATAAAGTAAATGATTTTAAAATATTTTTTGAGTTTATTTTATTTTTTCTTTCTTCAAAACAGTTGTAATTATTATTATTATTTTTTTTTTTTTTTTTTTTGCCGACGCATATGTATGTGTTGACCAAGATGTTTGTGTTCAAATCCCCCACCCCAATATACTAAAAAAAAAATGATTTCTTTTATAAAAATTATGTAAATAATTTTAAAAATATATAGTTGTAAATAATATTACACATTTTAATTTTTATACGTTCTCAAATTGAGCATAATTCAATTGGTATAAAGTTGTGGCTAATAAGAGCATAAACGGTATGACCTATGAACCATTAGGTTCTAGGTTCAATCCCCACTCCAACGGGTTGTCAAAAAAACAAGTGGTATTTTTTTTTTTAACAATATATTAGTGTGGGTGATTGAACCTAAGATTTCATAGTCAGCAATACATCATGTTATTGAACTATTCTCTTGTTGTCATAAAATTGTATTTTTACATTAATATTCGAACAATGTGACGTGGATGCAATCAAGTCCGTGGTGGTGAATGTGGGGTCCATTGTTTGAAATTATAGTAAGGCAATTGGGTGTGGGGTGGTTTGATTAAATTAAAGATTCTTTGTCATTCGTAAACCCAACCCTTTCACTTAAGGGGTCCCCTACGAAAAGGACGTTCCTTTTGCCTTACGTGGAGGACCCACCTTTTACTTATAGCGATCAAAATTACTTTTTTTTTTTTTTATTTCATTTCTCTTTTTCTATTTTAAAAAGATTCTCTTTCTCTTTCTCTTTCTCAGCCCCACACATACTCTCTCTCTCTCCTTGTAATTTTGTATTACTATATATTTTAATAGTTTTTTTTCAAAACTATATTTTAATAGATTAAAGTATACATTTGTTAAATTAAAAATTTAGATTCAATTTGGATAAATCATTTCTAAACCACTCGCTTCAAAATTCACTCATTTTGTCCGTTTAGTTCAATTAGCATAAAGTGCTTAGGAAGTCCGGGATTCAATCCTCACATCGCATTAATTAAATACATTTACAGTCAACAAAAACATAGTTCAATGACATGATGTATCGCCTAGTGACCATGAAGTCTTAGGTTCAATCCTCCACCCCAACACGTTGTAAAAAAATGTACATTTAAAAAAAAAAACAATTGCGCATATTTAATAAACGGGGCCTAATATAGCCAACTAACACAATCAACCAAATATAAAATATCAATTCATTGCCTTGTAAATTGAAAAAGTAGCGCATATTCAATATGGTACTCATAGGTAGAGACTAAATTAAAACCACACCAAAATGAGCATAAGAGTAGTTGACATGTGTTACCTCCCTTGAAGTCATAGGTTCAAATTCTTACACGGTTGACAGGAACTAACTATCTCCTAATCTCCTTTTGAACTAAAAAAAATGAAATTAAACTCAAATTGAATGAACTAAATTGAAATTTAAACCCAAATTCAAATCATAGGAATTACATGTGTTATGGTAGGAATTACATATGTTAGCTCCTCCTTTACAACAAAAAAAAAAAAAAAAAAAAAAAATCATAGTTCATGAAGGTTGACGCGAAGGAAGTTGGACGAATGAAACAACCTGATCCCCACAAAGGTGTCGATTTACACGTAAGAGGTGTTGATCTCGTGTGGGATCGGCTCAAGAAAGGAAATCGACCCTAAAGTCGATCCTGAGGGGTCGACCAAGTCTAAAGAAAATCGTTCGTACACAATCATCAATGACTATATGATAGTCATCAATAAATGACTTGAATGTTCGAAACAGTCCATTAAAAAAAGGGTAAGTTATTCTCTATCATATTAGAGATTCATTCCATATTTATGTTAAGCAGCTCCTAAACTAACTTGATCGTCGTCAGAGCCTGTGTGGTTAGCACCACACCAGTGCAAGACTTCACCCATTGTTTATTTTGTAGGTCCCTATTCATTTCGTCAATATACAAATTCATCGTTTACTAAATTCTAGTATCAACAACATAATTTGACATTATGCCAAAGCGAGCATGGTTCAGCTGACATATGTATGTCTTGATGACCAAGAGGTCTCTGGTTCGAATCCCTCCACCTCCAATGTACTAAAAAAAAAAAAAAAAAAAAAAAAACATAATTTGACATTTTTGACAACATGTTGGGGTGGAGGATTAAACCTAACACCTCATGGTCTCTAGGATACATCATGTCATTGAGCTATGCTCTATCTAATGTTTCTGAACTTTGGATAATAACTCAATTTAATCTCTATTATTAACATTATTAGTGAAATGCTAACATGACTTGCTAATTAATTTGTCCAATTCATATCACGTTAACTTAACTAAAATTTGTCAACATGAACATATAACTCAACTAGTACATATATCTTAAACTCGAAAGGTTAAATGTTTGAATCCCCACCCTACGTATGGTTAAACTCGAGAAAAAACGATAAAATTTAATCAAAATTTATGTAAGGAGGATTCTACTATTTTGGAGTAAAGAAAAGTAGATTTGAGAACTTGTGTGAGTAAAGGCATGGCTCTAGCTATCAACAATTAAAGTTAGGGCATGTTTGGGAGTGATGATTGAATTATTGATTTTAAAAGAAGAGATTTAATAACAATTGATTTTGTAAAATTGATTTATATATAATCATTTTTATGTTTGGTTTGGAGTGATTTTCATATAATTAGAAGTGATTTTGAATTATTATGTTTGGTTCCAAAGTGATTTTAGAATTATTAAATTACAAAAAAAAAAATAACATTGTATTTTGAAATTATTTAATTGATAATTGAAAATCAAAATTAAACAAAAATTGTTTGGAAATGATTACTATTTAAAATTAAAATCATGAAACAAAAATTCTTGAAAGGTCATGAAAAACAAAATTAAAAAGTCATGAAACTATAATAAATAATATATCATAAATAAAAGGTTGCAAATGCAAAATTGAAAGATTGCACAACGTTGGTTTCGAAGAAGCAAAATTATTTCTCCTTTCACCAACAAACCAAATTCAGATTTTCATAAATAGGTGAACATAAATAATATTTATATCCAATTGATATTTTTAATTAAAAAAAATAGTCATTTTTAAAAACAAAAATATCACAATCACTTGCAAAAAATCACTCCAAAATCACCTTTCAAGTGATTGACCGGGAATCACTAAAAGTGATTTTCAATTCTTCCAAAATCACTTTTATACTATTGCCAAACATCACCATTTTGAAATATAATTGATTTTGGGCATGTAAAAGTGATTTTGGTCCTTCCAAAATCACTCCCAAACATGCCCTTAGTGCGCCAAGTAGTGAACCTCTAATTAATTCAAAATGCCTTATCATCATTTATGAGATCTTTTTAGATGACCTTAATTTGGTAATTTTGTAAAGGGTTGGAGAGTAAATGGACTTCAAAAACCCTCTAAAATATCATATGTAATATATATAATGTATTTTTTTTTTCACAGACCTCTTTTAGTCGCCAACATATATATATATATATCAGTTAAATCATGATAAATATATATAATATACATTACCATAGTCAATGTCAAACCACATTTTACTTGGTGTTTATGGTAATATATAATTTTTTTAACTTTTACTACATAGAGGTATAGTACATATTAATAATAATAAATTAAAGTGATGCAAAATAAAACTTTTAGATGGTAAACTAGCTTAACATTTTGCTCAAAAAAAAAAATTAAAAAAATAATAATAATATATAGCTTAACATTTAACTTTGCGTTTAGAATCTTTATTAAAAAAAAAAAAAAAAAAAACTTTATATCTCAAAATGGAACCAAATTAAGAGTGATCTATGCTAATATTTTTATCATGCACAAACTATTTAATTATAGATAGGATAAATTAATATTTAAAATATTTAATAATACTTTAGGGGTATATGAATTAAAACCCTAAACTAATAATTGTATCGATTAAAATCTTGAACTTTCATAAGTGAACCAATTTACATCTTCTCTTTGAAAAAAATCAGTTTACACAGACGTGAAACTTATAATTGTATTAATTAAACTCTACATTTTTATATACAATTGATTTACTTATGAAAGTGTAGGAGTTTAATGACTATTATAAATCTACACATTTAGTTTAACATTTTTCAAATGAAATATGATAAATGGTGTAAATTGATACACTAATGAAAAAATAAGATTTTAATTAATCCAATTATTAGTTCTGAATTTTAATTGGTACAATCTCAAAAATCTCAAAAGTTTAAGATTATAAATTGATTTTTATCTTTAATAATATTATAAAAAAATTGATTTTAATTACTATAAAATTGTAATATAGGGTCAATTTTCCAAAAAAATAATAATTAGTTAACATCGTTTATATTCACATTGTGCATTTTTTTAAGTAAAAATTATTATTATCCTTTTGTAAAGTTGGATCAAAATTAACTTCAAATCTAAAAGACTAATTTTAATATATGTATATATATATATATATATTTTTTTTTTTTTTTTGAATACATTGGGAATGGGGGATTCGAACCACGGACCTCTTGGTCATCAAATCATACATATGCCAGCTGAGCTATGCTCGCTTTGGCATATGTATATATATATATAAACTTTATTGTATGCACACAACTCTAAATTTAAAGATTTGAAAAATGTAAAGACTAATTATTATTATCCTTTTGTAACGTTGGATCAAAATTAACTTCAAATCTAAAAGACTAAGGCTCCGTTTGACATTGCGTTTAAAAGAATTAGAAGTGATTAAAAATAAATCTTAACCGTTTTTTGTGTTTGGTAAAACAAATTAATTTATAATTTGTTAAAATCAATTTTACATGACACGTTCATTTTGCACAACTTTCAAAAGCTGTTGTAGCTTTTAGATTTTTTAACAATCACTTTTTTTAACAAATTTTCAAAATTAAAAATTATTTTATATATCTAGTATCTATTTCCCACTCCCAAATCTTATTTTGTAATTTTTAAATTAATAAATCAAATGCAAATATTTTTTTAAAAATAATACTTTACTATTTTTTTCTTAAAATAATTTATACAATTTTTTATAATATGTCTATTTGAGTGATTATAGTTAAATTACAATAATTTAATATTTATTTACCAAACACGATAACCAACTTATTAAAGTATACAACTAAAATTTACCAAACACTAATTTGATTCATCAAACAGCTGATTTTTTTAAAAGCAAAGTTGGAAGCAATTATTTTAAAAGCTACCGCAATTCCAGACGGAACCTAATTTTAATATATATATATATATATATATAAAACTTTATTGTATGCACACAACTCTTAATTTTTTTTTTTGCAACGGTAGTTTAATAAATGCGGGGATTGAACCCATGACCTTTTGGTCACCGGCACAACCCTATGCCAATTGAGCTATGCTCGGTTTGGCCACAACTCTTAATTTTAAAGATTTGAAAATGTAAAGACTAAAATATAATATTTCAACAATTTTATTATTTATATTGCATATAAAAATCATGAATGATAATATGCAATATAAACCAAATATTATTGACTACTTATAATCTTTTAAATTTGAATGAGGGTTGTATCGTTTAGGGACCATGAGATTTTATGTTCAATCTCTCACTCCAATATGTTGTAAAAAAATATATATAAAGGTGGGTGTAGTGAAATGGAAGATGAATATAGCATTTTTTAGGTAGATAAAAACGACAATTAATTAAAAAAAAAAAAACCTTCACCAATAAAAATTAAACCAACTTTGTTTTTCAAATCCTTTAACTTCAGACAAGAAGAGAGTACATGTCAATTATTGTTGAGACACAATATTTTTGTTGAATTTTTATTTTTTTTTGACAACATAGAGAATAAGAAAAATTAAACATGTAATTTCTTATTAATCGTACACTATATCAATTGAATTGAGCTAGGTTAACGTTGATGTTGAATTATTTCAAAATTAAACATTCATGCAATAAATTTCTTTAGAAATATATGGGAAGAAAAATTAGATAAAAGAGAATAGATATAGAATATGGATATTTTTTCTTCTACAAAATTGTCTTGGTAAACAATGATTTCAAAGAATAAAAACAAAAAAGTAAGTCCACAATTTCAATGAATAAAAAAAAAAAAAAAATCAGTCAAGGAAAAGACTAAAATAAAACTATTTCACTATGCCATAAAAATACAAACCTTTAGTAACGTTACTTATAACATTTTCTAATATATATAGCATAAATTGCACGGCAAAGAGTTAATTAATACCTTTCAACATCATAATATAAGAGCATAGAATAAAATAAAATAAAATGAAAAAGTTCTCAAAATTGCTTTTAACAAGAATCAATTTTTCAATCATTATTTATCTACCATATAACCCTAGCTAGATTTATCTCTTCTTTGAAAAAATCAATAACCTTAATTTGTGTATTTCTTTTTAAAAGTTATTTTTTATGTTCGTTTACCTAAGTTTAAATCATATCATCGATTAACAAGATGTAGTGTGTGTGGTCGATATTAATTTCGATTACCTAAAAATGTTACATCAAGACCAATTTTTTATTTTATATTTTTATAGATTAAGACTAAAGTTTAACATATTTCATTAATTTTGCTTTTTTGTAGGTCACTACCTTGTAGATTAAAGTTTTAAATATGATTCCATCTGCTCCTAGACCTACTTTGAAGCCATAGTGTCGACATTTTTGCTCAATTATCCCTAGTCTTTTTTGTGGCCTTTAGATAAAAGGGTATCTTTTAAACTTTATTTTAATCTTTAAAATTTCACATTTATTTTACTAAAATGATTTTATAATGCAATATCTAGAAATAGAAAATTTAAAGGTGAAACAAACTAGATAAAATAAATGTTAAAAATTTATAGACAAAAATAAGATAAATATGAAAGTTGAAACACTAATTCTTCCACCTATGATATTTTTAGATGATATTATTTATTGATTAAACAAACTTGTCCACCTTTCCTCTAGCTAATGTGATTAGGTAAGTCTAAAATTAAACTAACATTTGACTGAAACTTTATAATTTTGCTTAAATTATAGACTAATATGATTAAGGGAATTTTTGTTAGATTAATTATAATGATAGAGATTTCTTTAAGGTTTGAATTTTATTTTCATCTCTAAATTTTGATAGGAGTTAGCTATATATATATATATATATATAGGAAAATTGTAACAAATGTCAATTTAGAATAAGATAATTAAAAATATAGCATGTTTTTAAAAAAATTGCGGATATGACAATTTCTATCGCTGGTATCTTATGGCGGATAGAAGTTTATCGTTGTTCACCTCAGCTTTTTATAGATTTTTGTCAGTGATAATAGTCTATCAGTGATAATAGTTTATCCCTGATAGAAGTGTATCAGTGATATGATAAAGTCTATCAGTGATAGAAACGAATTTTTTTTGCCATATTTGCAAAACGTTTTAAAATTTGTTAAATTTTGGACCTGATTGCTATTTGTGCAGCCCTCTCTATATATATATATATAGATAAATAAATGTATAGATAGATTAAGTTGAAATCGGTATATAAGGAGTTAGCTAGATTTTAGTTTTTAAATAGATAAAGATTTATATTACATAAACTAAGATAGACAATATTTTTTTTAAATACTAAACGAAGTTTATTAATTATTAAGTAACTAATAAAAATTGAAATAAAATGTTTAAATTATTTTGAAACTCAGTTTCTAATATTTGTTTCTAATATTCTCAAGAGTAGTTATTAACAAATATATATATTCATTGTGTTGATTTCAACAAATTTTTTTTTTTTTTCGGAAAGTTCAAACTTCAGGGAAATGAAGGATTCAAACTTGCACGTCTTAATAGAGATTATAATTTAACCAGTTAAATTATGTTAGGTTGAGTACATGTTGAATTTTTTATTGTTCGCTTGATCAGCTTAATTATATATCTCACTAGGACCTTTAGAGTGTATGTATATATATATAATATACTCGGAAGAACTTTATAATATCACTTATATAAATCTATAACACATGAATAAAGTACTAGCTAATATCTAAGTTTTTTTTCTTTTTATACTCAATCATCTTATAAAAACATACCATTTTTTTTCTTTTTTTTGTTCTTTGTTTTTTTA
Source organism: Herpetospermum pedunculosum (assembly GCA_028017165.1). Taxonomy (NCBI): domain Eukaryota; kingdom Viridiplantae; phylum Streptophyta; class Magnoliopsida; order Cucurbitales; family Cucurbitaceae; genus Herpetospermum; species Herpetospermum pedunculosum. Next base: position 2,675,887 of record CM051524.1, on the reverse strand, counting down.
CAACATTCGAGCGAATATCTAACTTTTGGGTCACTAATTCTTACATTAGGCTAATTGGATTATGATCATGTTAGGATCTAATTTCATTTCATCCTTATATCTAACCAATTAATAAAAAAAAAATGAATAAATGATCCATTAATTTAATGTATTGATTGTAGTTTGGAAACCATAAATAATGTCTTGACTAATAAAATTATTGATTCAAGTTTTAATTTCAATATTGATCAAATTCAACTTCATATATATATACTTCAATTTTCATCTTAAGTCATTTGATTTAACGTGATTAGACATGAACTCTTTAATTAACTCAATTTTAAACTATACTATCTAAAAATTTTATAAGTTTAATATCTCATTTTTTTTCTTTTTATAATTAATTTCTTTTAAAAAATAACTCTAATCACATCAACCTAAATTAAAGTTTGATGAGGCCAAACAAAATTTCCTATCTTTTTATCACATCTAATTGAATGATATGAGAGCATCATCACTTGAACAAAAGAAGGTTGATAAGACAAATTAATTAGAGTCATGATCTTCTTGTCCAAAACAAATAAAACTCCACTCTAGAAATCCATTAGAGTATAATATTCCCAAAAAACATATTAATCAATAATAAAGAGAGAGAGAAACTTAATTAAAATTAGGGTAAAAATCAATTTGTACCCTTAAACTTTGGAGGTTGTATAATTAAAACCTCAAACTATTGATTGTATCAATCTAAACCCTGAACTTTCATAAGTGTATCAATTTACACCCTCTCCTAGAAAAATGTTAGTTTTCACACGCGTGGAGACTTATAATTTATCAATTAAACCTCTAAATTTTCATACAATTGATTCACTTATGGAAGTTTATGGGTTAAATGGCTAAAATTATAAGTTTTCACGTGTTTAAATTAACGTTTTTAAAATAAAATTCTAACAGAAGGTGTAAATTGATACACTTATGAAAGTTTAGGGTTTAAATTGATACAATCATTAGTTTAGGGTTTTAATTGATACAACCTCTAAAGGTTAAGGGTATAAATTGAGTTTTTCCCTTAAAATTAAGTTATAAGCCAAGTAATTATTGTAAAATAATCAAGAAGAAATTGGGCCCACCAATTGAACCAATAATTAGCAAAGAACAAATCAATTAGCTATTATTAGGGTTGGGTCACTTAAATAGAAAAAAAAAATCTTTGAAAACCACCCAGTTAGATTAGCTCTAAATAAAAAGAATATATTAAAAAAAAAAAAATAGGGAATTGAGTTAAAGTGTAACCTTCAACAATCAATTAATTATTATTTTTTTTTTAATTTTTTTTACATCTAATATTTGGGTTTAGAGATTGAACATTGAAACTCTTAGTCACTAATCGGTATATTATATAGTTAAATTATGTTATTGTTGGCTTAATTGCGAAGCCATATGTTTTTTTTTGATTAAAAATAAATAAATATATATATATATATATATTAGGTATAAGGTTCTTAAGCTTTCTTGGTGCCATGTCACCATCATCATAAATAGCATATTTGAAAGACAAGTACCAAAATAGATCAAAAGGATGAAAGGAAAGGGTAGAAAAAAAAATTAAAGAAAATGTTAAATTACAAATTTAATCCCTTATCTTTTAGCTGTCTCATATATATATATATATATAGAGGTTCCTAAACATTTTATGTTTAATAGATTTCTAAATTTTAAAAGTGTCTACTAAATCTATAAATTTGTGATTTTGTATCTAAAAGTTCTTAAATTTTTAATTTTTTTTTTAATAGATTCCTGACTTATTCAACGTTCGTTTTTTTTAAATCATGATCCTGTAAAAGAATGTTGAATATGATGTTGAGAAATTATCAAATTCTTTTTAGCACAACAGATGTGGAATAAGAGATTTGAACTTTCAACTAGGAAGAAGTAGATGTCAATTATTGTTTAGTTATGTCCATATTTACAAATAAATAAATGATTCAATTAGATAACTTTTTTTTTTAGTTTATTATGGAGTTTGATGGATTTAGAAGGGTTTGATTATTTTTTTTACAAACATGCGGGGTGAGAGATTTGAACCTCTAACCTTTTAGGTCACCAGTCCGTACATTATGTCCGTTGAAATTGAGTTATGCTTAATCCACAAAATGAGCTTGGAAATATAAAATTAGCTTTTACTAGGTCATGCGATTAGAAAAATAAGATACCTATGAATATGACAAAGAGAAAGGGAAAAATAAGATACCTGTGCAGCTTCATTTTGGGAGCACAGTAGATGGACAAAAGAAACAATTTGGCGCCGAGACGCTTGACGAGTGATTTTATCAACTATCAAACCCACAAAAATATTAGATTTTATATCCAATAGTTATTAGAGCACAAATAAATTTTAAGATCTACATTCGACAATTTTAAAGAGACAAACCACATTGTGAGTGTCTCATTTAATAATTTGTCCACTTTTAGCAAGCAAGCATTATTTTATTTTAACTTATTTATTCGTAAATATTAAGTTAAAATACCATTTAAAACTTATTCTATTTGCTTTAAAAAAAAAAAAAAAAAAAAATTATTTTATTTTAGTTCATATACTTTCAAATCATCAAATTTAGTTATCGTACTTTTAAGAATTAGTATACGTAGTTTATTAATTATTATTTTTTTAAAAAATATATATTTATTAATTTCACTCCTTAAATTTTAGAAATATATTAACATTGTGTTTTTTTAAAATAAAAAATATTATTATTATTTACTAAGCTTAATTAAAATTTACTTTAAATTAATAATATAATTAATTTTAAGATATATTAAAATATATTTGAAAGTAAGTGGATTAAAATGGAATAGTAACCATATTCTTTTAATAAAATTAATAAATTATTTATAAACAAAGAAAGTAATACTTTCCTTCTTTTCAATGTTTTCTTTTTTTCAACGGTATTCTAATTAAGGTCAGGATTGAACCTATGACATTTTAGCCACAGACAGAATTTTATGTCAATTGAGTTATGTTCGGTTGTATTCTTCTTTTCAATGTTGGGGTAAGATAATGGACACACATAAAACCAAGTCCAAAATTTATTAATGCAATTGCCCCTTTTTTTTTAACTACCCAGAACAAATATATAATATGAACATAAAAATCGAGTAGAAGAAGCTTTCAAAAATGGATTTAAAGAAAAGAAAAAAAAAAAAAAAAAATTGTAGTTGCAATATAGTCAAGGTCAATGTATTTATTAGCGAATATAAAGATGATAATTAAAAGGTTAAATTATCAAAAATACTTCTAAGTTGTGAATTTCGTTTCAAAAATACTTACCAACTTAAAATTTCAAAAATATTTATGAACTATGGGTTCCGTTTCAAAAATGCTTTCAAACTTTTAAAATCTTTAAAAATACTCATCAACTATGAAAACAGTTTTAAAAAATACTCTTGAACTATGAAAAACGTTTCTAAAACGCCTTCAACAACGTTAACAACACACACAAAATTTTGATGTGGACGGTTAAATTCAAACTTGTACTTGTGTGACATGGAAAAAATGAAAATATGCACGTTTGAAATGTTACGAAAACTATGAAAACGTAGACATCTGATCTATTGTCCACCGATTTCGCTCTATTTTTGTTCTACTCCCTTGATCTTTTGAATCGATAAAATAAGATTTTCACGATTTCTTAACACTTTAGGTACCTACGTTTTTTATTTTTTCTATGTCACACAGGTACACGTTAGAATTTTGTGTATGTTGTTGTTAACTATGAGGACATTTTTTAAACATTTTTCATTGTTCAAAGGTATTTTTAAATCTTTTGAAAATCCAAAGGTATTTTTTAAACAAAACTTATAGTTAGAAGAGTATTTTTAAATTTTTTGAAGGGGGTTGGTTGCACAAACATCAATTATGCCCAAAATAATTGCAAATTTAGCAAAGTTTAAAACCTTTTGCAAATATGGCAAAAGATCAGTGGCTTTCACGGATAGACTTTATGACTATTACTGATAGACTTTATAACTATTACTGATAGACTTTTATCAGTGATAGACTTCTATCACTCATAGACTATCAAAAAATTCTATAAAAAAGACTATTATCAACGATAAACTTCTATCACTGATAGAAATTGTTATATTCGCAAAATTTTAAAAAAAGTATTATATTTTTAATTATTTTATTCTCAATTGACGTATGTTATAATTTTCCTTTTTTTAAAGTTAAAACGTATTTTTAATAATTTAACTTAATTATAATTTTCAAATAATACATAAAGTGTCGATCACTTTAGAAGTGAAATATTCTATAATATCAAAAGTAAAGCAGTAATACTATCACATTTCTAGATTATTTTTAAGAAGAAAATATAGTAATAATTTTATGTTTATTAATAAATTTTAAATTAAATTAATAATTAATTTTTTTTATTATTAAATTAAACGTTTAGTTAACTCTCAATTTGTGTCTATTTTGATACCTTAAACTTTCAATTTTGTATATAGTAGGTTCGTAAATTAAAAAAAAAAAAAAAAAAAAAAAATAATGAATAGGTCAAGACCTGTTAGATACAAATTTGAATATTCAAGACCTATAAGATATTTTTAAAGTTCAGGAACCAAATAATATACACGAACACAAATCTAAAAGTTTTTAGGATTAAACTTGCAATTTAACCATTAATTTTTATTGTTAGTATTATACTGGAATTTGATCCACTGTGAATTTGTATTTTTTTAATCGAGATGTGCTGGTAAAATAAAACGAGGTAAAGCCATAAGGTCTCCGATGATCAAGTCAATAAGGGGTCAATCTCAAAATTTAAAGAGTGGAGCGAGAGTGGAATTAGCTTACCATTTTCTTCTATAGTCCCCTTCTATATATAATGGTCGGGGACTTACTGTTGGGTCATTAAATTGATCGTTTCCAGCATTTATTCACATAACGCTTAATTAAAGTGGATTGTTACGGGTTTGCTTATGAAACAATTGGGGCTTTATTGAAGTGTGCTCAACCCTGAAAGGGTCAATTTTTACGCTGTTTGGCCGACCCTTATAGGGTCGGTTTTTACACTGCTTGGGGGTCGACACTTCTCACGCCTAGGTCGACCGTACATGATTTGGTCGTCCCCATGGAGATTAACTTCACTTGTTTTTGCTGATCCCTATGGGGTTGACCTTGCTTGACTTGACCGCCATTTATGGTAGTCCTCCTCTTTTGATTTAGTTTTTTTTTTTAGAAATATATATGTTTTAATTTATAAACAAGGAGTATTTTTCAATTTAATTCGTATTGTTTAAAATGTTTAATTTGAATTAAGCCTCTTATATTTAAACATTTTTTTTGGTCATTGATAATCACTTTTGTGTTTTTATGAGAGGCGTCGTATATCACGACGTATTTAATCTTTGACTCGAAAATATATATAATGCTATACGTCGAGATTTCCTTATTAGAGGCGCCGTATGTCTCGAATTTTGTCGTCACCCAGATCGAGGGGATGTGGCCAGTTTCGTCGTCAGCCCAAAACGAGGCGACGCGGTCGGTTTCTTCATCACCCAAATCGAGGGGACGTGGTCGGTTTCTTTGTCAGCCCAAAATGAGGCGACGTGGTCGGTTTCGTCGTCAACCCAAAACGAAGCGACGTGGTCGGTTTCTTCATCACCCAAATCGAGGCGACGCGGTCGGTTTCTTCATCACCCAAATCGAGGGGACGTGGTCGGTTTCTTTGTCAGGCCAAAATGAGGCGACGTGGTCAGTTTCGTCGTCAACCCAAAACGAGGCGACGTGGTCGGTTTCTTCATCACCCAAATCGAAGGGACGCGGTGAGTTTCTTCGTCAACCCAAAACGAGGCTACAGTCTCAACGCTTCTAATAGTTTTCCAATCGAGTAGTTTCTTATCATTTGTAAATGTTAAAATTGACCGGTAATAAATTTATGGGGTGTAATACTTAGTGAATGATCAACTACAAATTTAGAGGATGATAAAAGACATCTTAGAGGCCAAAATGAACATAGTTCAACTGACATGTGTCTTCGACCAAGAAGTCAGAGGTTCGAATCCCCACTCCCAATTGTTGAAATAAAAACAAAATAAAAGAGTACATCTAAGAGAAGAAAAGATTCTAATTATTCTTTCACAATCTTAAAGTCTCCATTTGATAACCTTTGATTTTTTATTTTTGAAAATTATGTTGTTTTGTCAAAAAAAAAAATTATAATAGTTTTCATCTTTCTTAGAGAAGTATTAATATTCTTAGCCTATTTTTTTAAAACTTAACTTGAATTTTGAAAATACTTGTAAAATTTAGACAACAAAACAATAAAAAATGAGGCTTAAATTTTAAAAATAGAAAACAAAATAGTTATTGAACGGAGTCTATAAAATTGATTAAAAAAAATCGATTTTTTTTCTTACAATAGTATACATAAGGTACATTAAGTAATGTATTAGGTTGATATGTCATGATTATAAGTAAACTTAGTGCAATAAGTACAAATGAGAGAAATAAGCAAAGTAAAATAGTAGTTATTCTTATATTCTATGAAATGATATCATAGATATGTACTATATATGCTACAATAAATATAGTAGGAATGTAAAACTAACCTCTTCATTTTTTTTTGGTGAAAAATCACTTTCTCCCTTATAAATGCATTGTCAGTGTGACTTTGCTTTGCTTGTAAACATCACCCAACTCAAAAATCACTATTTTCCCATCTCATTTTTTGTAGCTAAAAAAATGTTTTTTTTTTTATATAAGGTGAATAAATTTAGATTGAACTTTAAACATGGTGCTATTTAGCCTCTAAAAATTAAATTAAGTTGGTAAACTTTGAATCATATTTCTATTTATTCTCTACCATTAACAATGTGTTTAACAAAATTGAGGTTGTATATCTATCTATTAGATAAATTATGTTGATTAAATAGATAAATGAGTTGCACAAAAGAATATATGGACAAAATAGTAGAAAAATTAAACCAGACAAGTAAGTAGCTGGAAAGAGTTAAGGTCCCTTTCATAACTATTTGGTTTTTAATTTTTAGATTTTGAAAATTAAGCATATAAACAATACATTCACATATGAATTCTTTGGTTATGTTATCTATCTTTTGAAATATTTCTAAAATCCAAGCAAAAAAAAAAATTGGAAACAAAAAAAAAAAAAAAATTAAAATATTTGCTTGTTTTTAGAATTTGGCTAAGAGTTATAATGTATTTGTTACGATAAATCAATAACAAAGAATAAATAAGCGCAAAAGAAATCGACACAGATTTACATGGTTCACTAACGTCGTGTTAGTTACGTCCACAGACAGAAGGGAGAGCAGTATTATTACGAAATATGAGAGAATTACAAATGAACAGATAGAGGCAGCTGAAGTCATTAGAAGGTTTATATATGACACTTTTCTAATGACCTAATACAAAATGGGTCAAAACTCAAAACAGATAAGTGAAAACCCAAATCAGATTTTTCTTTCGAGACCCTATACTGACCAGTCGTAGAGGGTCATAACAGATTCAAGGCATTCCAACAGTATCCTTAACAAAAATGAAAGTTATTGTAAAAATTCACATGTGGATGTATGATTTATAGGCTTAATTTTTAAAAACAAAAAATTAAAAACCAAATAGTTATTAAAGAGGCCTAAATTATTATGCCTAGTTATCTAATTGGATTTGTCACACATGTAAAGATAACATTTTTAGATATTTCTCACCCAAAAAAAATTAAAAAAAAATGGTTAGATATAGATAACATGAACATCAAGGATTAAACAGAAATGCATTACATTTTTAGAGGCTAAATAGATAAAATGTTTCTATTAAAAGCATTGGACATCAAATGTTGGATAAAATGTTTCTATTAAAAGCATTAGAGATAAAATGTTGGAAGTTCATAAATTTAAAGGGTTGATATATTTCTTAATCATTAATGTTAGGACTTTTTTTCTCTTTCAATTTATTAAAAAAATGTCAATTATATACAAATTTTTTATTGATAATTATTAAAACTAATTGATAATAAAAATATCTAACAATTTTTTTTTTTTTTTTTTTTTTTTTTTTTTTTTTTTTTTTTTTTATTAGTTCAATACATGTATTGAAGTGTATTTGAACTTCTAACACTTTGGTCGAAAATATATATCTTAATTAAATGAGTTATGATCAAATTTGACACTTAATAAGTTGGCAAAAGTTTAAGGAATGAATTATCCACTCAAGAGAGAAAATTTTCTAATTCATCCACCAAATTTATATGTTGCCAAATTTCTCCTCTAGATTCTTGTCAACTCATCAAATATCATGTTATGTAAGCTAATTGCCGGTCAATTTCAATCAACATGAAGTGTATAATTAAACAATTGTTGTCAACATAAGCACAATTTAGCCATAATTAATATTTACTCATTTTTTTAGGACAAAAAATAATATATACTCTTAACTTTAGGGTTGTTTCAATTAAAATCATGAACTAATAATGGTATAAGTTAAAACCATGAACTTTCATAAGTATATCAATTTACACCCTTCGTTAGATTATGTTTGAAAAGAACGTTAGTTCAAACGTGTGGAGAGTTATAATTGTATCAATTAAACCCATAAAATTTTATAAATGAATCAATTTAGACCATCTATTCGAAATCGCACCGGCATAAATTCTCACACATGTGTAGACTTGTTCAAATGTCAGATTAATTAAATGAGCAGTTTTTTTTTTTTTTTTTTTTTTTTTTTTTTTTGAGTACATTGGGGGTGGGGGGATTCGAACCACAGACCTCTTGGTCATGAACACATACATGTGCCAGCTGAGCCATGCTCGCTTTTGGCTTATATTTTCATCTTAAATGAGCAGTTTTCATCTTATATTTTCCTCTATATTTATTGCAAATGATTTAAATTGATTCACATATAAAAATTTAGGGATTTATTGATACAATTATAACTCTCCACGCGTGTGAACTTACGTTCTTTTCAAACAAATAGACTAACATAGGGCGTAAATTAATATATTTATGAAATTTTAAGATTTTAATTAATACATCATCAGTTTAGGGTTTTAATTGATACAACTTCTGAAGTTTAAATTTTTGTCTATTTTTTAAAAAAATATCATAACATTTCGACTAAAACTTATATTTAGCGGTCAACATGAGCATAACTTAACAGATATATATATTCTTTCTCTAGAGTCACATGTTTAAATTCTCGTATTCGAAAAGGATAAATAAATAAATAAAAAATTATATTTTATATTTATCATAAATTAAATATAAAAGAAAATAATGATGTTATCCTAGTTTTTTGGGAATTGAAAAATGGGAAAATTAAATAATATGAAAGCGTGGTGTGTGATTGGTTAAGTTAGGCACTGTGATCATCAAACATTATTGAGACCTCATTCAAACTGGGCCCCTCTAATTCCTTCACTCCATTTATAATTCCCATCATACCCCTACGTTGACCCGAACTTCTCAATTATATTTCAGGGTAATTTAGTAATTTAAGGGGGTAGATAATGCAATAAATTTCCGAATAATAATAATAATCAGAGAAATTAAATAACCGTGGGGGGTGAGACCACGACGGAACAATAGAATAAATGTGGGACCGGACCGGACCAGACCAAGAACCGGGCTCTTTAACTGGAGTTAAGTGGGGCCCATTTTTCTTTTTCTTTTTTAATTATTATTAAATATTATTTTTTGGGTTTGTTTATGTAGCCGATGAATCCGGGCTTGATGATGTGGGTCCCACGAGCCGGTCCGTGAACTTTTCATCCCGATTTATAACTGTGCTGCGGGCCCCACACCAACCCCCTTTTTCTTTTACTTTAGCCGACGAGCTACGGAAGCCGATCTCAAGCCAAGCCGATCCCTAAAAATATGAAGGTCTCAATTTTTAAAGAAATATCGATGAAAATGTTCGATGTCGATGAATATTTCTTTTTAAAAAATATATTTAAATTAATAAATAAATATTTTACATTTTTAAATAAATTAAAATATACTTTATATTCACGTTAGTTTACATTTGGTGGTTTTTTTTTAAAATATTTTATCGATTTTGTACGGTATGATGAAAATGTCGATTCACATCTCATGTCGATGTCGAATCTATGGATATGTGAAAATGTCGATGAAAAAATTTAATATCATGCCTTCAACTATATTATAATTTTAGTATTGTTAAATTATGTGTTATATATATAAACAAAAATAAAAAATAAAAAAATTGGTTCTTAAACTTTAATGGAAGCTAGTAACAATTTAGACCATAAACTTTAAATATTGTTCGATTTAATGAAATTTCTTACCCATCTAGATTGATAAATTGATTATGGAGTAAATGTACTTATAAACTACAAATATTTAGTCATTACGTAATAAAAAAAAATAGACTTAATTTTGATGAGATTTTTCACGGTAGAGACTAAATTTTTACAAATTTTAAAAGTATAGAGACTTAATTGTTACAAGTTAAAGTTGAAGGACTAAATCATTACACATTTAAAAGTTCGGGGACTTGATTGTTACAATATAAAGTTTAAGGACTAAATCGTGTTTAACAATCTAATCTATGTCGTGAAAAAACTTATTAAGATTAAAGAAATTTCTTACACATGTAGATCGATAAATTGATTGTGGACCAAATGTGTTTATAAACTACAAAAACTTTGACATTACGTAATAAACAATTGCACTTAATTTTGAGGAGGTTTTTTTCGGTAGGGACTAAATTGTTACATGCTAAAATTCAGGGATTAAATCGTTACACATTTGAAAGTTTAGGGACTTAATCGTTACAATCTAAAGTTCATGGACTAAATTGTTATTTCCATAAAAGTTCAAGTACTAAAAGTATTTTTTAACATTTTTCTTTTTCTTTTTAAGATAATAATCACTGAGATGAGAGATCGAAATATCGACCTTTGAAATAGTAGATATCTTATCAATTATACTCACATTTCACTATAAAGTTATTCTTAAACATTCACACTTCAATTACGCTCGATTATAATTTTAAGCTAACACGTTTAATTTATTATTGATGTCATTAAAACCTATTTAAAATATTTAAGGTGGTGCATGAACATTGTAAGATAGATGAAGGTCACTTGTAGGTTGGTCAATTTATAGTCAAATAAATATCTTGTTTGGACTCAATCATATACCTAATATCATAGAAGTCATAGGCATGCTACATAATTTATAAATTTCAACCTATAAAATATAATAAATAGCTATCATAGACATAATATCATGAAAGTGGAGCTACACTAAATAATTCATATATTTCAAACAAGAAATTGTAATAAATTATCACATAGTAGCTAATGTTAGGCCTTAGGCTAAAACCAAAAAAAGAAAAAAAAAAAACTGTCCTAGTTACTTAAAAGCATTATGGGTAAATCAATTAAGTTGGTGGTTTAGGTTTCAATGAATTGATTTATTGACTCGATTTACTTTAGTCACGTCATTTTTTTCTTTAAATTGATGTCCGCTCCATATGGAATTTAGGCCGAACAAAAACTAGTTTATTGTCAAATCGAACTTAGTTCAATTGGCATAAAGTTGTATCTTTGACTAAGAGGTTATGGGTTCATTCCCTACATGAAGTAAATCACTTTTACAAAAAAAAACTAGCTCATTTACGTTTATTTTTACTTCGTATTTAACTTGATTTTGAAAGTGAAAGCAAGCATAACTACACAATACTTAGATGTATGGTCTCTCATTTTTTAGGTTCGAAGTTCAAAACTTCTTACCACATCTCATCACACTATTGAGATGTATGGTCTCCGACAATTTCAAAACTCTTTACCACATTCCATTTGTTGTACTAAACAAAATTGATTAAAAATATGCATCTTATATGTTTTTAAATTTTCTCAAAGCATTCCCAGACTTTTTATTCATTTTTTTTTTACCATTTTGTATTTATTTATTTATTTGTGTAACGAAGCATTCTTTAGTTATGGTAATCCCCCAAAAACGACGTGTCGATAGGACGCATCTTCGATAGAGGTGTCAGCCAAGTCTAACCAGACAAGGACAACTACTAGATATGAGAATCTGTCCACGGGACACTTCATGGTTGCTTCCTGACACCTGAAAGTCACGTCACCGTCGCGCTGCCTCGATCGTACGGAGTCGGTGCCAGACCTGATACAACCCTACTTATAAATATGAGGTCACGACTTCGTATGAAGGTACACAAGACATCCTAACTTTACTTGAGCTCGACTTCCATAACCCTTTCACTAACTTAAGTATTAGAACGTGTTCGGCTGAGTACCATACAAGTGCAAATTTTTTTGATCTCTTCTTTGCAGGTCTAGCTGGTCATCTGAGGCCGATCTGAAGGAAGGCGATGATTGAATCCATGACCTCTTAGTCAATGACACAACTTTATGCCAATATTCAAATTTGTTTCTATTTGGTCTTTAACTTTAGAAAATGTATAATATCACTAAATTTTAATTTTGAGTACAATAAGTCCATGAATTTTAAAAATGTTTAATAAATAATTAAACTTTCAATTTTAAGTTTAATTAGTTGTTTGACATATTCAAAATTTATAAAAATTAATTTATCACTTAGATATAAAATTAAAATTTATGTCTAATGAAACTAAGTAGATAAATTTTAAAAAAACTTAATCAAGTCAATAATCTAAAATTTTAGCTACATATTAAACACAAACTTCAAGGGATAAAGTAAAGTAATTTGAGTTTAAATTTAAGATAAAATAAAAAGTAATAAAAAAGGGATAATTCCTTTGTTCCTTGTTAGATCCACCAATCCCATTACCATCTCTCTCTTAAGATTGGTTTAAAAAAGAAGATGAAATGAAAAGCTAAAATGACAAAGCCCATCAACAATTGGAGAGAGAAAATATATATATATATATATATATATATATATATATATATATATATATATATATATATATATATAGCTAGTTGCACAAAAACAATCGAGCCTAAAATAATTATAATTTAGTAAAATTTAAAATATTTTATAAATTTAACAAAAAATCAGCTGATAGAAGCTATCGTTGATATATGACTATCAGTGATAGACTACTATCAATGATAAATTAAAATTCTATAAAAAATTGAATTCATAAATTACTATGAGCGGATAAACCATACTATCTAGAATACAAATTGGCACATCTGCAAAATTTTAAAAAAAAATGTTATATTTTTTTTAATTATTTTAGTCTAAATTAACTTTGTTACAATTTTTTTAAAAAAAAAAAAAAAAATTAATTATGTTGTGTGTGTCAGGTAATTGTGTGTATGCATAGGGTCCACATTGTCTGATGAGCCTGAAACTGAAGGCGTGGGAAGTTTATATATTCTCATATTTTCCCTCCATCATCACAATCACTAATCTTCCTTCTTCCTTCTACTTTTTTTTTTCTTAGCTCTCTCTCTAATTAAACCTTTGGATTTTCAGAAATTACCCAATTTCCATTAGTGAGAGAAGAAAAAAAAGAAGTTTAAAAAAAAAAAAAAAAAAAACACCCAAAAATGGAGAAAAGTGACATATTTATCACTGTCCTACCCATTCTTTTTGAATTTTAATTGGGATTTTCTCTCTTTGTTTCTCAATTTCACAAGTTTCCATTTTTTTTTTTTTTTTTTTTTGGTTATGCCAAAATAAAAGGTCTGGAAAAAAAAAACAGAAGCTAAAAGAAGGATATAGAAAGAAAAGAAACATAAATCTCTTCGTTTATTTTTCTCTCTGTGTTCTTTGTCCTTTTAATCAGCCTTTGGCTTTGCCTGTTGAATTCTGAGCAACCGCAAAAGCCGGGGGCCATGGATTAACCAAACCTCAACCTTAATTCTAATTCAATTTTCCCAAATGGAAGTCACTGAATTTTTAGCGCCGTTCAAAAAATCCCACTCCACGCCGATTTCCGATCATCTTCATCACTTGCTGTCTTTTCCGGTGAGTTCCATTTTTCAATTTCTCATTTGGGTAACTTTTTTTTCTTTTTGTTTTTGGTTTCTTACTGGGTTTTTGATTTCAGGGAGCTACCGATTGATATTGAGAAGTTAGATTTAGAAGTAGAATTAGTACAAGTGAGAAATGATGGCCTGCGGCGGTGGCGGTGGCGGTGGCGGTGGTTGTTTACCTTCTCCGACGAGTAGTAATAGGAAATTGACTTCGTCTTTCTTTGGTTCTCCGAGATTGTTTACGAGTTCTTCTTCAAAGGGTTTGTCTGAAACTGAATCTGTAATGAGCCCAACTTCAATTCTCGAACCGTTTTTGGGTCTGAGAAATTCGTTTTGGCCGGAGTCGAATTCGCCCAGATCGCAATTAACAGACTCCAAACGGCCGTGGGATTCGAAAGGGATCGGTCTCGGCATTGTCGACGCTCTTACAGAGGAGAATTCCGATCCCAAACCAACAAAATCCGAAACTAGAATGGTTCTGTTAGGGTCTAAATTGAAGATTCAAATCCCTCCTCTCTCGCCGTTCGTTTCTCCGGCCGATTCGCCGGTCGAATTCGGGATCAAGACGAGGAATTCCCATCTGGGTTCCTTGTCTCCAGTTTCATCTCTGTCTCCGGCGAGGAAATCGGCGTTCGGATCATCGAGCTCCGACCAGGAGTTACCGAATTCGCCTCTGGTTTTCACCGGCTGTCTCTCCGCCGACGAAATCGAACAATCTGAAGATTACACTTGCGTGATCTCTCACGGCCCAAATCCTCGAACCACTCACATCTTCGGCGACTGCGTAATCGAAAGCGGCTCCGGCGTGTACTCGCCGTCGAGAAAAGAAAATGGGTTTTTCAAAGATCGAACGAGCTTCTCCCCTCCTGAAAATTTCCTCAGTTTCTGTTACAGTTGCAAGAAGAATCTCGAACAGGGGAAAGATATTTACATGTACAGGTCCGAAATCCAATCATTAAATTCAATCATAATAAACATGGATTCTTGTATTTTCGAGTTCTCATACGTTTGATTTTGTGTTTTCAGAGGTGAAAAGGCATTTTGCAGCGATGAATGTCGATACCAAGAGATGATGTTGGAGGAAGAAGGAGGAGATTGAATTGAAAAAACGCCATGGAAATGGAAATTACTCTGTTTTATGATTCTCATGTCTTTGTGCTCTGTTTTTTTTTTTTTTTTGTTAGAAGTACAGTGACCAAAAGGCTCCATGATGTAGAGTTGGAATTTTGTTGCATGTTTAATTAGAAAATTTTATTTCCCAATATGTCCAGATTTTTATTTATTTTTTGCCTTTTTAATATTTCATTATGGTAATGATGGTGTCTAAAGCTGAAGTTAATGTGTTTAATCTCTATTTTTAATCAACTATTAATTATGCACCAACCACTAATGTGATCATTAAAGTTGGATTATTTCTTTGCCTCCCACCTTCTTTGACATATTCTCTAGAGGTTAGAACCTACATATTTATGTAGGTTAAGCTATGCTTTTATTGGTTCATTATGACCAACTTCAACATAACTCTTATGACTCTCTTATGGATTGTTTGAGATGATGGGTGAGTTATTATAGTCTGTAAATAATAAATACTATTGAAGTCAATATAGTTACTCTATTGACGGTGAATTATAATAGTCGGTGGGTCAACCGTAGATTGAGTTATAATAATCCAGTTTACCCAACTCATAGTTGGTGTCCCAAACTCCCCCTTAAAGTAGTCAAATGTCTTTTGTCATCTAACTAGTGACACGCATGAATGGATTAACTAGATTATCATTGTCCATGTCTATTATAAGCGAAACCACGACCAAAGAATTGTATTTGATAGAATCAGCGGGAAAAGAAGATCATGTTAAGCCTACATCTGCGAGCGAACAAACGAACGAGGACTCCTAACCCTATGAATGTCGTCCACAAAGATGATGCTCTTGATGATGTAACTACAGGCCAGACAACCTATTGAGTTTAAGCATATCAATACACACAAGAAAAGAAACTTACTAGAATTCTCCTACTAAGTGTGAGGGAAAAAATTATGTTTATTTGGTTGACACATTTTTTACAAATGTGAAAATATCATTTTGGTCTCTATAATTAAGAACTCATTTCATTTTAGTCTATGTATTTTTAATTATTCAAATTTAATTTTTACTATTAATTTGTGACAAAAAAAAAAAAAAATAAATAATAATAATAATAATAATCAATAATTAACCTCTCCTCCACATTTCCTCTATAAATTTTGACAACATATTAACATATGTATTTTTTTTTAATGAAAATTATGATTAATATAACATATGTATTTTTTTTAATGAAAATTATGATTATTATTTTATTAAAAAAACATGAATTAAATTTAAACATGTTAAAATAAAAAAAATTAAAACAGAATATAACCTTTTACAAATTTTATTATAGCTCATATATTATCTCATTATAGTTTCTGGCGAGACAAATTTGAAATAGAGGTGATTTTTTTTAAAAACAAAATTAAAATGAGACTAAGCTCGTATCAGAAGGTATCTATGAGACAGGACCCCCACTAAGATCGGAGAAGTCATTTATGTCTTCCTCATTAAAAGAACTGAGCCAAAAAGAGAAAAAAATCCCTCCATTAATCGTTAGACTCTCGATTCAAACACGCCTTCAAAGCTAACAAGTGCCACTGTATTGTTATTTCTCCTTATATGAACAAAAGCTTAATATTTCTTTCCTCAACCATAATTCGAATTTCATCCACGAAGTCTTTCAACTCAGTGTAATCTTCCGGTGAAGTTATACTTGAGGTCTATTATAACTTAATGAAAATATTTATTATCATTAATAATTTTATTGGCAATAAAAAAAATGAAATGATCTATTAAATTATGTATCACATATATAATTTATATG
Source organism: Herpetospermum pedunculosum (assembly GCA_028017165.1). Classification (NCBI taxonomy): domain Eukaryota; kingdom Viridiplantae; phylum Streptophyta; class Magnoliopsida; order Cucurbitales; family Cucurbitaceae; genus Herpetospermum; species Herpetospermum pedunculosum. Next base: position 2,659,028 of record CM051524.1, on the reverse strand, counting down.
TTTCAACTATTTACTATACTAATGATATGTGTTAAATGAGAGTATTTGCGTAATTGACATGTATTCCCTTTCTCAAAATTGAAAGTTCAAATTTATCTACACTCATACATCTTACTAAAAAATCTATTCACTAATATGTACTAAAAAAAACTATTTACTAATATGACACTTGAATAGTGACAATAATATTGCAACATGACTATTTTTAAAGTCGATAACTTAAACCTAAACAAATTAGTCAAGTAAAATCGAGCATAGTTCAATTGACATAAGATTGTATCATTCACTAATCTTTCATAAGTTCAATTCTTGCATTAATTAAATACTTTACGAAAAAAGAAAAAAAAAACTAGTCAAGATATTAAAAACATTGTCGTAATACTAACATGACTAATTAACAATATGACTATTAAACAATTTTTTCAAAATTAAAAAAATTCAACAAGAATCAAATCTTGACTAATGGGCCCAAAATTGTAGCTAAACGGGCCTAGGTCCAAGATCCTACAAATATTCTCAGCCCAAATCCAAGGGGCTATTTGGTCATTTAATTAAGGAGCATCACGTGAATGGATTAAAAAAAGGCCCTCAAAGAGCGTCATTTTTACAAGAAGCGGGAGATTATTTCCACCTGGATGAAGAATTGATTAAAAAAAAAAAAAAAAAAATTGGATTTTGGTAGTGATTTTGATATTTTAATCGTGAGTAATTAACCCAAAAAAAAAAAAATAATTGTTATCAAATACACATTAAAAGTAAAATTGTTGAATTTAAAAATTCTCGCTATATTATATGATTTCATTTCCTTTACTATTTAAGTTAAGCTAGGGTGCGATCATACCAGCACTAATGCACCGGATCCCATCAGAACTCCGCAGTTAAGCCGAGCGTGCTTGGGCGAGAGTAGTACTAAGTTGGGTGACCACTTGGGAAGTCCTCGTGAGCATAGCTCAACGGCATGATGTATCGCCTATGACCATGAGGTCCTAGGTTCAATCCCCCACCCCAACATGTCAAAAAAAAAAAAAAAAAAAAAAAAAAAAAAGAAAAAAAAAAAAAGAGCTAAGCTAAGTTTGGGATGAAGAAAGTTAGGCTACCAATCTAAAAGTTTACTGCATGCTTATAATAAATACATGTATAAGTTTATTATTGATATTAATAGATATATAAGAGGGTTCGAAAGTGAAATTATGAATGTTTCGTAAGTTTGGGATCAATTGTCAGCAACTCATATGGCGATCTATGGATATGCACGACTCTATCAAACTTTATGATGGTTGTTCCAAAGCCATGGTATTTTTCCCATTTGAAGTGAAGTTGACTCTTTGATTATTTGAAAGTTATTTATTCGAAACATTTTCAATTAAATATAAGCCTTCATGGATGCTATCTAATCACAACATAGCAACATATTCTGCTAAAACTCATTGAACCTCTTTGATAATCTTGTTTTTGTCTTAGGTTTTTCATTAGAATGAGATGAATTTATACAACCCAAATCTCCCAAAACATATAGGAAAACTAACTAAATGCTAACTAAACACTAACTAGTTTCCTAATCCGGTAATTCCCTAATACCCTCCCTCAAGTTGGAGCATGAATGGTCACAAATGTCCAACTTGAAAATAGAGTGGGAATAAGATACAATATTATAAAATAATTTGCAGCCTCCGAACGAGGGTCGGTGTTGCAAACTTCATGTCGATGCGCATTGCATCTTTAATTTTCCAGGAGCCTCCAAACGCGGGTTGGTGCTCCAATCTTCAAGACGATGCCAACATGACACCTTTAAATTTCTGCGGGCTTCGCATCATCGCTTGACCACGCAATATCTGGAAAAAAAATCTGCGAGCTTCCGAACGCGGGCCGGTGCTCCACAAATCAAATTCCAGAGTTTTTGAAGAAGAGGACGAAGAATTTCCACCTCAGTGTTCCCTTTAGTAAATCAAAGGAGAGGTTTTCGCCTCAGTGTTCCCTTCATTCATTATACACACGATCATGTGTTGGTTTGAGTCACCATAACTCAATTTTTTTTTTTCATTTCGGACAGAAAACAGCTAAATATATATATTTTTTTTTTTCGGAACAGTGTTCAAAAAAAAAAAAAAAAAAAAAATTTTTTTTTTCTTCATTTGGGCGGCAAAACGCCCGCCCATTTCTATTTTTTTTTTTTTTTTTTTTTCAAAAACTTTCTCTTTCTTTTCTTTTTCTTTTTCTTCATCTTCTTCTTTCTTCTTTCCCTTTTCTTTTTCTTTTCTTCCTGGTTTAGCAAACTAAACGTAAAAGTTTACACCAAACCTCAAATGCCAAAAAATAAGTGTAGTTTAGAGATAAAGATCAAATACCAAACAAAAAAACGTGTTGAGACGCTTTCAGATCTGGAACACGAGCGGCGATGTCGGCTCCTTCACTTCCGGCGTTTGAGTGACAAAAACTTCAAGCTTTCAAATCTGAACCACGAACGGCGGCGAACGTTCAGATCTGATTTTTTTTTTTTTTTTTCTTTCATCTTTTCTTCTTCTTTGGAAGACAAACTCACTTCAACATCAAGGAACAAAGTTGGGTGAACTCATTTCACCATCGGAGGAACAAAGTTGGGCGGCGGCGGCGGAATCGCCGCCGCCCTAGCGTTATGATCGAGTTTAAGATCGACGCTCTGATACCATGAAACTTAAATTAATAAATTTTCAAAAACAGATCTAATCATTTAAAACATTAAACTTAAATTAATAAATTTTCAAACAAAATATTTAAAGATTTGAAAAAGAAAATTCAAACAACATTCCATTTTAACTAAATTAATTTGGAATAAGTAGAAGTAATTTTAGAAAACTTGAGCACACATCCTTAAAAATATTTAAAGATTTAATTTTTCTAAGTTGACATAATTTTAGGACAATTGTCGAGATACACCGTCCTTAAAATGGTTCTGCGTATGAAAAATGTAGAATATTAAACTCACGTAAAATGTATGTGTGGAGGTTATTCTGATGATTTAATTTTAGACATTTTTTGAATTCGATTTTGACATATAGGAGGAATACCTTTTTAAATATGAGAAAAGTTATTTAAATTATTTTAAAATTGTCTCAAATATGAGCCCAAAATGGTAGCTAAACGGGCCTAGGTCCAAGGTCCAATATAACCATTCCCAGCCCAACTCCAAGAGGCAACATCGTCATTTCCAAAGAAGCTGGAGAATCATTTTCAGCTGGATGAAGAATTGATAAAGAAAACGAAACGAAAAACAGAAGAAGTAGAAAAAGGGATTTTTGATTTGAATTTTGATTTTGATACTTCGATCCCCACAAACAGGTGCAACAACGGGACCTACTTCAAAGATTCATGTCGCAACCCATTTCAATTTCAACTACCCGATCCGATTTGGACGACGACACCCTTCTCTGCTCCAACAATGGTAAGATCATCAATTCCGACCTGAATTCTCTCTATCTCTTTCAAATTATTGCATCATTGAACTGGGTAATTTGACTCTGAATTTGGGTTGGCGTTGAATTGGGGAAAGATTATTGTTAACCCCTTTTGAGTTTTGACTTCTTACTAGGTGTAGAAGGGGAGCCGTTGTTAATCTCACGTGTAGATGGAGAGGTGTCCTCTGCCTCTGATACTGATATTGATTCTAGTTCGAGGAGGTTTCGATACAGTTTGAGTGGCGTCAAATGCTTTGGTGTAGATTTAACCCCTGATAATGTTGCTGTTGCTATGGTCTATTTTGTTCAAGGAGTTTTAGGCCTTGCTAAGCTTGCTGTCACTTTTTATTTAAAAGATGATTTGCATTTGGATCCTGCTGAGGTACATTGTTTTTACATTCATGGTTCTTTTCTGTTGACTTCAAAATGTAGAACTCCATTATCTTTGATGTTACTAGTAATTTTGTGTAGTTTAAATTACAAATTTGGTTCCTATGGTTTGGAGAAAGTTAGAATTTCGTCCCTACCATTAGAAACCATAGATGGGTTGAACATGTGTCAGTTAGCTATCCATGTGTCGTTGAGGTGGTCTTTTCTATTTAGCTAACTCTGTGGGTTAAGTAGCTAACCAGATAAAAAATGAGTTGCACCAATTTCTAAAGAAGTTGCATTAAATTTCCAATTTTCAACCTTCATCTAGCTAACTACTTAACCCACACAGTACTCTAAATACGAAAGACCACCTTATTGACACATCAATACCTAACAACCGCGTAGTTAATCCGTTAGTAGGGACTATTTATGAGGTTTTATGAAACCATAGGGATAAAATTTTAACTTTTAAAACCTCGAGACTAAATTCTTACTTTCTCCAAACCATAGGGACACCAAATTTGTAATTTAACATTTTCTGTACTTCTAAGAAATTAATTTTTAGAAGAGCCTTAATGTAATTCTAACAAATTATGTATGTATCTGACTAGACAGCTGTAATTTCTGGTTTTTCTGCATTACCGTGGCTAATCAAACCTCTATATGGATTTATTAGGTATAAGTTACTTTCTCTCTCACCATTCAGGGCTGAATTAATTTCCTTTCTTGTTCATTTCCATAATAATTGTTTGGTTATTGCAGTGATTCTGTTCCTCTTTTTGGTTACCGAAGAAGGTCATACTTGATTTTATCAGGGCTTCTCGGTGCCTTCTCATGGAGCTTTATGGCCACTCTTGTTAATAGCAAGTATGGTGCTGCAATGTGCATACTTGTCGGGTCTCTTTCTGTGGCGTTTTCTGATGTTGTATGTATGTCTTTACTAATATTCTTTTGCTATCTTTTCAAGATCATTTGTCTTCATGTAAATACTTTGTTGCTAAGAAAATTATTTTCCTGACAAAAAAACTGTACTTCTCCTTGCTGCCCACATTATTTTTTACCATATGGATTGACCATGGAATAAGTTTCATGCTACTAAAACTCGCTTCGACTATACTAAACATTAATGTAGGTGGTAGACTCAATGGTCGTCGAGAGGGCTCGGGGTGAATCACTAAGCATGTCTGGTTCTCTCCAGTCGCTATGCTGGGGATCAGCTGCTTTTGGTGGAATTGTGAGTTCCTACTTTAGTGGCTCACTGGTGGGTTCTCATGGTGTAAGGTAATATATTTTTATTGATATCTATACTTTTGTATTTCACTGTAATTTTCTTAGTAGTAAGGTAAGCATTTAAACTTGTGAATATATTCTTCAATTTGGATCTCTCAGGTTTGTATTTGGAGTAACAGCCTTATTACCTTTGATGACTTCAGCAGTTGCTGTTCTTGTTGAAGAAAAACGTGTTTGTGTCCCAGTAAATGGGCCTAATCTTCCTTCAAGTGGCTTGGGTTTTCTTGAAACCACAAAACAACACACATTTAATTTATGGACTGCTATTAGACAGCCAAATGTATATCTTCCCACACTATTCATTTTTCTGTGGCAGGCAACACCACAGTCAGACTCGGCAATGTTCTTCTTTGCGTAAGTGCAATTTGCTATCTTGATCGTTCTTTTAGGTAAAATACATTTTTGGTCCCTGAGTTTGAGGATAATTTCTATTTGGTCCCTAAATTTTTAAAACCGTTAGTTTAGTCCCTAACGGCTAACTCTTAGGAAATGGTCCTAAAAGGTCCTTGGATCGTTAGTTGACTAACGAAAAAATCATTTGGCAGTTAACTTTAACTTTTTAGCTTATGTGGCATTCCCTCTCTTTCTTCCCCTTATCCTTCTTCTTCCTCTTTTATTTCCCTATATTCCCTTGAGCTTCTCTAGTGAAAATGGAAAAACAAATTCTCCTCCCTCTCTAATTTTAGAGAGAGAAATAGGGGAAAGAGGGGAGAGAGGGGAAGAAAGAGAGAGAAATGTCATATAATCTAAAAAAGTTAAAGTTAACTGCCAAATAATCTTTCTGTTAGTCTGACACTAACAATCCAAGGACCTTTTAGGACCATTTCTTAAAAGTCAGGGACTAAACTGGCTGATTTTAAAATTTAGGACCAAATAGAAACTTATCCTCAAACTCAAAGACCAAAAGTGTTTTTTTACCCTTATCTTTCACTTTGTGCAAAGTTGTAGAGTAACAATCATTTTGTTGGTTTTAAATGCTTGAGATCTGACATCAGTACATATTTTCTCAGCACAAATAAACTGGGATTCACCCCAGAGTTTCTTGGACAAGTTAAGCTGGTTACATCAATTGCATCTTTGGTTGGTGTAGGACTATACAATGGGTTTCTTAAAAATGTTGCGTTGAGGAAGATTTTTCTAATCATGGCGATAATTGGTTCAGCTCTTGGGATGACACAGGTTGACACAATTTTACTCCCCTTTGGTGCTGATGTTTATTTGAAAACAATAGAACATTGGTGTCTAATTTTGCTACTGTGTGTGGCTTAGGTTTTTCTTGTTACTGGATTAAATCGGAAGTATGGCATAAGCGATGAGTGGTTTGCCATCGGGGACTCTTTAATCATCACAGTTCTTGGCCAGGTAGTATATTTTTCTTGAAGTGCCACACCTCTGTCCTTAATCTTGCATGAAAATGAGAAAATAATTTAAATAGTTGTATTAGAAGATAGATATCTAAAATAATTGACAATAATATTCCTTGATGTGCATCAGTTTGTTCTTATTCTTTATTTCAAAGTTAGACACATGCTTGAAATAATGTAGAATGTAGATATTTGCTGTGGAACACTAATCAAGGAGAAGAGAAAACAAAAAAACCAATCTTTATTGGTCGTGCAAGAAAGAACATGGTTATAGATGGCCTTTACCTTAGTTTACAAAAAGGAAAGTTCTAGAAAAATATAAATAAAAGATTTTCTGCAACTGCTAGTGCAAGTTCCCCGGTCACCCATCCCCTCACATCCCGTTTTGTTTTGTAGGCGTAAACAATTTATATGGATTTTGTCTTGATTTTCTTACTGTTGTTGCAAGACCACTTGACTTCACTTATACTCACTCTCTTTCAACATCTTTTCCTTTCTGACAATACAAGTCTTATCTGAATTTGGGTTAAATTATAAATTTAGTCTAAGAACTTTCAGGTTTGTATCTATTTGGTCTCTGAACTTTCAATTTTGTATCGAGTAGATTTTTAACTTTAAAAAATGTCTAATAGGTCTTTAAACTTTAAATTTTGTGTCCAATAAGTCCTAGAATTTCCATTTTGGTGTCTAATAGGTTCTTGTCCTACTCTATAGTTTTTAAAATTCACGATTCTACTAGACACAAAATTAAAAGTTTAGAGTTCTATTAGACATAAACTTCACTTTTTTTTTATCTAATAGATTAGTTATTTTTTTATAAATTTTTAATATATTAGGGACCTATTAGATACAAGATTGAAAGTTCACGAATCCATTAAACACATTTTGAAGTTCAGAGACCTTGTAGACACAAATTTGAAAGTTTAGGAACTAAACTTGTAATTTAATCTTGATTTTAATGGCCACTCAGGAGCCTTCTCTTATTTTTAACTTTCTCTTAGTTGTTTTCTTGTCGAAAAGGCTAACTTCAAGTCGTTTTTCAGGCTTCTTTCATGCCTGTTCTCGTGCTAGCAGCAAGAATATGTCCAGAGGGAATGGAAGCCACCCTTTTTGCAACTCTGATGTCTATATTTAACGGAGGGAGCCTTCTTGGAGGTCTGATAGGTGCTGCTTTGACTCAGCTCTTTGGTATCACTAAAGATAGATTTGACAATTTAACCTCTTTAGTAATTCTGTGCAATTTGAGCTCATTGTTACCTTTGCCCCTCCTTAGCCTTCTTCCAGAGGAAAATCCTGATCTCAGCTCAAAAGAGAGCTCAGATATAGAAATGAAATCTATTTAAGTCTCAATCTTCCATCCTTCTTCCCCACCAAAACAAAAGAACATCTGTTACAATTGTTAGAGATACTTTGAAAACAATTCATAGATTGTGCCAAACATTGCTGCCGACTAGAATCAAATAGAGTCTTGTAGAGTGTGACATTGATTAAACCTTTCCATTTGGATGTGGACATGGCTTTGTGCATCAGCAAAGGACCCAAAAAAACTTCTCAATCTTTCATGTGGTTGGCGGATTCTGCAGCCCACATGGTGGTGGGTCCTGCTGTTTGCCACACTCTGATTCCTAATCCCAACTTCAAGAACCAGAACCAGAATTCTTCCTTTTTGAGTCGTCAAACCAGAAACGTGCCAAGTTGCTAGGCAGTAGGCAGCCAGCCACCATTCAATGGTACTACTGGATTTTATTACATGTTCGTTGTTTTTCTTTTTTGTTTACACTATTACGTGGGGTGTGAGATTCGAACCTTTGCCCTCTTGATTAAGAGTAAATATTTTATGTTTTCTGTCAGTTGAGATATGCTTAGTTGACTATTGTATGTTCGTATTCTGCTGCTCTAGATGTTCTTTTGAGAGTGTTCTCTGTACGTAACCATTGTACATGTTCTTTTTTTCTTTAGTATAAACACATGTGGGAAGGAATAGATGTCGATTATTGTTGAACTATGCTCATATTGGTAGCACTGTCGTTTAGAACATAAATAAATCAGAACAGATATTTTATTGTTTGTTAGATAAGTGTAGTGGCTTATTTCTTTAGATTGATCTTATTTATAAGCAATAGCTATTAGAATTTAGGAAAATTTATAGTACTGTGATTTCATTTCCTGACCATTTAAGCTATGTTTGGGGTGATTGGGCTGACCAATCAAAAGTTTAATGCATGCTTATAATAAATGTATGTATAAGCTTATTTAATGATTTTAATAGATATATAAGAGGGTCCCAAAGTGAAATTATGAATACAGGAAAAACCACACGGTTTGATGATTAATGATGTCCAAGCTACTAGAAAACAACACCAATTGATAATTAACTGTCTCATTTCTCGTTGATGTGTTGGTCTAAAAAAAAATCTGAATATATATTTTTTTATTTAATTAATGCGAGGATTGAACTTATGATCTCTTAGTCAAGGGCACAATTTTATGTAAATTGAGTTATGCTTGATAAATTTTGAATAATTTGGAGAAAATTGGTGAATTTAAGTGTTTTAGTCTTTTTAGGTTCAATTTTAGTTCAGTTTTTAAAAATAATTATGTCTACTTATTCTCTATAATATATTTTTCACCATTCTAGTCAAAGTTTAGAAACAAAAATCATGTTTTTAAAAATTACTTTTTTTTTTTTTGTTTTTAAATTTTTGCTTGAATTTTGAAAATGTTTTCAAAAAGTGTTTAAAAAACTAATAAAACACGTGAATGGAAGTTATTTATAAGCTAAGTTTTCAAAAACATAAAATAAAAAACAAAATGAGTTGTCAAATCCGACCTTAATTTTTCACTTTCCTCACAACATTCTATCATCTTTGTCAAAGGGAGATGAATTATGTAAGTCATTAAATAATGATTTCGTTTTTTAGTTTTCAATTTTTGAAAATAGTTTTCTTCGTAATTATTTTTTAATTATTTTGGAATGTTTTTTTACATTTCTTAAAAGCACGGTTCAATTATTAGCCAAATTTCAAAAGAAAAGAAAAATATATTTAAATTTTTAAAATTTGGCTTAGATTTTTAAAACTTCTTTTTAGGTGATACTTTTTAGATTTTTAGAGTGATGCTTATTAGCTTGATTTTTAAAAATAGAAAATAGAAAGAAAAAAAAAATTATCAAGCAAAATTGCTTAATAATTGAGAAATTTGTAGTTATGACTCTGAATTTTTCATATGTTCGTCAAAATGACCTGGATTTTAAAAACAAGGTCAATTGACCTTCTGATGACATCATCATCCGTTTTTTAATATTATTTTGTTCTCTCTCGCTCGCTGTTTTTTTCGTTCTCGCTCACTCTCATGGGGGTAGAAAATTTCAGTTCTAAAGTGGAGCGCGCACGAGAGCGATGGGTGAGCGACAAATATCCGTTAATGATTCATAGCATTAATTTTAGGTTTATGAGTTGGATTGGATATGAGTGAGAAGAAAAGAAACCCTAAGAGGAAGGGTATTTTTGGGTTAATTAAGGGGGGAATGCATGTGGGCTGCCATGTGAAGACTTGAACAAACATCACCTAAAATATGAATGGATTTAGCCAAAAAGAGATGTATATCAATTCCTCAAGTAATTTAAGGTATTCCCCATTTTTGTTTTGCTTCCAACATCCAAATTTTATAAAGTCTTCTTAATAATCATTTTGTCCTTTAGAGTAGTAGGTTTGATATGACACTTCATTTATATAATAGTAAGAAACTCACTTGGTTAATTAATTTGTTTAATAATTGCAAACAAGCACCTTAATTAGTATTTTTTTTAAGTAGTGCTTACATAAAAAGTATCACCTAAAAGTATTACTATAATTTTTTTTTTTTTTAATATACGTGAGTGTTCAAGGTCAATTTACGTGCAGCCCATAATTTAGTTGTTCAAGGAAACTCGCAAGGATGTTAAATTCTAAGTTAGTGATCACTCTAGATTGAATATGTTCCCTCTAAACCTATATTTATTTTCAAGGTCTTTATTGGACTACTAGACTTTAGTCATGGTGATTTTTGAAATTATTATTGTTTTGGGTTTTTAATTATAAAAATTGTGTTGATTAATCAATAATTAGAAATTAAAATCGAATTGATGTAAAATTAAAATTGTTATCAAACGAAGTCAGGAGAAAAATGACGCTTTTTATTATCTCTTTACATCGATAAATTAATACGAAGATTTTAGGTAGATGTGTTTGTGGGTTATTTAGATGAGGTGTGGAATTGCAATCAAAGTTGAGACACTTTGTAAAGAGTAAAGAAAGACCACTTGGGTTGCCGGACATCCACCGGACAACCATTTAGTTGTCTGAGTCTATGACGTTTGACCATTACTGTTTAGTGTTTACATTTCTCCCAAAATTAGGGCTTCTCACCAACCCCATATGTTTCTTCCTCTTTCTTTCTAACTTCTCAAATTCTTTATTTCCTTCATACTCCACATGCCAATCATATGTAGCCTACATTAATTTAGGCTTAATCAATTCGAACTCGAGTGACCGATCTTAATAATAGCTTAAACACCTATATGAATATAGTTGAATTGGTCAAGACTATGGTTATGGGTGAAAATTATTAAAATTTGTAGAGGATCAAAACATTCGTGAAAGTCCAACACACCACCGAAAATGCTCGACCTAGACGACTCAAACAAAGAAGCGACGTCGAACCGATCCCTGACGTAAAGGGTCAACCCATGCCAAGAAGAAAAAGGGTTGACTTGCGAGTCAGGCCATGCACAAGAGGAAGAGGGTTGACCCGCGAGTTAGCTCATGCATGATATGGAGAGGGTTGACTCGCGGATCAACCCATGCACATAAAGGTAAGGACTGGCCCGCGGGTCAACCCATGTTGAAGGGGAGAGAGAGCTGACTTGTGGGTCAACCCATGTCCGAGAGGAGGGGGTTGACTTGTCATCAGCCCTTGCCTAAAATCAGGCCGACCCACGAGTCAAACAACGACGCGACAAAGGATTAGGAAGGGTTGACCTGCGGGTCCGCCCACAGACCCGACAACTGCCAACGAAGGGCCGACCAACCGGTCAGCCCATGGCCCAATAGAGGATTGACCCTTGTGTCAACTCCAAACTACCATTGGAGTGCTGAACAGCAGGTCAGCCCATGGCCCCGATAGAGGATTCACCTTCGTGTCAACCCTGCCAATGAAAGACTGACCCATGGCCTAGTGGAGGATTGACCCTTGCGTCAACCCCAAACTATCAAGGAAGGGCTGACCAGCAGGCCAACCCATGACCCCAACGGAGGATTCACCCTCGTGTCAACCCTTAATTGTTAATGAAGAGGTTGATCCAACAGGTCAACCCATGTCCTAGTGGAGGATTGACCCCCTAACTGTCAAGGAAGGATTGACCAGTAGGTCAGCCATGGCCTAATGGAGGATTGATCCTCGCATCAGCCACAAAATCGCCAATAAAGGGTCAAGCTGTCAAGGAAGGACTGACCAGTAGGTCAGCCCATGGCCCAATGAAGGACTGATCCTCGCATCAGCCCCAAACCGTCAATAAAGGGTTGATCAGCAGGTCAGCCCATGGCTCGACGGAAGGATTGACCTTCGTGTCAACCTTTAGAGTAGATCGACGACATCACATAAGTGTTTGGACTGGGAGAATACCGAAAGAGAGAGTGGACTATAACCATTACGAAGAATTGAAACGAAACCCTCTTGGATTGTAACAACGCAAACACTATTAATAGGGTATATTTTTTTATGTTGTTTCAGTTACAGGAGAGAAAGATGCACTCAATTCTATGAACAAATTCCTATTACTCAAACACTATCGAGTCTCGTGACTAACTTGACTGAAGGAGTGTATGTGGCTTAGTGTCACATCGGTGCTAGTTCACTCCCCTTTTGTTGTTTTGCAGGTTCGTTCGTGCTTGAATACACAAATTCACCATTGATACCATCAACAACTTAACTATCATTTCCTTTAAAAGTTGGAAATTTAAATCTTCGCCCTCTATTCGAATTGTAATACTCTAAGATAAACTCTATTTTTTTTAGTTCAACAACATGTGGGGTGAGAAAGATATATATATTTTAACCAGACGTCTAGCAATCTTGTTGATTATTTAAGTTGTCTAAGTTTGTTTGTTTCTATTAAATTCTTTTATCCCATTTACTATATTGAATCGATTTTTTTAGCATTTGATTTGTTGGTCGAAGATATATGTTTAACTCGTTGAGCTATATACTCAGATTAGCAATCCTATACATTGTTCAAGTTGTCTAAAGTTCATTTATCTCTATTCGTTTATCTCATTTACTATTGAGTAATCGTTTTTTTAGTATAACTGTGGGTATACGAATTTGAACCTTCGACCTTAAGAGAAAGAGTACATGTTAATTACTATTAATTATATTCCCTTCTATTTCATTGCATCGACAATGTGACGTGAGTTTGAAGAAAATGTGAATTTGGACCTAGTAATTGAAATAACATTTATAATTTCATGAATAAAATTCATTGTAATTTATTAGATTATTTTGAAGTATTGGCATGATGGGGAGCACTAAATTCCTAGGTAAGCCATAACACATAACACATGCATGTACAATGAACCAAACCTTTTTAAAATGAAAATTCCTAGTTAGGGCTAAGCTTTTTGAATGATTAAATATTTAATACAAAAGGCAAAGTGGCCAAAAGAGAGGTCACTGCAGTGAAGATTATGGTGGGGAACCACTTTTGTATGGCTTAATCACTAGTTTATAGAAAATTGTTTTTGAGTGTACATTTGATTAATACTTTTTAATTCCAATAATGTCAACTCAAGGGAACATCTATTTCTAAAATATAATGTAACCACCCCCATTTATCATTTATGGATTCTTTTCAACTTTTTTTTTTCTTCTCTCTTTTCTTATAATATTTTATGTTGTATTAGAATTATATATTTATACATACACATTTATAGCAACTATTTTCAACTTTACATATATATATAGCAAGATATTCAATTTTCGAATATGAAAATTAATATGTAGTATATCAGTCCACTGATATACCAAATATAAAGTATATCAATTGCAACTGATATACCATCAAAATCAATAACATTTGTAAACAAAACACATAAGCGTCAAAATCTAATTCAAACATGTGAAATAGAACTAAAATCACTCTGAATCAAAACGAAATCAGTTATTATACAATTAGTTGATTACTGATATACTTTATATTTGACATATCAAACAAATTGATATACCATATATTTGATATATCAGTTGTAACTAATATACCAAATATAATGTATATCAACTGAAACACCAAATATTTGGTATATCAGTTACAACTACAGTGGTCATCTCATCAACAATTGCACAAAATCGGCGTAGCTACATTCTCATATTAAACCATTACATTACAATTTTTGGTGCGGAGGGGTGGTATTCAATTATGATATTGCACCTACTGAAAACCAAAGGCTACGTGGATGTGAAACAAGATTGTGCCTACGATGACATGCATCTTAGTAGGAAAATTATCAAACTAGGGCACATGCACCTCCTCTCCACCTCATCCATTTGCTCCCTCCCTAGCATACTGAACTCATCCTCCCTCTATTTCGACACGCTAAAAAATATAAACACCATAAAAAACACAACCTCACTACTATCAACGCGTTGCCACTACTAATTTCGACACGTTGCCTTGAGACTCCCCGTGAGGAGACAAATTCCTTTCCTCGACTTCGGGAAAGGCTTCCCGCACAGGACATCATTTTTGGAGAATGCCTTCGAGTCGAATTTCGACAGGATCTTCAGAATCTCTCCTTCGAACTTGTTGTTGGAGAAATCGAGGGAAGTTATGGAGGCGGCTTGTTTGAGGTGGGTGATGGACCCGAAAATTTGGTTGGCTTCCAAGTGGAGCTCGAATAGGTTGGTGAGTTGGGCTAGAGAGTGTGGAATGTTGTCGAAAAATTTGTTGGAGGAGACTCATACCTTCTTGAGGGAGGTGAGGGACGAGAAGAAATCGATAGGGATGACGTCGGAGAAGTCGTTCCCAACAAGGAGGAGGGGACTTGAAAACATCGATTTTGTTGAACTCGAAAATGGGGTTGGAGAAGCTGTTGTTGACGAAGATGGCGCCAATTTTAAAAGTTTGCTATATTTGCAAACTCCAAAAACCATAACCACATTTGAAATTCGCCTAATTATTTTACTACCGAGTGTCATTCCCCCTAAAATAAAACGAACTTTCATGCATTTTAATTTACATTTGCAAAAACATGCATTATCCGAACAACTTTAGAATTTTCATTAGTATTAACAAAAGAAAGAAGAAGAAAAAACATAAATTTCAAAACTCGATATATTAAATGAATTGGAATCCACATGTTGCTTAAAATTGAAGAACATATTGATGAAGAAATATTGGTGGGAATATTTGATATGATACAACAAATTCCAGTTGTGATAATTAATTATAATAATGCATTTAATTTTGCAATAAAGAAGTCCTTAAAAAGAAAAATAAAAATGGAAATTAAAAATTGCATTAAAGAACGTGAGATCGGAGTGGGTGTACTTTTGTTCTTGCCACCACCACAACCACCACCAGAATCCATTAAACCCACCACCCATTACAGAATGTTGCATTTAATTTCATCATTTAATTTTGTCCCTTAAGATAAGATGGGGAGATACATTATTTATGTTACATCAATCACTTATATTTGACTCATCATTTCAAAAATAGTTCAATCCTTCCACCTTTTCTTATTGTACTAATAATTAAAAATAAAATAAAAAATAATGATGACTAAAATAATTTTATAGTATGAAAAACAAGAATTTCTCAAATATTAATAATGTTAAGTTAAAACTATAGTATTAAATTTTCGTCGAAATTTTCACATATCTATAGATTCGACATCGACATGATGGATAATCGAATTTACATTGTACAAAATCAATAAAATATTAAAAAAAAAAAATTACAATCCAAATGTACCATAACTTAAATATAATATTATAATAAATATATTTTAACTCATTTAAAAAGATAATTTATTTTTTTTTATTTTTTTTATTGTTAAAAATCTTTCACAAATATCATATTTTTATAAAATTGAAATCTGGATATTTTCGTCAATATCTACATTTAAATTCTTGATTAAAAATACAAAAAGTTAGGTCTAAAGGGGCATTGGAATGAGAATCATGTTATTTTCTTCTTTATTACACTCAAGTGAAAATGTAAATTTTATTTTAACGAAGTTGTGTATAGTTTTTTTTTTAGTACATACTTCTTGATTTTCTTCTTTATTACTCTTGGTATATATATATATATATTCCTTTTATAATTAGAGTTTTCTTTAATTCATAATATTTTAAGTTCTCAACTTCTATTTCTATTGTTTTTTTTGGTTCTTTTATAATCAATGTTGTTGCGGGCAACTTTACCCTCACGTCACTCGCCGACGTCATAACCACATTTAGAGGAGTGGGGGCTACCGTCCCCGAATCCAAAAAATTCATCCACCAAAAGGCCGACCCCGAAATTTCGGTAGGCAATGCTTACCACAGTTAACCAAAGATAGCCGACGTCATTTATCGGTTAGCACGAGATGTGACTGACGCGACGACCTGTCTCCCGCCTGACAGAAGAAGCAGCGCTGCAGGCGCCCCCAACCCTCTCGGGAATCGGGGGACGACGGGCACCGCAATCATCACCAGGCGCGTGGGCCAAACCTCGGTTGACCCATGTCGCCCGCTCTGGTCCAGGCGTTCATCCGAAGGCCAACGGACCGGACAGCCGCGAGGATTTCTCCTCCACTATAAATACTCCTCCTGTTTAACAGGAGGGATGAGGTAACTCTATTCGAACACCCTCTAACTACTCCTACCTATGCTCAGACCTCTCTGACTTAGGCATCGGAGGCTCGTGGGCCAAGTCCATCAGTGCAAGATGATGCTCTTTGTCGTTTTGCAGGTACACCACCGTCCGTTTGGCGGTCGTTGGCGACGAAAGCAATGAAGGAGCAAGGCGGTCCAAAATCTTGCATCAACAAATGTTGTTTTTTTAAAAAAAATAATTATGCAAATATAATATCATGCTCTATTTTTACAACAATAACAAAAATAAATAAATAAGTCATTGTAATTGTAATTGGTTAAAAAGCTTATAATATATTAAGAATATGCACCATTTCTTAACAACCTAAGGTGGGTATGGACTTAAGTTATATTAAGAATAATGCTTTTAAAAATAATCTCTGGCCTTTAATTTAATTAATGATGCAAATACACGATCATTATTACATCATCTAAAAAAAGTAGCTAAAACCAACATTTATATTTTAAATTGCTTGTTGGGGGCAAGACAAGAATAGTATGCCTTCTATGTTTTTTCATATATTTTCTTAAATAAAATATGTCTTTTTTCTAAAGTTTGGAACTTTAAATGATTCATATGAAGCCAAAAAGTTGCTTGCATTATTGCAAGAGTACATGGAATTTGGGCACAATCTTTGTATCTAACTACTTATTTATGTTCTTAAATATGGCTAAGATGTTAATGAGATTTTTTTTTTTTTTTTTTTTTTTTTTTTTGGGACAGTTCGAACAAAGCTCGATAGATAAGATGAAGAGCAGATCTAGATAATATTATTTGGAGGCCAAATTTTGATCAATAATATTTTAGGAATCAACATCATACTTCTGTTCTTTCAACTAAATAATCAACTATTTTCAAACAATATCTATAATCAAACATGTTATTTGAGTTTGTTTTTTGATTTGTTCAGTCATAGCTATTGATATCATTCCATCTTTTTTTTATATAGAATTTTGTTAATGATTATCATTGTTTTATTGCTATATTTGTAAAATATTTTATATTTAGTTATATTTGTCATTATTTTAGGTCTAATTGCTATTTATACTATTAGTGCTAACAAAAATATATATTATATATAAATTATGAATATATAATGAGTTGGTTGCATAAACAGGCCAAAAATAATTGCAAGTTTAGTAAAGTTTAAAACTTTTTGCAAATATGACAAAAAATCAGTGGCTATTATTGATAGACTTTATGACTATTATTGATAAACTTCTATCAATGATAAACTATTATCACGGACAAAATTCTATAAAAAAGACTACTATCAGCGATAGACTTCTGATCAGTGATAGAAATTGACATATCTGCATTTTTTTAAAAAAAAGTGCTATATTTTTAATTATTTTACTCTAAATTGACATCGGTTACAATTTCTCATATATAATTTAGTAAATGATTCTTATTATCTGAGTTTAAAATAAAATAAGTTTTTTTTTGTACTAATTTTTTTTTAAAATAATTTATTAATGATTAAAAAATATGTATATTGATACAAGTGTACAAAATTAAAAAAATGTTTGTGTGTATTAAAATTTTAAATTATATATATATATATATATAATTTAAATTTGAAAGAATAAAATTGAATAGAGAAATTGTAACCGATGTCAATTTAGAGTAAAATAATTAAAAATATAGCATTTTTTTTTTAATTTTTTGCAAATATGGTAATTTCTATTACTGATAGTATAGTCTATCACTGATAGCGTATTCTATCACCTCATTTTTTAATAGAATTTTAGTATAGTGATAGTAATTTATCGGTGATAGTCATATATCGACGATAGCTTCTATCAGTGATAACCACTGATTTTTTGTCATATTTGCAAAATGTTTTAAATTTTGCTAAATTTGAAATTATTTTGGGCTTGATTGTTGTTTGTGCAACCAGTCGAAGACAAAATTATATATAGCCTTTTTTCGAAAAAAAATTATAATGAGGATAATAATCGTGAATGATTCCTCAGGAATAAAGAATGGAATTGAAAAAATAGATTAAATAGCCAACATAAACATAGTTTATAATCATATAATGTATCAACTAGTGATCAAGAGGTCAAATATTTGAATTTGTTCATCCTACATATTTTCAAAAAAAATTATGTAACTATCAACCAAATATTATTTTTGTGCACGTATATTTGACTAATGAATAAGTTTATAAACACGGGTCAAATTGTGTCATCGACTTATAAGCACTGGTCAAATTGTGTCATCGACCCAGGAGTCAAAGATTTGGAATCAAACTTTTATATATATATATATGAAACCCTAACAATAAATCTGTTGCTGTTGAACTACCAAGAGCCTTCTAGGTCAAGAAAGTGGTTGCTGTGAGAACCATTTGCATTAATAAAAAATAAAAAAACTTTTTTTTTTTTGAGAAAAGTCTTTGTTTATTGTTAAATTTCAATTAATAATTCAACATATATTTGAATATGTTTTAAAAGTTAACATAATTCTTCAGGTAAATATCCACCCATCAAGTAAATAAACAAAACACTTATGTCTGTTAAATATTTATAAAGAAAAATAATGTTAATGACTAATCTTATTTTTTTTATATCTAAATTTAGTTTAAATATTAGAACAAAATATCTAAAAGTTTTAGAACATAAATAAAATTAAAATCATTATGATTTATTTTCATTTGAAATTAAGCTAATAGGAGAGAGAGAGAAAACTATAGTCAAGTTATGTATAGAGAATATTTTTGAAGGTCAATTCTCAATTATTTTCAACTGAAACTGAAATCAAACCTAAATTGCCATAAACTAAAAAGCTTATTCTCCAATTTAAAATTTTGCTCATTGAGAAAGAAAGAGAGAATTAAGTATTCCCAACCCTTTAAGTAAAGGCTATACTTTTATAAAAGAGTAAAATAAATTATTTGTATAATTGCATGTGTAAATTTCTCAACCACCAAACATAGTTCAAAATACACTTACATATATACTTATTTTCACTCCAAAGACTTTTTTTTTTTTTTTTTTCTTCAAGTAAATAATATTTTCTCTTTCTTGCCAACATGAGCATAGCTCAACCGACATAATGTATGATCTATGAACAAGATGTGTCTCAAGTTCGAATCTCCTCCCCACATGTTGTAAAATAATAATAATAATAAAGTTCGGGTTTCAAGCCCTAAACGACCTTCAGGTCCACCCGCCTACTCAAGAAATTCGAGACCTGTTGTAGGAGCGAAGTCGCTTTACCGAGTTTACGAAGGGAAGAAGCGAAGCAGCTTGACTGATAGTTTAGATAATAAAGACAGATGTTATCGGTAGATTTAGTCTTAGGCTATTTGTTGGAGAGATGATCTTAAGTTGGCGCATATACACCTGCCTACTCAAAGGTGGGCAAATCAAAGCTCCTCCTCTTTTTCCACACACACAGAGACATCTACCTCGACTATACCATATTGAACTTTCCTTCCGACATGTTTTTATTTATGATTTCTCTCCCTTTTTCTCTATTTGTAACATTTTTTTGAATAAGAAAAATTTATATTTTTTCAATAAAGAATAAGAGTGCAGGAAGATTTAAATTATAGATTTGATGTTTACCTCAGTTGGTTTATGTGATTCGAGCTTTATTAGTACATTATCTATGAAACAACTTTTGATAAGATTTTGCCGAGATTTTATAATGTGAATTTGAAAAGAAAAGAAAGACGATAACCTAGTAATGTATATATTCTTGAAAAAATGACATAAAAATGTGTTACTTTAAAAAAAAAAAAAATGGATTTTATGTATTGAATTTGGAAGACCCTTTTATGAATAATTAGAGAATTCTCAAAATGGTCGGGTTTGCCGCATGTTCGAGGAACCTTGTGAGGATCTGACGGAAGTGGGAATGCTGATTGAGGATTTATGTGCGCGGTTCCCTCGTTCTTTTAGGGACAGATGCAACTTTACCTTTAGATAAGGCAACGGTGACACTTCAGTTAGCACATATAGCTTTGGGTTCTCGATTACATTTGATTTGGCTGGAAGATTTCACTAGTGAGATCAATCGAAGCTTTATATTTGAGTGAATTGGTTGGTGTTTAGAGTTTGTACTAAGCTTTGCGAGAAGAAGAAGAAAAAAAAAAAAAAAAAAAGTGTGTAAAGTGGAGTATTTTACTTCCACATATTTCCTTTTTGGATTTTAAAGGGACCAACCATCAAATATTAATTGCAAGAAAGGGCCAACTTTGGGCCACCCTTTGACCTACCTTTGTTTCATTTTCCACTGCACCTGTCCCTTAGAACATGGAGGAAATTATGGCAGATTTCCCTTTCTTAATTCAACCCTCCCCTCTTCCTCTTTTTCTCACATCACAAATTTATTTGTCAAAAATTTTTTTTTTTTTTTTTTTGCTGAAATGTAACACAACCATCACAATAAGAAACAATGTATTATAGTTTGTGTTTATATTGATTAGAAAGAAAAAAAATTACTGTCCAACCCAATTTCGACCCACAAGACTATCAATCTCATCAGATTCATCGTCCACATAAAATAATTCTAAAATGATATGATATTGAATCCTTTGAAATTAACCCCACAAGTTAACCCGATCATAATTTAATTAGTTGGAACATAATAAATATGCTCTGAAGGTTAGATATTTGAATTATACATTCTAGGTACTTAAAAAAAAAAAAAAAAAAAAAAATTGTCTAAACTCACATTTGATTTCATTTTAAAGTCTCGTAACAATTAAAATATTATCTTTCACGCATATATATATATACCAATTAAGTTCATCTTAGCTTAAACTAATTCAAGCATATGCTCTCGACCAAGAAGTTAGATGTTCGAATTCTCCACCTATATGTTAAACTCACAAAAAAAAACGTATGTCACTACTTTTTTACATTATGTGAGGTAGGGGATTCGAACTTCTGATCTCTTGATCGACGTGCTTTATGTCAATTGAACTATACTCATATTGGTAACATCACTAGTTATATATAGTCTACTGAATAGAAAACTATCGAACAAAAATTAACTAGTAGTAGGTGTTGTTTGCAGACAATCTTTTTGGAGGACAACATACCTAATTATTCTCCATAATAAACTCTTTGTTTTCTAACACCTTTATCAATACTCTTCTAACTAACCTAAAAACAATGTTTTTTTTTAGATTAACACCTTAAAGAAAGAAAAAAAAAAGGTGACCTCATCAAACAAAAAACATAAAAGAAAGTTGGGATAGATAGTAAAAAGAAACATAGCCCACTTTCAACTTTCCAAATTCCATCCCATATTCCCATTTGCAGTCAAATCCACCAAAAAAAAAAAAAAAAAAAACCCCACCTTTTTAAGTGTTCTTCTTCTTTCTTCTTTCATTCTAATTTTGAAGCCTAAAAAAAAAAAGAGAAATTTAGAGGAAAATTTAGAAATTGTAATGGAAGAGATAGAAGTAGTGAAGTGTGAATGTTGTGGTTTAAAAGAAGAATGCACACAACATTACATTTCTCAAGTCAAGGCTAACTTCCACGCCAAATGGCTCTGTGGTCTTTGTTCTGAAGCCGTTCGTGACGAATTTTTCAGATCATCCAAAAACCCGCCGCCGCCGCCGTCGCCCTCACGAGGGATTCAAGATGCCGTTAACGCCCACATGCTCTTTTGCCGGAAGTTCAAGTCTAACCCCGCCGTTAGAGTCGCCGACGCCATGAAGCAAATCTTGAGAAGCCGCCGCTCTACCGACTTGTCGTCTTCCTCTTCTTCTTCGTCTTCCCAGGTTCGCGACATGTCGTCTTTCTCTTCCTTCACATAATTTCTTCCAAAACTTTTATTTAATAATATAATAATAATCCTTCTCTCTCTCCATCTCTCTCTCTAATTTTGTTCATACTTTTGTCTTTAATTTTTATTATGCATAACAAAATGGATGAGAAAATGAAGCTCTCCCCATGCATGAAAAACCAAAAATATTACCATTTAAAAAAAAAAAAAATAATAATGCCCCCATGGCTAATTATGTTGTATTTTATAGAATTTAATTCTCCAATATAATGTTATTGAGCAAAGAAAAAATATTATACAAAAGTAATTAATTGGGTGTTTTTTTTTTTTTTTTAAAAAAAATTCTAACGGTTGTGAATTTAGAATAAAATAATTAAAAATATAACATTTTTTAAAAAAAAATTACGGATATGACAATTTCTATCACTGATAATATGATTTATAGCTATAGTAGTATAGAATTTTGTCAGTGATAATTGTCTATGAGTGATAGAAGTGTGATAGCCAATTTTTTGACATATTTGCAAAAGATTTTAAATTTTGCTAAATTTGCAATTATTTTGAACTTGCTTTTTTGTGCAACGAGTCGTGAGTTTTGGATAAATTTTAATTATTAAATTGAATATAGGTCATTATTTGGGTATCTTAAAGAATTGTTGTGGTGTGTTTTTTTAATGCTTCTTTTAGGCAATGAAGTGATTAATTAAGTATTGTTTTGTAATAATGTTCTTGGATTAAGTGGGATTTAAGGAAGTTTGAGTGTAACAATATTTTCTCAATTGGGTTGATTAACATGGAAGAGTAGAGTGATTAAATCATTGGGTGCACTTGCATCTTTTTTAATTTCTTTTGTGTTTTTTCTTTCTATAATATTCCTTTCTCTCACAAAAATAACTTCTTCTTTTACTAAGATACCAAATCATTTGCATAGGAAAACCTTTATAAACCTCACTTAAAAGGCTTCATAATACCAATGTAAGAGCTAAATATTAATAATATAAAAAAAAAATAGTCAACATGAACGTATATATTTGTCAAAACGGACATGACTCAGCTGACATATGTATGTGTTGACGACCAAGAAGTTTGTAGTTTTTGAATTCTCACCTCCATATTATTAAACTTATTAAATTTAAAGTAGACAACGAGAAACTTTAAATCTTCACACTCTAAACTCTAAACCTTAGTGGTCATAAAAGGTCTCAAGACTAAGACTATTAATTAATAGAGAATGAGTTCAATTCTTAGTGGCTACCTAGGTACTTAGGAATTAATTTCCTATGAGATTTTTTTAGAACCCAAATGTTGTAGGGTCAAACAGTTGGCCCGAACACTCCCAAAAAAAAAAAAATTGTAAATTGTCATCGAACTTGTACTTGTGTACCTTTGATAGGAAATAAAATATTACAACTAGTATTATGCTTCAACTTAAATTTATTGAATTATTTATAAAGTTTTATGCAAGATAATTCAAAAAAATTATCTTCTCTTAAAATAAAAATAAAAATAAAAAAATTTCCATTTTTAAAACTACTACAATATTCAGCAACATGCCAACATTATATCTCATTTATGATTTTTTCTTAAATTTTGTGGATAGGAGACAAATTTAAGTCACCTTCAACAAGGTGCGTATCTTTTAGGGTGCCCTATTTAACAAGGACATTTGAACCTATAATAATTTAAGAAGAATTTTATAAAAAATCTTTGCAAAAAATAAAATAATAAAAAAATAATTCTATTAAAATTGATGACCCTAATTAACGGAATATGGGAATAGTATAATTATGCATATATCTTAAATCAATAGGTGTTTTAAATCTATTTTTAAATTGAATTCAAAAAAGAAAATATAAATTGTTTTTTAAAATGTAAGAGCAATTTATCATTGCAATTTGCAAAATTCTCTTTTATATACCTTATTATTTATTGTGTTGTTTTTATTTCGTTAATCGGCTTTGAAACAATTTATCATGATTATTATTAGGGAAATTGTAGTAAATGACAATTTAAGACTTATTGTTTGCAAATATAGCATGTTTTTAAAAATTTTGCGGATATAGCAATTTCTATCGCTGATATCTTATGACTGATAGAAGTCTATCGCTGATCACCTCAGCTTTTTATAGATTTTTGTCAGTGATAATAGTCTATCACTGATAGAAGTCTATCAGTGATAGAAACGAGTTTTTTTGCTATATTTGTAAAACATTTTAAAGTTTGCTAAATTTGCAATTAGTTTGGGCCTGATTGCTATTTGTGCAACCAGCCCTTATTATTATCTATTAGTGATTTACTTATTAAATAAATTTTAATTTTACTAATTTTGCAAATTTCTTTATGAGTTTTTTTTTTTTTTTTTGAAGAACTTGTTTATGAGGTTTACTTCTTAAAAAACACAAATTAAAATATAATAATGGAAAAAATAGTTTATGAGACGATATAATCTTTTACATTATGTTTTTTTTTTTTTTTTTTTGTATTTTGGGTATGATTTGGAGTTATGGTGTGCTGGTCTTTTTCTGTCAAAGGTTCAAATGGGCTACACTTTGGGCCTACCATGTTGGACTCTTTAACCCACTTCTCTTATAGAAGGCCCATTAATACAATAGCAAAACTTTTCTTATTTGAATAAATATTGCAAAAATGAAATTGTCCCTCTCCAAAAGATAAATACTTGTCTTTTTTTTTTTTTTTTTTTTTTGAGTACATTGAGGGCGGGGATTCAAACCACAGACCTCTTGATCATCAAGTCATACATATGACAGCTGAGCTATGCTCACTTTGGCAGATAAATACTTGTCTACTAACTCTAAAAGTTGTACTTTAAAAATAAATAAAAAACACTCTAAAAGTAAATCACTTTTATGTTTGAGAGTCATGGTTGAAATAGTAATTTTGAAAAAATATATTTTTTTTTAAGGAAAAAAAAAGGAAATTTAACTAAATTGATTTTGTAAAATTAAAAAGTTATAATTAATTTATGCACCTCTTTCATGAACTGTTTCCTAAAATCGAAACGATATTACACAAACGAACAATAAATCACTCTAAAAAACTTAGTTCAAAATTTCAGAACAATCGAGACACATCACAATCAATAAAGAAACATCAACGAAGATAACAAATACCTACAATTTAAGAAATCGATCACGAAAACGAGAGAAGAGCGAGCGATGGGACAAGGAAGAAGAGACAGTCGAGCGAAGAGCAAAATCAAGAGAGAAATGATTTAGGGCTAAAAATTGTGTTCCTAAATATATAGGGGCAATTTTGTATTTCCATATTTGAATGGAATAAGTGTAAATTATGGAGCTGATTCCCAGTCCACCACCCCATCTTAATCACCTACCAACTATTAGTTAAAAAAAAACAATTTTATTCATTTTTCAAATATTATAATTATTTTAGAAAGGGTAAAATTAAAATAGTCTTAAACATGTCATTATTTTTATTGTTAATCTAAGTATTACTATAAAACAATTTTTTTTTTTTTTTTTTTTTTGGAAAAAGAACTAGAAAACATTTTCAAAAAGTTATATTTATTCCTATATGTGACATAGATGCAGGTGAGAATGACAGGTTAGAATAGAGTAGGATGCAACAATGAACATTAGTGTAAATACCAAATTTTCTACGACCATCATTATGAGTTGATGGGTAATTTAGTTGGTGATAATAGTTCTTATTTAGGCTGCTTGCTGCTAAATTGTTATATGATTGACGTAGTCTTACATTAAATACCACGTCCAAAAAAACGTTACGTGTCTGTCAGGTCTCTTGAACTCACCATTTTCTATTATGTGTATCATGTTAAACTTTTTTTTTTAAGTGATTGTGATTACCTATTGTTGATGTCAAAATCTGAATTGAGGAAATCTTACATAACTTTCATGTGCTTCAATAGTAAAATTTATAGAACGGAACAAAATGTGACATGTGAAATAGAAAAGACTACACACCAGTGTGTTGCTTGCTATACACGCTTCGATGCTTAGGTCGGATAAAAAAAAGGTAGTAAACTTAGGTTTAGAAATTTAGAGAATTATGAGGATTTAGTTAGACTTGCTTTCATGGGAGTTATCGTCTTCTATTTATAATGAGGTTGATTTAGGATTTTTTTCTTTCGAGAATGAGTTAATCTAGAGTTCTTTCAAACTCCAACAATCTCAACCCTTGAGTTATTGGGCTCGAGATGATTAGCCAATAGAGTTTGATTGACCGAATGGTTAGTCGACTCTTGACTGATTTGAGCTCGAGTCCACTTCTATGTTAAATATTTTTCATGGACCTATTTCGGTTCAAATTTACCCATAACACCTACTTAATTGTGTAATTAGCTAGGTCTCTTGAAAGGGTGGGGTGGTGACCTAAGTTTGGGCTAATGAGCTTTACTAAGTGGGTGAGACCTTGGCTCACACTTGTATAAATGGCTAGTTGTAGGGTGCTCTGAATATTGATAGGGGCCTCTAGCACTTAGCTTTGTTGGCCTAGATTGCACAAAACTATCTAATATCCCTCAAATATTTTTTCTTTTTTTAAAGTTCAAAATCAACCTAATCTAGGTTGTCCAACTTAGAAAAAAAATTAGGGTTAAAAATAATTTATACCTCTAAACTTTGAAGACAAATTCGTAATTGTATTCATTAAAACTCTAAATTTATAAGTGAATCAATTGAGACAATTTGTTAGAATTACGTATTAAAATCGTTGATGCATAATTAACACACATGTATATGACTTTTTAAAATGTACGGATTAACGTTTTATTAAAGAGAGATGCTGGAATCAAATGAATAGTAACGCTTTTTTAATTAATATGAATGATTTTTCATCTTCTCATTTTCTTCTCATTTACTTCGATTTATTTAAAAAAAATTATGTCATAATTTTTTTTTTTTTTTTTTTTTTGTTACTTTGATAAGATTTCGAGAGAAGAAGAATTTTATCAGTCGATTTTAAATTGAATGAAATGAAAATAGATATAGATCACTAACGCGGGTCTAAATTAATTCACCTAGAAAGTTTAGAATTCAAATAGATATAAATATTAATTTGAAGTTTTAATTGATACAACTTTAAAGTTTAGAAGTACAAATTGATTTTTTCAAAAAAAAATAAAATAAAATAAATAAAATACAAACTCATCCAAATTTGTTGATTAAAAAATAGGAAAATTGCACCACGTCAATTTAGAGGAAAATAATTAAAAATATAACACTTTTTTTAAAATATTTGCTGGCAATTTTTATCGACAATAACCACTAATAGAATTCTATCCGTGATAGTCACAGATCAAATATCGATGCTATTAGTGATAACTACTAATATACTTTTATCTTTTGTTTTATAGAGTTTGTCAATAACTATCATTTTTTTTTTATTTATTTGCAAAATGTTTTATATTTTACATTACTTTACGCCTAATTGTTTTTTTTTTTTTAACAACATGTGGGGTGGGGAATTGAACCCGTGATCTCTTAGTCACTAATTTATACAATATGTCAATTGAATTATGCTAATGTTGGCATGGACATAATTGCTATTTTTTTTAGACAGAAATAACAGGAGTCAGAAACTAAGTAGAAGCGTCAAACGAGAGAAATTCGGAGAGCCACTCGGGTGGGCTCCCTCCCCAATCTCCCGAAAAACCCATCCTATAAGAAAGATTAGCCAAAGCATTGACAACCCCGTTTATACTCCGCTTAATATGGATATGAACGACCAAACTTTGATGTTTGAGGTCAGTAAATGTACCTCTAAATTGACATCGGTTACAATTTAGAATAAATGCTATATTTTTAATTATTTTACCCTAAATTGACAACTATTACAATTTCCCTATTATTTATTATGTTTTGAAAAAATGGCCCCCACACTTCTTTTAACTCTAGATCCGCTGGAAGTTGGATGTTGAAATCGTTGTACCCTACATTATGTTAAAATAATTTAATTTGGCTTGGCTATTTCCAAAGCACGGGCTAATCTCTTTAAGCCACATGATTCAAATCTCCTGGTCTAATATTTCAACATGAATTGAATGCATATTTCAACATGAGATGAATCCATGTAGATGGAAATCTAATTTGGGATTCGGAGAAATTGGGTGGGTGATTCGTGACTCTTTCGGGTCTCCAATCCGTACTGAAAATGAAAAAAGCAGCGAGTTAGATCAAATTAAAGCCCTTGAAGCCATGACTATTCGAGAAGGATTAAGGCAGATAACCTATCTTTCTCTATATATTCGTCGTTGGCTCTTGTGGTGGAATCTGACGCCCTCGAGGTCATCAAGTTTCTGAACAATGCAAGTGAAGACCTCACAGAGGTCAAGAATATCGTCAACGACATATTAGAATTGGCGAGCAATTGAGAAGAGATATCCTTCTCCTATTGCCTTCGTTCGTGCAATTCTGCCGCTCACAAGATTGTCCGAGCAATTTTTAAGAATCGTTTCTTGATGGATCAGAATCAACCTTCTGTATTAAAAGAAGAGAGGGTTTTTGGGAATTTTGTTATTTCCACTTGAGTGCACTTAATTTTGAAGGAAGATATTGTAAGGACTCCTATTTGTTTTAATGAAGCAAGGTTTTTTTCAAGAAAAAAAAAATTGTCATTTTCAATTAATTTTTTTTTAAGTACATTTTCAATTAAATCCGTGTTAAGTAGCACAATTGAATAATGAATAGTTATGTGACATTAAACAAATTTATTATTTCTAGGATAATTTTATTTATATTATATATCTACATTATCCTACTCAATTAAAGAAAATCTAACTGTTTCCCAAAAAAAAGAAGAAAATCTAACTAATTTTATCCAAATAAAAGTCTATATCATCACATAATTAACACATAATTAAACATCGCATATCTCTTCCATTTCCATTAAAAAATAAAACTCATTTCTTTAGATTTTTGTTAATTTCATTGACTAGTTATCTTCGTATGAACCGGATATAGCTCAACCAACATATATATATAGATTAATGACCAATGGATCATGGGTTCGATCTTCCACCTCACATGTTGTTAAAAAAATCATATGGTATGATATTTTAAAAATTGACAACCCTTAAAAAATATAATTACTTAGCGAAGATCTAACTATCAACATTTAAAAGGACCTTACCTATTAATTTATATTTAGATTTAGATTGAGAAAACAATTATTCAATTTAAAAATAAAAGACAATTTTTTTTTCATAAGATGTAAAACTAAATTAAAGAATAGTCCAATATAAAAGGTAAATTATAAAAAATACTCCTGAATTAGGTTTCGTTTAAAAAATATCTCTGAACTTTTAAAAGTTTTAAAAATACTTCGAAACTATGAGTTTTGTTTAAAAAATATTTCTAAACTATGAAAAACGTTTAAAAAATGCCTCGTAATTAACAACATACACAAAATTCTAATGTGAGTGGTTAAATTCTATAAAATATCATAAAAACGTAAACATTTAATCTATTCTCCGCCGATTTTGCCTTATTTTGTTTTTATTACCTTCTTTTGAATCTATAAAATAGAATTTTATGATTTTTTAACTCTTCTTCAGATGTCTCTGTTTTCATTTTTTTCATGTCATGGACGTTCAAGCTAGAATTTAACTATTCACATCAGAATTTTGTGTATGTTGTTAACCATAAGGACATTTTTGAAACGTTTTCATAATTAAAAGTTATTTTTAATAGTTTATGTGCATTTTCAGAAATATTTAAAGTTTGAGGATATTTTTTAGGGCTGGTTGCACAAATAGCAATCAGGCCCAAACTAATTGCAAATTTAGCAAACTTTAAAATGTTTTGCAAATATGACAAAAAAACCTGTTTCTATCACTAATATACTTTATTATATCACTAATAGACTTCTATCAGTGATAGACTATTATCTCTGATAGACTGACAAAAATCTATAAAAAGCTGAGGTGATCAGCGATAGACTTCTATCAGTCATAAGATATCAGCGATAGAAATTGCTATATCCGCAATTTTTTTAAAAACATGCTATATTTGCAAACAATAAGTCTTAAATTGTCATTTACTACAATTTCCCTATTTTTTAAACGCTCTAATTTTTGTAATAGTATTTCTGAATTTGAAATGCATGGTTCTATTTATTTATTTATTTATTATTAATTGTTTTTTATATATTTATTGAGTGATTCCTTTCGCCATTTTATCTTAGTCTTGTTTTTCCTCTTTTCGCAAACATTCTCTGCATAAAGAATTCTCCATTTCTTAACTACAACTTCTTGTATTCCTCCGA
Organism: Herpetospermum pedunculosum; assembly: GCA_028017165.1. Classification (NCBI taxonomy): domain Eukaryota; kingdom Viridiplantae; phylum Streptophyta; class Magnoliopsida; order Cucurbitales; family Cucurbitaceae; genus Herpetospermum; species Herpetospermum pedunculosum. Next base: position 2,628,668 of record CM051524.1, on the reverse strand, counting down.
TTCTTTCATTTCAATTCAATTTCCAATATCACAGTTTACACAAATTTGTTTTCGATTTCGATTTTCCCTCAAAAAGTTAAGAAATCCCAATTTTCCTTCCAACTTCAACTATCCGATCAAGATTTTGATTCCTTTTTCGAACTGATGCTCCTTACTTCACCGGAGAATCACTGATTTCGCTATATATTTCAGTTTCCCCCCCTTTCTTATTGTCAAGAACAAACCCAAGAAGAAGAATCAATCGAATTCGACGCCATGAAGAAGATCCATCCACTGTCGATCTCTCGTGCTCAATCGCTTCTAGGTTTAAACCCTAAGAAACTGCGACGGTTGCCCCATGTTTTCAGCCGCGTTTTGGAACTTCCGTTTAAATCCGATGCCGACGTTTCGATTTTCGAAAACCCCAATTCCTTCCGATTCGTAGCGGAAATCGATGGAATCAGCGACGAATTCACGGCGCAGACGGTTCAAATCCATCCTGGGATAATCAAGGTTGTGGTTAGACAAATTGGGGGTCTGGAAGAATTGTCGTTAGACGAACTGGAGATCGACATGTGGAGATTTCGACTGCCGGAGACGACTCTGCCGGAGCTTGCAACCGCCGCGTTCGCCGGTGGGAGGCTCATCGTGACGGTTCCGAAGAGGGAGGACGCCGGAGAAGGTGCGTGGGGGGATATGAATGAGGGTTTTAGAGGTGGGCATTTGGTTGTTGTTGTACAGTAATTAGAATCTTGCTCTTGTTCTGGATTGAACTTGATTGTTGCTGAATCAAAATAGTTTGAATTTTACAATGAACATGATGATTCTTACTTAGGATTTAGGAAAGCTTTCTTCAATTTTTTTTTCTCTTTTTAAAAATTTCATTTGACTGAGTTGAATTCTGATTCTTTCTGGGTTGTGGCCATTGCTTTTCCATTATAATGCACAAAAGCCATTCAAAAGTTAGGGATGAAATTAAAGCATATGTTCAAATTTAGATTCATTAGCATAAGTTCCCTTAGTTGCTTGATGACCAAGAACTCATTCTTCCACTTTCTTTAGTATCCATCACTCCTCATCGTTGTTATACTCGAGCAAATGTTTAACTAGTTGAGCTATGATGAAGTTGACATTCTCATCGTTGTTATATTCGAGAGCAAATGTTTAACTAGTTGAACTATGTTGAAGTTGACATTCTCATCGTTGTTATACTCGAGAGCAAATGTTTAACTAGTTGAGCTATGATGAAGTTGACATTCTCATCGTTGTTATACTCGAGAGCAAATGTTTAACCATGATGAAGTTGACATTCTCATCGTTGTTATACTCGAGAGCAAATGTTTAACCAATTGAGTTAGAAGTTGACATTTTAATCTAATTTTTGATTGAAAATAGGATGATCTCAAATAATTTTGTTAATATGAAACATTTTTTTTTATAGAATTTTGAAACAGAATTATGTAGATTTAGATTTAAAGTTTAGGATAATAGAAAATATAGTGAGACGTATTAAACTAAAGATTTAATCATAAATTTGTGTAATGATACACGCAACCAAAGACATTTTTTGTTGACTAGATGTAGACCCTTTACTTTATTAACTTTTTTATTTTTTTAATGTCTTTGGATGTATATTGCCAATTAAATCACATTCCGGAGCCTTTTCACTTTAATGCAACAACCATCGAGGGTTGACCTAGTGGAGTTGATCTAGTGGTTAAGAAGGGTCTTGAGATTTCAATGTCCTCTTAGAGAGAATGAATTCAATTCTTGGTGGTCACCTAATCTAGGAAAAATGAATTCAATTCTTGGTGGTCACCTAATCTAGGAATTAATTTCCTGGTTTCCATCCTTGGTGGTCACCTAATCTAGGAATTAAAGTCGTCAATTCCTAAAACATCGAACACAAGATTTAATCCTACTCATGGAGCTATGAAACTTTGCATGTTAATGAAGCAAAAAGCTTTTATGTTAAAGTGAGTAGAAATTTATGTTTTAATTGATTACGAAACACTTTGATTACTCACGGTCCGTCTCCTTTGACCGCGGGGAAGTATGACTCCAATACACTTTTTCCTTTTGCTCATCTCTCTGTCTGTGCATCATCGGATATAGGCGAGGTTATCTCGTCCTTAACTAAGCTTAAGCATCGCTCAATCATACACGTCGCGTGTAAGCGCATCTCTCTCGCTCGCGACTCAACCCACTGACCTCTACACTAGGCCAAGTCTTCAGGCTCGACCTTGTCTCTTCACGAGGCCAAGGTCTTCTCGACACAAAGTTGCATCCCATTTCATCGCTTTGTCATCTCAAGGATATTGTTCGTTCATCGGAACAACATTTGTCCTCACTGTTCGCTCGGACACCCTTCCAACTAACCAATTCGCGGGACTCCAACTTCCATCTCGGGGCTTGATTACGAAACACTTTGATTTTTAAAATTTAAAATTCAACCATAATCTAGTTTGTGTTTAGTTTTTTATCTTTTATTTCTATGAGTGTCCGACCAACTTGTACACATATTTACACTATGTCACTATGTAAGTTTCATCATTTATTTTTAAATAGAAGATATCTCGTGATTATTGTAAAAAATATGATTTTGATTTTGATGGTGCACCCTACCAAACTTGCACTTGTTAAAGCCTTGAACTAGACTATTTAGGATTCTTCTTTTAACTTTTTTTTTTTTTTTTTTATGATCAAGCTCCATAGCTAACAATATATTGATGGATTAACGACTAGAAAAAATGAACTAGCAACATTTGACCAACTTTTTTTTTGATGTAACATATTTTTATTAAACAAAAGATATTAATAACTAAATAATAAGTAAGAACCACATATGTCTAAGATAAGATTAAATTTCAAAAGAAAAATTATTGGATAACATTAGAATAAATTAATGCAAATCCGTCACGATGAATAGAAGGTAATAATTCTAAAGTACGTAATTATTAGTCTAAAAGAAAAAAATAAATCTAAAATGAATGTGTTTAGGTCTTAAATTAATAATAATTCAGTCAATTTTTACCTTGGAATCAACTTTCAATGTAATTTCATTCAAGTAGATCTTAAATTTCGATAAATATTACAATTTTTATCTTAAACTTAAATAAGAGGTTATATTTTTTTTTGTAACGATATTTTAATTAATGGAGGATTGAACGCATGACCTCTTAGTTAAAGGCACAACCTTATGCCAATTGAGTTATGTTCGGTATGTTCTACCTAAGTTTTAAATCCAGACACATGAAAAACATGCACTCTACTAAGGATATTTAATTTGCGTGGTTATTTGCACAAATTTATGTCAATTGAGCTATGTTCGGTATGTTCTACCTAAGTTTTGAACCCAGACACATGAAAAACATGCACTCTACTAAGGATATTTAATTTGCGTGGTTATTTGCACGGTGCAAGATCAATCAACCCCCACTCTAGGCGGCAGAATCAAGCCTCCACTCTATGCGGTTTAGGCGGAGCGCTCACCCACTGCACCAAGTGGTTGTTCGATAAGAGGTTACAATTTTTACATAAACATGTGTTTTGTGTTCATCAGACAAGCATGATAATATTTTGATTGAAATTTTTTAAAATCAAAATCTATTAGAAGAGAGGTTACAATTTTTATCTTCTAATAGATTTTGATTTTAAAAAACTCCGGATCAAAATATTATCATGTTTGTCTAATGAACACAAAACACATATTTAGTTCAAAAAAAATTAATCAAGTTTCAAAGAAAATTATTAGAGGTGGATTTTATTGAAATTGATGAGTTTTTGAAAGAATTATTCAATCATCAATCTTGTACATTAATCTATCTTAACCATGATTATTTATTTATTTATTTTTTTTTATTTTTTTTTGGTTGAAATTAGTACCGCCCGGAGGTCATATAGATCGGAACCCGGAGCGATAAGAACGAAATCCCTACCCACTGCTACACCTACTGGCGCTTCAAAAGGCTTAGATTCTACGCCTTTTCATATTGAATCACAGCCATTTCCCTCTTTCTTTGGTTAATCTTGGGTTATTTTTTTGAAATTAGTAGTGAAAAACCTTGAGATTATTTTTTATTTTTTTTAGGACAAAGAGACTATTAAAGTCTCCCTAGAAGAAATCATTTTCTTAGCGGCAAATGGGGTAGGATCACACGATCTGTCTCATGAAATTAGTCGAGCTGAGGGTAACCCACACATTTACGGATATATAAAAAAAAATAGATATTTAAATTTAGGGTGAAAAATGAAAATGGATAAGGTAGAAGGAAAATTGATTTATTTATTTTTTCTAAATTAATAATGCTTATCTACCATCTACGACGTCGTTTTAATATTGTCGGCGAGTTTCTACGAAAATTTATCTCCGACGAAGCATCGAAATCGGTACAGTTCTGATTCCTTTGAAAAATGGCGGTTCCAGTAGCGAAAGCAGTGTCTCTCGGCCATATAGCCAGAGAATCTGCAGATATCCATCGCCTTTCACAGTTCTACAAAGAGGTCAACAAATTCCATCTCCCCCTTCTCTTTTCTTTCATCCACAATAATTTTATATTGTTTATGGCGGTTGTTCATTGTGCTTTTGTGCAGATGTTTGGATTCGAGGAAATTGAGAGTCCAAATTTCGGAGATCTCAAAGTTATTTGGCTAAATCTTCCCTCTGCCTTTCAATTTCACCTCATCGAGAGAGACCCTAAATCCAAGCTTCCTGAAGGTCCATGGAGCGCAGTGTCACCGGTTGCCGACCCTAGTCATCTTCCCCGAGGTCACCATATCTGCTTCTCTGTCTCCAGTTCCAATTTCGACTCTGTTGTTCATTCTCTCAAGGTGAATTTAGGAATTATCGTTTTCATTTTGATTTTTTCGTCATGGGGATTTGGAAAGCACTCGAGATTTCTGCTCTGTCCATATACTTGATCATATGTTATGGTTTAATTATACTGAGCATAAAAAACTCTGGGATTGCGAGATGAACTGTAGGATTTACTTGAAGAGTTGATTCTTGATTTCTGGAGAATTTGCTAATTGGGAGGAATTTTAGTTCAATCCTCACTAAGGCTCGAGTATTGAACTGGAACTTTAAGTTAATTGGTTATGGTAAATGTAATTATATCAATGATCTAACATTTCCATCACATTCAATTGTGAGCTTGAAAATTTGGAGAAATGTATTACAAGAGGTCAAACACAGCACATCCTATTGATATCATGTTAAATTAAATCACTCATCAATCCAAAAACTTAAACTAATAGTCAATAGGTTATGATAAGTTTAATTATAACCTCGAAGATAAGCTATACTGCTCTCAGAAATCTTATTGGACGATCTGAATGATATTAGTTCACTAATCATTATTATAATGTATTTCAAGAATATATTTGAATGCTACATTATTAATGTAACTTAAGAATTCAATTTAATTGAATCTGTTGGAGAGAATGGTTAAAGTGGCATGTTGACTTAAGAACACAATGAAGTTCAAACTTCTTCGGTTTATAAAATCGTATGCAGGAACAATTCTTTGGAAATATTTTGTCAGAGTTTATAAAAAGTTTGCGCTTTCCTTTTACATGCCTTACAATCCAAAAATATTAGATGTGGCTAGACTAATTTTGAGTTTGCTGCAGGAAAAGGGGATCCAGACTTTTGAGAAGTCCCTACCAAATGGGAAGGTAAAGCAAGTCTTCTTCTTTGATCCGGATGGTAAGTTTCTGCCAAACTTTCTTTTTTAATTTTATTTTATATAAAGAACTGAGCTTTCAAAAAAAAAAAATGAAAGAATACCCCCAGACATCCAAAAAAATCAAGCCCACAAGAAAACTTCACCTACGCCCATAAAGAAACATAAAACTTGACAAGAGACCACACATGACACAACGCTAGGATCTCTCTCAATCCCTCTAAAGATCAAGATCAAATTAATTATTTCACCCCACAACACCGCACAGAACCCCGAACTGCCATAAAAAAATTGCTCTCCCGAAGCTGCGAATGGAGAAGGAACTCTTCGATCATCTCTCTAAGACCTTTGTGGGGGAAGCCAAATACCTTAAAAAAAGAGGTTCGAAACAGACCAATGCCAAACCAATTTTTTTATTTCCTCCCTCTCATTTGTATGTGTGTAAACAGGAAAAGTATGATTAAAATCCCCTTTTTCTTTTACCGGACTTCTTTCTGTTATCAGCTTTCATCATTTGATAATTTGCCCTGTTCTTCCAGCATGCTTGATATAGAATTTCTGTTTTTTCTGGAGTCTGATTGCTGACTGATGAGTGATGATCAGTACTTTTATGTTTAGACGTTCTGATATTCAATCACTTTGTAAACAATCCATTTCTATGCAGGTAATGGATTGGAGATTGCAAGTCGGGAAGATTGAGTAAGATCTAGCTTAAATAATGTAATCGAATGTAGTCTTGTTAACTTGCTTAAAAAGGGTTCATAGTACTCTTGTTCAACTTATAATCAACGTGCATAACTTAACGTTTTATTACTTAATCTGTTCATTCTTCCCCTCCCTCTTCTTATTTAAAATATTTGTTGGAATTGATAGACTTGTGCTGTGTATTGAAAAATGGGAATGTAAGGAATTGATAAAAAAAAAAAGGTTAAATTATAAAAAATACTCCATGGGATTGATTTCAATTAACTTAGTAAAGTTTCATTTTAACCCAGAAGTTTGAAGTTTATTTTTCATTTGAAAACAACTCATGATAGGTTTCTGCCGCGGTTAAAATTTATAGACAGGAAAATTGAGACACATGACATCTATGAATCATATTTGTCGTCTTTCTCGTTTCAATCCTATGCCCTTTATGCCCTTAATTATTTGTTCTTTTGTTTATGATTTTTTCTCTAATTCTAATCTCAAATTTTACTTTTCTAGTATATGTTTAGATTTGTTTACATCAACATATGAAAAACACAATTTTTAAATTTAAGGTTTGAAAATGACAATTTTCAAATTTCTATGATATAATTGAAATCAACCCCAGTATCTTTTGGAATTGTAACTAGATTCGTAGTCATATTGAAATAATATCATTAGATTTTTGGTACCTTATGACACTGAACAGCTGGTCGTCTCTACCAATGAACCGTGTAACATAGAGTCAATAGGGTTCAACACGTGTCTAGTTCAATCCACGTGTCGTTAACCTGCCCCTTCCAAGTTCCAAGACCGACCGTTTTAATCCCTCTCCTCGACCTGCAACATTCCTCCATCTGCTCAGATTGTTTCAGTATCCTTTACTTTGTGAAAGACAATGAGCCAAGAACGACCGCACCGCCATGAACAGCAGGAACCTATCAAGTACGGCGACGTTTTCAACGTCTCTGGAGACCTTGCATCGAAGGTCATACAGCCAGTGGACGCTGACATGATGCAAACGGCCGAAACCATGGTGTTCGGTCAAACCCAGAAGGGCGGCCCCGCCGCTACCATGCAGTCCGCCGCCTCCCGGAACAAGCGCTCTGGCTACGTCGGTCACGACGATGTCAGTGACACTGCTAGAGACCGAGGAGTTACCGTCAAAGAAACCGATATCCCCGGAAGTCGGATCATCACCGAAACAGTTGCCGGACAGGTCCTCTTTTCAAAACTCTTAACTACATTTTAGTTCTGTTTATCTCTTGATTAAGCCTAGTACTCTGTTTTGCATTTATTTCAATTTGTTTCTTTTGGAGTGCAGATCGTTGGGCAGTATGTGGAGCCTACACCCTTTATTGGAGCTGCCACTGTTGTGCAGAACGCGATCACCATAGGACAAACTCTAGAAGCGACCGCTCACACTGCAGGTGATAAACGGGTCGACCAGAGCGATGCTGCAGCGATTCAAGCAGCAGAGGTGAGGGCAACGGGGAGCAACTTCGTGATACCGGGTGGACTCGCAGCCAGCGCTCAGTCGGCGGCTTCTTTCAATGCTGGGGTTAGCAAGCATGAAGATAAGATTAAACTGAACGAAATCCTAATGGTACGTATGAGCTAACAAAACCCAAAGCAACCAATATTTGAATCACTTAAACTCAACTAGAAAATAGTTTTTTAGAGAACTTTGTTTTTGTTTTGATAAATATTCTTGGGAAAAAAATCCATTTTTATCTTTGAACTTGTGAAATTGTATCTAATTTTTTCACCAGAAACTTTCAATTTCATGAAATTGAACTTTAAACTTAAACCATGTCTTCCAATTTTTACCTCATTTTCAATTTACGGAAAATTCACCCCAAATTTAACAAAAATAAAGTCAAAATTTCCCATACTTACTAAATATTTAAGAAAACAAGCTTTGTACAAAATTAAGCCTCATTAATGCCCAAGATATCTATGGTTGAATAAATCTGTGACATTAGAACTCAAATTATTTTAACAAAAATCTTTCTCTAGCTTCAATTTTCTTTGGAGCTTCACTAATTTCGCACCATCTTACATTTTATATTCATCGAGTGTATCTGAAATTTTTTTCAAGTTTTAAATGAAAGTTTATTCGAAAGTTAAAATTAAAGACTAAAATTTGCCATACTTCATCAAGTTTGAGGTGAAGATTTGCAAATTTTATTAAAGGGTAGGTTCATGGATGAAAGCTTAGGGTGAAAATTGTACACCCCATAGGTCAGTTTGGCCCACTGACGATTGTCAATAAAGTAACTCTATTGACTCTCTTCACACTATTATAATCCACAACTATTACACTGACTATGAACTCAATCAAGTTTAAGGTTTACCTTTGTAACATTTATCAAAGTTGAAATGGAAGTTGAACTCAACTTTCTATTTGGATATCATGTAATTCAAAAGGGACCCGTTATGTCGCTTTTTTACTATGATATCATGTTAAATTACCCTGTCCGTCCCAACATTGTAGGGTGCCGCAATGAAGCTGGCAGCGGATAAAGTGGTGACGAAGCAGGACGCGGAAGGGGTCATGAGTGCAGAGCTGAGAAACACCGCTAGACTAGCGGCATATCCCGGGGGTGTGGCGGAGTCCATGACAGAAGCAGCCAGGCTCAACGAGAACGTTAATAATGCACCACAGTGAGCGTGGGAGTCTGTTGTTTTGTTTGTACAATACGTTTGTTTGTGTTTTTGCAGTGATCCAACTTTGCAAAAAAGATGGCATCAAACGCATTTCAATAAAGATCCGATGTTAGTAGCCCAATAAATGAACTCTTGAATAAGACAAGACGTATGGACTTGACCAAGCTTCACATGCAACCAAACCATAGAATGCGAAAGCTGCAGGACAGCAGGGCAGCAGGTTCAATTTAAAAGCCAATCACAATCCAACAGTACGTACCCTTTTTGACCCAAATTTAACATTAAATTATGCAATTACTATCTATCCCACATCAATTTTAGAACTCTCCAGTTTCTTGCACGTATTTTTTTTTAGTAAAAATGATCAAGTTCACATTTTGGGTAGACAACAGATAGATTCTTTCCCCCACTGTGGAGAAACACATGGCCTTAGGTAATGTCACTATCGGAAAGCCACATGCGTCTAAAATTTGGGTCTTGTTGCACTGTTTTGGTTGATTGAACTTTATGTATGACACAATAATGGTAAAAAAAACACATGTGATTTCTTTAAAGTTTGATTACCTGTTGCTTTCATTTTCACTTTCAGTACTATACATCCCTCAGGTTGAAACTTCAAAGTTCCAAATACAACAAATAATAATGGACCCCTTCAATTTGTCATATCTATATAGTTTTTAACTTTTTACCCAATCCCTCGACTGTCCCCCTCGCCTAAACTATAGGTTTGAAAAAATCATATCATCATGTTGAGTTTGTATGATATTATGTTCGTTAGAGTATTGATTTAATTAAATTTACGGTAATCTATCGGTTTAATTATTATTATTTTTAAAGTATAACAAATGGGGTATGGGGATTGAACTTCTGATTTCAGTTTATCAGTTTGATTGGTTATTTAACCTGGTATTAGAGTCGGAGAAGATTATGTAATGTCATTGTTTTTACAATTAATATTGTTTTAATTTTTACTTGTTAGATTTTTTAAGCTTTTAGGTTGATTGGTGATTTAACTAGGTTGGTGTAATATTTGTTTAGTGAGTAATTTTTACTTCCCAAAAAAGAACGCGCTACGCCCGGCCCCGTTAGATTTTTTAATCTGTTGAGTGAGGGTATGTGTTTTAATCCGTTGAGTTAGGTTGTCAAACACGAGCTTTTAACTCAGTGATAAATGACATTTACTATTTTTTTCGGTTCAAATCTCTATATTTTATTTTGTGGGGGAGGTAGGTCCACCACGCTAGCAAGTTCAACCATGTGGTCAAAAGTTATATATTGATTATGGATGATTGTTAGTATTTGAAGAAAGGGCTTAATATGGAAAAAGATTGTGAAAGATGCAATCAAATAGCAGAATAACCTTAAACAATCGTTAATTTAAATATGCAGGGTCCTTTGGAATTTAGATTTGCATTAAATTAATGTTTCTAAGACGGTGTTTAAATGTATAAATGATTGAATAATTCCAAAATTTAATCCTTCAAAACAATTTTTAAAAAGATACGTTTGGTACAACTTCTAATACCTTGTAGATCTTTAATTTGATTAATGGATTTTTGTTCTATGGAATATGTCAAATTATGCATTTAATAATGACAACGTTGGCTTGATTATGGTTTTTCAATTCTGATCATTCGTGTCCTGCTTAGCACGAGGACATTATAGTTGTCTTCTAGTGATCGTGCTTGAAGGTACTAAAATTTTTTTTTTTTTTTTTTTTTTTTTTTTTTTTTTTTTTTTTTTTTTTTTTTTTTTTTTTTTATCACGCGAAGGTAAAAAAAATATAAATTTTTAAAAATTGAGTTAAGGAAAGGGTCATCCGTACAAATACTTCGTCTTAACTAGTTGAATTGTACTCATATTTATGTTGAGTTCCTTCGATTTTTTGATGAATGATATAATATCTAAATAGTTGAGTTGTGTATGTGGTTAAGTTCTTATAAATTTATATATTATATTGTACTGACCAACACTAGTTTAATACGGTCAATCATCGCATTAATTAAATACCTTTGCAAAATAAAATACTAGTTTAATACTTTCCTTTAATCAGCCTAGTAATATTGTACTGATTGACCAACATTAGTTTAACAGATTTTTCTTGTATCAAAAAAAAAAAAAAAACATCTATATCATTTCAAAACATGAGGTAATGAGAGTGATAAGGACGAAGATGCGGGTGAAACAGGTGAAATCTCATGACACATATCTTGGTCTGCCGGTATCCATCTCAAGGCATAAGATCCGAAAATTTCAATATATTAAGGACCGAATGTGGCTCTTCCTCAACAAATGGAACTCCTCTTTTTTCTCGGCTGGAGGGAAAGAAATACTAATCAAAGCAGTACTACAAGCTATCCCCAGCTATACAATGAGTTGCTTTAGACTCCCAAAAGGACTCTTAACGGAATGCAACAAACTATTTGCTCGATTCTGGTGGGGTGGTGATGCCACCAAGAGGAAGCTGCATTGGGTGAAATGGGGAAAAATTTGTGTATCCAAGTTTAAAGGAGGATTGGGCTTTCGTGACCTTGAGCGGTTTAATCAAGCTCTTATCGCTAAACAAGGTTGGAGAATTTTGAATCAACCACAATCCCTCCTAGCACAAGTCCTAAAAGGTAAATATTTTCCCAATGAGACCTTTCTTTCTGTTCAGCCGCAGGGGAGGGACTCTTTAGTTTGGAAAAGCATCTGCTGGGGAAAGGAACTCCTGAAAAGGGGACTAAGATGGCGTATTGGCAATGGAAAATCTGTATTGATCAATGAAGATTGTTGGATCCCAAAACCATCAACATTCAAGCCAATTTTTCCTATTCTTTTTCCAGGGGGAGACAAAGTGAATGATCTTATGCTACAAACTGGTGGGTGGAATGAACCCTTAATCAGAGACCGATGCTCTTTGGAGGATGCAAATGCTATACTTGGTCTCCCCTTGCCGCGGTGGCCTCAAGAAGACAAACTCATCTGGCATTATACAAAGGATGGAAATTTTTCAGTCCGCAGTGGTTATCAAATGACTATGGGGGTTGGAGGCATAGGAGAAAATGGCAATAGCTCGAATGAAGAGGAACTAGAAGGTTGGTGGAAATTTTTATGGAAGATTAACATCCCCAACAAAATAAAGGTATTTGTTTGGCGGGCGTTCCATGATTATCTACCCACAATGAGAAATCTTGCAGTGCGGGGAATGGATGTGCCTAAATTTTGCCCACGATGTAGAAAACGAGAAGAAACGATTGTCCATGCTGTTTGGGGATGCAAAATGGTCTCGGCTTGTTGGGCTAACTCCCCTATTGTGAACATGGCTATTCCAGAGAACATAAGCTTGTTCTCAGACTGGGTTTGGTGGTTTAAAAAACTTTTATCACAATGTGAAATGGAAGAGCTGCTGACTATGTGTTGGTGTTTGTGGAATCGACGAAATCGTGAAATTAAGGGAGAAGCTTTTGCGCTAGAAGGGGGATTATCGGTTTGGGAATGGACACAAGCTTATTGTGCTCATTTTCGACATTACAATGATCACCGTGATCGACCACCTTCGTGGGATCATAGAGCAAACCCAGCGGAAGCAACTGAAAGTAAGAAAGTTTGGACACCCCCCTTGCAGAACAATTTTAAAATGAACACAGATGCAGCAATCAGAATCCATCAGAGAAAGAGTGGGTTGGGGGGAATTGTCCGAAATTTCAGGGGTGAAGTTATGCTAACCTGGGTGAAGGCACTCCCCAATGTAGTGGAGGTCGATGTCGTAGAGGCCTTGGCCGTTCGCGATTGTCTGCTGGTGGCGGGAGAGGCTGGCTTCCGGCGTTTGGAGGTTGAATCGGACTCCCAAAGGTTGATCCATTTGTTAACAAAAGACATTGAAGATGAATCATGCACGGGGATCTTGGCAAGGGAAATTCGAGCTCTGGCTCTTACCTTCGATTTTTGTGACTTCAAATTCAGCCCTAGAGGATTGAACGCCATGGCACATGCATTGGCGAAGATGGCAGTCGAAGGAATTCTGGAGGAAGTATGGATTGAGGAAGTACCCAAGCTCCTTAAACCTCTGTATGAAAGGGAGGTTTCAATTATGAACTCCGCCTGTTAGTTTTTTTTTTACGTTTTTTACTTTTTTTAGCTTTTTCTTTTCCTTCACCGTATTTTATTTCCCATTTGAGTTGTGATGTGGCAATTTCCATCAAAAAAAAAAAAAAAAAAAAAAAAATTTCAAATTCTTGCCAAACTTTCTACCTCTCTTTCATAGTTCTTTTGTCTAATTTATATAACTCGAAAAGCTTCTAATTACTTTTTTGAATTACTTTCAAGCTTAGGTCTATTTGGTTTTGTCAAAAGTATTCAATTGTCTTCATATATTTTCAATTGTGTTTAGTAAATTATAACCATGGACAGTTTAGTACTTGTAAAAATAAATACAATCAAGAACTTAATATAAATAAACACGATCAGAGATAGTTCATAAATTTTGAATTGTGTTTAAAAATAATAATAATAAGACAAATGAATCCTTCTTTAATAAATGGTCACTATGAGTCATATTCAATAGAGTTTGATAAAAAAAAAAAAATCGATTATTAAGGTGGAGAACTGAACCAAGAATAATTATTCATTTATCATCAATCGAATCATTGTTCGAGACCCATGATTTCATTTCACTTTAATCTTGCTCAAGAACTTAATTAAAAATAGACAATCTTAAGCGTATATTGAGATTAAGTTAAAGTAGCGAATTTATAGTTTAACGAATTATAAGTAACTACGAGAACATATGTAAGGTTTAAATTACCCAAATATAAAGACCTTCGAGAACTAAGGGTGCCTTCATTAAATATTGTTTTTGGAGATAAATAATAAGTTTGAGACTATAATAAGTCTCTAAGATGGAAGCTGGTGTCCGGACATGTGACGTTCGAGTAGAATACCGTGGTACATGAATTGAGTAGAGTATCGTGGTACATGAATAAATCGAGACTACATTTGAATAAGAGAGATTCCGAAGAGGATTTGCAAGTATGGTTAACAAGTGCAAATTTTTAAGTTGAGTGTGTTTGACTTGGAACAATCCTATGTTGAGTGAACTACAAAAAAATTTCTTGATTTTCTATCATGAATTTTTAGTAAGTTGGAATCCTCACGTACCAAACAAAAAATTTCTAAGTTTATTTGATTGAAGGTTTAGTCCTTAAACTTTGAAATTTGTGTTTATTTGGTCGTAAACTTTCAAAATAATAAATTTAGTGATTGAACGGTCTTTTTTTAAATTAATGGATTTACAATAACATAATTTTTTTTTTAATTCAAATTTATATCTAATAGATCAATTAATTTTTTAAAAATTTGAATTTGTCAAGACTTATTACACGTTAAAACTACGGGATATATTGGATGGAGAATTAAAAGTCAAAAACCTATTAATCACTTTTAAAAATTCATAGATCAAATAGACACGAGTCGTCTCGATTCAATCAAACTAAAAACAAAAAATATAAATTTAAACAAAATATGAAAGAGAAAATAAGTGCACTCTTTTTCGTTGTATAAATCTCGAGCTCGCTCCTTTTGCAACTTAAAGTCATCTAAAAAAATGTCCAATCTTTTTCTCAAGAACTTCAATTTCTTCTTCTCCAAACTCAAATTCTCACCGCCGTCCGCCGCCACCCACACCCCATCCTCCGACTGCTACTTCACTTCCAACCCCATTTCCCTCACCCCTTCCTCCACCGCCGACGACGAATCCTTCTCTTCTTCCGACGACCTCGCCGCCGTCCTCGCCTCCCGCCGCTTCTTCTTCTCCTCCCCCGGCCGCTCCAACTCCATTTTCGACTCCTCCGCCGCCCGCCGCCGATCCCAAGACGACGACGACGACGACGTCGTTTCAGAAGGTCTCAAAGTCCCCAAATACTCGACCGACCCGTACGCCGACTTCCGGCGGTCGATGCAGGAGATGGTCGAAGCTCGAGAATCGGAAAATGTGAGAAGCGATTCGGAATTTTTGCGAGAGCTTTTGTCGAGCTATCTCCGGTTGAATCCCAAGAATACCCATAAGTTCATTGTTAGAGCTTTTGCTGATCTTGTGCTTTGCTTGTTGGCTTCCTCCTCGCCGCCTCCGGTGCCGGCTAAAACTCGCCGGAAATTTGTAATGTTGCGGTGAATTTTATATTTTGCCCTTCTTCTCTAATTGGGTTTGTTTTTCGAGCCGCTATTTTGAGGGGAAATAAAAGAGGACCCAAAAAAAAAAAAAAAAAAATCCAACCAATAAAGCTTTGTTTTTACATTCTAAACATTTCTTCATTTTGAAGTAATAATAGTTATCGAATTTGTTTTTTCTTTTTAAGTATTTTAATTACTGCGAGGATTAAACTCATGACTTCTTAGTCAAAGACACGACCTTATATCAATGAAACTATGCTCGGTACCAATTACTCAATCACTCATGACTTCTTAGTCAAAGACACGACCTTATATCAATGAAACTATGCTCGGTACTAATTACTCATGTAAGTAATTAGTAAACAAGTTTTAAATATATGTATATTAGTCTATTGGTGTGTTTTATAATTATTTCATTTTTGTTTTTATTGTTTAAAATATTTAGATGTAGTTATGTAATTATAGATGCAATGTGATTAATTATAAAGGTAATTCCATATATGATAATCTAGCACAAAATAATTGTAATTCTAGTCCAATCTAAAAGTATTTGCAACTATAACATAATTTTAACCGCATTTTATGGTTGATAGACTATAAAATTGGTCTTAGTGATAGAGGTATATCACTAATAGACAAAAAAAAAAGCCGATCAATGATAGAAGTCTATCGTTGATAGGTTATAAAAATTTGTCATATTTGCAATTCTTTTCTAAATATGTTATATTTGCAAATAGGAAAAATGAAATAGTCACCGAATGCAATTTTCCTAATTATAAATTTTCACATGACTTCATAGTTTGTGAGTTAGTAGAAATTTAAATGAAGAATTATGTAATCACAGAGAATAAACTAGATACTTCGACTAATTTATTAAAATTTTGGAGGAAGAAGTCAACTCGAGTATAACTCAACTAGTTAATTATATACATTCTAGAGGTTAAACGGCTTGAAATTCTTTTATCCCCGCATATTGAACTCCACAAAATTGAAGTAAAAAAATTCCTTTTTAGGTAGCCTAAGTGATTCTTTACCTTTCCACTGCTAGTTAGCTATGTGTATTATGTATGTCATTTAAGTTTGATCAATTTTAATATGCACTAGTAAACTATAGTAAAGTATATTTGAAAAAAATCAAATATAAAGGTATAAATTGTAGATTTTTAGTGTTTCCTTCGGCTTGGTTTAGTTTGGTGTGATGTAATTTGACTTGTAATCGTAATAAAAAAGAAGAATTAATTTTTTATTTTCTAAGGTTAGATTTAAACATAATCTTATTTTTATTGGAGGTGTTTATAAGACATGTTTGGTAAGCAATTCAAATTCAGTTTTATATTTTTAGATTACTCAGTGACTACTTTTTTTAAAATTATTTTTTGAAAATACTATTTTTTTTTCAACGTATTTAGATTTTAAATTTCAGAATTGTATTTAAAAGAATAATAATTATTCAATTCATTTTTTTAAAATTAAAATATGTATAATATAATATATTATAAACTATATGATATGGTAAATAATAATTATGCAAAATTTATAACATAAAATAATTAATTTATATTCAACCTAATATTTAGTTGGTAGCTACTACTAATTTTAGGATTTATAAATATCTTATCAAATACATTTTGAACAATTAATTAAATTGGGATTCAATTTATAATTATGCTACCAAACACATGTCTTAAAACATGAAATATAACTTTGTTTTCATTGGATCACGCTGCTTTCAAATTCGTGTTTTCAGATCACCAACCAAACAAACTCTTATTTACCTGTCAAATTTTGTAAGTTTACCATAATACACCAAGTCATTTGAATTTTGTTTAGATTTTTGTGCATATTCTTTGTCCGACTCTAATGCTTTAGCGGACTCTCGTCTACGATTAAAGGTTATTCGAGGATCTGTGTTTTATTTCACAACTTTCTTCTTCTTCATTCTCTAGTTTTCTAAGCGTACCTAAATCATTGTACAAATCTGGTTCCTGCAAGGTTTTTATAACTCTGAAAATGATTTCAAGATAAATTCATTTCAAAAACTCCTAAACAAGATGATGTTTTCATTTCAAAAACTCCTAAACAAGATGAAGTTGAGATTATTTCAAGACTAAATCGGAAGATAAATTCAAGACAAACTCATTTAAAAAATGAGAGAAAAAAAAATGAAGAATAAGAAGTTAAAGATTATTTCAAAACAAACTCATTTCAAGAATGAGAGAAAAAAAAATGAAGAAAAGTAAGTTGAAGATTATTTCAAAACAAACATATTTCAAGAATGAGAGAACAAAAAATGAAGAAGATGAAGTTGAAGATTATTTCAATACAAACTCATTTCAAGAATGAGAGGAAAAAAATGAAGAAGAAGAAATTGAAGATTATTTCAAGAATGAGAGATTTTTTTTTAAGAAGATGGAGTTAAAAATTTCAAAAAAATAGAGAGAAAGGGCAAAATATGGAAGAAATTAAAAGAATGAGATGTGGTTCTAACGTAATATGCAATGATAATCTCATTGAGGACCCTACGGGAGGAAATCTAAGAGTATAATTTGATTGCAGATTACGGAGTTCAACCACACTTTTATTACCTTTGTGATTTTCGATATACAATTAAAATGGATGTGACATCCACTATCAAAATTATATTTGGAGTAAAGTAAACACGACATAAATGGTAACTTTTCAGAATCACTCCTAATATTTGGTTGAACTCAAAACAAAAATAAAATAGTAACATACATGAATTTATGATGGTACATGCATGGTTTACATGAATTTGTGATGTAAAATTATTGTTTTAAAAAAAAGAATATATTTTGTTTTGTTTTTTTGTACTATAATGGTGGATTGGAGGAGTTGATGACATATACAAGGACTGGTGCAATTAATTGTGTTTGAGTTGGGCAGTGTTTTAGTGTGACAGCAAGCATCGCACGTGGTAGCTTGTTTTAGTGGGTATTATTCCTAGGGTTTTTGTATGGATGACTCACCCTTCGAGGGAGTCGCGAGATTTTCTAACCCAGTATTTAAAAATTTATGTTTTTTTTTACTTTCTCTCGTGATAAGGAACTGCACAAAGTCAGATCACAAGGAGACAACTGTGATCTCCTCGTGATAAGCGAATGGTACGAATGACTTTGTGCACTTCCTTATCACAAGAGAAGGTCAAAAAACATAAGTTTTCAAAAACTGGTTTAAAAAACTTTACGCACCTCGAGGGGTGGGTCATCCGTACAAAAATCCCTATTATTCCTTTTCCAAACAATTTTTTTTTTTTTTTTTTTTTTGACAACATGTTGGGGTGAAAGATTAACCTAGGACTTTATGGTCACCAGAGCGATACATCATGTCGTTGCTATGCTCTTGTTGGCCTTAATCTAGGAGAAATTAATTAGGTATCTAGTTAAGAAATAATCCATCATTATTGCTATTAAAGGAAGCATAGCATAGCGCAGCGCAACAGTAAATCACATGTATTCTCTCATTCTTTGATGTTAGAGTTTCAAATCTTCTATATTGTATTTTTCGTACTAAAAAAATGAATCATTATTATTTCATATGCATGATAAATAATACGAATTACATTCAAATCTCTAAACATCAAATGCTAATTAGAGTGAAATAACTCACATGTTAATTAAATATGAACCAAACTTCAACATATAAGGCCGACAATTTTACAACGTTGGATATAGGAGAGAGAAATTGCAAAAATATTTTGATTTTTTATCACGTGATTAATAGGAGACATAAAGATTTTCAAATCTATATCCTACAGAGTTATTAAAAGACAACCACATTCCGACGACTTCATTAAATAATTTTTTCAACCAAAATAATTTTGTAATGGATGAATAAAATAGTTTAGACTTTAGATTGCAAGAGGAAGGAAAAGTATCCAATTCTTAATTCAACAATACTTCCTACGTCTAGATGTATTCATCATCTTTTTATTGATCACTACTAAAAATTGGACAAATTCGAGGACATCTATTTTTTTAGAAAAAAAATATTTTTTTCCCCTAATATTTTGCATTTAAAAAACAAATGGTTGCAAGAAAATCGCTTGTATAAACATATAAGCCTCTTCGTAAATGTGTAGCTTCCACACAATTGCAACATTTTACAAGTGGTTCGATTCTCACTTGCTTTCTCCTTTTGTCCCATTCTAATATTCTCGAGCAATCCAACTATTTTTGCCCAAGGTGGGCCTATCTTTAGAACAATATCACTTTTGGCACTTTGTTTTTAACTTGTCCAAGAAAGTGACAATACAATTGCAAATGGAACAAATTTTATTATGCAACATATGTTATTAAAATAAAAACAATTTTTTTTTTCTTCCATGGGGATGAAATTCGAACGTCAGATATTATGGTCAAAGACACATCAGATATTATGGTCAAAGACACATCATATTATGGTCAAAGCAACAATAAATTTCTCTGGTTGCACATCACTGCATTTTGTTTATGGTGTTTGCTTTTTTTAAACGATAGAAGATAGGTCTCTTTTCTCTTTTCTTCTTCCCAATCTCCATAAGATAGGTCTCTTCGGCCTAAAAATTATTCTTAAAAAATATACATAAAACATTTATCGGTTAATAATGTTCAAGGTTCGAAACAACTTGAGTTAGTTTTAGCCCCTACATATATTCGATGAAATAATATTACAAAAATAGTTTGTTATTCATTTTATAGAAAGGATATTTAACATTTTTTTTTCTTTTTGTTTAGAAAGAACATTGAAAATCGAAAACAGTTATCAAATAAGTTTGTGTTTTTTTGTTTTTAAAAAACAAAAACCAAAAATCATAAAACATAAAACATAAAAAAAAAACTGAAATGGGTATCAAACATGCCCTTAGAAATCATATCCATTTTAGCGGGGCAAACGGTTTTTTGTTCGTTTGTTTGTTTGCAACTCTTTTTGATCGGAGGGAGGTGGGCGACTGTTGTTTCAAAGAGAGAAGAGAAATGAGAATGCAACTACTACATTTTCATTCAATAAAAACTTATATTAAATACACTTTCTAAATGTTAAAATAGCTTAGTTAACTCCATAAAAACAGTCACTAACTCCACTAACTCTAACTCCACAAAACTAGCCACTTACTCCGACTCTAAATATATAAACACTTACCCCACTAACTTCAAATATAGTAATTGACTAAAAATAGATTTGTAGCTTTGAGTTAACTAACATACTCCTCCTAACTCAAATGCTGCAAACATTTAGCTTGCTTCTAACACAGCTACACACTACTTCTCTCATATACCTCACTCATCAGTCTAATCCCTCTAACTGGTCCATCATCAACCAGTCCATCAGTATTCAGAGAAACTTCTTGTTGCTTTACCTCTTCTTCTTTTGTCCAGTCCCATTTCTTATCATACAAGAATTGAACATCCCTACTAATCACCATCTTCTTTTTGTGAGGTTGATAGATCTTGTATGCTTTGGACATCATGGTGTAGTCTACAAAGATTCTTTGTTTTGCCTTTTCACTCAACTTGTCTCTCTTCTCCGGTAGAACATGAGAAAAACACAAAGAACCAAACACCTTCAAATTTTCCAGTTTTGGTTTAGCATTAAACCAAATTTCATAGGGTGTCTTCTTCTCCAATACCCTTGTAGGTAGTCTGTTCAATAAAAACAGGGATGTATTTGTTGCTTCAGCCTGAAACTCCTTTGACAAGTTATTCTCATGCAACATGCATCTTGTCATCTCCATAATACTTTTGTTCTTCCTCTCACTAACTCCATTTTGTTGTGGAGTATATGGTACAGTGAGCTGATGCTCTATTCCAGCTTCTTAACAAAAGGTATTGAACCTTTGTGACGTGTATTCAGTCCCGTTATCGGACCTTACTACCTGAATCTGACAACCACTTTGATTCTCAACCCATCTTTTAAACTTCAGAAACACTTCAACTACTTCAGACTTATGCTTCATGAAGTAAATCCAACGCATTTTGGTATAATCATCAATAAAGATAATGAAATACCTGCTACCATTGAGTGAGAGAGTTGGTTGTGATCCACACAAGTCAGTGTGGATGAGCTGCAACTTCTTTGTTTCTTTCCAAATTGACTTCTTGAATGGCAGCCTCGTTTGCTTCCCTGTCAAACAAGCTTTGCAGTTTGCTTTCAGCTCCTCCAGAACTAGGTACTCCAACTGCCATCTCATTCTTCTGCAAATACTGCAACCCCTTCTGATGAAAATGCCCCAACCTCTTGTGCCATAGCTCAGTGTCACTCACTTGACACTTGAAAGCTATTTGTTCCTTCTCGAGTGGATCCAATAAGAAACACTTGTGCTGCATTTTTATTTTGAACAACTTATTCCGATTGGAATCGAAAATAAGACACTTTCCTTCTTCAAATAATACTTTGAATCTCTTCTCTACTAGTTGACCAACACTTAATAAGTTTTGATCAATCTCAGGAACTAGGAGCACTTTAGTAATCAACTTGGTTCCTACACAACTCTCTATTGACACTGTGCCCTTCCCCTTCACTTCTAGATACTCACCATTTCCTATCTTCACCCTTGACTTGAATGACTTGTCAAGGTCCTTGAACAACTCCTTGTCACCTGTCATGTGATTGGTACACCCACTACCAACCAACCAACTGTCACATTGAGTGACTGATGATAAACAGGTAGTCACAAAGAGTTGATCTCCTTCTTGTTGTACTGCAACATGTGCTCCTCCTTGCTGTTGAGATTCCTTACAGAATCTCTCTACGTGCCCCATTAAATGACACCTTCTACACTTCACATCTGGCCTTCTCCAGCATCTGAAATGTGGATGATTATGCTTCCCACAGTGCTTGATGCACTGCCCTTGCTGAAACCTGCACTTCCATCATCCTTTACAACATAATCTGAGCTACTGCTGCCACTTTCCTTTCTCCCTCTCCACTTCTTCTTTCTTCTACCTTCTCCTTGCTGCATTCTGACTTTCAGTGCCCCCTCAATGCTTCCTTCTTGCCTCATCAACCTCCTCTGCTCTTGTGCTTGCAAAACACTTACTAACTCTATCACCTTGAGTTTAGAGAGGTCTTTGGTATTTTCTAACGAAGCAATGGTTGCTTCATATTTCTCAGGAACTGAAACCAGAATTTTCTGAACCAATCTATTGTCAGATAAATCAGTTCCTCATGCTCTTGCCTTGTCGACAATCGCAATCAACTTGTCTGAGTATTCTTTAATGGACTCAGAATCCTTCATTTGCATTCTCTAGAATTCCCTCACCAAGTTCAACACTTTCATGCCCTTGATCCTCTCATCACCTTCATACTCACCTTTGAGGAAGTCTCAGATCTCCTTTGGTGACTTCAAGGCCATAATTCTGTTGAATATGGACGAAGACACAACTGCATATAGGTAAGCTCTAGCCTTTGCCTTCCTGGTGACTCTCTCCTTGTGAGTCTTGATCTGGTTGATTGTTGAATTATCGGTAAGTGCAGCAACCTCATAGTCGCTCTTAACTGCTTCCCAATAATCACAAGCCTCCATGTAGGCTTGCATTCTGATAGCCCATGCTTGGTAGTTTTCTCCATCAAACACTGGTGGAGCCAGTGAAGAAAGACTGATCGATCCTGATTCCATCTCACTCAAATCTCAAAGTGTATCACTCGGTTTCTCTAAGGGATATCTTACTAACTCTCACTCACAGGCCCCTTAAGAATTTTAGCTCTGATACCACTGTTTTTTCAAAGAGAGAAGAGAAATGAGAATGCAACTACTACATTTTCATTCAATAAAATCTGATCTTAAATACACTTTCTAAATGCTAAAATAGCTTAGTTAACTCCATAAAAACAACCACTAACTCCAGTAACTCTAACTCCACAAAACTAGCCACTTACTCCACTAACTCTAAATATATCAACACTTACCCCACTAACTTCAAATATAGTAATTGGCTAAAAATAGACTTTTAGCTTTGAGTTAACTAACAGCGGCAACGAGTATTGTATCAATTCTTGCTTTAGAAATCCAGAAAGACAATAGAAAGCTAAAGCTAATACATTTCATGGTTAGAAGTTAGAACTAAACTCATTTTAATCCCATCGAAGACGGAATTGTGAATGTTAATACCTTGTTGCACTTAGAATTTCCGGGTAAAATCCATGATCGTAATTTGTAGCAGACGAAAATTAATGAATCATAAGTTTAAAACAAATGCAAGAAAACAGTGAGATTCTGATTTTAGCAAATTCAATCTATGCCTAAAATTAATGAATCAAAATTAGCAAATCAATTTATGCCTAAAAGACTCTTACAAATGAGAGCCTTCAAATCACCCTCAAAACCGCGAAATTACCCACCCAAACCTTTAAAATAAGCCTCTCACGTAGTTGAAACCCACAAATAACGATCAACATGAGCATAGCTCAACCGACATGATGTATGAACTATGAGCGAGAGGTCCCAACTTCGAATCTCTCTTCTCACATTTTGCCAAAAACAAAAACCCACAAATAACGCTCAAGAAACGAAGAAGAAGAAGACAATTGAATTTTAGGCGCATATATCGTGGGCTTTCACGACAAAGGGTGTGTCAAGAAAGTTATAAGATTCACATTATTCCTCCCTTTTTATTTAGTATCTAATTCAAGTTATTCAACCACGTGCTTGAAATGTACTCGTTTAATGTTTTAGAATTTACGATTTAGGGATTAAGGTGTGTTTCTTAAGGTTTATTGTCTTAAAACTTTGGGGTGGTAGGTCAATGAACCTCCCAAAACATACATGGTGAAAGAAAAAAAGGAAAATTGTACTCTTAAAAAATGGATCAAAATGAAAGTTTTTTAGATCGAAATTGGAGGATGGTAAACGAATTTTATCAAAAAAATTTAATTCGCAAAAAAAGTTGTTTGAAATGAACTCGTTTAGGGTTTTGGAAATTTACAGTTTAGGGATCGATTTTTAAGGTATTTTTTTTTTTAAGTTTTGGGTTGTAAGTTAATGAACCTCCCAAACCATACATTGAAAAAAAAAAAATTACTCTTAAAAAACTGGCCAAAATAAGAGTTTTTTAGACCAAAATTGGAAGACTATGATAGACGAATTTTATTAAATTTTTAAAATTCACAAAAAAAGTTGATATTCATATAACATTCACATTCCCCACTTTTTAATTGACCAAATAAGGACATAATTCAAGTTATTCAACAACAACGTGCTTGAAATGAACTTGTTTAGAGTTTTGGAAATTTACTCTTCAGGGATAGGTTTTAAGATGTTTTTCTTAAGGCTTATGGCCTTAAAGATTTGGGGGAGTAGGTTATTGAACCTCCCAAACCATACATTGAAAAAAAAAAAAAGGGAAAATTGTACTCTTAAAAAAGATGAGAAAATGATCTTTTTAAGACAAAAATTTGAGGACTATGGTAATCGATTTTTTTAGAATTATTTTAATTCACAAAAAATGTATATTATCCACATTGCCCACTTTTTATTTGACCAAGCATGTACCTAATTCATGTTATTCAATCACGTGGTTGAAATGAACTCCTTTAGGGTTTTAGGAATTTACGATTTAAGGATCGGGTTTTAAGGGTTTTTTTCTTAAGGCTTGTGGTCTTAAAAATTTGGAACAATAGGTTAATGAACCTCTCAAACCATACATTAAAAAAAGAAAATGAAAATCATACTCTTAAAAAAATGACAAAAATGACCGTTTTTAGACCAAAATTGGACGACTATGGCAAACGATTTTTTTCATTTTTTTTAATACACAAAAAAATTTGATAATAAAATATCATTCACATTTCCCCACTTTTTATTTGACCAAGCATGAACATAATTAAATTTATTCAACAACGTGCTTTAAATGAACTCGTTCAGGATTTTGTAAATTTACGGGTTAAGGATTGAGTTTTAAGGTATTTTTCTTAAGGTTTATGGTCTTAAAGCTTTGGAGTTGTAGGTTAAACAACCTCATAAACCATATATTGGAATAAGAAAATGAAAATTTTACTCTTAAAAGCGGACCAAAATAACTATTTTTTAGACCAGAATTGGAGGACTATGGTAAACGAATTATATATAAAAAAAAAAATTATTTAACAAAAAAAAGTTGAAATTCATATAACATTCACATTCCCCACTTTTTAATTGACCAAACATAGACTAATTCAAGTTATTCAACCACGTGGTTGGAATGAACTCGTTTAGGGTTTTGGAAATTAACGTTTTAGAGACAATCACGTTTTAAGGTGTTTATCTTAAGGCTTATGGTCTTAAATATTTGGGTCTAAACGTTAATGAACTTCTCAAACAACACATTGACAAAATAAAAGGAAAAAAAATACTCTTAAAAATGGACAAAAATAAATATTTTTAAACCAAAATTGGAGGACTATGGTAAGTAACTTTTATCAAAAAAATTAATTCACAAAAAAAAGTGTATATTCATATAACATTCACACTCCCCACTTTTGAATTGACCAAGCATGGATATAATTCAAGTTATTCAACTACGTGCTTGAAATTATCTCTTTAGGGTTTTTGAAATTTATAGTTTAGGGATCGAATTTTAAGGTGTTTTCCTTAAGTCTTATGGTCTTAAAGCTTTGGGGTTGTAGGTTAATGAACCTCCAAAACCATACGAAAAAAGAAAAGGAAAAATGTACTCTTAACAAAATCTGCCAAAATGACTATTTTTAGGCAAAAAAAAAAAAAAAAAAAAAAAAAAAAATCGGAGGAATATGGTAAACGATTTTAAAAAAAAAATAATTCACAAAAAAAGTTGATATTTATATAACATTCACATTCCTAACTTTTTAATTAACCAAGAATGGACATAACTCAAGTTATTCTCAACAACGTGCTTGAAATATTCTCTCGTTTACGGTTTTAAAAATATACAGTTTAGAGATCGGGTAATTTTAAAGTGTTTTTCTTAATGCTTATGGTCTTAAAGTTTTGGAGCAATATGTTAATGCACCTCCCCAACCATACATTGAAAATAGAAAATGAAAAATGTACTCTTCAAAAAATGACCAAAATGATCATTTTAGACTAAAATTGAATGACTATGGTAAACAATTTTTTTCAAAAAAAATTAATTCAAGTTATTCAACCACGTGCTTGAAATGAACTCGTTTAGGGTCCGAGTTTTTAGGTGTTTTTCTTAAGGGATTATGTTCTTACAGTTTTGGGGTTGTAGGTTAATGAACCTCCCAATCTATAAATTGAAAAAATAAAATGAAAAATGTACTCTTAAAAAAAAAAAGACCATTTTTAGACCAAAAATGGACTTTGGTAAACAATTTTTTTCAATCTTTTTTAATTCACAAAAAAATTTGATATCCATATAACGTTCACATTCCCCACTTTTTTAATTGGCCAAGCATGGAAATAATTCAAGTTATTCAACAACGTTCTTGAAATGAACTCGTTTAGGGTTTCAGAAATTTATGGTTTAGGGATCGGGATTTAATATTTTTTTTCTTAAGGCTTATGGTCTTAAAGCTTTGTGGTTGTAGGTTAATCAACCTCCCAAACCATACTTTGGTAAAAGAATTAGGAAAACTTTACTCTTAAAAAATGGACCAAAATGATTATTTTTTAAGACAAAAATTGGAGGACTATGGTTAAATGAATTTAATCAAAATTTTAATTCACAGAAAAAGTTGATATTCATATAACTTTCACATTCCCCACTTTTTAATTGACCAAGTATGGACTAATTAAAGTTATTCAACCACATGGTTGAAATGAGCTCGTTTAAGGATCGAGTTTTAAGGTATTTTTCTTAAGGCTTATGTTCATAAAGGTTTGGGGATGTAGGTTAATGAACTTCCAAAACCATACATTGGCAAAACAAAAGAAAAATTTTACTCTTAAAAATGGGCAAAAATGAATAGTTTTTTTTTTTTTTTTTTTTTTTGAATAGTTTTAGACCAAAATTGGAGGACTATATGGTAAACGAATTTTATGCAATTTTTTTAATTCAGAAAACAGTGTATATTCATATAACATTTACATTTCCAACTTTTTATTTGACCAACATGTGCCTAATTCAATTTATTCAACCACGTGCTTTAAATGAACTCGTTTAGAGTTTTGGAAATTTATGGTTTAGGGACGTGAGTAGTAAAGTGTTCTTCTTAAGGCTTAGCCTAGTTTTTTGGCAATAGGTTAATGAACCTCCATAACCATACATTGAAAAAAAATTAAGGAAAAATATACTCTTACTAAAATGACCAAAATGACGGTTTTAAGACTAGAATTTGAGGACTATGGTAATATTTTTTTCTAATTCACAAAAAAAAATGTATATTCATATAACATACACATTCCCCACTTTTTAAATGACCAAGCATTGACAAAATTCAAGTTATTCAACAAAAATGAACTCGTTTAGAGTTTTGTAAATTTATGGTTTAGGGATGGATTGTAAAGTGTTTTTCTTAATGCTTATGGTCTTAAAGCTGACTGTTTTTTAATAATATTGTATTTTTTAAAATTTATTATAAAAATATTGTAAGTTTGAAACTATTTATAAAAATATTGCACTTTTAAATAGAGGTCGTCTTTTCAAAAGACGACCTCCACGCAAGCAAAGGTCGTCTTTTCAATCTTGCTCCACACGCAAGCAAAGGTCGTCTTTTGAAAAGACGATCTTGCTCATGGAGGTCGTCTTTTGAAAGGACGACCTCCATCGGTATGTACTTCTTTTATTAAAAAATTGATATCTTTTTACTCAGATATTCAAAATTTTCAAAAAAAGGTATGGTTGGAAAGCTAACAGCGAGAGCTTCAATTTGATACGTGGTTTCACTATTTTTGGAGTTGTGTATCAAAAGATAGAGACCATCGAAGTTGGACTATAGTTCTGCAAATTTTAGAACTGGAGATTATTTTGAGGAGTGCATTCAAAAATTGATATCTTTTTACCCAGCTATTCAAAAACTTCAAAAAAGGTATTGTTGGAAAGTTAATACAGAGTGCTCCAATTTGATATCTAGTTTCAATATTTTTTAAGTTGTGCATCAAAAGATATATATCGTCAAAGTTATGAAAAGTTCACTAAACCCAGAAGTGAAGATACGACTGAAAACTTCAAAACTGTAGCTAAACTTCGACGATCTGTATCTTTTAATACACAACTCTACAAATAGTGAAACTAGATATCAAATTGAAGCTCTTTGTGTTAGATTTTTAACCGTACCTTTTTCGAAATTTTTTAATATCTGGGTAAAAAGATGTCAATTTTTTAATGCACTCCTCAAAACAATCTTCAGTTTTGAAATTTGCAGAGTTATAGTCCAACTTTGATGGTGTTTATCTTTTGATACACAACTCAAAAAAATAGTTAAACCAGGTATCAAATTGAAGCTCTCGCTCTTAGCTTTCCAACCATACCTTTTTTGAAAATTTTGAATATCTGGTTAAAAAGATATCATTTTTTTAATAAAAGAAGTACATAACGAGCAAGATCGTCTTTTCAAAAGACGACCTTCATCAACGTGGAGCAAGATCGTCTTTTAAAAAAACGACCTTTGCTTTGGAGGTCGTCTTACCATTGCTATATTTTTATAAATAGTTTTAAACTTACAATATTTTTATAATAAGTATTAAAAAATACAATATTAAAAAAAAAAACACCCTTAAAGCTTTGGGGTAGTGGGTTAAATGAACCTCTCAAACCATACATTAAAAAAGGAAAATGAAAAATGAACTCTTAAATAAATTATCAAAATGACCGCTTTTAGACCAAAATTGGAGAACTATGGTAAACAAATATTAAAAACAAAATTAATTAAAAAGAGAGGGTATATTCATATAACACTCACATTCCCCACTTTTTATTGCCCAAGCATGTACCTCATTCAAACTATTCAACCACGTGCTTGAAATGAACTCATTTAGGGTTCAGGTTTTTAGTTGTTTTTCTTAAGGCTTATGTTCTTAGAGTTTGGGACATAGATTAATGAACCTACCAAACCATACATTGAAAAATGAAAATGAAAAATGTACTCTTAAAAAAATGACCAAAATGACCGTTTTTAAACCAAAATTGGACTATGGTAAACGATTTTTTTCTAATTTTTTTAATTTATAAAAAAATATGTATATTCATATAACATTCACCTTCCCCGATTTTTTAATTGGCAACGAATGAATATAATTCAAGTTATTCAATAACGTGCTTGAAATGACTCGTTTAGGGTTTTAGAAATTTACGGTTTAAGAATCGGGATTTAATATTTCTTTTCTTAAGGCTTATGGTCTTAAAGTCTTGGGGAAATAGGTTAATGAACCTCCCAAACCATACAATTAAAAAGAAAAGCAAAAAATGTACTCTTAAAAAAATGGCCAAAATGACTGTTCATTGTAAACTATTTTTTTCAATTTTTTTTAATTCACAAAAAAAGTTAATATTTTTATAACATTCACATTCCTCAATTTTTAATTGACCAAGAAATGACATAATTCAAATCATTCAACAATGTGCTTGGAATAAACTTGTTTAGGATTTTAGGTAATTTACTGCTCAGGGATGGGTTCTAAGATTTTTTTTCTTAAGCCTTATGGTATTAATGATTTGGGCCATTAGGTTAATGAAGCTCCCAAACCATACATTAAAAAAAGAAAAGGACAAATGGAGTCTTAAAAAAAATGATTGTTTTTAAACAAAAATTGGAAAACAAAATTCAAAAGTTTCGTCACCGGAGTGAAAAGTGACGAAACTTATGAAAAAAAATGACAAAATTCACACCACTTTTTCATAGAATTTTTGAATTATTACGATTCTTTTCGGGATCGCGAAACTTATTTTCAATGGTGGAGGTATGAAAAAAGTGACGAAAAGTTTTAACTCAAATTTCAGATGTATATAGTGCTCCGCAGAAGGTCGCGAAAATTCCTTCCCAAAGAGGTTTTATCACAAAATTCACACCACTTTTTCATAGAATTTTTTGATGATTACGATACATTTCTGGGGATCTCGAAACTTATTTTTAAAGGTAAAAGTGACGTTAAGTTTTAACTGAAATTTTAAATGTATATAGTCATCCACGGAAGGTCGTGGAAATTATTTCCCAAAGGGTTATATCTCAAAATTCACACCATTTTTTCATAGAAATTTTGGATTATTAGGATTCTTTTTCGGCGATAGCGAAACTTATTTTCAAAGGTGGAGGTATGAAAAAAGTGACGGAAAGTTTTAACTTAAATTTCAGATGTATATACACTACTAGAAAATGGGGAATAGATGACATGTGGGCCAAAGAAATATAAGGGGGAGAAAGAAAAAAAGTGTCATCTTCAATTTGGGGCGCGTTTTTGGCGGGAAAAAACGGAGCTTTTCAGATTTCCGAAACTTAATGACAGTTTTCTAATGTCGTCAATCGATGACAGTTTTAAAATGTCCTAAATCGTTTACATTTATTAACTATCATTAATTTGCTTATGTTTTTTTCCTCATCCATTTTTTTTACTTATACAATAAATTTGTAATTATATTAAAATAGAAACTAAAAATACTTATAAAAGAATTAGACTTAATTTACAAGTAAAAATGAATTAATTAACATTAACAAATACCATAAAAGGAGGTAAAAAATGAATTAATTAACATTAACAAATAACATAAAAGGAGAGAAAATGAAAAAAATAGTGAAAAAAGAAGGGAAATGGAAATTGTGAAAAAAAACACTAAAATCATTCTAAAAAATGATTTGTACTAATCTAAAAAAAAATTATAATTAAAAAAAAAATATATAATATATATTATATATGAAATCCCTAATTTCTAATTTTTAACAATAGATTACCTGCGATACAAATCTAGGTTAAGTTACTCAACTTCATTGTCATCGCCTCCTTCATTTTCTATTCTTCAAGCAAACAGAAAGTATTTCAATCTTCGCCTCTCACTCCCAACGTCGCGTCGTCGTCGACTCTCCATCTCATCTCCTCTACCTCTCGTTTCAGTACCCGATCTCTATTGACTTTGGATTTGCAGATTTAGGCACTTTTGTACTCAACAAACGTGTTGTCTTCTTCATCATTGCATTGGAACAACCAATTGTGACTTTTTCCTTCGTTCCGCAAGGTTCGTCAATGACCCGTGAGTAGTTGATCTTAATTTTAGATTACCCTACTACCACAAAAATAGTATTTCTTGACATTTGCAAAATTAAGTACTTGATGTTTTTATGAACAAACGTCAAGTAGCACATGATTTTTTTAAAAAACGTCAAGAAAAACGACAAACAAAAAAGCGGAAGTTTTAAAAAAACGTCAAGAAAAAAAAAATGGAGATCTCGAATTTTCAAGTTGACATAACAACTTGACGTTTAAAAAATGCCAAGAAAATACTTAGTTTACTTGTCAATTAAAAAAAGTCAAGAATAAGCTAAAATAAAAATGTGAAATAACAATGTTTTTTATTTTTTAATTAATAGTTGTTTTTATTTTTTAGTTTTAGGGCTTTCTCACGCATCATTCATCACAGTCACTACTAGAAAAATGGCAATAGATGACATGTGGGCTAAGGGAAAAGAAGAGAGAGGAAGAAAAAAAGTGTCATCTTCCATTTGGACCGCGTTTTTGGCGGGAAAAAATAAAGTTTTTCAGATTTTTGAAATTTAATGACACTTTTCTAATGTCATCAATCGATGACAGTTTTAAAATGTCCTGAATCGTTTAGATTAATTTATCACTAATTTGTTTATGTTTTTTTACCCTAGAAACTACAAATATTTATAAAAAAATAATTAATAAAAAAAAAAAAGTGAAAAAAGAGAGGGAAATCGAAAAAATTGAAAAAGAAGAAGAGGGAAATATAATATTATATATATTATTAATATATATATAACAAATCTCTAAAAAAAAATAATATCAGACTTCTTCTCCTCTGGAAGAAACCCATCTCATTCGCCTCCTTTGCCACGCTCTGGTTCGGCGTCGTCTCAGATTCGGTTCGCCACCGTCGCAGCGCCGGTTCTCCTCCGTCGAAGCTCCGTTCCGACATTCTCCGCCGAAGTCCGGCCACCCTCCATCCGTTCGCCTCCGTCTTCTCCGCCAAGCTCCGATTCTTCGCCGCCCAGGTCTGTCTTCTCCGCCAAGCTATGTTAATTTGAAAAATAAAATATTCTCATCTGTACGAAATAAATAAATAAATGTGACGAGAGAGAAATAGATCTGGTGTTGCTGAGTTGCGTGGTAAAGTTCCGGCAGATTTTTTTTCATATAAACAAAATCTATGTCAATTCATACAAATTCAATTAATATATTGCTCCCAAATTTTATTCATATTTACTTCATTTTTTTTCATTATTGATTTCTAAAATTAATTTAAATTATATCCTGGAATATGACTCATAAATTATTTTCAGAATAAAATCACTATTGGTCAAAAAGTAATACTTCACCGCCCAGCCAGCAGTCGGATACGTGTACGTTTTTTTTTTTTTTTTTTTTTTAATTGATAGGTTGCCTTCTTTTCTGTTTTTTGATTTGGGAGGAGGGGTTGTATAATTGCATCAATGAAATGTTTCTAGTCTTACTTTTGGCATTACTCTGTGATTGAAGGAATTCTTGTCTAGATCTAATTGGGATATTGAAAACTTGCTCTATTTGTTTGCTCGTGTTCTCGCGATCGAGTACACCATTGAATTCTTCACCGAGGTGGGGAATGCATTTCGTGTAGTTTATAATTGAGCAGAAATTATTGTTGTTCATTTGTCAAGTTGCATTGTGTACTGTCTGCATTTTGCAAATTGTTATGAGAGTTGATGAAATTTAACATGGCTACTGAAACTTCAACCTGAAATTCGTAGTCGGTTTGATGAAATTTGTAAGAACAACCAAGAGTTCCACTGATTCTTCATGATTTGATATCTGATATTTTAGATATTGAGTTTTAGAATTTCCCTTAACAAGAAAACACAATGACTGAACTTAGTCTGGGTAATTGATAGACATTCTAGATGGAGAATGGATGCGAGACACTCCCTCGTGATGGTAATTCTCAGGCTTCATTTCTCTATGGTCACAAAAGTAATCTATGTCATTTGCTTATTTTGTATCATTGTTCTATCATTATCATAGATCTACTACTCCCATCGGTGGTGGTTGTTTGGACTGAGGACTCAAGTATGTCTCCTAACTTATAACTGAAATTGAAATTTTAGTATTTAATTGTTCGAATTTAGCAATGATTAATTGTTAATGTTACTTACATGTATCATGTATTACTTCAATTTTTATATTTGTTGAGTTAATTGTTATGTAAGAACATAATACTATTGAGATGTTATTTTGTTTATTTTGTTAGTTGGGTGTACAACCAATTTTTTTTATTAATTTTTTAATCAAACGATGACGAGCATTTATCTCGACGCATAAGGTGCGTTGTTAATTAGTTGTGCGTTTTATGCATGTTGTGTAGTTAAGTATTAGTTGCTTCTTTTGGCTCGCTTGCTAGTTGTGTGCTAGTCTCGTGCTTGTTGTTCGTTAGTAGGCATATGATGCTCCCATTAGTTCTCAACTCTTAGCTTTTTCTCGCTTTTGTTTGAATTTCCTTTTAGTGATGCGATTTTAGTTTTTCCTCGGTTATCAAATTAGAATTGATCTATATTTAGAAGTAATTTATCTCCATCTTTATATTGAATACTGTGATGCCACAAAAGTATGCATTTCGTTTCCCAAACTCATTATCCTCAATCAGTAGTCAATACTCTCAAAGTTGAATGATCATATATTTCAGTGAATTCCATCTCAAATTATGTACTTGATTGCATTACAAAAAGAATAGATACATCAAAATCTATAAATTTTAGTTGGAAATAATGAGTACATATTCCTTTGGTGGGTAAGACTAAATATGCTTTGTGGGTATCAAAAATTGTGTCTTCTTCACATTTAGGATTAATTCTCTTTCAATGCTTATAATTTACCACCTTCTCATAGCATATAATTTCTCACCTTTGGCTTTATTTCAAGCCGAACACATTTCAAATAATACTCTAAACCACTCTTTTTTAATCCTATAAGTCAATCTTCTTTAATTTCTCTCTCTCTATCCCCACCGTTTGAAGGAAGATCTAAATTAGTTTGGTTTGACTGAAACATGTATGTAAATGAGTCTTTGGTTGCCTTAAATCTAATAGATGATTAGAGATAAAGTATCCTATTTGGAAGTCCAAACGTAAAAAAAATCATGGGAATATTCCTTTAGTTATGAAAATGTTTGATTTTTTTATTAGTTTAGTAGGGTTTTTTTTTTTTTTTTTTTTTTTTTTAAATTCCAGGTTGTCTTGTACTTGAGTTATTTTTATCCCTTGTTTTGAGTTAATTTAGATAGGTTTTTGGTTTGAGTCTATAGTTTTTTTTCCGGAGAAGTTACACTTCCATGCCTTGATTATGAGAGACAATTTTTTTTCAAAGGTATATTTTTTTTATTTAGATTTACAATGTTTTTTTAAGCGGGCGAGATATGTATAATATTTGTTCTTTTATTTCTCTTCCGTCTTTTAAGCAGATGATTGCTAGTTGCTTGGTAAAAGACCCTTCCAAATGACCTTCTACAAGTAAGTTGTTTACAACATTCATTTCTTAGCAAGCCCAATCAAGTGATTATATTGCACATCGTTGTTACATGCATGTTTGACACTTCTACTACTTAATTGGTGTGGAGTTTTCCACTAACAAGAATATTCAAGAAATATTTTTCTCCTTAGTAAACACTTTTTTAGGCACTTGCTAAGTAGGTTTGCTAATAAGGTTCGGGCGGGCGGGCTAGTTTTAGGTACTCGTTGAGAGCAATTTTTTGAACAAAGATTGGGTTCTAAATGGAGTTTGTTGATGCACACTTATGAAGGAGCTTTGAATCAAATATCTTCGGTCTTTAAGAGGTATGTCATGTAACTTAGAATATGAATTAAATTTCTTGATTTACCATTGAAGTTTATTGAATGTCTTTACTTTGTAGATGTAAACACTTCTTAATGGTTATCCTGTAGTTATGGTAGCCACTTTTGCTTTTGTTATTCTCTTTCTAAAGTTTATTGTATTTGGAAAGAAAATTTGTGTGATAAGTTTTGTTTATATATTCTTAAGTTTGTATTAAGCTTAGTTTAGTTGTTATGTTTTAAGTATACCTAAGTTTAGTTGTTATGTTTTAAGTTTCGCTAAGTATAATTGTTATGTTTTAAGTTTCGCTAAGTATAGTTGTTACATTGATAAATTTTGATAGATTAGTTAAGTTTTGTATTTATGTTGAATAAAGCTTGATAACTATAGTTGTTTGTGTTAACTTGGACAATTTTCATTGCATTTGCTACGATAGTTTGGGGTTGAAAATGACATTTTGACAATTTTTAGGTATTTTTTGACTACTTGTAATTTTAGGTTTATTTTAGTCACTTGTTCAATTGTTTTTCAACTGTGGATTGTTTTCTAAGTATATATAGCTTATAACTATTTGAGAGGATTTTGGATATTTGTTGAAATGATTCTTGTTCTACTTTCGAAGTAAGAAGTTATTGTGTCTTCTTGAATTTTTATTGCAGGAACTACAAAGCGAAGTGGAGATATTTCCTTCAAGTTAGAAGTCATATTGCAACAAATGATGAACTTTTTAGTGTTAATGTTGCAACAATTTAGGGGCATCGTAGTTAGTTTCAATATTGTATACATATGAATTAGTTTATGTAAAAGTTGATGAACTTTGGTATTTGAATGATATATTGATATCTAGATCTTATTTCAATAATATTGAATTGGGTTAAACTTAGATTTATTTAATTTGCTTTGTATTTTTCATTATTATTAATTAATAATAATAATAATAATAATTACAATTAAAAATATAAATATTAATATATTTAGATTTGAAAAAAAAAATTCTATTATTGATTTTGTGACAAAAAAATCATGTCATTGAATTCGTTTTGTTGACTCACAATAGTTGTGGTCTTCAAGCTATTAATGACAGAAAAATTAAGTCATCAAAGCGTACAAAATTTACTGTCTTCCATTCCGATTCGATGACAAATAAAAATTGTCGTCAATTATGTTTACATGACAAAATATGGTATGAGTGGTCATTCAGTGACAATGTTTAAGTGTCATAAAATAAGGTCTCTTGACTGAAAATAATTGTCATTAACCGTATTATGAAGACAGAAAAAAACTGTCACCAAACGAACATTGACGACAGTTTTCGGTTTTTGTCATCTATAGAGTAAAGAAGGCAGGGGCTATAACGACTGAAAAAAATTGTCATCTAAAGTCCTGATGACAGTTTTTATTTGTCATCATAGCCCCGATTTCTACTAGTGAGTCTTCACGCGATTTGCTCTCTCTTCAATTCAGTATCCTTCGTTCTCCTGGTCGCCACTCCTCGCTGCAACTCCATGATTCAGCTGACGATCTTTTCCAGTCCTTCGTTCTCCTTGCCGCCGCCCTTCGTCGTCGTCGCTCCTCTAGAAGTTCTCTTGAAGCCCTAACAATCAATATAGTGTTCCGTAGAAGATCGCAAAAATTTCTTACCAAAAAGGTTTTATCATAAAATTCACACCACTTTTTCATAAGTGACGAAACTTATGATTCTTTTCACACGAGTGAAGAGACTTAAAGTGAATTTTGTCGTCCAAACAACTTAAGTTGATATTCATATGGTAAACGAATTTTTTTTTATCTTTTTTAATTCACAAAAAAAAGTTGATATACATATGCCAATCACATTTCCTACTTTTTTTTATTTGACAAAACGTGCACCTAATTCAAGTTATTTAACTACGGGTTTGAAATGAACTCGTTTAGGTGTTTTAGGAATTTACAGTTTAGGGATCAGGTTTTAAGATTTTTTTCTTAAGGCTTATGGTCTTAAAGTTTTGGGGCTTTAGGCTAATCAACCTCTCAAACCTAACATTGGCAATAAAAAAGGAAGAATTTACTATTAAAAAAATGTCTAAAATGATCGTTTTTAGAATAAAATTAGAGGACTATGATAAACAATTTTTTATATCACAAAAAAGGTTAATATTCATATATCATTCCCTTACACCAATTTTTATTTTGTCCAAGATGCATGAACCTAATTCAAGTTTTTTAACCACGTGCTTGAAATTAATTTATTAAGGGTTTTGAAAATTTACAATTTAAGAATCAAGTTCTAAAGTATTTTTCTTAAGGCTTATGTACTTAAGCTTTAGGGCTATAAGATAATTAACCTTCCAAACCATACATTGGAAAAAGAAAAGAAAAACTGTAATCTTAAAACAATGACCAAAATGACTATTCTTAGACCAAAATTAGTTCACTATGGTAAACGATTTTTTTCAAATTTTTTTAATTCATAGAAAAAGTTGATATTCATATAGCATTCACATTCCCCACTTTTTATTCAAGTTATTAAATTATGGGTTTGAAATGAAGTCGTTTTGGAGTTTTGGGAATTTACGGTTTAGGGATCGGGTTTTAAAGTGTTTTCTTAAAGCTTGTTGTCTTAAATTTTTGGGGTTGTTAGGTTAATTAATCCCCTAAATCACACATTAGGAAAAGAAAAGGAAAAATATCCTCTTATAAAAATGACCAAAGATGACAGTTTTTTAGACCAAAATGGGTGGATTATATGCTAAATGATTCTTTTCAAAAAAATTAATTCACAACAAAAGTTGGTATTCATATAACATTCACATTCCCCACTTTTTATTGGACAAAGTATGAACCTACACTAGTAGAAATCGGGGCTATGATGACAAATAAAAACTGTCATCAAGACTTTAGATGACAATTTTTTTCAGTCGTTATAGCACCTGCCTTCTTTACTCTATAGATGACAAAAACCGAAAACTGTCGTCAATGTTGGTTTGGTGACAGTTTTCTTTTGTCTTCATAATACGATTAATGACAATTATTTTCAGTCAATAGACCTTATTTTATGACACCTAAACATTATCACTAAATGACCACTCATATCATATTTTGTCATTTAAACACAATTGACGACATATAATTTTTGTCATCGAATCCGAATGGGTGACAATAAATTTTGTACGCTTTGATGACTTAATTTTTCTGTCACTAATAGCTTGAAGACCACAACTATTGTTAGTCAACAAAACAAATTCAATGACATGATTTTTTTGTCAAAAAATCAATAATAGAATTTTTTTTGGTATCAAATCTAAATATATTAATATTTATATTTTTAATTATCATTATTATTATTATTATTATTATTAATTAATAATAATAAAAATTACAAAGCAAAATAAATAAATCCAAGTTTGACACAATTCAATATCATTGAAATAAGATCTATATATCAATATATCATTCAAATATCAAAGTTCATCAACTTTTACATAAACTAATTCATATGTATACAATATTGAAACTAACTACGATGTCCCTAAATTGTTGCAACATTAATAGTAAAATGTTGCATAACATGATGAAATATTCATTTAACCCAACAAAAAAGTTCTCATATGACTTCTAGCTTGAAGAAAATATCTTCACTTCGCTTTGTAGTTCCTACAATAAAAATTCAAGAAGACACAATAACTTTTCAAGAAGACACAATAACTTTTTAATTTGAAAGTAGAACAAGAAAGCATTTCAACAAATATCTCGAATCCTCCCAAATAGTTAGTTATAAGCTATATATACTTAGAAAACAATCCCTAGGTGAAAAACAATTGAGCAAGTGACTAAAATGGACCTAAAATTACAAGTAGTCAAAAAGTTAACAAGTGTTATATTTAATCTCAAATGAACTAAACAAGTGCATAAAAAGTTAACAAGTGTCATTCTTAATTTCAAACGAACCTAAGAAGTGTCTCGATTTTAAAAGTGCAAAATAGTCTAAAAGTGCCTAAAAAGTTACCAAATATCATTTTTAACCTCAAACGAACCTAGCAAGTGCCTACAAAGTTAATAAGTGTTATTTTAATCTCAAACGAACCAAGTGCCTAAAAAGTTAACAAGTGTCGTTCTTAATCTCAAACGAATCTAAAAAGTGTCACCAAATATCATTCTTAACCTCAAACGAACTTAGCAAGTGCCTACAAAGTTACCAAATCTTATTTTAATCTCAAACGAACCTAACAAGTGCCTAAAAAGTTAACAAGTGTCGTTCTTAATCTCAAACGAACCTAAAAAGTGTAAAGTGTCTAAAGTGATTCTAAAAATGCAAAAAATCTAAAAGTGCCTAAAAAGTTACCATGTGTCATTCTCAACCCAAATAAACTTAAGAAGTGGTTATAATTAAACTAAACTAAACTTATTAGTCTATTCGGAATACAAATCAAACACATCACGCTAAACACTCAGATGTGCTTAGTCTTATCAGAACATTAATAAATGATAAATTATAGATTGCTAAGCAATTATTAAACAC
Organism: Herpetospermum pedunculosum; assembly: GCA_028017165.1. Classification (NCBI taxonomy): domain Eukaryota; kingdom Viridiplantae; phylum Streptophyta; class Magnoliopsida; order Cucurbitales; family Cucurbitaceae; genus Herpetospermum; species Herpetospermum pedunculosum. Next base: position 2,589,118 of record CM051524.1, on the reverse strand, counting down.
ACAACATGTCAACATGTAGAAAGAAGCCACTTACCTTTGAGTGCACCTTAACTTTAGATTTAAGGGATTCAATTTTCTTGTCCCCGTCGTGCGATTGTTTTGCTTCTTTAAGTGCAGCTTGTGAAATGGGTGAAATGAGAAGTACCATCAGAAATAATGATATATTTCGCCTTTTCTCGAGTGCTCATAACTCAAGCGAGAACAATTTTTAGGTTATATCATCTATAATAAAAACATTAACAAGCCACAAATCAAGCAATCCTTCAATCCAGTTAAGATTTACAACCTACATGCCATCTATACAAACCCCTTGAATGAACCAAAACTTCACTATGAAACCATTATTAAGAGAAGAGTTGGAGCAAGTAGAAAATGAAGTAGAAAAGGAATGAATAAATGGTATAAGGAAAATTTCAAACTTGTCTCACCCACCCGAAAGATACTAGATTCAAAGGGAATTTCTAAAAAAGTAAAAGACTTGTACGTAAAACTCTAGCTAAACCCGACCAACGAATCATTTCCACCTAAACATGCTTGAAGTTCCAGTAAAGTTCTCATGAGATGAGAAAATCCATAACAATAAGTCGTGAACTATTAAAAAAAAATTGAATCCTAAGGTAAACTGAGAAAAACAAACTAGTATCATCTTATTACCACTCAAATTCTTCTTCCAAGAATAGTAATATGGAGACTTGTGAAACCAAATCCAATTCAAATACCTTAAATATGTTCTAAAAAAAACTTCAAGAGGTTAAACTTCAAAAAACTTCAAAAACAAGCAAATATGTTCAACACATCACATTAGCAAAGAAGAGCAGGAAGAGAGATCAATTTGCAAAAAAAAAAAAAAAAATATTTGTCTGTTCTCTTTGAATCGAGACAATACACCATATTCTCATATGTAAGTTTGAAATGCATTGTGGAAGTAATAAACTTTTTCCTCCACACACATACGATGAAACCAATATTTACCTGCACACACATACCATGAAATAAAAACCAACTTAAAAGTGAGATTGAAATGCATTGTGGAAGTAATAAACTTTTTCCACAAGTACTTTTTCTAATGAGTAGCCAAAATATACAAAATTCTTAACGTTTTCAAAATTAAAATACTATGGAGTACAAACTAAATATTATGGAGTACATAAACTTAAAGGGTCAAGTGAGTTGTCCTCTTCATCCATATGCAAAGCCTCTCATTTCATTCACGTAAAACAACAAAATTACAAAAAAAATTATATACATAAACAAACTTATCTAAAACTATTGTCACATTTAATTCTATAATTGATTCTATACTACAACAAATATCAGCACAATGCCAAGCAAGTTCTACTAAGAATAAGACGCACAAGCTCAAGTCTAGAAACATCCAAATCTAAAGCGTAAAACAAATAAGACCACACAGAGCCTCCAAATTTGAAACATTTCAATATGTGGAAGATAGAATAATCCTCTTATCCTCTTCCAATTAGCTTCAATAACTTTAAAAATTACCTAACATTTGGAATTAAGTACAATATGATCGTTGCCTTTTGCAAATATTATAAGCTACTCCAACCATTAACAAAATTTTAACATACTTGTTTCCTAATAATTTTTTGAGACTTTTATACAAACCTTATGTTCACTGGGACCTCTGAAAAATGAATCCTTCGAACCTTTCTGAAGGTAAAGAATAACAACTTACTTAGACCAAATAATTTTTAGAATCAAATATGATAATTCTAATGATGATACAGATACACAAATCACACATTAACACAGTCATAAGGGCTGTGAATCTGCTGACAAATTTGATGGGTTGTCATTAAACTTAAAATTGTGGAGAAGAAGTTGCAATCAGAATAACATTAATGATTTCCAATTCGTCGAACGCTGATGATCGAACGGAGATGAGAGGTCGTCGTAGGAGTCGCCTCGGTCGTGGGTCTCATTGTCGGAGCCTCGGAGGTTGCAGTTGGAGAAGAAGAGAATGAGAGTGAAGGGGGTTTAGGGCGTGCGTGAGAGTGAAAAAGATGAAGAACTTCCCTTTTTAGGGATTTTGAAAAAAAAAACAAAACAAAACAAAGGTTTATTTTGCTTTTCTCTCGTACTTTTCCTTTCCTTTCTTTATTTTTATTTTTTATTTTTATTTTTATTTTTTTCCTTCTTTCTTCTCAACAAATAAAATCAACTTAAACAATTAAAAATGGTTGAAAACATCCGAGTTACTACATAATTTCTTCAAATTAAGCTTCAAATACTTGCTATCAAAAAAAAAAAAAAAAAAAACTTCAAATACTTAATTTACAAACACAATGTTGGTCTTAAAAGAATTTAAATCCAAAATCAAACTCTAAAATTAAAAATGGACTTACTTAAAGTTTACGAGCTTTAGAAAGTCATCAAGCAGCATCTTGGAGCTAAGACTTTTAATTAAATCCCAACATTGGGATTAACGATCTAAATAGAACTTTTTTCTCAAAATGAAATGAATGTTAATTAATAGTTAATACAACTTAGAAACTATACTAAAATTTTAATTTTCCAATTTATAACTCATAAATAAAGAAGTTCAATTAATCTATAATTCACGGACTAAAAAAGGGAATAAAGACATAATTCTGAATTAACTAATTTAGAAACGCGGGAGTTACACATCAGTCGTGGGTGTTCAAATCTGAGATTGAACGTAGCGTGGTTTATGAACTCAAATTGATTTAAGGTCCGATTTCGATTTATCGTCGCTGATGGAACAAGGAATATGAGAAGATTGTTCTTATTACAAAATTGTCACTCATTATATATTTACTTAAATACTCCTTAAATAACCTTAAATGAGATGATGTTTTTTTTTCACAATTTCCATTTTTCCTAGTTTATGTTATTGGTTAATTAATTTTTTTTAAATGTAAATTAATTATAATTATATTTTTAGTTTCTATTTTAATTTAATTATAAATTTATTTCATTAAAAAAATCGTACAAAACTGCCTCGTCGAAAGCCTTCCATTGGAACACTTTGTGTGGCTCCTCTAGACCCTTTCTCGCACCTTCAACGCCTTCGTCATACCCTGCTGTGTAAATGAGAATTAGGGTTCTTATATATAGAATAAAATATATAATATTAGATTTTCTCCTCTCTTTTTTTTAATTAATTATTATTATTATTATTAATTATTAATTAATAATTAATTTTTTTATTATTTATTTATTTATTATTATATTTATTATTTATTATTTATTATTTAGTTGTAAATTAATTATACTTGTTTTATAAGTATTTTTAGTTTTTAAAAAAACGTTTGAGCAAAAAAAAAAAATGATAAATAAATTAATGATAAATAAATATAAATCATTTAGGACATTTTAAAATAGTCGTTCATTGATGACATTAGAAAACTGTCATCAAGTTTCGAAAATCTGAAAAAACTCCGTTTTTTCCCGCCAAAAACGCGCCCCAAACTGAAGATGACACTTTTTTTTTCTCTCCCTTATATTTCCTTGACCCACATGTCATCTATTCTTCATTTTCTAGTAGTGCTAATTCAAGTTATTCAACTACGTACTTGAAATGAACTCGTTTAGGGGTTTTAGGAATTTACAGTTTAGGAATCGGGTTTTAAGGTTTTTTTTTTTAAGGCTTATGGTCTTAAAACTTTGGGGCTTTAGGTTAATGAACCTCCCAAACCTAACATCCAAAATAAAAGAAAGAATGTACTCTTAAAAAAATGTCCAAAATGATCGATTTTTAGACTAAAATTGGAGGACTATGGTAAACATTTTTTTTTATTTTTTTTAATTCACAAAAAAGTTGATATTCATTCATATTCCTCACTTTTTATTTGTCACGGCGTGGACCTTACTCAAGTTATTCAACCACGTGCTTGAAATTAACTTATTTAGGGTTTGGAGAATTTACATTTTAGGGATCGTGTTTTAAGGTTTTTTTCTTAAGGCTTATGGTCTTAAAGGTTTGGAGTTGTAACTTAATGAACCTCCAAAATCATACATTGGCAAAAGGAAAGGAAAAATGTAATCTTAAAAAAATGACCAAAATGACAGTTTTTAGACCAAAAATTGTGGACTATGGTAAACCAATTTTTTCAATTATTTTTATATTAACCAAAAAAAATTGATATTCATATATATATTCACATTCCCCACTCTTTATTTGACAAAGAATGTACTTAATTCAAGTTATTCAACTACGGGTTTGAAATGAACTCGTTTTGAATTTTTGGAAATTTACGGTGTACGAATCGGATTTTAAGGTGTTTTTCTCAAGGCTTATGGTCTTACAACTTTGGGGATGTAGGTAAATGAATATCTCAAACCATACATTAACAAAAGAAAAGAAAAAATGTACTCTTAAAAATATGACCAAAATGGTCACCAAAATTGAAGGACTGTGGTAAACAACTTAAACCATGTGCTTGAAATGAATTCGTTTAGAGTTTGGTGGAATTTACAATTTAGGGATCGGGTTTTAAGATTTTTTTTTTAAGGCTTATGGTCTTAAATATTTGGGGATGTAGGTTAATGAACCTCTCAAACCATACATTGGCAAAAGAAGATGAAAGATGTACTCTTAAAAAAAAATGACCAAAATGACTATTTTTTAGACCAAAATTGGAGGACTATGGTAAACCAATTGTTTCAAAAAAAAAATTAATTCACAAAAAAAGTTGACATTCATATATCATTCACATTATTCCCAACTTTTTATTTGTCCAAACATGGACCTAATTCAAGTTATACAACCACATGTTTGAAATGAACTCGTTTAGGGTTTTGGGAACTAACGGGTAAGAGATCAGGTTTTAAGGTTTTTTTTCTTAAGGGTTATGGTCCTAAAGCTCTGGGGTTGTATATTAATGAATCTCCAAAACTATACATTGGCAAAAGAAAAGGAAAAAATTACTTTTAAAAAAGGACCAAAATGACCGTATTTTAAACCAAAATGGGTGGACGATGGTAAACGAATTTTTTCAAATTTTTTTAATTCTGAAAAAAAATTGATATTCATATATATTCACATTTGCTGCTTTTTTATTTGTCCAAGCATGGACCTAATTTTAATTATTCAATTACGCCCTTGAAATGAACTCTTTAGACTTTTGTGGAATTTACCGTTTAGGGATCAGGTTTAAGCAGTTTTTCTTAAGGCTTATGGTCTTAAAGGTTTGGGTGGTAGATTAATCAACCTTCCATTACATACAATGACGAGAAGAAAAGGAAAAATGTACTCTTCAAAAAATTACCAAAATGACTTTTTTTTAAGACCAAAATGGGAGGAATATGGTAAACTAATTGTATTAAAAAAAATTAATTTACAAAAACAGTTTATATTCATATATAATTCACATTCCCAGCTTTTTATTTGTCTAAGAATGGACCTAATTCAAGTTATTCAACGTGCTTGAAATGAACTCGTTTAGGGTTTTGAGAATTTACGGTTTAGGGATCAAGTTTTAAGGTATTTTTCTTAAGGGTTATGGTCTTAAAGATGTGGGGTTTTAGGTTAATTAATCTCCAAAAGCATACATTGGCAAAAGAAAAGGAAAAATGTACACTTAAAATGACCAAAATGACCAATTTTTAGACCAAACATTGTGCACTATGGTAAACGATTTTTTCAATTTTTTGTAATTTTGAAAAAAAAAATGATTTTCATATAGCATTCAAATTCCACACTTTTTATTTGACAAAGCATGAACCTAATTGAAGTTATTCAACTACGGGCTTGAAATAAACTCATTTAGGTGTTTTGGTAATTTACGGTTTAGGGATCAAGTTTTAATGTATTTTTCTTAAGGCTTATGATCTTAAAGTTGTGGGGTTGTGGATTAATGAACCTCCCAAATCATACATTGACAAAAGTAAAAGAATAATGTACTCTTAAAAAAATGACCAAAATGATCGCTTTTTAGACTAAAATTGGACTATGGGAAACGAATTTTTTCAAAAAAATTGAAGACACAAAAAAAAATTGATATTCATATATCATTCACATTCGCCACCTTGAAGTCATTCCTTCCGGGTCTTTTATTATTCCCATGATAGAAGAAAATCCAAATTTTAGACCATGCCTATTCCAACCTTCGCATATTTCTTTACCATCAAAGTGGCGACTACACGATGGACTTAGCAACAATTTACAATAACTTCGTCCAGGTTTCATGATATTGTCAAAATCAAACCACTTTCATTTGATCTTAACTAGGGTTGATAAACTTGTCTTTCCTGTTTCTTTTTTGAGTTCTATCAGGTGGAAAATTCAAACTTCTAATCTTTGGTCGAGAGTAAACTTCTAATCTTTGGTCGAGAGTATATACCTTAACCAGAGTAAAATATACAAGAAAAACGAGCTCTAATTAGATGGAGTGGTAGGAAAAGGAGTTTGCCATGAAGTGCAGAGGTTATACACTCGGATTCCTGCTTCACATCAACAAGCATCAGATTGACTAATGATGCAAGTTTGCTTCATAGCCACAGACAGCAATTCAGAGACGGGATTCTAAAGTCGAATTCCCGTCTTGAGGACAACGAATAATCAAACGCCATGGGCGAAAAATAGGCAGTAAAATGAGATAACATTTGATTTTGAATTATAGGCATGATCGAGTAAGAGACTAAGAGATTAATATAACCAATAGGACAAACAAGCCTTTCTACAACTAAAGACCAAATGACATTAGGATCTACTTAATAATGTTGTGTCGTGGTCATCCTAATAACTTTACACGATCAACCCTACAGCTAAAGTTTGATCAACATTAGAGTTTGGCTTCTCAGCACGAAAAGCAAGAAGCATAACAAGTCACAATTAACACACATACATCGCTACTGTTTAATGGTTAGGTATTACAGACAAACCATTGAGAAAGTAAATAACAAGATCGGAGTCATCGAATCAGCAGTTACCATCTTTAGAGATCAGTCGTGTTTATCGGTAGTAAGCTGGTTGATATGCTGGTGCCATTGCATTGCCGTAACCGCCATATGCAGGATACGACATTGGAGGCGAGGGAAACGATCCAGCATGTGAAGCGGCTTCTGGTGAGTAAGTGTAGGGATTTGTAGGTGGGCTTCTGCTGCCATACATTGTCATCGAGGGTGGGGAATGGTATGGTGGGATACCAGCAGGGTATTGAGAGTGTGAGTGCGAGGGTGACCTGACAAAGGCGGGAGCTGCAGGGTACGACGATACATATGCGTTCGTCAAACGACCAGCCTTGGCAGGAGGCATAGGTCCGCCATTGTTTGCCCGTGTTCTCTTGTTGGCAGGGACTGGAGCTGGCTTTCTCTTCTCGACCTTAACCTTTTCCAGCTGTTCAAGGCGTTTCTTAAGGTTTTCTGGAGGGAACTCGGCCTGAAGCTTGTATTCTTCAATGCACTTGATAACAGCTCGGAGTGCAGACTGCTCTTTCCGTGCAGCGAGGTGCTACAACAAACAAAAAGAAAATATACCAATTACTATTGCCTCTAATATGTTGTATAGAATTCATTGCAGAGGTCAAATAATACAAAGAACCTGGAAATGAGGACAATTCGTTTTATACCAATTAAACATACATAGCATAGCTTATAATATAATTTCTACTACCTTCAAACAGATGACAGATGTATATAAAATGAAAAATCACCACACTGAAGACATGCTTGCATAACCAATGAATGGTAAATTTGATCGATATAATAATCCAATGGACGCCATTGATGATCCCTCACCATCACATGAACAATATAAACATGAATACAAAATCTGATTTCAATAAGTAATAGTAAAGTTTTGTTTTTTTTAATATCCATGAATGTCCAAGCCAGATTGCACGGAACTCGACTAATCTCATGGGACAAACGCATAACCCTACTACATTTGGTTGCCAAAGAAACTCGTAGGATATTAAATCTTAGGTAAGTGACCACCATGGTTTGAACCCATTCTCTTTGAGCCCTTTGTTATTCTCATGGTCCTTAATAGTAATAGTAAAGTTAAGAAATAAGATCAAATATACCATTGCTCTGCCAGCATTATTTGGGTCCTCCGAAATAGCAGCTGCAGCTTTCTTTGCATCCTTCAAATAAGCTTTCAGCAGTGGAACAGGGGGGAACTTATCCGCAACACCAACTTCATATGTAAAATGCACGGCATCAAGCTGCTGTCCCCGGCTGATTAATTCTTCAATCATATCTACACATGATAGCAGCTTAGAAGCATAAAAAAGACATCTGCAGCACTCCCCATTACAGTTATGTCTTCCATGAAATTGTATTAATAACATTAACCAGGAAAGTAATTTAGAAAGAAAATGAGATAGAGGAAGTTATAATATGACCAAACAACCAATACATACGCGAAAACTATGGGAAGGTCTACAAAAGAGCAAACATATGACCAGAAGACAATCACAGTATCACACATCAACTACATATTTGGTTATACGTTACAAATTACCGACCCCCCAACCACAAATTATAGTAATGTCTTCCATAGTGAATCAGGAAAGTAATTTAGAAGGGGAATTTTAGAAGGCTATCCAATACATACGTATGTGGCCAGAATGAAGCGTTTGAGAGTGATTTTGAAATGGATAAAATCACTTTTGTCGCGTTAAAAATAACTCAAAAACATTTCTTTAATCATTCAAAATCAATTTTGATGGTATGTAAACCACATTTAAAATGATTTTGAATGTTAAATGCATGTTTTGGAGTGATTTTAAACATGACAAAAATGACTTCAACAATTTCAAAATCACTCCCAAATGTGAAAGAAGACAAACTCAAATACTTTTGAACCAAATTACTTCACCTTCACCAAAATTTACAAGTTCTTGTCTGTCATTTATAACAGATCACACATGAATCCACATCACATTGCAACAAATAGGAGTTAAAATAGCCGCATGCATACGTATATAAACTCACAGAATGATGTTAAGTTAAGAACATTGCAATTAGTATGTTTCAACGAAAAGTCCTATCCATCAATTCCAAAATATTTCTATTTATGGCATCATAATATACCTAAAATAAAACTAACACTTAACGCCAATGGCCAGGCCGCCTGAGGATGTAATCGCTAATCCAAAATGTTCCTCTTTCTTAAATTCCCAACTCATATGTTCAACTACTCAATGGTAACCGGTAAGAAACAACTCTGCTAACATCAAATTCGTTCTATCAAAAACCACTCGGCCTCAAATCCATGTAATTTTGTGAAAAAATTGATATGCTGCCAACATAATCCTTCTCTTAGTTATAATTTGCCACGCAATTTGTGAAAGCTCTTGATGGTCGATAAAAAATTTGAATTGATGAGCTATTAAGAATCATTCCTTTCCTATTGTTTTGGATATCCGCGAGTGTCCAGGCCAACTTGCGCACTTCGACTAATCTTACGGGATAACCGTCTTACCCTACTATATATGGTTGGTTTGAACTCATTCTCTTTCATATAGTTCCATGGTTGGATCTTTATAAAACAAGAACAAAATAACCCTAAACTGAAAAGGAAAACAGAGGTGAATGTGCTCTTGCTTCTAAAATAAACTCAAGATCAGAAATCATATCATTTTTTCCCATTTGAAACAAAAGCAAAATGCAAAGAATTATACCAGGCATTATATCCCCAAGGCCAAGTGATACCGCAAGCTTGGGCATCTGCTTCCGCCAGGCCGATCCAACCACGAGCTTCCTGTACAAATCAACATCTTCCCTCTTCACAATCCCAAAAGTAACCAAGTGCTGCAAAAAGGTGTGCACGTCTGGTGTCCTGACATTCTCGATTCCACCTCGCTCTTCCAAGCTCGCCTTCCAAGTTTCAGCGATCTCCTTGGCGCGCTCTTTCATGCTAGGAGTAACCAAAATCCTCGACTTCCCGATCACTGGGTCAACAACAACTGGAATCAGCGATTCAAGAACTAAAACACAAGCCCAGCCCAAATCATTCCCTCCATCACTTTTCTCCGCTCTCTTATCAAGTGGAAACACCTCGGAGATGGCCTCCAGCACGAATCTCGGCGGATCGATGCATTCCGCTAAAGCCTGATGGATTTTCGCCCTCAATGCCTCCAATTCCTTCTTCTTACCAGTGATAAACCTCCAAAATCCACCAGAATCCATTTCCAAACAGAACGATTTCAGCTTCAACAACAATCCATCGCCATCATCAACTTCACCACCATTCTCATCGGCGTCTTTCTCGAGAGCTTTAAGCGCCGCCTCCATACTTTTCTCGACCTTACCAAGCGCGATCTGAACACTTCCCTGGATACTAACCTCGCGCTTCTCCAGCTCGTCGAGAGAGTCCTTAGTCTGATGGTCTAGGGTTTGAATTTTATGCCTCAGTGCCTCCGATTTCTTGAGAAGATCCTGTTCCAGATTAGTGAAGTGATCGGAGAGCTCCTTCCAGAGTAGAGTACAGCTCGTCATCAGAGACGTCTGCCTTTGGAACTCATCGAAACTCGGGTGAGTCAACTCACTCAACTCACCGGGATCGGGGATCGACCCCATTTCTTTTGGCCTCTCGAACGGCGGCGGCGGCGGCTCAGCGGCGGAGAGAGAAACAGAGAGAGAAAGAGCGCGTGAAAAAAGAAGAGAAGAGAAGAGGGAATGAAACTTGAAACGGAAGAGATAAATCAAAAAGGGACAAAGACACTGAAATTACATGGACGAATGAGAGAGTGACACGTAAGAGATTATTACCGGTAACCGGCGTCCAAAAGTTACTTGTGAAGCAATTCTAGAATGCGCCGACGATGATCTTTCAAAATCAAATGTTTTGGATTTAAATACTAATACTAATATGTTTCTTCTCTTAATTCAAGTATATTCTATTCTTTATATTATTTATATTTTGTTAAATTCATTTATCAACTTTTAATACTTATTATAGCCTATAGGTCATATTTTTTTTATTTTATTTTTTTTTTAAGTACAATTAGGTGGTTACTTCACTCAAAAATGTAATTTTTTTCCAATGTGACTCACTTCCACGATTATTTCGACTCTCCCGTCAAAAGCTCTTAATGACCACTAGGTCAATCTATGATGATTTTTTTTGTCATTTAGATCAACTTGTTATGTAATCCTTAAATAATGAAGTTCTTGTATTGCCAACGTGAGCATAGTTTATCGTTCATTGATATATATATATATACATTTAGGTCTAATGTTCAAATTTACCTACATCATTGGAAAATTGTAACAAATGTCAATTTAGAATAAAATAATTAAAAATATAGCATTTTTTTTAAAAAAAATTGCAAATATGGCAATTTCTATTACTAATAGTATGGTCTATCACCTCAGTTTTTTTTATAGAATTTTAGTCTATCAGTCTATCACTGATAGAAGTCTATTAGTGATAGTCATATATCAATGATAGCTTCTATTAGTGATAGCCACTAATTTTTTTTTGCCATATTTGCAAAATGTTTTAAATTTTGCTAATTTGCAATTATTTTGAGTATGATTGTTGTTTGTGTAATCAGTCTTACATTGTACTTTAAAATTAAAAAAAAAAAAAAAAAATTATGCTAATATAAAAATTTACTACACAATTAAAAAAATATAATTTTTTTTTAATTTATTTAGTGGATGGATCTAAAAACATTGAAAGTTTGGCACTATTAAAATAATTAAAAAAAATACAAGTTCAGATACTAAACTTTGAGTGTAAGATTAAATCTTAAAAAAAAAAACTATTTATAAATTTTAAATTAATTTACAAAGTTATTATAAATTTTAATTATGTTTCTAAATTTTCTATTTTAATAATCTTGCTAATATATATATAAATAAATAAAGTATGGTAAATAACATAACTATAAGTAGGCAAACATTTTTGTATAAAACGAGTAGGCAAAATACGCTTTAAACAGAATTTTTGGCATCCTCCCTTTATTTTATCAACATGGCCTACTCTTTTTTACCATGTTTATTAGAAGTTAATAAATTCATAGATTAAATAGAAGAAAACCTAAATTTAATTTGTAATTTAATTTGTAATTATCCAATAACAAAAAAATATTTAAAGTTTTAATCTAATTTTGGAACTATTTCATATAATATACTTTTAAGTTTGGAAGATCAATGATGTGTCCATTTCAGAAGTATTTGTTGTGTCATTTTGCTGTCTGTTCTGAAAATTCTTCAAAAGGCCGTTTTATTATATTTAGTATAGAATGGACAAAACAATGACATATGACTTAATTTAAAATCAAATGGCTAATATTTTATAAATAGATGAAAAAAAATTCAAACTATACTTTAAAAATGCCAGCTTTTTTATTTTCTTTCAAACGAGAAGACAAATTGATGACACAAATATTTTGAACTCTAAAGACCATTGTGTGCTAATTTATAAAATAACTATTTTTCATAATAAAATTAGAAAAATTACTTACAATTTCCGATAATGGTTGAATTTACTAAATATTATATTATTAAGTAAGTATTACCAAATTGTTATAGTAATTTTTTTTTTCAGTATAATAAAGGAGTGTAAGAGACATTCAAACCTCCAACCTCGAGAAAAAAAAATACATGTCAATTACTACTGAGTTAAGTTCATTTTGATAATTATTATAGTAATTTACCGACGTATATATCAATTACTTTGTTAACCCAAAGAAAAATTGATCAATTTGGTACAACATTTAAATAAGAAATGTCAACTTAAGCAACACTAAGTGGGTCATTATGGATTTCAAATTTGAATAACTATCAATTCTAATTTATTGTTCTTAAAAGAAAAAAACAAAAAACTTTGACATATTGCTAGTTAGATTGACAAAATTGTAAGAAAAAAAAAGGAAAGAAATGGGGTAAAGATGAAGCAAAATGCTTTCTTTGCTTGATTGAGTCGGCCAATTAGATTTGAAGATAAGATTGGAAAAGGTGAACGTGACAACCATTTTTCATAGAAATGTCATAATATATCCATAAAATTACCTCTCCATATACCAGACATTTGTGGAAAAAAATCAACTACAAAAATATATGATACTCATTTCATTTATTTTGTCGCGTCGGCTTTCTTTTAAAAATGACAAGTTTACTATCATTAAAAAATTATCTAAGAAGATTAAATCAAAAGGGGTATTTGGAGCACCAACTTGAAGTTGGATGGACTGAATTATTATAATTTAGTCTACGTTTGGCCCACTAACTATTATAATTCACCGTAAATAAAATAACTATATTGACTTCAATAGTATTTATTATTCACAACTATTACGCCAAACCGGGCATAGCTCAATTGACATAAGGTTGTGTTCTGACTAAGAGGTTATGGGTTCAATCTCCGCATTAATTAAAATATCTTTACGAAAAAAAAACTATTATAACCACCGACTATAATAACTCGCTCATAATGACCTAGCTAACAATTACCCATAATGAGATTTGCTAGAATATTAAAGACACAAGTTGTAGATGACTTAGGTTATACCCTTCCTGATCATTATCATATTGAAATGTGATGTGCTAAGTTGACATAGAGAGTGTCATCATATTTTCTTGCACCAATCACGTTTAAAATGTTAGGCCTTACTAGTCGCTACAAGATGATTGAATAACATTTAATGTGACATCATAATATAATAACAATGTTTAGATTAGACTAGTTTACTAACCTCATATGAACCAGGCTACCAAGTTAATCTCATTCAAGTTCAAAAACATCTCAATCGTCGTTTACCAAGCATCACGACTCTATACCTCTTAAGAAAAATTATGAATTGAATCCAAAATTTATGGGAACAAGTAGTATCCTTCAAGTCTCCATTTGGTCGATCTATTAAAGTCGCCTAAACTTGGCTAGACTATTATTACCAAAGCCCACTTGAAATATAAAACTAGTGTCTTCATAATGACCTAGCTAACAAATCTTAAGTAGCATCCTATTTCGAGGTTTGATCAAACAGTCTATACCCTATACCCTATTGAGATAACATGACCACTAACAAATTAAGAAAAGTTAACAACTTAGAAATAGTCATCTAGATATGACTTTTCTGAAAATATAATCCAAATATAACTAAATCAAATAGCATTAATATGAGTATAACTCAACGAACATACATATATCATCAATCAAAACATGAGAACAATCATAAGTTTAAATCTAACCCATGTTATTCAACTAAAAGAAAGATGCTCTTGACATATAACTATACAATATAGAATAGAAATGTATAATGTATTAAGAATTAGATAAGTGTAGTAGTGTAAAAGAGAAGGAAGGAATTAGGGGTGTGAGAAGAAAGTGCTTTCTCGAAAACCAAAGTAAAAAAGAGAATAGAGAGAGAGAGGGGGGAAATGAAGAGGTGGGGGATGGGGCATGGCCACAGAGTTCTGACCACCACATGGGTTCAGTCAGTTAAAGTGAAGACAAGATGCCAAACAAGGTACGCAATTATACACAGTGCCACTTCCTGCCTCTTCTCTTCTCCCTCCCCTACACCAACACACTAGTATCTCCAAGCATGCGCATCACACGTGTAAAGCTTACACTTAACAACACTCGGAAGAGAATTTCTAGTACATCGGTGGTATGGTGGAGTTTTTTCATACCACTGCCTTTAAATAAATGACACATAAATAGTTATTTGACTAGAACTCACTCAATTAAATAGGTAGGTATGAAGTTTTTCCATACCACTGCCTTTAAATGAATGACGTGTGGCGAAATAGTTATTTGACTAGAACCCACTCTATTAAATATATTATTTTCTAAAACTATTTCGCCATGTATCATTCATTTAAAGGCATAACTCCATACCGATGTACTAGAAATTCTCCCACAACCTATTCTCAACCCACATTCCTCTCTACTTTTGTCCCAACCCCGTTTCCAATCTAGGGTTCCATTCTCACTCTCTCTCTCTCCTCTCTCCTGAGGATCCAAAGTTTTAACCCAAAACCACACCATCTCCAATAATTACCTGTCAGAATAAAAGAATTCCATGGGTACAATCTTTACCACATAGCTTGCAAGACAGAAAAAGAATGAAAGGTTTCTTCAACCTACTCAACTAGTTAAGACATTAACCACGTATTCAATACCTAATAATACAATTTAGTTTAACAGACACGAGTCAATTTATTGGTCAATTGGTGCCTTGAAGATAATAAAAGAGTTGAAAGAAAATGTATTCAAATCATGAGACCACCAACTTAAGATTGTATCCAAAAGTAGTAAGATCAGACAGTTATCCCGTGAAATTGTTAAGGTGCGCACAAACTAACCAAACGAATCAAGATACACATGTAGGATAATGTAAACCATCCAACTCGGGTGGCACCATACAAAATTGTGGATAAGATTCCTAGCCGAGATTTGTCAAAGTATCTTCCACCGACACCCAAGGCTAATTTTCAGCATCCAACATCACTACCACAGAGATAATATCCTTCCTTCCTATTTCTACTTTTGAAAGAAAAAATTCTCCAAATCATATCAAACAGAAACTAGAGACACTGAAAAGCAAACAAAAACTACGTCACAAAAGTTGGGTTTTCTCTGGTATCCCGCCCCTCCACATATGGCTACAATGCCTTCAAAAAGTAGTACCCAGATAGATTTCTATGAACAAAATTCAATTGCCCGTGCATATATATAAAAACAATCAAATTCAGCATTTTACACCCTTCTGGATCCATGCCTGATTCGTCGACCTGCTGCACAGATTTGTACTACAGTTCTACAGTTAACAAAAATATACAAGTAGAGTTTTTCTTTTTACTTAAGTTTTGAGTGTTTGAACCAAAAGATAGATATCTTAATCAGTTGAGCTATTGCTCATATTATATATGCAAGAGTCCAATCCATCCCTAACTCATATTATATATGCAAGAGTCCAATCCATCCCTAAGAGTTATTATCTCCCACATGCATGAACATCTTACTTATTCACATCCAATTGAGATATCTTAACCAATTGAGTTATACTCAAATTATACGCAAGAATCTATTAACACCCACCTGCGGTTATTCACATCCAATTGAGATATCTTAACCAGTTGAGTTATACTCAAATTATACGCAAGAATCTATTAACACCCACCTGCGTTCAACTGAGGCTCCAACTCCAAGAGTGTGCTGTTTAAAAACTAAGCAACAGAGCAGCTCACCTACTCAATTAACTTCCCATTTGATACACATGCATCATTAAGTAGACGCAGAAACGTAACTAGAGACAGCCTAGGATGATTGATTCCGCAGTTGCTTTAAAATGGTATGTTTGTCCAGAAAAGTACCGAGCAACGGAAGGCTTGTTTACTCAGAATTAGCTTCCTACCAAGCTGCTTATACAGCGAGTCAGCGACTCAATTATAGTCAATTATGCTTATACAGGTTCTAGAGTTATGATGGTGTGAATATGCGGGACAACATACTAATAATTCAAACTTCATCCAATCATTAGGATACCAATAATTCAAACTTCATTCAATCATTAGGATTTAAAACGGTTGACAAACAACCAGATCATGTTCCACATCCTACCATATACATTCATCCTACGGTAGAATTAAAATTACGCAACAAATCCAGGGAAAATCCTGAAGTAATGTAACTGGTAGACCAAACAACCACCCACCTCTTTTTAACAAAGGATAATATTCAACAAGCTGTTTGGTAAAAACTGCATCATCGAGCTCAAAAACTGAAGTGGATCTGGGAGGCGTCGCAGTTCAACCAAGGACACAGATTGAACATAAGTGCTGAACTATATAATTTATGGAGATATTCTACCTGGACGATTTGAAATCCCTACAGCTCTCTATGGTTACCTTCTTCCTTGTATCGAAATCAACTTTGTCCATATCAGCTGCAGTTGCAAGATAGCCATAAAAAATCCTCTTCTTCTCTCCAGACTTTTCATCCACCTTCACAAGGTTCGGATTTTTATCATCATCCCTGCTAAATGCTGCAGGTCGCACGCGAGCCCAAGCCATTCGTCCATGATTGTCCTTGTCAAAAAATTCAGCCAGTCTCTTGGCTTCATTGAGGCCAGACTGATCACCCGAAAACTTGATCAAAGTTGTTCCCAAATGACCATCTCTTCCATACAAAGACTTGGACTTCCCACCCCCAAACCCAAGGTCTGAAGAAAAAAACCAAATGACTCGTCAAGACAGCTCGATGCCAATATATTGATAGCAAACTAGCCATTACGTTATTGAAGGTTTTTTTTTTTAAATACGAAACAGATAAACTTAATGAAAGATGGATAGAAACTATCCAAATAGATAAAAAAAAAAAAACATCTCCAGTTAATAATGAGATGATAAACTGTAATCACAAAAAGGATGGATCAAAATACACCAATTCATAGCTAAATAAGTAATTGATGTAAAGAACTCGTGGATGGACTGGTCTTTGCCGGAGAAGATACGGGAGATAAGTGGCTGTGTAGAAAATTACATAGCCATTCTGAAAACTCTGCATTTACTAAAGCTTCAGAAGCTACAAACAACATCAAACAGTTCCCACATGGTATATGGCACGATCATTTAAAAACAAAAACAGCAGGGGCACAAAAATTCAAGCACCCAATGCAAGA
Organism: Herpetospermum pedunculosum; assembly: GCA_028017165.1. Lineage (NCBI taxonomy): Eukaryota > Viridiplantae > Streptophyta > Magnoliopsida > Cucurbitales > Cucurbitaceae > Herpetospermum > Herpetospermum pedunculosum. The sequence goes on along the minus strand of CM051524.1, from coordinate 2,571,554 downwards.
AGCTTGAGAATATGGGAAAACCGAAATCAAATATAATAATAATAATAAATTAAAAAGACCACCAGAACCAACATACTATCATGTCTACCAATTTATAAAATACCAAACTAGCAACTAGCATGATAAATAATAAAATAACCCGTCAACAAAAAGTTGCTCTGATGTTAAAGCATATCTTAATAAGAGAATATCGCCACATTTATCTGAATCTAACTCTTCTTTTCGGGCTTGCAAAGTAACTTACTTGCAGACCCTATCATTACCTCCACTGTCGCACACACTAGAGACAAATGAAGAACATGATCCAAAAATGTACTAAGAAATAAGAGCCTGAAGTTACAAAGCTATGTTGAAATCATCTAAATAAACCCCATACTCTTCCAGTTCACATCAGTCTTCATAATGCAGGAAAATGTATAACACCATGAAATTAAGAGGTTGCGTAGGAGTAAAAACCAAGTAAATAAGCAGATAAGTCAACAGAATGGATCTTTTAAAGATTTCATGTTACCTGCCGCTAACTTCTCACACGCCTATATAATATATAGGAAGTAAACAAACTATTTGAAGAAAAGAGGTTTAAAACCACAAGAAAATAAAATTTTAGTTAGACACGACATTTGAGTGGGAGGAAGATACTGAAAATCATAACTAATGAGCAGAGCCCATGCCCGTAGTGAAAAACATATTTCTTAGATAGAACCCTCTTGAAATTGCATAGCAGCTATTCATATCTCACAAATTTTAGCCAACCAAGATTGTAGGGTACAGAGATTTAATAAGGATGTTAGTTACAAAAGAGATCACAAAAAGCCCTTCGAATGAGCTTTGAAACAGCTTCACCAACACTAAAACAGGACTATAACAGAAAGTGAAACCTATAAGATTCCAACATGCCACCAACTTATCCATGGGGGATTCATATAAAAACTTAAGGTCTGTTAACTATAAGAACATTATAAAGCAAACAAATATAACCCTAGTTCTCATCAGCAACTATACTAATAAACAATTAAGGTACTCCATATCAGTACGTTACAAGCAGATTCTCACCAGCAACTATACTGATAAATAATTAAAATCCATGAGAGAGAGAGATTATTAACAAATAAAAAAGAACTTTGGACTTGCACAGTAGTGTGACCCCTCCTCCCTACAGTGACATTTGAACAGAATCAACTAAATGGAGAAAAGAGGAAACAGCTTCATTCACATTCCATCAATAAGAAGCTGAGATTTCGTGAAGAAAGAAGACTCTGAAAGAGGGAGGATAAGGGTACTCTCCTTGAGCATAAGAATTAATAGATCCTTTCCAATTGGCTTTGACTTTGGAACAGTTTCACTAACTAAAACAAGATAATACAAGAAAGGCTATAAGGTTCCATGTGTGCCATCAACTCATTCATGGAGGGGATTCAGATAAAACTTCAGGCTTATTAACTAAAAAAGTACATTTTGCTGCAGATAAATATAACCACGGTTCTCATCAGCGACTAAAAAATCATTAAAGTACTCTGCATTCTAAACCTAATGCCTAACACAAATGGACATCTGTGGCAGACTTGAAGAAAGTCCAGGGATGTTTTATGTGCTTCTTCAAGTGACATTGCTGGGCAGCACAGTTGTAGATGCTGTACAGCCTAGTTGACCAGAGACCTAATTCTAACTAGCAAGAGATAAAAGGATTCAAACAGCAATGAAGAATGACAAATATAAAAAGGTGCATTATACCTCTAATTTTACTATCCATTGCTTTGTTTCCCAAACCCTCCATGCGCCCATCTTTACCCTTTCCAGTAATTGTATTATGGATGATAACTAGAGGAGGCCACAAAATCAGATCCTCCTGGTTAGCTGCTGCTTCATCAGCTGATAGAAACTGGTACCCTCTCGAATTATCAGGAGGCTTTGAGCAGTTCCACCCCATTAATACACAGAGAGCTTTGTGTAATCCCAAATGATCCACTTGCGAGTCAGCATTATCAGAGTTGTACGTGTGCATAATAAGGCCATGCATATCTGGAAAATCTCTAGAGGACCTGAAAGTAAGCATAAAGAGGAGGGGACAATATTCTTTAGGGACCCAAAGAATGATTTTTTAATAGGTTCAAACTACAATACAAGCCTACAAATTTGAACCAAAATGGGAATAAAGTTGTGACACCACTCAAAAATGGTAAGTTGTAGGTGGAAACGAGGACTCCTAAATTGCAAAAAGCATCATCAAGCACAGAAACCAAGCATCAATTCCACAACTTGCTACAAAATCTTCAATAAAATGCAAAGTAGGTCTCAAAACTGCTTCTTTAAATAAGGTTACTATCAAACCAACAACCACTAAAGTTCTTTTCAAGTGCAGTAGTCCGAAGTATTTTAAATTTTTGATGTGATACAGTGACCGTTCCAAATTTATGATCCCAAGAAAGAATGGAAGATTCAGTCCAGACAAATAACAGAAGAGGCCAAGTATCCCCATCTCACTTTCTCCTGTCAGTCTGTCACCAAATTTATCCGTTTTGATGTAGATTGCAGGGTGGATAATTGATATGGGATGTCAATGGTGAATGATCTTGATTATTGAGCATCATAGTTTCTTCTTCCAAAATTAAGATTCCTTGAATTCATTCAATCTCATTCTGAAAGGAACTTTAATAACAAAATACCTAAAATTTATGGTCTCTGTGTTTCAGGGTGTCTCTGTCTTATTCTTCTCTTACAGTAAAAATAAATTGAGATCCTCAATGATATGGGTTCCTTGTCTGCTAAATCCATTTATATAAACATTGAAGCTTGAACTCTTCCACACTGTTCCTGCCTATTTGATGCCTATTGGGAATTCAAACATATTTTTTAGATGAGCAGCAGTTTATAAACGAACAAATGTGCACAATATTTTGGAACCAATCATTGGCAAGCCAACAAGGTTCATATATTTGCATTGTTGGGAGATCATAGATACACTTCTTTTGAACAAGTTCCCAAACCTTTCACGGCTATAAGAAAGACTAAGGATTCAGAAACATCTTTCTTATAACGAACATTTTAACAATGAAAGAACAGGTGCACCATTTGAATACCAAACACTACAAACAAAGTTTGTACTGAACAAGCTATGGCGGTTGTATTGAACAAGCTTATTGGAAAAATAAAATAGCAAGGCTAGGAGCAATAATAATCAAGGTAATTAGAAATCTCCAACAGGAACAAATCAAGTCCTTATGGAGGAAAGGAAAGCCATAGATGAAAGGACAAAAAAGATAAGCTCTCAAATAGCCTTCGAAGACCTCCTTAACCCTTGGAACAATTTCCTATTGACTTCCTTCTTTATTAGAGGATCGCCAAAAGGAAGATTAAGCCAATCTTTTAAGTTTCCAGGACAACGATGGGTACACTAAAACTACTAGAATAATCCTACTACTAGAATAATCCTCAAAAAGAAAAGGAGGAATGGCACCAAGGAAACAAATTATCAGCTAATGCCTCCCCTTGGAACAAGGAACATGCAAGTAAAATCATCTTTTTTTTAATAAAGAACCGAGCTTTCATTGAGAATAAATGAAAGATGTATGCACTATGTATAATCATCTTGCCTGGCACTATTCCTAAACACTGACACCTCCAAGAAAAAAGGTTCAGAGAAAGATTTTATTTTCTACTCATGTTAGGTCAATAGCATTTAAAAGTTAGGATCTATCACATTCTCTTGGTAATTTCAAAAAGTGGAGACTTGCAAGTTAAATGGACTGGATTGTCACATAACCAGACTCAAGAATTGAAGAAATTAATCGTTCAATGAGAAACTTTCCATCTAATTCACATTGAAGCAGCCCACTTGGTACCAAATTCTACAAACACTTCAATTGGTATAGCCAAGACAGGGAGCTCCATCAGAAATGCCAAACAGATCTATTTTATTAATTATGTGATTATTACATCAAATCAACTACAAACTAACTACAAATATCCCATTTCCAGGCTGGGATTAGAGCCTAAACTAAACAATTACCAACAAAGAGATAACTAACACGAAATCATTTACCACTATTAACTACATAACAAATATTGGAAGTTAAAGTAGGGTACAAGATCTAAGGAACGTGCCTTTTAGAGTACCAATGATACATTATTGGACATATTACACCTATAGATATTAAACAGCGCCTAGTAGCATTCCACTAGCTTCCACATTTGTAAAATAAAATAAAACAAACTAACATAAAGTCTAAGAAAGATTTTTTACCCTTTCCAAAAAAGGGGGAAAATATGTTATCTACTTATGGCACTATGTATTATGGGAGAGACTAATATAGCCTCACTCCATAGAGCAAACAAGCTTTTCTAGATGCAACTTTTAATGGTAAGACATGCACCAAAACCACCAGATTGGACACAAAGAAAGTAATTTCATCTGAACAAGCCATCAAACATCTGTATCACATGGTATAAAGAGACCATGTGGGCCTATGCCAATATACGATATCAAAGGCTAATCAATATCACAATGAAAGGAACAAAAATGCCTAAAGTTTCAGGGTTATGGCACTTGCACAGTGATGCAACCCAAACAGACCATCTATTTTGAGATTTTCTTATCATGCCAGTTCAGTGTTGGTTTTGGCCAAAAACCAACCCAGACAGACCATCTATTTTTTAGTAAAAAAAAAAAAGAGCTCTCAATGAAAGAATACAAAAGACAACCCAACAAAAGGAGCCAAAAAAAAATACTAACTAACCATACAAAAAAGGGGTCCAATCTAAAATAATTAAGCCTAAAGAAAAATTACAAAAGTTCTTTGAGATTGATGCCCAAAGAGAGGCATTGAACCTGACGACAGAACAGATCTCTTACACCTCTACGGACCCTACCCCACATTACACAATATGAAGGAGAAAAACAAAGGAGTAAGAGCACAACAAAACCATTGTCCCGAACACTCAACAGTAGCAAGCACCCACACTATCCTCAAATGCTTTAGTACAACATGTATACGGAAAAGCAGCAGGATAGAAACAGCTTTTGAGGAAAGGGCAGCACATCAAGAAGCATATACTTTAGGCATTCATTTCCTTCTCGGTCACAACAACAGCTTGTGCAAACAAGAAGTTAAATGTATTTGTTAACAGCAACCACCACAAATCATAGATTCCAGATGCAGGGAAAAGATTTCAGAAGGGAGTTTATTTCTCCTTTCCCTTCCATTTGGCCTCTACTCTACTTCTCTTCATTTCAATTAAACATATCAAAATCCAAAATAACCTAAGTACAATAAACGCATAACATCTGCCTCCCAATTTGTAATTCTGCACAACACACTAGGTGGGAGAAAAGCATAGGAGGAAGAGCACAACAAACCACAGGCTCGGACACTCAACAGTAAGTCAGCATCCATACTCTCCTCAAATGCGTTTATACCAGACTTAAAAGGAAAAACAGCAGCAGAAAAACAGCTTAAAGGCAAGGGCAACGTATTAGCTACCAGCATCCACCAAAAATTATCCCGAATGCAGAAAAAATAAGCATTAATTATAAGCAATATATAAAAATAGCGAAAGTAAAAGAGATAAGACACAAAGAGTCCAGTTGCATCAAACCTTGCACAAGCAAGACATTGAAGACGCCCATGCTTCCCGTCCTCCAAATAATTCTTCTTCTGATTCGCGTTTTCATTGATAGTCTTCACAAAGTGAAGAAATGCCGTTCTCAATGCATTCTGGTCAACTTCCAAATATTTAGGAGCTACACTGTTACCGGTACCTAGCCTTAAACCTTCATTTTCATAACTCCCACCAACTCGCATGTACTTCGAGAACCTCATATCCTCCGCTCGACCATATGGATCACTCGTTCCCGCCAAAAAATCACCCCGACGTTCACCGGAACCAGTAAGAAACCCATTTGCATTCCCATTATGCAAGAATTGCTGCTGTCGCCTAGACAATTCGTCCTTCTCATCCTTCCTGTCCTTCTCATTGTCGTCATTGAATTTCCTTTTCATCGACAAATCTGCAGGACCGCCACGTTCATCAGTCCCTCGAGAATTCCAGTGATCTTGAGGCCTAGCACCACGCGAAAATTGTTCTTCCCGAACACCCCGAAACTCATCTGGACTCATAGGGTCACCTGGGGGAAACCGATGGTCAAATCCACCATATTCACGGCCAGGACCACCGGATCCCATAGGTAAAAACCGAGCAGCAAGATCCATAGGCCTTGCAGGCGGAGCAAATTCTTGATAGTCGAGAGGGAGAGCGAAGTAGGACCGTACACTGCCATCCGCAAGAATAATCGTGCGGCGCTCAAGCATGTGGAATCCATAAGACGGCGGAGGCGGTGGGCCAAGAGCCGAGGGGTCGGGGAAGGGAAGTGAAACTCCCGGAGAAGGGAGTGGCGCCGGATTAACAGCCTTGTCGGCGGGATGCTTGGGGTGAGTGGAATTGGGATTGTTTCCAGATTTGGATGAAGTATTATGGGGTTTGGAAGATTTAGAGTCGGATTTGGGATCGGAGGGAGGATTGTTGGTGGAGGATTCCCAGCGAGATTTCCGGTTAGAAGGGGCGGCGGAAGAAGAAGAAGGCTTCTGAGAAGACTTGGTGGTATTACTACCTCCGGCCATGCCTGCTGTAGAAGCCGGCGGAGCCGCCTAGGGTTTACGAATGAGAAATCAGAAAATCGCCGTCTTTGGCTTCTGGCCGACGGATCGGTGAATGGGGGGTTTTATTCTGCCGATAATTAACGATTGCTTCTCGATTCCCATATCGGTCCCACAACCAATAAATCCTTCCTCAAAAAAAAACAAATATATATATATATATATAAGATATTCTCAATAGAAAAAATAAAAATAGCCCAATTTTTTTCCTTTTTCAATTTGTATGATCCAATCTTTCCATCAAACTGAAAAAATCACTTGTGCAATGGTTTTTTCATGAAAGAATCATTTGTGCAATCGTTAAGTGAATCGCTTAAATAGTTCAGAGTAGGGCAAACCACCGCTCCAATCTTTCTATCAAACAACTATTCGTGCAACAGCTAAGTGCATCGCCTAAATAATATAGAATGGGGGTAGCATAGCTCGATTGACATAAGTATGAACAAATAATCAATAAGTTAGAGGTTTGATCCTCACCGCGCATTTTAAATATTTGAAAAAAAAAACCCTCAAATTTTAATAGATCTCTAAACTTTCAAAATTGTTTAAGAGACCTCAAAAAAAAAAAAATTTACATTAAATATGTGGTAGGGAGATTTGAACCTCCTACTCACAAGAATAAGTACATGTTAATTTTTTTTTTTTTTTTTTTGAGTACATTGGGGGTGGGGGATTCGAACCACAGGTGGGGGATTCGAACCACAGACCTCTTGGTCGTTTACACATACATATGCCCGCTGAGCCATGATGTTGGGGTGGAGGATTGAACTTAGGACCTCATGATCACTAGGCGATATATCATGCCATTGAGCTATGCTCTTGGCGTCTTAAGACTTATATATGTACAAAATTAAAAGTCTAGAAATTTATTGAAAATAATATTCAATATCATGTCTAATTAATTAGTTAAAAAAAACAAATGTCTATAACTTATTAGGCTCATCATGTTGTAGTTCTGATTGGCCACATTTCGGGACTGAGTTTTAGCCAATCGGTCGTAGCATATAGGGACAGACTTATTCTGCTGCGTCGTTGGACTTCAAGTATTGTTAAAAAAAAAAAACTTGTTTGACTCTGTTCCTATATGGGTTAAATTATTTAATGCTCATATGAAATTGTGGACCTTTCTAGGTATAATTGTTGTGGGTAGTGCGGTGGAGTCCTCTGTTTTCTTGGATAAAGTGACAAAAGAACGATCTTGGTTGTCCTTTATTAAGATTTGTGTTGAGCTGGAGGTGGATGTTGTGTTGCCAGCCACTACGCTTATTAAGATTAAGGGTGTTAAAGGTGTGGTCCAGATAGAGTGCTCGCGGAAGTCGAAGTGTTGTACCTTTGCAAGGTTTTTGGTCACTCTAGTGGTAATTGTAGTAAGCAGTCTATTGAGAAGCATGTTCCCTTCTTCCTAGGGCTAGTTTTGGGCACCCGGGTCGGTAGGCTCGCGACAGCCTATTGAGGAACTTGTTGCCCCATTTCCTAGGGCTCGCTCTAGATCCATAAGGTCGGTTTGCTCGCATAATTATTCCTTTAGGGGTCAGGTGGTCTGGTGGTTGATCCTCTAGTCCCTTTTGTTTCCAATTCATTTGTTGTCTTGGAAGATGAGGATGTGTAACCTCTTGCTTTTATATCTTCAACAACCTTGGACCATGCTTTGCTCATGCATCCCTCGGGTGCTAACCCTGAGCAATCTAACTCGTTCATTGTTGGCTCAGATGTCTTGGTTGAGAGCCCTGACATAGGTGGTTTTCTAGTGCTCAACTTGAAGTTTTGTGCTTGGCTTCTTTTTGGACTTGTTTTTTCTTTGTTGCTTATTGCTTTTGTGTTGCGTGTTTTTTTTGTGCTTTGACCCCAGGCTTTTTAGTCCTATTTTTTGCTTTAATAATATATTACATTTGCAAAAAAGACTAGTTAAGTTAGGTTTAAGTTCATCCAATAACCCATTAATTTGACTCATAAATGAGGAATTAATATAATGAATTTAAAGTGATAAGACTCAACAAAATGAGTTGATTGCATGGATAGCAATCAAGCCCAAACTATTTGTAATTATAGCAAATTGTAAAACATTTTGCAAATATAGTAAAAAAAAAAAAAAAAAAAACAGTATGGTCCATGTAAAAGACCAAAAAACTCAAACATCTCAAAATCAGTGATTAAAATCCCTAAACCTTAAATCTCAAACCATAAACCATAAACTTTCAGCCCTAACAAGATGCGTAGTGAACGCCGAAAAACCCCAAACCCAAAACCATAAACCATAAACACTAAACTATAACAACACACTTCAATGTATAGCGAACGCCGAACGGAAGATAACCCATTTTTTAAATTATTCTTATTTATTTATTAAGGGTAATACGGGAATAAAAAAATCCATTTTAGAAATTTGCCATATTTGCAAAACTTTTAAGCTATATCTTTAATTATTTTAGTTTAAATTGACATTTGCTACAATTTCTCCAACAAAATTTGAAGGTGCCCATGAATAGAATAAAATTTAAATTGATGTTTTTTTTACTCATCTACACTTTTATTCTCAACTACAGAGTAGATTTACAAACAATGTTAGTTTGAAATCTCCACCCTAGACTATGAGATCATGGGTCAATCCCCACATTAATTAAAATATTTTTACAAAAAAAAATAAAAAAATGACTTATTTATTAGATATAAAATTAAATTTTAAATTTTATGCTTAATGAAACTTTAGACTTCCAATCTTTTCACGGATTAATGTTGAATAAGTGAATGATATATTAGATTAAAAAAAAAAAAAAAAAAAAATAGAGACTAGACACAAAATTTTAGGACCCTCCACATTCGTATAAACGCTCACAACTTTGTTTTTGGGTTTCACCCAAAAAAATCTTGTGTCAATGAAGATAATTGTCCTCCCTTATATACCATGGATTTATCCCTTCCCTAACCAATGTGTGACTTTGTTTGCAACTAACAATCATCTCATCTAACAAAGTACCACTAGAGCCTCCCCTTAAACAAATTGTAATGTGAAGTGGCAAGATAATAGATATTGAGTCGATGATCAATCTGACGTTCAATCTGATCCTGCCATAATGTACTCCTACGTATAGCACTGACAACCGAAGTCGAGCATGCATACGACGATCTTCATGCGTCAGACTTATCCACCAAGGGATTCCTTGAATTTCTGTGGATTGCGTGCCTCAGTAAGAAGTTCGTGAGGTGCCGTTGCAGCTTATTCCCTCTCGATTCTCCCCCCCCCCCCCCAAAAAAAAAAAAAAAAAAAAAAAGGCAATAGGGATAAATTTCTCGACATTTTTATTGAGGAAGAGAATCCAGGATGAACGCTTTTTTCGTCAGCATTACTCATTTTAAAGTGTCCCACGGTGATCTAATATCTTTTCAAGAAAATGACACGAGAATTCTCAACTCGAGTCTGAAGTTCAGCGGCTTTCATCGTTGACGAACACCTGCCTGCTCGTTTTTCCTTCCCCGCGAGTATAACATGATGAGCCCAAGTTACGCACCAGTTTCGATCGACGATCCTCTTTATTTGGTAGTGGTCGACTAAGGCCTTTACATGTTCTCTTTCGTCTAGTGGTTAGGACATCGTCTTTTCATGTCGCATCGCATACCGGATATCTCCTATCTACTTGAGAAAGAGTCTCGGATATCGCCTTTGCGTAGCGTAGTAGAATGAAGGCTACGCACCGACGCTTTCTCTTATCTATTAGCCTAAGCGTCTTCGGATGGGTGTTCACCCTAAAGTGTTCCCAAACCACATGCATACATCCGTAAGTAACTTAGTGCAACTGGTGTCAACCCGTCATCGAGAATGTCCTATGTTCCAAGAACCAATGCTACCCAATACCTGCAGAGTCAGCCCTTTCAAATCAACAGTAATTGGTTGAAGTATCTTACAAAAAGTGAGTGAATAGCCACGCCTATTTGGGTATCGCGACCCCATCTGCCTATTGTCTTCTTCTTTGAGTTTCGCCTCTGAACGTTAGGGAAGATAAGGGAAGACCACCTGAGCGAACCGACCGAAGGGACTTGACTTATTCGAACCGAACGATAGCGGCTTAAAACTCAGCCTATCACGAGTTGTGACTCAGCATGGGAGAAGGTGGTGGAATTGCACACTTTCGTGTTTAGAGCATTGTCCCATCTTTATCAGTCAACTCCCCTCTTTCCATCTTTCTTTTTAGAGTTTACCACTCTTCGTCGGAAGCTCGGGACGGAGCCGTATGATGCGGAAGTCTCACGTACGGTTTCCTGAGTAGGGAGTGACTACCTACTGGAGCTTCGACCAACTACCATCGAACGAGCTCTTTTGCTCGCCCCTATCTCTAAAGGGGCGTAAACACTTCACTTGATAGGCCTGAAGGAAGCAACAAGGATTCTTAGAGGCCCACAGATCACATTGTGGAATATTCTTTGATGATCGTGATCACCTATCGCACCCTCCAACCTTTTTCTCCCCTCGAACAAAGATCTACTTTCCTATAAAGAGAAAACCAGACTGATGGCGTTACTTCTTCTATCAATCTAGCCAACTTGATAGGGTTACACTTCTTCCTTACCACTCGAGTATGCTTTTTTGTCCGATCTGGAAATTCATCCACGATGTCGACTATGAAGTTTCTTTAATTCTCTTTGTTCTCAATCTGAAGAATCCTCCGACACACAATTAGGTTTTAAACCATGACTCTGATACCAATAGAATAAGGACAACGAACCTTCCAACTATCTCCACATTGGTATGATATTGCTCACTTTGGACATAAACCCTGTGACTTTATTTTTTTATTTCATTCAAAAGGTCTCGTACCAATGAAAATAATTGTCCACACTTATATACATGGATCTATCTCTTCCCTAACTAATGTGAGACTTTATTTGCATCTAACACACATGAGCACGACACCCCGACCAAGAGAAGATCAACTCCGGCAATGCCCGAACAAAAACGTGAATGACTCGTCACAATTTTGCAATGTTTTCTTTTCTTCTTCTTGCTTTGAATGCTCTCTCTCTTGAAAGCAAACCCCACGTGATTTGCTTTCAAATTTTGTTCAAGAGGTTTTGATCGAACAGCATAATAACCCACATACCCACTTGATTTTTCTTAAAAAAAATCAAATCTTGAAATGAGTTTTAAGCGCACAAAAAAAAAAAAAAAAAAAAAAAAAAAAAAAAAAAAAAAAAACTCAATCGGGTCAAACCCGACCCGACCCGTTTTCACCCGTAGCTAAATCTATCCACATTCCATGGACAATTTATTATTACATAATTTGCTACAACAAACTGTAACCTCTCTCTGCATATCCAGAAGTAAGAACTCGAAGTCCATTTTCATACCCCAAACTTATCCTCTTTCAATTTCTTTCCCTCAATTAGGTTTAGAAAGTTCATCTTCTTCTCGGGATTTTGCTTCCGCTGGCTCGCAACTTCGTACAACAATTCCGGCACAAACTTAAGGATCAGGTATACTTACAATGCCAGCTTCTTCTTCCTTCGCATATGCAACATACCGAATGCCTGTCGAATGTCGAATGCCTCACTTCTGTTTAATTTTTGGTTGAATTGATGAGAGTGTTTCTGTTGCAAATTCAGCATTCGATTGATGGATAGAATCTACAGCAACCTCAATGGCTCTTAAGTTAGAAAATATTTGATTCAAAATTACTTTTGGTCATTAACTTACAATTCAATCCTTTAACTTTAGTTTGTAACGATTTAGTTCGTTTACTTTCAATTTAGTCCTTGAACTTTCACACGGAACAATTTAGCCTATGTACTTCAAATTTTGAAATGATCACTTCATATGTTGAAATGCTTCGAATCTATTATGACCTTCTACGACGGGTTCGATACGGGTCCAGGGGCGAAGCGTCTAGTGGGTATGGGGCAACACCCCCAAAAGAAAAAATCTGATTTGTGTTTTACTATTTGTTTTGGACTTTGACCAATTTTTTATCAGCTCATTAGAAGGGTGTCATATATAAACATTTTAATGACTTCGGCTGCCCTTAGTCGTTCATAGTTGTAATTCTCTCCTATTCGGAATACAATTGTTCTCTCCCTTCTGCCCGTGGACGACGTTAGTGAACCAAGTAAATTATGTGTCGATCTTCTTTTGCACTTTTGTTCTTTGTTATTCGATTCTATCGTAACATACTAAAATGAAAAATCTCATTAAGTGCCAAAGTTTATTATTTAACGACTTAAGCTAATCAGTTAATTGGTCTACATATGTAAGACAACTCATTAAATTCTAACAACATGTTTTACAATAAGGACTAAATCCTTACAAATTTTAAAGTACAAAGGCTAAATTGTTAGAAAATTGAGATTAGATGAACTAAATCGTTACAAACCAAAGTTCAGAGACTAAGTTGTTATATTTTCATGAAAGTTCAAGGATCAAAAGTAGTTTTTAACCGAATGGTTCTTTTTATGGTCTAGTTTTGTAATTTGTTCGCAGGCCGTAATGGGGAGACTTGTTTTAAGAGGAACTCACGATTAAACAGAATACTAATGCCTTATTTCCTGCAGGGAAATTGCTAGGGATGAAGTAATAAACAAGGACGAAGATGACTGCATTTATTCAAGCAAAGATCTGTCCTACAACCATTTCATCATTGGATAGAATCTTAACAAGTGAAAATGGGCGTAAGTAACATTTTTTTTTTGAAAGAGGGTGTAAGTAACATTACCTGCGTTGTCATAAGTTAGGGCATGTTTGGAAGTGATCTTGAAATTGTTAAAATCACTTTTGTCATGTTCAAAATCACTCTAAAACATGTCTTTAACCATTTAAAATTAATTTTGATCGTATGAAAATCATGTTTAAAAGTGTAAAACAAAACATTAGATTGGTTTTGAATGATTAAAGACATGTTTAAGAGGGACTTTGAACGTGACAAAATGTATTTTAACTATTTCAAAATCACTCCCAAATATGTCATAGTTTCTGTGTTGGATCTGCAACTTTGTCGAATATAATTGCACTTTCTTTTTCCCAGCGGTTGGCATTTATAACACGTCTCGAGGCATGTTTGAGTGTGATTTTGAAATTGTTAAAATCACTTTTGTCATGTTCAAAATTACTCCGAAACATATTTTTAATCATTCAAAATCAAGTTTTATAGTAGGAAATTATGTTTAGAAGCGTAAAACCAAACATTAAATTAATTTGGTATGATTAAAGACATGTTTTGGAGTGATTTAATCATTTCAAGATCAATCCCGAACATGCCCTCATTCTTGAATGATGTAGATTCTTAGATGCTTGTAAAATTCAAATCTATTGCTGTCCTTTATAACTTCATTTATGTACTTTTCTTTCTTGACTGTCTTATCCAACATAACAGATAAACTGCAATCCAGGTCTCAAGTTGTGCTTCCATCTCAAGAAGTTTGTAGACGTCATTTATTGTGTAATGGCATTTCATTGGTTGCATTTCTCACATTCAACAATGGATTGACACCATTGCTAGCCCGAGCTGAAGAAACGCCGAAAGACAGCCAGGAAGAGGATAATGGAGTTATCGGGACGATCAAATCAATATTTGACCCAAACGAGAGAACCAAGTCCGGGAAAATATTGCCAAAGGCTTACCTGAATTCTGCAAGGGAGGTGGTGAAGACGCTGCGCGAGTCGTTACAGGAAGATCCCAAGGATGGTGCTAAGTTTAGACGAACTGCAGATGCTGCAAAAGAGTCGATTCGAGACTATTTAAGCAATTGGTTGGGGCAACAAACAGTTGTTCAAGAGGTATACAAGTGAAAAACCAATAGTTGTAGTTCATGATGATCATAATGAAGTTATAATAACATTCTCACTCACAAATGTGCAGGAATCTTACGTTGTGTTGGTGAAAGCAATAAGGTCATTGGCTGGCTTTTATGCAAAGGCTGGGCCATCTGCGCCAATGCCAGAAGATGTTAAATCTGATATACTCAATGATTTGAATAAGGCTGAAGAATTCTTGTAATTGATGAGCATTATTTGAGCTCTAGATGAATATTTTTGTTAACATAACATTTCTCCTCTTAGATTTGTGAGGTATGCAGCTACTTTTGTTGCTATGCTCCAACTTAATGATCATACAAAGTGTTCATAAAATTCTTTCTGAGAATACAAGCGAACTAGAAAAAGGAATTTATGTTCGATGGATTGAAAAATAAAAGGACCATCGAGCTCTTGTACTTCACTTAAGAACTAGCATACTAGTTCACATTTTAAGAAATAAGCATCAGTGTAACATGTGGTCATTGAATTATTATTATTATTATTATTTTTTAAAGAAACAAATTTCTATTAAGAAACAACGAAAGAATACAAGGAATGCCACTAAAAGAAAGGATTTCAATTAAACAAAACAATTCCTAAAGAGTAATACGAAACAATTGCGCCCCCACAACCACAAAGAAAAATAAAACCCAACAAGAGGCCTAGTTAAAAGTTCCGTATCAAACTCCTATTATTTTTTTCACCCCATAAATTCCACACAGATTCTAACCTACCACAAAAAATTTCATTTCTCCCGGAAAGACAGATGAAGAAGAAACTCCTTAATCATCTCTCTAAAGCCTACGTCCCTACTGGCCATTGAATGTTGTAAATCAGCTTTTGAACTACAATGAAAGTCGAGAGTTTCTAGCCGAAATACTACAAATTTTGAACTGCCTAACATCTGGATAAGCTATTTCTGTTCTTATCCCCTCTCCCCAATGAGAAATAAATAAAAAAAAATAAAACAGGAATGTATAAAACATATCAATCCACAGCCACTACAATTTGAGCCTTATTGGTCAACAATAATAATTCAATAGAAGATGACATTAGATATCAAATGCATAAATATTATTACAACAGAGATATAAGATGAAAAATGACTCGAGCTGTGGAATAAGTTATTTTTCATATACAATATTGTTCTATCATCAACCATGCAAAAATCCTTCTGCCATCCTCTTTCTACCCAAACATCCATCTCCAAACAGGACTGAAGCAAGCGTTGATCACGTATACGAAGCCGAGCTCCAATCAATGATCACTAAGTAAATCAAGGGATGTTACTTAACATAATCATCATGGTCACAACATAATAAGGCACGGGACGGGACAAATATACCTTACCGTATTAAGGCACAAGTTTATCTTGGCATAACAATCAAGCACGTGATAGAACACCTTTTGAACTGTAGACCAAACAATACAAACATTGTCATGGCAAGTCAGAATTTAACCAGTTGATTCTCCAAATACAAGAGAGAAAAGAGATAGACAACCAAAATGACGAGTAAGATATCATACCTGGGCACAGTGCCGAGACGGCGTGGGTCATACTCTGTTGCTTGTCTAAGGGCCCTGGCAAATGCTTTGAACGTGGCTTCAATAAT
This sequence comes from Herpetospermum pedunculosum, assembly GCA_028017165.1. Classification (NCBI taxonomy): domain Eukaryota; kingdom Viridiplantae; phylum Streptophyta; class Magnoliopsida; order Cucurbitales; family Cucurbitaceae; genus Herpetospermum; species Herpetospermum pedunculosum. The sequence continues at coordinate 2,555,514 of CM051524.1, read as the reverse complement.
ATGATGAGAATTCTTTCCGGCAAGCTGTTCATCAACAGATTGTTTTTGGAAGAAAATGAATTTAGAATAGAAGTTAGATACAAAAACTGGACGTCCAATATAGCTACTGTAATAAGCAGAAAATCATAAGCCTGATGGATAAGATAAGAAACTTGACTCATGCAGAAACACCAAGTTTCCAAAATCTTCCAAGAACATCATTGTAATATGCATCTAGGAGACTAGGACTATAAAAACAGATTGTGGCAAATGAGGTAAATACAACAAGAATTGAAGAGTTGCACAATTCATTGTTTAATTTGTTTTGGGCCTCTATTCCATCATGTTATAAAACTGCTCCAAGTTTTTTTTTACCTGTCGAATGTGAAGAGTCATACCAGAAGTATTCACCAGAGACTGGAAGAAATGCTCCACCAACTATGAGATTACATTTAACAGAAAAATAGACGTAAGACACTATTCTGATATTGGTTTACCGAGATGATGGCATGTAAGCATAAATGAAAAAAGAAATGTTTAAAACACCTGGGTGTCATATGTTCCAACTCTTTGAGTAGGTATCTCCAGATCATAACTCAAATGTGGCCGGCCAGATAAATCCTGTATATCAACTCTAACCTAAGTTACTAGAATGCAGAAGGAATAAAAATAAGCGAAGGCATAAAGAATACTTGCGAAATCAGAATCAGTACAAAATGAAGATTTTAATCTTTAGGACATCTGAGAGACCTCAATCCTCCTAACCCTAGGTTTGGAAAGCTACTATAAGTTCTCCTTCCCATTTTCTAATCCTGCTACTTCCCTGCTCTAACTAATTTACGGACAGCTCAAATTGTAAGCCTATCTAGCTTAAATGCAAACTGTGTAGCTCTAATAATAGCATTAATGCCCCCACCCCATTAGTTTATGCTTTGAAACTATGGGACTTACTCCCTAACAAGTGAGAACATTTAATGTAGTTGAAGATTAGTTCCCACTTCCCAGCTGAAGACAGTTTTTTTTTTTGAGTAAGAAAACGAATTTTCATTGATAATAATGAAAAAAGAAGGGCATACAAAAACAAGTCCAACAAACAAAGGCCCAAAACTACAAGGGACTCCAATCCAACAAAATCAAACGAAGACCATAATTACAAAAAGACCCAGTGACCAACGCCCACAAAGAAGCATTAAACCTAGCCACATCCCAAACCTCATCACAAAACCGCTCCACCTCTCTAAAAATCCTATTGTTTCTCTCAATCCAAACCCCCCACAAAATAGCAAAAATACTTGCATGCCATAAAATTTGCCTTTCTCCCGAAACGGCGAATCCAAGAGCACATCTCAATTATAATTTGCATTGATAAATGATCTAACAGTCTTTACTAACACCAAAAATATGGAAGCACAAAGAAGAATATCACATGGATCATACTAGTGAGACATGTATAAGTGCTTCATCAAGAGGAGCTGAGAAGTCCCCGAACCGATAAATTCCTTTCCGGTCACCAAGTGCATTCAGCAAAGCCTACAGAGCAAGAAGATCTAACGTATTAACTTGCAATAGAAATAGATGATGAAACTGAGAATTGAGTTTTCCCTGAAATTTTGAAACTGAACCAGTTCATAAGCCATAGAAAACATTTTTAAGCTCTAATTGACAAGCATCAACAGAGAAAATGTCTCCAGTCATACAGTACAACCATCTGGAAAATTGGGCCCCGTTTGATAACCATTTGGTTTTTAGTTTTTGGTTTTTGAAAATTAAGCCTATAAACCATACATCCACATGTGAATTCCTACAATGACTTTCATTTTTGTTAAGGAAACATTACAACTCTTAGCCAAATTCTAAAAACAAAAGCAAATTTATGAAAACTTCTTTTTTTTGTTTCCAATTTTTGGCTTGGATTTTGGAAACACTTCAAACAATAGATAACATAACCAAGGAATTCATATGTGAATGTATTGTTTATAGGCTTAATTTTCAAAAATCAAAAACCAAAAACCAAATGGTTATCAAACGGGGCCTTAAAAATTGAACTTATATAATGGGTTATGCAATACCGATCCAATTGCTAGGGCAACATCTTCATTAGTGTGGTGATCATCAATGTGTATGTCTCCCGTCGCCCTTACGTGTACATCGAAAAGCCCGTGTGAAGAAAGTTGCTAACATGATCAAATAAAAGAAATGAAAATATTACTCACCGATACAATCAAAATAACAACTGCCAGATAACATATTATTTGGACGGGAAATATCCTATTATACCATCTAAATTTCAGATAGGAAAAGCCAGTGTTTTTAAAAGCTCAAGGCGCAATAAAGCGCAATAGCCTTCCCGGGCTTAAGCGCAAGGCGCAAAGAAAAGCGCGGGATTTATTTTATGAGGCGCACGATAGATAAGTGTAAATATTTTTTTATATATGAAAGAAAAATAATAAGATGAATAATAAGATGATGAAAAGTTCAAGAAAATAGAACTTTTATTCAAGATTCAATGACTATTCACGTGTTTCTTCCTTCAAATCAGACGTTTTTTTAAAAAAAGGTAGGAAAGTCAAGCTCGAGGCGCTGAAGCGCACCCCACAGGCACCGAGGCGCGCGCCTCAAGTGGGCTTTATTAAGTGAGCCTCGCTTCTTTGAAGCGAGGCGCAGAGATTGCGCCTTGAGCCTAGGCGCACCAAGGCGCGGGCCTGAGTGGGCTTTTTAAAACACTGGGAAAAGCCGAAAACAACCATTTCCTAGTTCCTAGAGGAAGGGTTATTTTCCAACCAAACAACACAACCATTGAGACTACATTGAAATAGAGTTTTGGACTAGAGATGACAGACTTAGGACATGTTTGGGAGTGATTTTGAAAGGGTTAAAACCACTACTGTCATGTTCAAATTCATCCCAAAATATGCTTTGATCATTCAAAATTAATTTGATGGTAGATAAATCTCTAGAACTAAACATTAAAATGATTTTGAAGGCTAAATGCATGTTTTTTTTTTAGTGATTTTAACCGTTTCAAAATCACTCCCAAACATACCCTCGACATATTCTACATAGAACACAAAGCATTCACTTCATAGTTGCTTAAAAGAAACAGAAAATTCCGAAAATGAGTTCAAAAATTGGAGAACCGCTTACATCTAACATATGATCAAGAAATGGAATCCCAGAACTACTATCCGCAATCCCAGAACCATCCAGGTTTATCTTGACAGAAACATTAGTTTCCTTAGTGACCCTTTTCACTTCGCCCACTCGAGGCCCTGAAATTCCAAACAGAAACAGAATTACTACAGCAAATCAGAAAGGTCATGAGGAAAATCAATGGGTATACATAAAAATTGGAATCAGACTCGACCTGAAGCGCTTGATGAAGTGAGCACCGGTGAGCCGTTTCCTTGAGATGAAGAAGCACAACATAGTGTCCTATTAAATTCCATTCTGTCATTGAGTTTAAGAGATGAAACAGAACGGCGAAGATGGAAAGGCGAGGAAGAAATCTGAGGAACCCTAATCCCAACCTTGGGTTTCAGTAGCATCAGCGAAGTGGGAGAACTTTGGAGGCGGGGAGATGCAGAAAGCTCCATTAGAATGAGTTCTTAGATTAACTGTGAACTTGTAGGTAATCGGTTACAAATTACAATGGCTTTATTAATTTCTTAATTTTTTTTTTTATCATATATTAATTTCTTAATTTGGTTTACCTATGAGAAAGTTTTTTTTTTTTTTTTTTTTTTTTTTTTTTTTTGTGAAGAAGAAGAAAGAACTATGAGAAAGGTTTAAATGGGATAGAATTGCATCTTATAAATTAAAAAAATAAATAAATAAAAAAAATAAATTGCACGAAGTCTTTGTTTCCCTAGTTCTTTTAATGAAAAATCATTTTTGACCTTTTTCGGTGTCTATCCTATCGGGATCGGGATTGGTAAAACAATTTTTTTACCAAAAAAAAGAAGTTTTTTTTGGCCTTTACCGATGTTAATTCCGGCCGGGATTAAGATCGATTTTTATTTTTGTTTTGTTTGTTTCCAATAGAGATCATTTGATACTTTTTGGGTGGAAGTAATTTCGGGTGGAAGAAAAAAAATTAATCAAAAGATGGGGTAGGAGAATCAAAGCCGACAGGTCCTAGTGCCTTGTCGGACAGCGTTGACAGTGGGAACGGAGCCAAAGCCACATTTGTTTACTTCTTGTTGGGTACAAGAGCAGGAACCGCTACCGGTGGCGATGTCAGTGGAGGAGAAGCTAGAGGTGGAGAAGTCGGAGGAGGGGTGACCGGAGGTAGGGATGTCGGAGGGAGAATGGTAGGAGGATGAGTAGAAAAAAATGTCTGACGACGTCGACAGTGGGAACAGAGCCAAAGCCACATTTGTCTACTTCTTGTTGGGTACAAAAGGAGGAACCGCTACCGATGGTGATGTCAGTGGTAAGATTGCAGTAGAGGAGAAGTTAGAAGTGGAGAAGTCGGAGGGGTTATGGTAGGAGGATGAGTGGAAACAAAAAAATATTTTTTTCATAAGAGACGTGTTTTAATTAATACGAGGATTGAACCATGACCTCTTAGTCAAAGGTACAACCTTATGTCTTATGCTCATTTTAACAATTTTAATTCTTTTACTTTCAAAATTTTCATTTTTGTTCTAATATCTATATTTTAAAATTGTATCTATATTAATCATTATTTTACTTTTGAAATATATTACTCCTTATGCTTTTTAAAAGTGATTGTTATGGTTCATGTTTGCAAAATTCTATCATAAATTTTATACACTAAGAAAACCTTTTAATACAAATGTATGACAATATTTCAAAAATGTTGTTAGTGTAGAGTTAGTACTAAAAATGTGATTGAAAAAAATGAGATAAAAAAAGAAAAACAAAGGACCAAATCAACCACTTTTCAAATCAAATGAGGATGGAAAGTACATAATCTAAAACTAATATAGCTTAAAATACATGAATACATTTTGGAAGTAAATGGACATAAAAATTCGCATTAAGAGTAAAGAGTTCGAGATTAAGAATCATAATTAAATATATTAAGTCCGTTCGATAACAATTTCATTTTTTAATTTTATGTTTTTGAAATTTATGTTTGTTTTCTTTAATTTCTTTTAATTACATTTTTTTTTTAGTTTTTAAAACATTGGTAGAAAGTAGTTAACCAAAACAAAAACAAAAAACTTACCCAAAAGTTTATAAACTTAATTTTCAAAAACTAAAAATGAAAAGCTTTATATTTTCTAAGTGGTAGTTTTATAACTTCAAATACATACTTCTCATAGCAATGAAACCGAACATAGCTCAATTGACATAAATATGTGCCCTCGGTCTGAAGTTCAAATCCACCCGAAAAAAAAAAAAAAAAAAAATCTGTAACTTCGAATTTCGATCAAAGAGGTACCATTACAATTGGGGGGCTTGAGAAAATTGTGGAGCAAAATCTAGCTTCAGGCAGTAGTAGTTCAAACTAAATACAAGTGCACCAGATAATTACAATTTCATCATCATATAAGTAATTCCAACAACAACAGTTAGCAAACAATGGAGGACTCCCCATTTCTAACTCTCACTAAAAAGTAAAAACTATATCTTTCTTTTACCCTTTGCTTTCACACAAACCCTAAACTCTCATGGTTGGCACAGAAGTAGCTTCCAAGAAAATGCTGAAATTTCTGAAATTAGACCATGCCCATTACAGACAGAGATAGCAGCAAAAACTCAAAACAAAATCAGGTGACAACCTTGGAGATTCCAGAAAAAACAGCCTATACATACAAAATGGTGCCCCTCTCATATCAATCTTACGAGTAATATGAATGAATATCAACATATTTCTGTTATACAGCCCACCAGAAAACCTTGACGACGACACAACTTGAAAACGACGATAGAATTTTAAATTCTTTAGCTCTCTTTTGTGATGGTTGTCAGTAAGGCCGAGCAGATAACAGGCTCTTGTCGATACCAAGCGGCGCTGGAATCATGTGTATTAATCAATCATTAAAACTACTACAAGAGGATTTTGCTCCAAGAGATTAACTGACCCTGATCAAGAATGGAAATGCTCCATTTCTAGAAAATATGCTGGTTTGAAGAGATCTCGAACCTATTAACCGAAGCGGGTTTCAACCATATCGTGGAGTCTGCGCTTTCCAAGCCAGCCAGCATAATGAATGAGTTCATGTTTCAGAGCAGCAATTTCCAGAAGAGATAGGCAGTGAATTGAACCATGCTACTTCCATCAAGGACACCTCTGTGAACTCCAGGGCTGAAAAAATCGTGTTAACAATCACCGAAGTTGGATTATGATCTAAATTGCCAAACTCTGAACAGCATAAACTTGAATAAATTCTGTCAAATAGCAATATCAATTATTGCAACTCATCTCAATTTAAGCCCTAGTCATCTAGCAACAGAGCCCTGCACAAACCAGCAAAGTGGTCGCATGAGAAATAACCCAGTTAATTTGGAGATGAAACATCAACATCGAGTCTCAATTTATCAAACCGAACCAGATTCAGCTCTCTCTTCCTGCGAATCGCCTCTGCCTTTTGCCCCACATGACTGTGGAGATTTTTCACTGTCACAAATTCCATCAGAAATAGCTTCTTTCCCATAAGTTATTGTATTTTCGCAATTAGGTATAATTTCGAAGGGGCGTCCATTAGCGCCACACAAATCAGCAGAAGAGACGAGTGGATTTTCACTGACAATGCCATTGGCAAAATTTTCAATCAAATGAGCAGGTTTAAGAACATTAGCATGTGCATCGTCTTCAAGGAATTCATGACCATTAATCTTATTCAAAGACTCATCTTCAGGAGAATCCATTACGGGTACGTTGTTTTCAAACTCATCGGCGCCATTGCCCAATGTAGGAGAAGATTTCTTCTCAGAACCAGATTTAACCAACTTGTGCCCAGCATGAGAGTTGGAACAAATGATTCCTTCATCTGAAACTGTAACCGTAGGTTCAAGAAAACTGTCTGAAGAGATATCACCTGCCATACATTGGGATGTGGACTGCGAATGGTCCTCTATACCATGCTTATTTTTGGTTCGAAGAGAGTCACACGTTGCATCGGATGGAGATGAACATTTCCTGTCCGAGGAACATTTAGCTAATTTATCACCAGAATCAGAATCTGAATTTACGGTTTGCATTGGAGAACATGAAGTTTTAACTTCACAAAATGCATCCAGAGAACTATTTGCCACATAAGTATCATTTGGAGAAACAGACATGGATTCGGGATTCGGGTTAGTGACAGTTGCTTCATTTGTTTTCTCCTTGGAGTTATGCTGTTCAGTGTCATCACAACTTTGAGGTTCATGCCCAGATGAGGTCTCTGTATCCATCTTAGGACTACTAAACTCTGTACTTCTACAATCCGTTTGCTTTGCACCTTTTAAGGAAAAACATACTGAATGTTACATTGGCAGGCAAACCAATTTTATTTGGGGAAAAAAAAAAGAAAAGAACTATATAAAAACCTGAGCCAGTAGAAGCATTATCCTCAACAATTGTCTCTTGGATTAACAACTTCTGTAACATATCTGTCCCAGGGAACACCAACATATTCATCAATCTCATTTCTTGCTTGAGTGATTGCTCCAAAGGACTAAAGCCAAAAATCACATTCCATGTATGCATGAGCTCAGCGATTGCTGGTATAATCAGTTTCTCAACCTTAAGCATGCGGAGAGCCTAAATAGAAGAAAAACACAATAAACGTTACAGCCATTGAAGAAAAGAAGTCCTAAGAACTAAAATTTCCAAACCCATGACAGTCAATTATCAACAAATAGGAAGAGATTAAGCAACATCTTTTGTGTAACTTACAGATTCAAGTGCGCAAAAAAGCCGACGGCACATTCCTTGGCGTCTATATATATGGCGGGTTCCGATGAATGGCATCTCAGCTAACTTAGTCCCATGAAACCTAGCCATATAAAAGATAGCACATATCAGCAAAACCTTACTGCCCAAGCAAGCGTCAAAACTGGAACACATTCAACCAAAAACCTTTTTCATTAGATAACCATTTTATAGGTATCTCTTTGTCCACGAACTAATATGATTAGAAGAAATCAAATCCTAGAAGATAAATAATCAAGTATGTCTAAAACTTATTTTTTTTCAAATGAAGTCTGCAACCTTTACCAACAGAACAAATACCGATATAAAACTCACTAACTGGACACACTACACTCAACAAAACAACTATTTACGTACAGGGCCTACAGGCTACCAAAAAAAGAAAAGAACATGAATTCTCCTACAATAATTCTTCCCAATAGAAACTTGACCACAAGTTCAGGAGCCAACAGATAAATCCTACCTGACAATGAAGGTCCATTTTCTTCCAATGGAGCAAATAAATCCAAAAGAAGATTTCTAATTTTAGCACATTAACGTTCCAATATAAACAGCAGCAAGAAAACTTTACGGCATAAGATTAAATCAGATAGAGAAATCTAAGGATCCGTGGATATAGGTTTCTCATTTTTGCACGTCTAACAGCCATCACTTTGAAGCATATGAGAAACCACCTTCCTTTTGGGATTCTAATCCTAACAGGACAACCATTTAAATAGCAAAAATGCAACAATTTACTCAACTTTTACATTTCTTGTCAAAGGTCCGATTCTTTCTTGAGTGTTCTTTTCCATGCTAAGGTTTTGATCAGCAGTTCAGCACCACCAATATATTGGGAACCAATCGTCAAAAACACTGGTTAGTATAACTAACCTAGCTTCATTACTGGATTGCCGCAGCAATTATAAATTCAGCCATTTTCACAGGTTATTTGGTGCTTACAGGTCGTGGGCAAGGGTGATGCTGAGCCAAACACTTGGTGGTTGCTTGGCTGATTGTTTCTTATCAAATGGTTTGTTTGATGATTGTTTCTTTTCTGATACCTCGATTTTTTTGAAACAAGACACAAAACTTTTCATTAAAAAAATGAAAAGAGACTAATGCTCAAAATACCAAGAAAATCTCTCTTAATGACCAAGTGTTTGGCTCTTGCTGCTTATCTACCCAGTGCAAGCTCTCTTAATGACTGGTTCACTAATAATACTGTCTAAAAGCCAACTCCTACTAATGAAATCCCTTATTTGTGAAGTTACACAATCATACAACTAGAACCAATCTACAACCTATCAACTGACAAGATCAGTATAATTGCCCAAACACAAGCCATATAAAAGCTAGAACATGAACTCTCTTAAATCATTGATCAATCACATATACATTTAGAAACATAGCACATATTTCAATCCAGAGCATGGTCTATTTGAATTTTTTCCTTCTACCAATACCAAGTTAATATGTAGATGCAATACAATAGAGTGTGATGCATGATACCTAATTGTTGCTGCAGAGATGATTTCATCACCCCTTTCCAAAATAGCAGTGTAGAAGCCACTATAATTCAGCCTATAAAAGTTTGATCTGGAAAGTTAAACGATACGCGGTGTCAGACAAACTTTCAGATACTTTGTTGAGAAAATAAATTTTAAAACAAAATTTTGTAGTAGATTGTGATCAAGTAGTTTTATCCATGTTGGAGCAATCAAAATCAAGTAGCTATAGTAAAAGTAAAAAAGACAGCGCCTAACCAATGAACTAAAAGATCTTGTTAGTTGAAACAATGGAGTAAAACCAAGCTTATTTTTATGATAATGTTATTATTTGAAAGAGCACTCCTAGAGTATAAAAGTTATGATGATGAGAACAAACTATATCAGTATTAACAGTCAAGAAAATAAGTTCTTACCCACAGTTATAAAGAACATTATGAATTAGATTTATCCCACTCCTCCTGTCAACAATAGGCAAAAAGCATTCATCCATAACTGTCAATGCAACAGCCAGTTTAGAGTTGCATTCAATCCTTTGAGAAAGTCCACGAACAGATGCATCCGAATCTTCACTTGTTCTACGGACAAGAGACCATGAGAATCCTGCATCTAATTCATGTTTCACCCCAAGATACTTCTGCAAGTTCTCAAAAATCTGTAAAATACAATAATTAGTTTGCAGGTGAAAATTTTCAGTGGGAAGAAATTGGACTTTTTAGAACTACGTAAAAGCAGAAAACATCCACCAGGGTAATCTAGCAACTAAGGAACCTTATACCAACTACATGACATGGTTACCAGCATACAAAGACAAAAAGCACAATCATGGAGGCTTGTATTCACTACCACATTCAGGTGATTGAAACATAACAAGGAGTAGCTCGAAGGTACATGAACATTAAAGAGGAAAATCCACGATAAAAGAATAAAAAACCTTCGTAAGACCAATAAAGTTTAGGATGAAGACAGGACATTGTCAATTTTCCTATATTCTCTAGAAAATATATTTTTTTTTAATCCAAGGAGGAATTATTGGTCAAATAGTAACAAACATTGGTATACTGTATACATCATAAATATATTATCAATGACAACTGGAATAATTTTTCTTTTTCTTTTTGATAAGAAACCGCAATGAATACAAAAAATATATGTAACTTTGATTCACTTATCATTTGAAAACTATTGAAAAGGTGAATAATCTCCACAATTCCTCAACCACTTTATTCATAACGTCCAGTGTCCACAATAACAAATAACTGACGAACATTTAAAGTCATACTAAAAGAAGATTGAGAGCTAAAACAAATTGAAAATTTTGCTACCTCTCTGCAATTCTTGCCACAAAAAGAAGTGACTGAACCATTGGAATGAACAGGAGTATCCATCTCCGGACTGCAGGATTCATGAACTGCAGCAATAACCAAAATAAAAATTCTACAATCACAGTTGATGAGCAAGGAAGAGAGAAGAAATAAAAGAGAACAAATTGACATCATACATTTTTTTTCGCATAGCATGCAACTAGGTATCTCAGGAACAATGCTATTGTCTCCCTGAGAAATATCAACACTAGCTTCTCCACAATACTTGCAAGTACAATTTGGGCAGTGCCAATCCCCTGGAGGAATCTGTACCAAAGGAACAAGCAATCAAGGGGGTCAAACTCAAATCTGATATATATATATATATATATATATATATATATATATTTTATTGAGATACTAAGCTAACACGGGCAACAATATATGACTCAAACTACTCTAGCCTCAACCAATCCCTGTTGATACCAAAAGAATTTATTTGAGGATAAGAAACAAACAAATGAGCTGAAAAAAGCTCATACAAAGTGAAGGGAATATAAGCCATAGACAAACAAAACTTGTTAAATCACAAAAACCAGTGTACGTGAGTTTTCAAAACTTTCCAAAATTTTGTGCATGCGTGTGTGAGAGAGACAGAGAGAGGGAGAGAGTGTGCGTGTCCAAACAGATAATCCCATCCTCATCTGTGCACAACTCCCTAAATTCAGCTAGAAAATATTTCCAGCCTCCTAAGCGATTTACAATCATAAATTGTGATCAATAAATAAGATTGCACAAGTGGCATGGGACAAGAAAGAGTGAGTATTAATGAAGAAAAAGGATATGATACACCTTGCAAACATAATAGGCATACCTACCAACGAGCACGCACGAGAAACTAGACACTCACCTGAATATCTAAACAACTCAGATGAAAAGTTGATGGACACCCATCACAACAGATTAAGTCTCCACCATCTCCACAGATACCACAAGTATCGTCATTCGGATCATCACCGTCAATTTCAACTGTGTGGAAACTGAGAAGTTTAGACTCCTCCTGTCTATTCCATGCATCTTTCTGGCACTGCAGAAGAGAAACCCCAGACTCCAAAAAGATGTTTTGAAAGGGTTGGCGTAGTTTGCTTCCAGCATGTATCTCAAACTTCGAGACAGTGAGGATTTTGCTACAGCAACCGCAATGAATGCCGTCTCTGGTAATCCACCCCTCCAGCATCACCCGGGTCTGTCTGCGGTTCATGTACCGTACCTTTTGGCTCAACTGAACAGTTCCAGAATCAATAAGCCAGGAGAGCAGAGTCCTTTTCCCAGTATATGGAACAAAACCATCATTCTCTGAATCCAATCCCCTACTAGAGCCACGAACTAACAATCCAAGCTTTCTACCTCTTCTTCCATGTAAAATACGTGAATTGGATCCAGAAGAAGGTTTTACAATGGTATCACGTGAATACTTACTAGAACTTTGACCTTTTGAGTTGATACTGGGAAACCCATTCTCGTTCAATTTATTTTTAAAAGATTTTCCACCCTGCTTAATGAAAGAGCTTAATTTTTCTTCATTGCTATCACTGTCCATGCTGTCCATGTCATTTTTTGTACCAGCAGATCTCAGTGCGCTTGCTTCTTTGGCATTTTCACTATCACTATCATCTCTCTGCTTATTTTTCCGTTCTTTCTCAATTTTCTTTCGAGTTTTCCTGGTTAATTGACTGAGAATATCATCTGCTATTGGCGTAAATGAACCATCAGGACTAGGTTTAGCCTCTGCTCCTTCTTCATTTAATTGCTTTTGAAGGGCATCATAAGCCTTAATAATTGACCAATAAGCTGTTCCAGTGGGATTAACATAGACAGCATCTAAATAATCTCTGTTCCTTCTAGGTCTGTAATCGATTTTCCAACCAGCACCAAGGAGCATTCCCCTGATCTTTTCACGTAGCTTTTGTTTCTCTGTTCCACTGCCTCGTTTTACTTTTCCTTCTTTTGCTGTACTCCGGGGAGTCTCTTCGCATGGAATTTTTTCAACTTCACAGCTTACCCTCTTGGTAGATTTTTGAGCTTCAACAACCTTTTTTCTGGGCTTCAATGATACACTGCTATCACCTGAATCCCAACTGCAACCCTTTCCATTTTTTGTTGATGCTGATGTTTGAAAATCTGTATGGTCCTTCTCTGGCTTAGAAAAGGGATCCTGTTTCACATGAGGCTTAGTTTCCGGGTAAACTGAAGGAGTAACTGGCACTTTCCTCTTCAGAGTATCTTCAGTCCTTAGACTCTTTCTACTTTCTTCTAATTTGCGATGATCATACATATCGGGAGCTCCACTCACATTCTTCTTCTTGTTTACCATGACCTTTAAAACTCCATTTTTTCCCTGAACCCTGATTGCTTCATCGGAATGACCCCTAAACTTATCTCTCAACGAGGATGTTGGAACATGAGCTCCTCCGTCATTATCTGTGTCAAAATTAATCTTTCTGGGAGGCCTGTCCCGATCAAAGCTACTGGTTTGTTCTGCATACAAATTCTTTCTCTTGTCCACCAAAGCATGCCTGCTAGAAGTGGTTCCAAATTCCCTCTCGACACCACCTTGAGGCAGGTTCATGGAACCAAGAAAACGTCTCTCTCCACTGCCATTAAAATGCTTCCTCCGCCTAGTCTCACCGTCCGTTTCATCGTACTCGTTGAACTCAAAGACATCTAAGGTGTCAATATTTCTTTGTAAACCATCCACATCCATGTCATTCCGCTTCACGTACTGCAACCTATCCTTCTTTCTGATACTACTTCCGCTCTCCTCCATAACATCCTTCTCAAAAGAATTCAAACCATTACAAACCCGAATGGTTTCAGGACCAACCCGTCTGCGATGGGGCAGCAATACCTCATCACTAGACCCAGAATCACTCAAAACCAACCTAGGTCTCTTCTTCTCCTTCTTTGCATTAACCAAGCGTGAGTTCGAAGAACCCGCACCTCCTAACCCATCCTCTTTTTTTCTAACAATTAAGCAACCGGACGAGTTCCTAGTCTTCACCAAAACCCCCGACGGACCCCCAGATCTCACACCGTCCTCCATGTGAATCAACCCCCCCAACGCAAGAACCCTAAATTACAAAATTCCTCCCCATAATCAAATTGAGCTCGCCAACAAAACCCAATACAATCCAGCTACCACAAACCCTAATTCAATCCCCCGACGACAAAACCCATCAGATCTGAAGCAAAACAGATCCGATTTGGCAAGATTTTTCCAATTAACAAAACCAAACCCACCACCAACCCTCTCCGTGGACGAAAAATGAAGAATCTTACCTCAACAGAAAGCTCAAGAAATTCCGTCGCCGGGAATTCGCTTCAATTCTCCGCTCAATGCTCCGACGTACGAAGCTGATCAGACACAAGTTCTCTCTTAGTTAGGATCGTCGTCATCGCCACTTTATTAAAAACCAAACCAATTATAAAAACTTGCAGTCTTTTTTTTTCTTTTTCTTTTTTCTTTTTTCTTCTAAGCATATTAATATTTAATACTCATATTATTAATTAATTATTTTTTTCTTTTTTCCCTCCAAATCTCGTTTTCCTAGGTGGAGTAGGGAGTTAAACAACGGTGAAGATCTTGCCATGTGGAATTATAATATGACGTGGCAAGATCTGAGTGGTGGTAGAAGATTGCCTAGCTGTTTTTACAGTTCTGACTGTACTTAATTTTTGTATGAGTTTATTTATGTTTTCTATTTTATTTTTGGAATTTTTTAATTGTGTTTGTTTTTTTGTTGAGGTCGTTCTGGTTAAGGTATTGACGAGGAAGTTGAACGACACGCGCTGTACAGAGCGCGTGAGCTTACTTAAATTACTGCGGGATATTTCGTGGACGTGAGAGGAAGTGGAATTGAAGGGTCATCCTCGGCGATGCTAATGGGCTTGAATTTGGGCCTTATGTGGACCGTTGTTGAGGATTGTGTGGGCTGGGCTTTCGATTGGGCTCACTAACTGGGCCTAAACTTTTCAGAAGATATTTTCGAGGATTGAATTATGCTCGATTTAACAAAAGTTAATCCTAACCGCTTTTACAAATATAAAATTAAATGTGGCTGCTGGGATTCGAGCCCAGGTCTCCACGGCCACAACGTGGAATTCTTACCACTAAACTACAGCCACATTATTTACTAATGCATATATTAACCATAAAATAACTCTGCCTAAATTAAAAAAAGTCAACAAATTTAACTCTAATATTGCTTTTCTTTAAAATCTTATCAATTTCTTAGGATACATATGATTTATATTTCATTAAACGCATATGGAAAGTCTATTTTTCGAACAAAAACTTATAAGAGGGTTAAAATTGCAAACACTTTTTAAAATTCAAAATTAAGATTTATAACAATAATCCAAATTTGAATTACAATTTGATAAAATTTAAAGTTTAATGTGAAAACCGATACACATTACAAGTTTAGAGATAAAAATTATTTTTTTCTAACCAAAATAATATATTCACGAAACAAATGCTCAAAATGAATTATAAGAGGCTTGATTTGAAAGGAAGATATATATATAGATTGTTGATATTTTTATCCAAAATGTTTTTTTTTTAATTAATGTAAGTGGGGGATTCGAACCACATATCTCTTGGTCATAAAGACATAGATATGCCTATAGATATGGCTATGTTCACTTTGGCCCAAAATGATAAAGACATAGATATGCTACAGATATGCCTATGTTCACTTTGGCCCCAAAATGATAATTCTTTTTCCCTCTGTTGTTGGCATATTTGTGGGCTTAAGGTTCTTTATTTCACATGGGCTTTGGAGAGTAGAATAGTCCATTTCAATTTGTAGTCCTGTCTGTTTATCAAGTGTCATATTTTGTGTAAGCTAATTCAAATGGAATTTTTATTTGTGTATTTACTAGTCACTTAAGGTTTGGAATCCTTGCTAGCGCAGCTAATTTGGCCCTGCGTTAAATTTTATAAGTTTATCATAATACTCTTTCTATTTGAATCTTGTTCAAACTCTTGTACATACTCTTTATCCAACTCTTGTGCTTTAGTGGATTCATTTACCATAATATCATTTTCAAACTATTGTGCATACTTTTTATCCAACTCTTGTGTTTTTGTGGACTCTCATTCTTTTGGAGACTCTAGTCTACGACTAAAGGCTATTTGAGGATCTGTGTTTACTTTTACAACTTTCTTCTTCTTTATTCTCCTATTTTCTAAGCGTACCTAAATTATTGCATAAATCTGGTTCCGACAAGGTTTTTATAACTCTGAATATTATTTGAAGACAAAGTTATTTCAAAATCTCCAAAACAAGATAAATTAAAGATTATTCTAAGACTAACACATTTCAAGAATGAGAGAAAAATAAATGAAGAATATGAAGTTGAAGGTTATTTCATGATAAACTCATTTAAAGAATAAGAGGAAAAAAAAATGAAGAAGATGAAGTTGAAGATTATTTTGAGACAAACAGATTTTAAGAATGAGAAGAAAAAAAATGAAGATTATTTCAAGACAAACTCATTTCAAGAATGAGAGAAAAAATGAACAAAATGAATTTGAGAAAGAGCAAAATGGGAAGAGATGCAAAAAAAAAAAAAAAAATGAAAGGTGGGTTTGATGTAATGTGCAATGAGAATCTCAAGGATCCTCTTGGAAGTAATCTAGCTGTGTAATTTGATTGCAAATTACAACGTGGGACCCGCACCTTTATTACAGTAAACACCTCCAATGAAAAATAAAGTGAGACCCACGGTCAGAATTACATTTTATATTTAGTGTATCAGATCGCTGATATAACATATATTTGGTGTATCAGTTGATTGATACACCAAACTAATATACCTTATATTTGGTGTATCATTGATACATCAAATGTATGGTATATCATTGATACATCAAATTTATGTTATACCAGTTATACCAGTTGTGAACATCAAATATAAGGTATACCAATTGTTATTTGATATACCAAGTATAAGTTTTGCTATATTTGCAAACTCCAAAAATCGTAGCTCCATTTGCAATTTTTCAAATGCGTTTTGCTACCAGTGCAATTCCCCCTCTTTAAAAAAAAAGTAGTTTTTGTGAAATTTGACTAAAAAATTAAATATTTCTCTAGGAAGATGAAAATCATGGTAAAGAAATTGTGAGAAAACAAACACAAATGATTATCAAACGAGTTCGTAAGGATGTAAACAAACACAATTTTAAAAAATATATATACAAAAATCAAATGATTATCAAACGAGCTTTGTGAAATTTGACTAGAAACATATTAGTGAGATAAACTTTATTAAAAATCAGAATTCATAGGACAATAGACCCACCACGTATCTCCACTTTGGTGTGATGTTTATCCCCTTAGACGGACTTTATTTTTTGTTTCACCCAAAAAGCCTCGTGCACCTAACATTCCTCCCGTACCCTTCCCTAATAAATGTAGGACTTTGTTTGCACCTAACAATCATCTCCTAGAATAAAGTACCACTTGAGTCTCTCCTTGAACAAATCCGTTCACTCCCGGATCACATTATGAAATATTCCTTGATGGCGATGATCACATAACGCACCTTCAACCTCCTCCTTCTCCCCTTGAACAAAAATCTACTCTTCCTATCAGAGAAACTCAGACTGATAGGGCTCCTCCTATCAATATAAGCGACTTGATAGAGTTATACTTCTTGCTTGCTACTCCAGCACGTCTTTTTGTCTGATCTGGGGATTCCTCCACAATGTCAACTATGAGACTTAGTTAATTCTCATTGTTCGAAATTTAAGTAATTTTCCGACACGCAGCTAGGTTTTAGACAATGACTTTAATACCAATTGATAAGGACAACGAAATTTATCTCCACGTCGATATGATATATTGTCCACTTTGAGTCTAAACCCTCGTAGTTTTGTTTTTTATTTCACTCAAAATATCTCATACCAACGAAGATAGTTGTCCTCACTTATATACCATGGATCTATTACTTTCTTAACCAACGTGAGACTTTGTTTGCACCTCACATTACCCACATAATTTAAATGTGTACATAAACAACCGAAAGGAATCAAATATTAAAAGAGAAAAACAAAGTAAATAGAAAGATAAAAGTTTGTTTCTACTGAATTTGAGGTGAATCTTGGCCATATTATGACTGTATATATTTGAATTTGAGTGAGTGTATAGTTTGAGAATGACAAAGTTGAAGAAAATGGTGTTGGAAATGTTTGGTTTCAAAGGAACATGCTTTGCTGGTTGTACTTCTCTTCACTTTCTCCTATTAAATTCAACGTGGGAAGGCTGGCTTTTGCAGCCACACTTTATTTTATGAACACAAGTCATCTAAGGAATCTCTTTCCACTTAATCACTTATTGTTGTAGCAGAGCAGCCACTAGTGCAGTAAAGCAACTCCAGCTAGTGGAGATGGGAATTTAGTCTCACATCTTTTCTACTAAACAAACTTACCAAAAACTTCAACTTTTCTTCTCAAGGACGGCCTAATTCCTCCTCTATATTTCTATAAAGTTGACAAAAACTTCATCTTTTCTTTTTTGAATCATTTGATCAAACCGAGCATAGTTCAATTGACATAAGATTGTGCCCTTGACTAAGAGGTCATGTGTTTAATCCCCGCATTAATTAAATATAATGAGAGCAAAAATGAAAATATTCGTCGATATGTCGATATATTCTTTGATATATTCATAAATAAAAGGTCTCGATATTAAGGATTAATGGATATCTCCGATATCTTTTATAAATATTCGTAAAACATAAAAAAAATAGCATCTATTAATCCCAAAATGGATATAGATACTAATAATAAGACCTATACCTTAGTTGGGAAGTAAAATGAACTTAATTATTAATTTAAATATATTTTTTTTAAAATTGATTTACAGAATTGTCCGTCGATATCAATATTTCACCGATATACTATGAATATATCCGTAAAATTGAACTCCCGATATGAATATCGATATTGATATTTTCGTAAAGAGTATAATTAAAAATTGTTAAACCATGACTAAATTAAAACTTTCTTAGTAATAAGGTTTATATTGAAAAAAAAAATACAAAAAATATTAAGCACTAAAACATATATTTAGCTTAAATTTTAAGTATATATATATATGTAACCACAATATCTTCTTTTTAAGTCTAGTATAAAGTAAACATTTTTTTTTTAAATTATGACCTTATGAGAATGAATATATGTCACTTGTCGATGAATTAGGCTCACTTTGACAAATAAGCATTAATATACATATACTTGTAGCGATACAAAAAAAAGTTTGTTATCGCAATCAACTAAAATATACGTACATATCTTAATCATTATGCAATGAGGACTAATTCTTATTGATCTTAAGTTAATAGAGCTACATGGTTGATATTGAATGAGATGTGCTGTTTTATTTTACCATTTAGATATATGAACTCTTAACCTCTATTTCATTAAGATCTAAACATTATTAGAATAGAAAAAAAGAGGTATGTTTTCCCATTTGTTTTGAAAGGTTGGTAAAGAGCCACAATAGCCTCACATTATAAGTTCTGGCTAGCCTTCAATATCCAACCAAGTTGGCCAACTTGGAACCTTGCAGCCACAATCAGGCTCATGGCCAAGGGACCATTTTTCCACTTTGGCTCTGCAGTGGTTTAAAATGGCATCTCAACTTGCCAATTGACAAGCAAATAAGGCCAAACAGCTCATAATCTCATAGGGCATCTACAAATTCAAACAAATGGGCTGTCTTTTATTAAAGCTTTAAGCAAAGAGAGAGCTTTTTGACTGCATTTTCTCTTCTTTTTTTTTTTTTTTGGGCTAAATTGTATCTGTTATACCATTTTGTTGTTGGTTACCTATTGGTGAGGAGTGGAAGCTCACAGGCTAATGTAATTTGAACATGTGGAGTTATTAGTGAGGATTCTAAAAGTCTATAGCATCAACAGGAAGGGAGGTTGCTCTTTGAAGAGAATGTGGAAACAATGATCCTGCATAGAAACTCTTGGCAGTAAACATCATCTTGGGACTACTCGACTCGTCGACGACGTTTTCGTCTTGAAAGGTTCGGTTTTCTAAAATGTTATCAGCATCATGGGGGGAATGCGAAGCGATGTTCTTGCCAAAGGAAAGAGATGTTAGGAGATCCTTATATTTTGCTTCATTGAAGTTTGGTGAGAGCAAAGATACCGTAGCTCCGATGTCGGTATCAGCGAGGTTGGGATTTGGGTGCAAGATAAAAGATTTGGTTTTGACTCCTAATTGTTGATCCCTTAGCTCCCTCAACTGCATTTGATATTTAGCCTTGAGCCATCTGAGTTCTTGTCGAATTTCGTTCTCGTGATCATCGACAAGGGACTCCGAAGGATTCGATGAGCTAGAGTTTCTTGTTTGGAATTCTCTTTGATGATTGTCCATATTTACAATTCTTCCCTCCTTCTCTAGTTTTGGCTGCTCCACTGTTCCATGTGATTCATTGCAACTGTCTTCTGGTGCATCTCGTTGCGCCCAAATATCAGCGTAATGGATATCGCTTGAATTCTCCGATGTTCTACGCAAGTTTTCGTCTCCATTGAATTGTTCTGACCCCTCAACTTGGTATGTGATCTCTTCAAAACGGCCATGGATGGAAGCACAACCATGCTCTTCAGAACACTGAAGAATGTGTAGGTTCTTCGTCGCGGGATGATGTGGCGAAACGTAATCCAAAAGAGAACTATTTATAGCACAATTGTGACAAACATTAGAAGCATTGCAATCTGGAGTTTCCTCTAAGCTTGTTCCCCTCTTCCACTCTGGCACCAATGTAGCAATTTCCCCATCTATCATATCAGCAATCTTCTTCACATCTTGATCAGTAATGTCAAGCTCAGAAACCATCTCATTTGCAACACTCAAAGCATTGTCATTCTCTAAATCAAAAGGGAAGTAAATGTTTCGAATCAGACCTGCAAGACGAGCGAATGTTACTGATACTTCGATTCCTATAACCACATTGAAACTCAACAGCCTCAAAGCAACAAAACATAGCCATTTCATTCTTCTTACCTTCTTTATCTGCAATTCGAAGTCGTAGAAATATATCGTCGTCACCTCTTCTTCTCCCTTTAATTGTGATATCAACATCTGCCAAATGCTCATCCTCTTGACAAGAGAAAAGATCGATTTCCCTTGCTTCGTTATCGATCGAACAGTAGTAATCCAAAACATTCCCAGCCTCGTGACCAAAATAATTCACATACCCATTAGCCAAAGGACCATGAGGATTTCCATAAAGAGGCCCTCTAATAAGGGAATTGTTCACTTCATCATATTCTGAATAGTAGTCTACTGGCCTCAGCAAGGAATCACAACCATCAATTTGAAGAAAAGGATCATTCAAAAGTTCCCTAGCAGAGAGCCTAGTTGATACAGTAGCCAAGCATTTCTCGACGAAATACCGAACCTCGAGATCCCTTACCTTATACAAAGCATCCGGTTTCTTCCCCTAAAAAGAAAACGTAAGAGATTGGTACAAAGAACAAAACTTGAAGAAAATGAAGATGAAAACGTTTTGAAGCACTCGAAAAGTCATTTCAAACAGACTTGAAGTCTTACCGAGCTAACTTTCTTGTAAATCTGAGCAGGGTGGTTGCATTCACTGTATGGATATTCAAAGGTAACCATCTCCAAAATGCACATTCCAAAAGAATATATATCCACCAATTCATTGTACTCCTCTTCATAAATCTCTGGAGCCATAAACTCTGGTGTTCCTGAAATCAAACCCAAAAAGTGAGGATTTTGCTTCAATCCCATCTTTGGCCGAGTTGATTCAGGCGACGAAGAAACACGATTCTTGTACCATCAAAATAATTTTAAATGATTAAAGACATGTTTCAAGTGATTCTAAATCCGTCAAAATTGATTTTAACCATTTCAAAATAACTTTCTAACGGATGACTTACCAACACATCGGGCGACGTAGGATTTACGAAGGATCGCAGCAAGGCCAAGATCACCAATTTTGACTTCCCCTTGATTCCCATTGACAAAAATATTGTCACATTTGAGATCTCTGTGGATCACAGGCGGGTCATGGCTATGAAGATAGTGAAGACCTCTTAAAATCTGTCTGCACCAATGCTTCACAGCTCTTATATTGACTCTCTTATGCTTCAGCCTGTATCTGCAAAACACAAATTTGGTCTAAAAAGAGCTTTTTCACAAATCCCACTTGAGAAAAACCGCCATGAAAATGAAACTCACTGTCTGAGAGTTCCAGAAGTGAACATCTCTGTCACAAAGTTAATGTTTCTATTCTCAGTGTCAACCCAAGAAGAACAGAATTTCATTATGTTGTTGTGATTTAGAGTCTTCAACAAATGGATTTCTCTGTACAGCCTTTCGAGATCTTCAGGAGTTTGAAGAAAATCGCTGAGCTTCACTTGATTCCATGCAACTTCAATTCCATCGTACTCATCGAAAGCTCTGTAACTGTTTGACAAAAACCCCATTAGACAGGAAGAAAAAACATCAAAAGAACAGAAATGAGGGAAAAACAAAGCAGAGAAACAGAGGATGTTTTTAGTTTGTTCTTCTTACACTGTCTTTGATGCTCCTTTGCCAAGAACTTCATTGTACTGAAGAAATCAAACAAAAAAACAAAAAGGGTTTTAAGTAAAAATCAAAACTTGTTACACAAAACAAAGATTTATGGTTCAATTCAAACATACTCTTCCATATCTTCCTGTGGGATCAACTTCGACATATTCAGAGTTGTCTGGTTCAGAAGTTGTTGTTGTTGTTGTAGCACCATTCATTCCTTAACTAAGTTTCTTCTTCTTCCTCTTCTCAGAAGATGATTTGAGGAATCTCAGCACAAAAAATAGAGAGAAGAAACAGAAATTTCAAATGGGGTTTTGTTTTTTCTTTTTATTGGATGAGATGAGAAAGAGCCTAGGAAAGTTCACCAAGAGGACAAGGCTTAAATTGCCAACTACTCAGAGCCAACGAAGCAGAGGATTTGAGAAACAAGGCAACCCCACTAAATAATCTGACAAAAAAGCCTCTCTTTTTCAGTCTGTTCTTTTCTCTGTTTCATCACGAGCTGTAAAACCACACAACAAAAAGAAAGAAAAGAAGAGGAAAAAAACTGTCTTTTTTCTATCTCTCTCTCTAGGGACCATGGAAGTTATAAAAGTTAATGATTTTTTTTTTTGTCGAAGAGAACAAAATTATGTGGTCTATGAGAGAGTGAAGGGGTGAAAGTTGAAAGGAAACAACAAACAAGTGTTTGTTTGGTTTTTTCAATTTTCAAGATTTTTCTTCTTTCCCATCACGAAAATCTTATGAAAAACTTTCTTTCATTGGAACTATGAAAGAAACAACATGGGCAGAAGAAAAGTTAACTCTCCGTTTGACCCATAAATTTGTGGAACTCGAATAAAAATATCAATTCTTCAGAATCCAACAATAATTACTATTCAACTCTCCAGACTTCTACTGTAATTACTATTCAAGTCTATCTATTCAACTCACCAGATTTCTACCGTAATTACTATTCAAGTATGTCCAGTATTTCTCTCTCCCTCTCTCCCACAATATTTTTAATTATTAAAAAAAATGTGTAAAAGAACTAAAAATGTAATTCAACCTATTTTTATTATTTTAAATCTAAATTAGGTTGTTGAATCAAAATTAATACTTAAATCAAACTCAAACTGTAGTATTGTTACAATCTAGAGAAATAAAAACATCAGCTTATTTGAATCCGTTTAAATTAATAGATTAAAATCTTTCAAATTCACCTGTAATATTTAAGACACTATTGTACAACTCTCTTTTATTTTAAAAATATCTAAATAAAATGAATAATTAATGTGAGTGATACTGAAAAAAATAATGTAAAGTATTGTAGTCAAAATTATTTTTGTTATCTTCAAAGAAATTTGTGAAAGATACATAAAATAAAAAACAAAAATCGCATTCTTAAAATTTATTGAAAGAAGTCTTTAACAATAAAAATATGGAAAATTATAGAAAAAATTGTACAAAAAAAAATAGCTAAAATAAATTGTCATTGGTGAGATGTTGGTTTACAAGTGTAGTGGATTAAGATAGGATGACGAGTTTAAGAGGGTGGAGACGGAAAAAATGTGTTTGACACATGGGTCAGGGTAAGATTATACTTATGTGTTTTTCTCTTCTTTTTTTTTTTCATTTTTTTTCTTTAAAGAATTTTGTAAAATATACCTTCATTAATAAAAACAAAAAAAAAATCTTTGTAAAGATAGATAAAATAAAAATTAATTTTAGAATTTATTGAAATTGAAAAGTCTAATGAAAATTTGAAAGTTTGTAAAAAAAAAATTGTGCATAAAAAATCGTTAAAATAAACTCAGATTTCAGAATTTCAGGTTCAACAACTGTTTGCCCAAAACACACCACACATTTCAGAACTACAGACTAAACAACTCTCTCTCCCAAACACACATACTTCAGAACTTCTCACACTAAACAACTTCAACTCAACTCTCTCTCCCAAACACACATACTTCAGAACTTCTCACACTAAACAACTTCAACTCATCTCTCTCCCAAACACACATACTTCAGAACTTCTCACACTAAACAACTTCAACTCCCCTAACTACACTGGTTGTCGGTTTTACACGGTTTGATGTGTGAAAGAGAAATTGTAAAAATGTTTCGTTTTATTAAGATCTAAGACGAAGATAGTTTGTTATTAAGAGATATTTTTGAGTACATTGGGGTGGGGGATTTGAACCACAGATCTCTTGGTCATCAAGTAATACATATGCCACAGCTATGCCCACTTTCGCAGTTTGTAGATAGTTATTAAGAGATAGTTTTTGATCTACATAAGATAGTTATTAAGAGACAAACTAGTTAATTTTAGTTCAAAAGTAGATACTTTGTTTAGGTCTTGTTTTTTTTTTTTCTTTCTTTTATTTTTGTTATTTAATTTTGTGAAACTCAAACTAGCTTTCATTTCATTCATTTAAGGTAACATGTCTTGTCGTTTTGGATTGACATATGTAAACTCTTCTTCCCACTCATTTAATGCTATATATATTACTTTTGTTTTTGGAGATTTACTCATCTAATGCCCAAAATATCTTAATAGGACTTTAGGAATAGTTTATTTATATCAAATTTCTCTATAGGTGGATAAAATATTCAACAAGAGTATAATTCAATAACATGTCTCATATTCAAATCTTCTCCCACATGTTGTAAAAAAGAAAATATTTATTTTTTCTTATTTGGATTAACATTAGGACAAAAAAAAAACATGAAAGAAAAGGAAAAAAAAAAAAAAAACAAAGCATAGCATAGCCATCATGCAAATAAATTATATATATAGAGGATGTGTATTAATATTTCATTTTTTTTAAAAATATTTAATTAATGTTGAAATTGAATCTCTTAATCAATAGTACAATCTTATGTCAATTCAACTATGTTGGATTTAACTATTAATATTAATATTTAATTTAATACTATCGTATTTAAATAAAAAAAAATATGTGGTGAAGGTAGAAATTTTAGAAAGTAAATTTAATTATTTATTAATAATGTGTACGATGACTTTGAACAATGGTCTCTCACCTAGCTTAATAAATGAAATAAAAATCAAAGATTTCGGATTTGAATAAAGTAATTGAGGTTAAAGGAAATAATAGATAATAATAAAAAAGGCTTGTAATTCATTTATGAAATGATTTTTGTTATTTTAGCAGTTCTGCAAAAAAAAAAAAAAAAAATTGATTTTTGTTATTCTATAAAATAGATATTACTTTTTGAGTGCTCAAGCCTTTTCTTTGGTTGGTTAAAAGTTTTAATAGTGGTTTTTTTTTGGGATAAATTACACTTTTAATACCTTAGATTTGACCTTTTTAATTTCTAAAGTTTGAGTTTAGGATAATTTTATTCTCTCCATCTATTTTTCTCTTAATTATTAATGGAATGTTGACGTATTTCTTTTTTAATAAAAAAAATTTATTTTATTTTTTTCTTTCTTTTTCTTCTCCCCTCTTAGCTTCATAGTCTTCTTCATCATTTCATTAATGGTTGTTGCTCGTTACCGCCACTGCCGCTTATGAAACGAACCTAAATTTGGGTTCGTTCAAGATATGAAACGAAAGGATTTCTCTTCGATTCAGACCGAAATGAAAGGAAATTCTTCCCTTCGTTTCAGATCTGATTTTTTTTTTTTTTTTTTTTGAAAACAAGAGGAAGAAGAGGAGAAGGGAAACAAAAATAGAAGGAAGAAGCGGCGGTGGCGACAACTGACAGCGACGGGCGGTGACGACCATTGATGAGATGACGAAGAAGGAAGATGAAGGAAGAGGAGAAAGACGGAGAACCAAAAAACAATATTTCCCTAAAAAAAACATAATAAAGTTTTTTAATTAAAAAAAGACACGTAGGGACCTAATTGCTATCAAATTAAATTTTCAAGGTTAAAAGTATACTTTATTTCTTTATATATATATATATATATTTCTTTTTGACAAGATGTGAGGTGGAGATTGAACTTAGGACTTTTTGATCACTCGATACATCCAAGTTTTTTTTTCTTTTTTTCTTTTTTTGAAGAGCAAAACTCAATACAAACTAGACCACAATCAAATCATGTAAACAAAATGATTCAATCTCAGGAGGAACATCCTCCATCCAAATCACTCGCTGTCGAAGACCCATAGCCATCCAAAATGACTCAATCTCAGGAGGAACATCCTCCATCCAAATCACCCGTTGTCGAATTAATCTTAGGACCTTTTGATCACTCGATACATCAAAGTTGACTTTAATTTAATTTAATTTTAGAATGATTCGATAAACAACTTGTTTAGTTTTTAAATTATTATTCCTTTCTTTGCTTCATTGAATCTTGGCATTGGTTAGAAAGATTTGATTACCCACAAACGAGTTCAAAATATACAAATCATAAGAAATTTTTTAAGATTGTTAAAGGGGTTCTTTCCACCTTTTCTTGTATTGTGTTGAGACCAAAATTTAAGCTACCCATGCCAACTTGATTTTTCACATTTTTTTTTTTTTCAGAGAAAACAAATGAATTCCAAAGTAGTATTAATAATTGTTATCAAATGGGACCTAAAATATTAGAAATATAAAACGTTGATGATATAATATATTTATTTAAAATACAAAAGATCACTAGAACAAAATGAAAGGATAATTGTAACCTAAAATATTAGAAATATAAAACGTTGATTTTATAATATATTTATTTAAAATACAAAATCACTAAAACAAAATGAAAGGATAATTGTAATTTGCAAAAATTTCATTAGAAGCTAAGTAATATTCTCATTTTTATTCTTCTCCTTTGATTTGATTGGAGATAGATGTTTATGCTTCCTTCTCACCAAAGAAACAATTTGTTTGGTTCTTTGATTAAAGAAAACTAATTTGATTTTATTATTAGTAATAGAGATTATATTAATGAAAGATAAACTAGTAATACATACACACACTTTGGATCTATTCAAAGGACAAAGGACAAGCTTGTGGATATGTGGTGGGGAACTTTTCTCCCTAATTTATTAATATTTTTTTTTTAACAATTATTAATATCTTTCTTATCCATATTCTAGGTTTTTTTTTTTTTTAATTTATTTATTAGTTATTGAAGTGATTTTTAAAATTTTCAATATAACTCAACTAGTTAAGACACATACCATCAAATTAGAAATTAGAATTCGAAACTCTGGTTATTGAACTAAAAGAAGTAATTTTTATAATAAATAGTCTAAAATTGTATAAAAAGATTCCGTTAACAAGTCTTTGAGATTCTCATCTCTTTTTTATTATAAAATTATTATAAAATAAATTGTAAATTACAAGTTTAGTCCATTAACTTTTAAATTTGTGTCTGAAAGACTATCAACTTTGTTGAATTTTCTCATTGATTTCATTCAATACATATACAAAGTGTACATAAGGTAAATAAGTAAATATCAACAAAAAAAAAAAAAATATTTACATAATCTAAGAGTATCTACTTGGTCATTAAATTTTAAAAAATTGTATAATAGGTCTCTGAACTTTTAAATTTGTGTCTATTTGGTCGTTGAACTTTAGAAAATTGTTTAATAGGCTCATTGGACATGTTTGATCGGTGATTTAGAAATAAAAAATTGAAAACAAGTGATTCAATGAAAATAAAATTATATTTCATGTGGTCAGATATGTAATTGACAGCAGAGTTAGAAATTGAATTTCAATTTAACTAATTCTTCAAAATGCGTTTAATTTTTTTTTTTTATAAACTATAAAACGAGTCGTAATCACCAACTAAATATTAGATTGAATATAAATTATTATGAATTAATTCATGAACATATTTTATGTTATAAATTTTGTATAATTATTATTTATAATATCATATAATTTATAGTACATTATATTATACATATTTTAATTTAACAAAAATAGATTGAGTTTATAATATGAAATACTTTATTTATTAATTTTTTTTTATCATTTTAAATATATTTTTGCATTTTAAAATTTCAAATTCAAAATCTTAAAACAGTTTTAAAAAATAGAATCGAGTATCCCAAACCATATTCGCTAGCCTCACCTTTAACTTTTAATTTTATGTGTCACTTACATATTCAATTTTTCTTTTCAAAAAAAAAAAAAATTAACAAATTTATTAATTATTAAATTGAATTGTAAGGTCTTATGAAATTCTAAACTTTTAATTTTATGCCTAGTAAGTCTATGATTTTTTTTTTTAAATGTTGAATATAGATTTAGGACCTATTAGACAAAAAAATATATATATATAATTCAGACCTATTAGACACAAAATTAAAAGTTTAAACCTTTTAAGATCTATTATAATTTTTTTTTTTTTTTGACAACATGTTGGGGTGAGAGATTGAACCTAAGACCTCATGATCACTGGGCGATACATCATGTTGTTGAGTTATGCTCTCGTTGACGATTTATTATAAACTCTTTAAGAAACTTATTAAACACAAAATTAAAAGTTTAATAAACGAATAGACAAACTATAAACTAAAAGTTGAGAGAGTAAAAAGAAAATACATAGAGAGAAAAAATATAGAGAAAATAAAAAAGATCAAAGGAAACATGAAAGTATGGGGAAGCATGTTAATATGTCAAGGTCATGTTTGCTAAAATTGCATACCAATAGGGTGGGGTTGTATGGGAGTTAGGATGCATCAACTTAACACTATAAAAGATTCATGTGCAAAGTGGCACTTCAAACACTTAGGTGCATCCAATTTGCCTAACTTCACATCTAAAAGCAATTCAATTTTTATAAAAAAAAATTATGCCATATATATAATTTTGAAACCTTTTTCTTTTTTAGGGATAAATACATACAACACAATTTATTTTCATTTATATCTATACTTTTTATGTTTTTCACAAATGGCCAACCACTCTAATGATTTTTCATAAAAATACAAAATATAGATTAAAAAAAAAAAACTATAAGTCCTTAGACTTCAATGCCCTCCTGGAGGGAACGAGTTCAATCTTTAGTGACTCCAAATGTTGTAGGGTCAGACGGTCTGTTCCGTGAGATTAGTCGTCGTGTGCATAAGCTGACCTAGACAATCACAGATTAAAAAAAAAAAAAAAAAAATCTAACATGAGATCGTCACAATGTTGCCACCTCTTAATAATCGTATGATATAAATTCAAAAATATCCATGTCCTTAATAATCGCGGGATGTAAAATTGAAGTACTTTTGACGTTTCTTTTTCCTACATCTAACGATGCAAAACTGTCCGCTACAATGTCGCGACCTCTTCGAATAATTTATCCTATAATTGATGTTAAATTGTGGAAATATCCTTAAGTCATCAAGAGAGAGAAAAAATCAGACATAATCTTTTAAATTAAAAGAAAAATCTATAATTATTACCAAGGATTTTAATGTTGATGTCGACGAAAATATCGAGGTCTTAATTTTATGGAAATGTTGATGGAAATATTGATAAAATGTCGTTGTCGATGAATATTTCTGGAAGGTTTTTAAAAACATTTTTTTTGAAAAAATATTTAAATTAATAAATAAACATTTTGTACTTTTGAATGAGTTAAAATACAATTATTATAATATTATATTCATGTTATGCTACATTTTGTTGTTGTTTTTAATATTTCAATCAATTTTGTACGGTATGATGGAAATGTTGATTCACCCTTCATGTCGATGTCGATGTCGATCTTATGGATATGTAGAAATGTCGACATGTAGACGAAAATTTAATAACGTGTAATTTAGAAATAAAATGGGGAGAATAAAATATCAATTATGGGGAGACGTAGTAAGGAACATAAATAGGGAACATGGAGATTTAAAATCTCCAACAATAAGTAATATTTTAAGTTCAATTTAAACCCACCTACTTCCGATGTTATTTTATATTATAAAAATTAATATTTCAAAGATTTGAACAAGTATTTTTTTTTTTTTTTTTTTTTTTTTTTTTTTTTTTTTTTTTTTGAATAAAGAACATGTAACTTTCTAAATGTTATTAGAGAATATAATAATAAAAAAAACAGTCATATATGTTATGAGTAGTTATATCTCAAAGAAAAGAAAGTTATATATTTTTAATTTTATAAATTCAAATTTATTTGATTTAACTAAACCCATGAATCAACCAAATGAATTCAAATCAATCTAAGTAAACTAATAACTGAATAATCCACCCTAGACTTGGAAATGTTTGGGTCAATCAATTCAAGGATGAAAATATCCGTCGATATGTCGATATATCCGTAAATCAAAGAATTCAATATAGATATTAAAGATAAATGGATACCTCCAATATCTTTTATAAATACTCGTAAAATTTAAAAAATATCATCTATTAATCTCAATATGGATATAAATACTAATAACAAGATCTATAACTTAGTTTGAAAGTAAAATGAACTTAATTATTAATTTAAATAATTTTTTTTTTAAAATTGATTTATAGAATTATCCGTCGATATGGATATTTCACCGATATATCTATGGATATATCCGTAAAATTAAACTCCCGATATGGATATAAATATCGATATTTTTGTCATATATAAATATTCAAAGGTTTTTTTTTTTTAAACTTGAATCATCAAGGATTTATTTATACCTTTCAACTCATGATTACTTGGGTGATGCAAGCTTTTTTGAGTTACAATTAATTTCCAAGTCTTCACATCATCAAAGTTCAAATCCTTATGTCAACATCTAATTTAAATTAAAATTAGGTAAAAGTTGAATGAGTTATATTTGATTTTGGCCTTTGGGTTGATTCAACCCTCAAAAGAACTTTTCCACTATGAAATAAAAAGTATTCAATCTAGTTAGAAAAAAATCAATTTTCAAAAGCAAATTTTAGACATAAGGGTTTGTTTTTGTTATCAATTGTCATGTGTGAATTAAAAAAAAAAAAAAAAAAAAAAAAAAAAAAAAAAAAAAAAAAAAAAAAAAACCCTAGAACTTCAAAAATAACTCTTAATTACACCCTTCAACCAAAGCTCAAACCAAAAATAAAAGCATTAGAAAATTTAATTTCCTAAATTAAATTATAAGGATTTAACCAATTAACACACCCAACAAATATTTAAAAGATTTTTTCTACAAACAATGGGGATCAAGGATTAATTTCGAAATTAACAACAATAATGACAATTCAGCTATGATGCTGAAATTTTAGACAAAAATAACAAGGGTATCAAATTTGTCAAATACACAAGCACCAACACATTAGTAAAAAATAAATAACAAAACAAATAAACTTATAAGGTGAAAGTAATGTTTATGAACTTAATTTTTAAAAACTAAATGGTTATCAAACGAGGTCTAACTTGTTTGTTTTGTAGGAATATAAGGTACTCAGACATCTTCAAAATGCTCGGATATCTTAGAGATACTTTACATACATGAGACATCTCGAGAGCTTTTGATGATGCTCTACTCATGAATCATTTTCAAGATTTTCATGATTTTTTTACAAAGGTAATAAATTTCAGAAAGCAAACGACCTCACAACTCGGGCTCAAGGCACTCAAAAACACATCAAAGACAACAAAGAAAACAATTTCTGAAAACAAGTCTCAATGAAGAATACTAATAGAGGTAGGGTTTAACAACACCCCCAACCATGAAATACATCTATAAGTCATATCGGTCTGGACACTAATAAGAACATGTTGAGGAGAATGGAAACTAGGACATCTTCTTTTTATTTTTTTTCTCCTTCCTTTATCTTTTATATGTATGTTTTTTCATCAAATTTTCTCTCCTATACTTTAACTTTTGTTTATTTTAATTTTTGTACTTCTAGTTCATTTTGATTATTGTACTTTTAAAAAATGACAAATTTGATTCATTTACGATGACATTATTTAAAATACCGTATGATATTGCTACAACATTAGAAAATGTTATATTTCGATATCGGGTATTTTAAATTATAATACCCCACATGGTTGGATGAGTTTTTAAGAGAAAAAAGAAATGCTCCCACCCATAATCAAAACAAAAATTAAGGCTTTTTAGGCAAAATGAACCTTCAAATTTGAAAGACTAAAAAATTAAAAAAAGAAAAAAAGAAGAAAAAAAATCTGCAATACAAAATGTATTCTTAATTAAATAAACATTTTCCACAGTTTAAACTTTGAATTCAACGCATACAATATTGGAACTTAAGTTTGATTATTCTTTATGCTGCTTTTTTTCATCCTAAAACTGACAAATTCTAGAACGGAGACGAAACTCATGCAAATTTGGAATAAAAATGTTCATATTACGATATTAATATATATTTTTTTCATATAAGAAATGATATTAATATGTTTGTTTTAACGCTTTTTTTCCTCGAAAATTGTAAAAGATGTTAATTTAGAGTAAAATAATTAAAAATATAGCATTTTTTTAAATTTTTTTTTGCAGATATGTCAATTTCTATCACTGATAGTATGGTCTATCGCCGATAGAAGTCTATCGCTGATAGTAGTCTATCACCTCTGTTTTTTATAAAATTTTAGTCTATTAGTGATAATAGTCTATCATTGATAGTAGTCTATAAGTGATAGTCATATATCAACCATAACTTCTATCAGTGATAGCCACTGATTGTTTGCCATATTTACAAAATGTTTTAAATTTTGCTAAATTTGCAATTATTTTGGGCTTGATTGCTGTTTGTGCAATCCTTTTTTCATTTGTAAATTTCGGTACTTATATAATTTTGATTTTAATATTTTTAAATATTTAAAAATATATACTTTAACTAATTGTCAATTGAGTCCATGGTGAATTTGTAAATCTTTGGGATGAAGGGACCTGCAAAACAAAAAAAATAAACTCTAATGCCTAAGTTAGTAGGACGATAGATGACTTTAGAATTCTTGGATTAAAATTGACTTACTTCTTTCATGATATGAAGTGGTATTTATAGTGATCTTCGGGTCTTTTATTTCCATCTTAGATTTGATCTAAAGGAATGAATCGAGCTTGTGGGCTCTCGGCCCACCCATGGGCCAGGAACAAGGTGGGATCGACTTCGACAAGGTTGATTGTGCCCTGATTGGGTTTCTCGGATCTATTTAAGTCTGGCTTGGGGCCTCTAATCGAGACCTCGGGCCTGACTCTTTTCGTGAGCCTGCCAGACTATCTTGACCTTAGTAAAAACGTTTTAAATATTAAAAAAACAACAAAATGTAAAAACGTTTGAAAGGTCATTAATATTATGGTATTAAATTTTCGTCGACATGTCGATATTTCCATCGACATTTCTACATATCCATAGGTTCGACATGAACATGAGGAGTGAATCGACATTTTCATCATACGGTACAAAATCAATGAAATATTAAAAAAAACAACAAAATGTAACTTAATGTGAGTATACTATTATAATAAGTGTATTTTAACTCATTTAAAAGTATAAAATATTAATTTAAATACGTTTTTATAAAAAATATATTTTTAAAAATATTTCAAAAATATCTATCGACATCGATAATCCTATCGACATTTTTATAAAATTGTAACTTCGATATTTGATTAATATACTCCTGGCGAGTCGTTTTTTTATTAGTTTTTAAACAACATATGTACTGTAGACTTTAATTTTGTGGTTTCTCTCACCACTTTTGTCAGATTCATTTATTACACGTAAGAGAGAATGAGAAAGGTAAAAATCATCAATATTTTGTTTTATAAAAAATCTCGTTTTTCAACCCAACATGTTATGAAAAATGTCTAGTTGAGCTACGTTCATATTCGCCTTAAAATTAATTACTAATCTAACACTATTAAAAATACACAACTCTATGAATGCACTTTTTCTTTTAAATCAAAATATTGAATATTTAAATACTTTTTTTTTTAACAATTTAAATTTACATTTTGATACAACTCTATTCAATTCAAAAATGAAAATTTAATGGTAGCATAACTAAGACGCTGTGTCATGTTGTTAAACATAAACTAAAAAAAATAAATATGTAGTTTTTTTCACTTGTCAAAATAACTCGAATGGTAAAAAAAATTGATCTTCTTCTGACAACATCACCAATTTTTTTTTCTTCCTCTTATTCACTTATAGTCGGCAACTCTCCAGTGACAACTCTCATCGACAACAACTCTCCGATGACGATTCAAAAATCATAATTTTTTCAGATCTATAATAAGATCTAAATTTTTTATAAAATCTAAAAAATTTTAATATAAAAAATGTCTCTTATCTGAAATGGAGCTAAAGCAAGACCAAGCATGAGCTAGAGCAAGAAAAATAATAAAAAAAATAAATAAATGATATCAACAAAAGATCAATTTGACTTATTTTTAAAATTCGAATTATTTTGACAGACAAACAAACAAACAAAAAAAAAATATATATATATAGCAAGTCAATCATACAAATTTTACCTATTCGTCATGAATCAAATGAAGCACAAGGCCCTCAGTTAAAATTGGTTGAATTTCAAAACCTTCACATTCACCTTAACAAAAAAGATATCGAATTTTAAACCAACTAACCAATAATTAACTATAGATATTTTATATTCCATTGGGATCTTGGCATCTGCCCAACATCCATAAATCTTGTTAGTTCAATTAGTACAGCAATTCTGCTCCTTAAAGCTTCCGACACTAGTCATATTTTTTCACACAAAATGTAGTAACTGACAAGAAAATTTGTCAACACTCAACACTAACATACAAATCTACCAGAAAATTTAGTTAAACTTTGAAGAGGGCAAATGCAAAAGCCAATCGGTCCCAGCAAATTTGCAAGATAATATCCTCATAAAGATCTCACCCAAGAGCGCAGCATTCACTCTCAACCAGACCAATCGAGCTCCTAGAGCATCAATGGCGAATTCCCGTATATCAAGGTTTGTTACCGAGGTTGTGCCACCACAGATTATCAGTGTCATGAGATGCCGAACGTCGTCGAAAGTGCTGGACACCATCAGTGAAGAGGAGAGAGACTGTAGCAAGAATGAGTATCCTGCTGTTGGAGCATATTCTAGGTAGTGATTGAATGTCTAGTCTTGAGTGAAAATAACAAACCTCTCAAGGCTTTATCATTATCTCTTGTAATGTCCTTGTGGATTGAGTCCCGGAAATTTGTACTTGAACAGTTTCTAGTGAACTTGCTAAGACTGTAATGAAACCATATATATTGTCAGTCGAGTTTGAAATGAAGAATTTGTAGTGTTCTAATACAGATTAGTCAACAGAACAAGCAAGATTACAGACATATTTGGAATGATTTTCTATGTGCTTAAAAATACTTCGTTTTTTGCACTAAGAAACATTTTTTAAGCACTTAGAAAGTTATTCCAAACAAGCCTGAAGTAGTGGTGTTTTTGTTTTACGCTATGTTAAACATTTAAATCACGACTGCCATTTAACCTTCCCAAGGCGGCCACCATATTCAAGTTGTTTTTCATATATTACAAAATGGGACTTTACTCTCTCAGAGGAATTTGCTAGTTAATACCAACCTTTTCATAGGAGTTCCTATCTTTCCGTTTGCCCACTCTAGAAGACATGATTGTACTCTTTCTGGATGTTTCTGATTCAACCTTTTCCTTCAGTTTCTCTAGGGCTGTTAATCATTAAGAATCAAAATAAGCAAAACATTTAGAATCAAAAATAATCCTGCAGTCTTCTTTATCCGAAACAGCAATGCCGATTTGATGCACGGATCAAAGGAATTTACAACAGCCAGATTTTAAAGTTTAACCCGATCCCTTTTTCAAAAAAATTATGAGCCCAACAATTTTAATTTTTTTTTTTGGAAAGGGTACGGAGTTTCCCGTGAGAATAAATGAAAGAATACAAGGGCAGACAAAAAACAAGTTCCAAGAGGGAACTCCACTATAACAAGGGCTTCAGTTAAGCAAAATCATGTTCAACGAATAATTACAAAATAACCAGTCACCGACGTCCATAAAG
Source organism: Herpetospermum pedunculosum (assembly GCA_028017165.1). NCBI lineage: Eukaryota > Viridiplantae > Streptophyta > Magnoliopsida > Cucurbitales > Cucurbitaceae > Herpetospermum > Herpetospermum pedunculosum. The sequence continues at coordinate 2,519,332 of CM051524.1, read as the reverse complement.
AAACATGGAACCTAGCGAAAGACCAACAACATAATATTTTGAACCTAAACAATTTTAATTACTTGGGCTAGTTAGGGCAGTTTTTACTGAATAGACAAAAGGTACGAGGTGTTACCAGAGACGTAAGTAGGCTGGAGCAGTTCAATTGAACTGGAAGGTAGGGAATGAACGGGGCAAGAATCTTTATCAGCCTTCTGTAATATTTTCTTGAAACGCCTAACCTGAAACATAAGAATCTAAGAATAAGCAAAAGTTGGACTACAATATATAGCTCAATTATTCAACATTAACTTTTTTAAATCAGAAACGAAGAAAGTTCAAACCAAACAGGATTTCACCCTCTAACTGGTTTATAAACCAGTAAGGGGCTGTTTGGCCCCCCGAGTTGGGTAGGGTGGGGTGGGCTTAAATAGCCCACCCCGTGTTTGGAGCCCCAACTATATAAGTTGGGGCTGGGGGTTATTATAACCCCCGGTTTGCTACAGTGTTTACTGTAGCAGTTCTACAGTAACACTGTAGCAGTTCTACAGTTTTTTTTTTATTATTTTTTTTTATTTTTTTTTTTAATTTTTTCGGGTTTTCTTTTCTCTTTGTTTTTTTTTTTCGAGTTTTCTTCTCTTTTTCTTTTTTTTTTTTTCTATTTTTTTCACTCAATTTACCGATTTTTTTCTCTCTCTTTGTCTTCCTCACCTCACGATTTTTTATCTTTCATTTCATCCCAAATTTCTCTCTTCACCGAACTTGTCGATTGTATGTGATTTCCTAAATAATATTTATTTTTTTTAACTTTTAAAAAATTAATATGTAATATACATTTAACTATACAAATATAACAAAATGTTGTAGAAAAAAAATAAACTAACATAAACACATATTTCAAACTTCATGTTAAAGAAAACTGTATTATTTCTCTCTCCACTAAGTTCTTGTTGTCGATTATTTGTGATTTCCTAAATAATATTTATTTTTTTAATTTTTAAAAAATTAATATGTAATATACATTTAACTATATAAAAACAACAAAAAGTTGTAGAAAAAAAACAAACTAACATAAACACATATTTCAAACTTCATGTTAAAGAAAACTGTATTTTAAACCCACACTATACAACTCTGCACCCCAAACACAGACTTACTAAACCCACACTATACAACTCTGCACCCCAAACACAGACTATTATAACCCACAGATTATTATAACCCACCAACTATAATAACCCACCAACTATAATAACCCACCCTGCGCCCCAAACGCCCCCTAAGTATTTCCTCATGGCTAATGCATTACCACAGAATTGTATAAAGCCCAAGGTAAAATAGTATTACTATTTTATTTCAACTATGTACATAACAACGAAAAATAATAAAATCTCGTTTATTTAGCCGGAAAATCAACACAGATGGCCGCCAGAGGGCAAAAGTGAAGAAATAAAGTCAATTCATCGCTGATTGGGACATAGACTTATAGAAAAAGGAACTAATTGCAAGCTAAGCATGTTAATAACATCATTTAATCACGGAGACTTGATCACCAAATACCTCATCTTTACTCAGCAATGTGAAACAACGCCCAGACTGTCCAGCCCTTGCCGTCCGACCAGCTCGATGAATATATGTCTTTATAAATGCTGGCATATCATAATTAATAACATTTCTCACACCCTCAACATCCATTCCACGAGTCATGGCATCGGAACTGACGAGTACTTGAATCTCCCCTCCCCGAAAAGCTTTCAGTGTCTTGCTGCAGAATGCATGTCAATCTAATCACCAGGTAATCTCATAAATAAAATGAACAGCCTTGAGAGAAAGAAAGCAAAAATGTGATATGCTCAACTATGAACATGTCAAGTGATTAAAATGATAAATGGTAGTGGTACAAACAGCAAAGAGCAAACCATAAAGTAATCCTCGATCTCCATGGGACAAAAACACTCATCAACGTAAAGCTAACTAAAGAGTGTCAATAAAAGACAGTTTTTCATACACATAACAGCATTTTCCAGTTCAAAAAATAAAAATAAAAAAACTCTACGAAACAGATCTGCTAACATTTAATTGTAGTTGTAGAATATCTTCAGCTATATTCTATATTATAATTATAATCTATTATGTAGGAAGCCCGTGGCAAAGAAAATAAATAGGGCTGACTATGAAGTCCGTGAATCATAGTCCAAGAAAATCAAAGAAGTCCCAGGCTTCATATTCCACATGCTTCAGTTACTTCTGACTTTACTTAAAACGGGGAGGGAGAACACAGTAAGGTTAAAAACAAGCTTCCTGTGTTACCTTCTCAACGATTGACGTTGAAGCCCTGAATATTCTCTGATCTTGAGTTGCAGGCCGTCAAAAAAGTTTAGTAATGTGCACAGTCGATGAGTAGACTCCACAGAAGACGTAAAAACAATACACTTTTCTCCTCCTAAACTTTGAAGTAGGGCAACCAGATATAATGGTTTGAGTTTTGATTCACAAATCTGCGAAGAAACAAATTGAAACTAAAAGGTTAGCAAAGAAAGTATTAACTATCTAAACTAAGCATATGCAGTCAAATGCCTATGGACCCCATATGAAATACTAGGCTCCCTTTATCATCATTGTTCAAAGTCATGGTATCGGCCATTGACTAAGGTCTGAGAGGAGCCAAGACAAAGAATTTAGTGATTTGAATCAACACCAGGTGATATGTAAAGTAGATGGATAAATGGCTTAAAATTTTCTCAAAGAAAAAAACACACACAATGTAGAATGAGTATGTCATGATATTTACAAACTTTATAATTAAATATGAAGATCCTGAATAACTAATAGAAAGAGAAATAATGTTCTAGTTTGATTAAGTTCAAGTGAAAAAAGTTTGCCACAAGTACTTTCACAAGAACCATGTCTTTCTACAACTGACATGCTACCATTAGAAAACACTTTTTTTTTTTGATAAGGTACCAAACTTTCATTGAGAAGAAAATGAAAGAATACAAGGGCATCCAAAAATAATTAAGCCCTAAAGGAGGCCCCTCATAAAAAAGGGGTTCAGTCAAGTAATAAAATACCTATAGAATAATTACAAAAAAGTTGGGTCACAGACACCCATAAAGAAACTTGAAATCTAATAAGGAACCTAATCGCACTAGGCTCCCTTTTCTGAACCTCTAAAGGTTCTATTGTTTCTTTACCCCACAAGCCCCATAAAACCGCGCAGATCCCAGCCTGCCACAAAAAATTCCTTTCTCCCGAAGGGCGGATGGAGAAGGACCAATATGTCCACCATTAGAAAACACATGAACAAATATATTGATTCCTACTTATTCATGTTTAGCAATATCAATATCAAAGTCATACTTGGCATTCCAACAACTTACATACATTTTTTGGAGGTGAAAAATTTAATTCTCAATAGAGGAGAGGAAAAAAAACAAACTACCGTAGATGTAGTTGCCTAATTGTTTGGTAGACTCTATCAATAGACCCTAAATCTAACTGTTTGGCAAGCACACATAAAGTTATTCAGTCCCAGATTAATTAAGAGACAAGCCAATTTACCATCATGTATGATTCTAATTTCTCTGGAAATTTATATCTTCTTTTCCCAGTTGTTAAGAATAAAGGGTGATGCAGATCAAGCTGAGCAAGCTTGCTTGGATCCTGTGTTAGCGTTGCAGATAGAACCATCTTTCCTAGCCTTGGGTAAGGTTTACCCTTAAAACCCCTCTCAACACCACTGCATGAATTCAAACAGTATCTGCAGTTAGCACTATAATTTTATACCACGGGAAATTTTGAGATAAACCAAAAAGAACATGCCAGAGAAAAAGAACTAATAAGAGGTTTAATAATAACAATGATGAACAGTACTTCAATAGTATAACCATCATTACAAGAAGTAGAACTTACAATCTCCTTATGGTTTTTAAGGATCTAGCAGAGCAAGGAAGTGAAGCGTAGGAAGGAAAGATGATATTATCATCGTCAGCATGTGTCAACTGAAGCACGGTTGGTAGCCAAGATTGATATGATTCCCTTAATAACCTATCAGTCTCATCGATAACCTGAAATAGTATATCTCATCAACACATTGGATTGAGACACCAATAGCTCAAAAAGTGGTATAGGTTTAAATAATCATTTTTCCCATCAAATGTGATACGAAACTTATTATATAGATTTTTTTTCTGTTTATGAATAACCGATTGAGAAAAAATGAAAGACTACAAGGGTTATACAAAAATAGAGCCCACAAAAAAAGGGAATCAAACTACAAAAAGCACCTCCAGTCAAGAGAAACAAGACCTAACGGAGGAAACCTAAATTGTCAGCTTACAAATCATTCGAAAATCAATGACCCCTAGCAAACATCGGATAAATAACCAGCTTTGCATTTGGTGTGCACTATGCAAGATAAAATCAACAATAGGGAAACGTTCACCAAGAAAAGAAAATATGAAGACTCGCTGATCACATATATATTCATTTTTTAAAATATATCGGTAACGATTCATTGATATGATGAAATAGGATACAAAAGAAGTTCCTATCTATAAACAAAGAAATATTGATTTAGGCTATATTCTAAAATCAAATGTCACAAAATTCTCTCCTTCTAATGGAATGTAAACATTCTATAACAAATGTACATTAAATTTGGGTCAAACACAGTGACTAAGTCCATCCTGGAACCATCATTTAACATAGTATATCCCATCGGCGTTAAGCCTTCTCCAATATAAATGCAATTACAAATCTTATGTTATAACAATGCAATTAGTACTTACAAGATAACGTAGATGCTGAAGAGTAAACCCCTTCGTGAAGTTAATATGGTCCATCAATCTTCCTGGGGTTGCCACCAATATGTCCACAGAACTCTGTAGCTCAACCGGAAAATCTTCTGGATCATAACAGATGCCTGCCTCGAGCTTAGGTCTCTTGATTAGCTGAGATATCTCATCTGCTATGGAGGATTGACCAACAGCCAGACCTACAGATAAGCCCACTGCAGGTGCAATTGCAGTAAAAACCTCTTTAACCTGATTAAAAAGAGTCGTTAGCATATTTCATGCATTTTAGCAATAGAAACGATCAAAAAGTTATTTTAAGATCAAGATTATCTAACACTGTTTAGAAACAAGATTCCTTTACCATTTTCTATTCGTCATTCATCATAGAATAGGTCAAATCAAGTAAATTTCTAACAAAAATTGAATCCAAAAAACAGAACAAGAAGCCTGCTATCATTTTTATCTTTTATTATTTCATTATCAAGGTTCTTGGATAGATTTTAGAATCAACCTACGGGATATTAAAATAGTGTAGTTCAAATCAACGAGTCGGAAAAATTACATTGACAGAGTTCATGTAAGAGAAATAGCATAAAACAGGAACTTGTGTATATATAAGTAAAGAGAGTAATAGCAATAAAAAACCTGCAAGGCCAGATCACGAGTAGGCAACACAACTAATGCACGTAAGCATTTGACTGCACGACTTGACAGCATTTGCACTATTGGTAGAGCATAAGCTAAAGTTTTCCCACTTCCAGTTGGTGAATTAATACATAGGTCTCTCTCAAACAAACCAGGCCCAATCGCCTCTTGCCAAACTGCAAGTTGCACTGGGAACAGGGAAGAGATGCCCATGTTCTGCAAAGCTACCTTCAATCTAACAAAGGAAAAAAAAAAATCAAAATAGACCCTTGAGAAAGAGGAAAGTACCAATCTTAATTTTCTTCACTCACAAAAATACGGAAAGCTTTATCAAATGATATAGAAAACTGGGCAACTAGACTCCAGCATAATGAATCTCTTGGCACCAAGAAATCACGAGCCATATGGAACATAATCTAAGCGATAAAAGTATTGTATAGCCAAACTTTCAATTACTGTCGATACAATTCGCAGATAAATTACAACTCAATGCTCTTTAAATGAGAACAACATATTACTGCTCTTTAAATCTTCAATGTGATGACCAACAATGGATTCTCTTGTTTCCAAAGGAGTGCAATATATGATGAATATCAAATAGAAAGTTGCAGAAGTAGATTTGAGGCTATAAACAAGAGAAAAGCTCCAACATAGGAAGGCATTAAATATTCAAATGATTAAGAAGAAAGAGGAAATTGCCTGGGGTCGAGCAAAGGGAGGATCTCAAGGGGGCATTCCTCGAATAGAGAGACGTCGACAGGGCTTCGCATCCATGGTAGAACAGGGATGCTCTTTCGCTTCTGCTTCTCCGCCATTGTTAAAACACAGCTTCAGAATCAAAACCCTGCAGCACTAGGGTTTTAGACAGAACTTCCAACAAGAGTGGAAATATAATCGGTAATCTATATCCATAATATATATAAAAGACTGGATGAGGAGAAACTTTTTATGCCACATTTGCTCTTTTCATTATATGATTCTTCCTATTACTTTGGTGGCAATTTTTTCATTCAACTATTTATTTGCTGATTAAACTTCCAGGAAGTTATTTTTAGATTTTAATTATTTGATGGTTGAGGATCCTCAATCACTCAATGGAAAATCATTCAAGCTTACCTTCAAGAAAATTAAATGGCAAAATTATCCTTTTCCTCTTAACTTTTGATCTTCCTCCATTTTTTAATCAAAATGAGAGGTAAATACAGAACGCAGGGAAGCACCCAAAGAAAGTGAGTATCTCTTCTTTCACCATTGAACCCAAGTTTCTCAATTGAAGAAATGCTTTCAGAGAAGATTTTGAAGAAAAAGTTGTCCATCAAAAAGTCTGATGTTCCATATCCACTGATACCACAAATTTAAGGTTAGCTTCTTCAATACACTCACAATTTCATCATCTTTCCAAACAAAAAACAAAAAAAACTCATTTTCTTCTCCCAACTATAATCTACAAATATACAAATAAATAAGGGTGAAGTTATTCGGCAAATGAATCAAGCTAGGAATTAAAAGAGATTTGGATGACTGATTCATTCTCTTTTTCTTCGTAGCTATTGGGCTATTGTTATTAAAAAAAATGCTTCATTCTTTCCTTGTCCAAGTTCTAATTTATGTTTTTCAAGTGAAAAGCAAGATATAGATGAAGCTTTGAATAATACCAGTAACAACAAGGCTCTAATGGAGAGAGGGGCTGTGCGTCGGCACGACGGAAGAAAACGGCGGCGGCGGCGGCAGCAGTGAACGATAGAGAAACGGCGGCGACAATGAGCTGCTGAAACGAAGGAGGAGACGCCGTGAAGAAGTGGCGTGGAGCACAACTAGAAGAAGGGTTTTTCTCCTTCTTTTATTCATTTTTATTTTATTTTACAAGGTGAGCTTTTATTTTCATAATATGTTTTAATTTATTTCTCTTTTAAATTTTAATTTTGTTATAGCTTAGCACCTATTTTTTCTTTAATTCATTTATAATTGTTTTTTATTTATTACTTTTCATTTACTTAAATTAAATAAATATCATATTATATTCTATATTTTAAATTTTAGCTCAATATGTTAAATCACCATATTCTCGATTTTATTTTTAATCTTTTAAATTTTAATATTATCATGTTAAATGACACTAATGGCCCTTTTTATTTTATGTTGTTTTTAAAAAAAAAAAATAATAAAAAATTAAAAAAAAAAAAAAAAAAATATATGTTTTTTTTATAACTATTTTTTACTTTTTTTCTCTATGGTTTTTTTCTTCAATTTTATAGTTTAAATAGAATTTAGTTTTCATAATCTAAAAAAAAATTATCCAAAGTTTACATAATCCAATATAAATAAAAAACAATTATCCAAACTTTACATAATCCAATATAAATAAGTCTCGATCTAAAATTAAAAACAATGATAAAATTGTATTTATCTTTAAAATATTGTCCAAAATTGATATGGAATGTCATCTCCCACACGAGTCATTTTATGTTAAATGATATCGATTTGGATTCAACCCAATTATATAACTCTGTAAATATCATGGTTGTAAAATATTAAAGTAGGATTAAATGCATGTTTTCGTGAGCAAAATTTATAACGGGTTCGAGTGTATTAAAAATTAAAATTATATATATAACGGGTATATATTTACAAAATTTAAAATTCAAAAAATATATAAATATACATATTGAAAAATTTAAAATTATAATTATATATAAAAAAAAAATGATGCAAGATTAATAAACTAAATAAAAAGAAATCAGAAAATTAAAAGTATATATAAAAATGTGTAAAATATATATAAAAATGATAAACAATTAAGAAATAAAATAAAAAAATGTTCCCTAAGTTTTGAATCCAAGCACCGATTGAAGCCGACGTTGGAGCATCCAAACGAACCAGTAGAGGCAGCTGTGGTAGAGACATGGAGCTTTAAGGAGCCTTCAAGCAGACCAACAAAGCAACATAAGATTTTTTGAATTTTGAGGAACAAAAATATTATAAAAGAAATGAAACAAGGAGAAACAACATTTTGTAATTTCTCAAATATTGCCTATTTTTTTTTTTAAATGTTTCTCATAATTTAAAAATAAGAAACCATAACAATTATCAAATAGTCTATTTTTAAAATATGAGAACGAGAACAAAAAGGAAGAAACATGAACGTTATCCGCTCTTAAATACCTAATTACTTACAACAACATTCACGTCACCATGGATTTTTATTTAATATAAGACGATATTGAAAGAAAAAAAAAACTTATTATTTTTATGGTGGATGAAACAAAGAAAAACGCAGCTGGGTGTGGGTGGAGAGAAGAAAATTGGGGAAATGGAGAACCAAAATGGATGAATATGAAAAAGAAAAAAATTGAATAATGCAGAAATGAAAAAAAGAGAGAAAAGAAAAGGAAAATCTAGGTAAAATCGAATTAATGAGGGTCAAAGTATTTATGTAATTATGAAAGAATAAATAAGATTAATTAGACTTGACAATAAACTGATTTGCAAATTGATTTTTATTAAATGACCTTATAAATTACCTTAATGATATGTATTTAATTTGAATAAAGTAATAATAATAAAAAAACAGTTCAATAAATATGGATTATAGAATTCAACCTATTTCTTTTTCTTCTTTAAAATTTTGTTAACAACCGTCAAAAGGTTTTAAGTTCAATCTCCACTTAAAAAAAAATTATCTTTTTTAAATGAAAACGTTCATACAAATTGCAAATAAAATTTACTTGTACAGGTTACGTTATTTATTTTTTTGATAACGTGTGGAGAGTGGGGATGTTGAAGATCCCACATCATAAAGATGAAATGATCTCACTCACAATATAACATACCTGAGTTACTTCTCATATCACCAATTGGTTTTAGGATGGAACCCCATAGTATCTAATAGGAGATTGAACTATCAACTTTTGAAAAGACGATTTGAACAATAACAAAGAAGGATCACGGGTAAAGTGAGGATGACTTTTTCGTCCCCACCTCCCATTAATTCTTTGTCATGTGCTTTTTTCAAAAAATAAAATTCTTTGTCCATGCAAAAATTTTCGTTAAATTTTGTTGGGATCGATGCAGGATTTCTTGGGAATTCACCAAAAATTATTTTCGTTTATTTTTTTTAAATCAATTAAATTAAATAAATTCTTTTAGTTTTTTTTTTTAATTAAATAGTTGATTTTCATTTCAATAGATTCATTTAAAAAAAAAATAACTTAAACCATGTTTGTCAAATCCAACATAACTCAATTGACATAAGATTGTGCCCTTGATTATGAGGTCATCAGTTCAATCACCGCATTAATTAAATACCTTTACAAAAAAAAAATATTACCTATCAAATTATCAAGGTATATAATCCAAATGTTTAAACATATCAAATTATCTAATCATAAAATTTTGAAGTTTAAAATATATATACAAACATATTTGTCATAATACTTGAAATAGATAAAGAAATATCTGCGTTTAGCTTAATTAGAATTTTCTTCCAATCTTTCTCGAAAAAATTTTGCACTCATTAAAAGGAGAAATTGGTTGCTCCAATATGCCATGTGACATTTTTATTTTTTTTTAATATTTAACTTTTAGTGTTTTTTCCTACATTTTTGTTAAATAAATTTTAGAATACTTTTCAATTTATCTCACTTAAGTTTTAGTGTTTATGGTTTAGTATTTAGAGTTTAAGCATATATACTGTTTAGAGTTTAGTATTTAGAGTTAAAATTTCAGAGTTTAAAGATTAAAATTTAAGTTTCAAGGTATTCTAAACCCTAAATCTAAAACCCTTAGAGAAAAACTCTAAACTCTAAACCCAAAATATTAAACTTTAAATTATAATCTTAAATCTTAAGGAAAAATAAATTTAATAAGAGAAAAATAATTAAAAAAAAAAGAAAAAAGCCACGTGGGGACCACCCGAGAAATAATTAAATAATGCACTATTTTTTTTTTTGAAGGGGAATAATGCACTATTTAATTCAAAGTGATTGGAAATCACAAAAAGTTATTTGTTTTATTGTTTTTTAAATACAAAATTACCCTCAATTAATTGATCATTGTTTAGTAGTCTCTATAATATATAATTTGACATCAACCGAAAATTACTCTTGGATCATTGGATGTAGAGAGGAACGAAACACATCTAATTTAAGTGTCTTAATTTTTTTTAAAGGATTAAATATATATTTTATATGTTGTCAAAAAAAAAAAAAAAATATATATATATTTTATATAGTCTCAATTATTAAAAAAAGAATCAATTTAGTTTCTAATATTTAAATTTTTTAATTATAATAAACTTGAACAATGATAAAAAAAAAAAATCCGGAATTTGTAATCAATTAATTGGAAGAAAAAAAATGGCGAAAGGGCTATAAGATGAACAATCCAAGAGGGTGGACAGACCACTCAATCGCACGACCCCACATGGGTAAAACCATGACCAACTAAACTATGAGTCACCTTATTCATGGATCGAGGGACAAAAATCTACCATTTCACCATAAGAGAGCAGTAACAACACTCGAATTTTACCCAAAATAGTACCCTGGAGATGAATGAAAAGAATAATTATGAACCGCCTTCACCACACTTTGAGCGTCAGATTCTACCCAAAAACACGTGAGACCCATGGCAACTGCCAACTTCAGACCACAAAAGAGAGCCAATGCTTATGCAGAAAACAAATCAATCTTTTCGACCATATGCTCTGATCGGGCAGCCACGAGTTCGCCTCGCCAATCACGTATCACTACGCCCAAACCCGAACCACAGGACGTCGAATGGTAGGATACATCCACGAACAATGATAAGCTTTCCTACCACTAGTTGACAAAATGTTCTAATTTCCTCTCTCAATTTCTAATAGGTTAGCTATTCTTCCTTATAGTAGTCTAACTCTTCCTCTAAATTTTGGTTAATGTGTATGGAAGGTAAGTTTATTAACCAATTTTAATATCCATAGATAATGATGTAAGGATAAACTCAATTGATTAAGACTTTGATTTTTCATTCGAAGTAAAAAAAATAAACCATTTCGAAGCTGTTTGGGGCGGTGACTGAATTATTATAGTCGATGATTATATATAATAGTTGTGAATAGTAGATACTATTCAAGTTAGTATAATTACATTGTCAAGTTAAGTTATAATAACTCAGTTCATTCAACTCCAAAGTGATACTTCAAACACTCCGAAAGACGAAAAGTGATGGCGCCCAAACACCCGAGAGACGAAAAGAAGTGGATTGAAAATTTAGAAAACCAAGGGACTAAATTGATTTTTTTTTAAAATCAATAGGAAGTAAAATTGGAAAAAAACATGATATAAAAATGTAATTTTAGATGAGAAAGCAAAAATATCAAACAATGACTAAACTTAAACGACCGTCCAAGCTCTTCCACTTCTTCTTCCTCCCACACCTCATTTCTCTTATCTCCGTCGCCGCCAGCCGCCACCCTCTGGACCCTCTCTCTCCGGCCGAGTTCGAACTCATCCGATCACTCATCACCAACTCTTCCACCCCGAACATCACCTTCCAATACGTCGCCCTCGCCGATCCCGACAAACAATCCCTCCTCAAATGGCTCTCAAATCCCAAAACCCCGCCACCGCCCCGCCGCGCCATCGCCACCGTCCGTTTCAAGAAATCCACCCACGAGTTCCTCATAGACTTAACTCAAAACTCCATCCTCTCGAACCGGGTCTACACCGGGCCGGCATACGCGCCGTACACAATCGAGGAGCAATTCGCCGCCGCCGCTCTGCCGCCGTTCCACCCGGCGTTCGCGGCGGCGATGAAAAAGAGAGGCCTGAAAATGGAAGAGGTGGTTTGCGCGTGTTTTAGCGTTGGGTGGTTCGGAGAAAAGGAGAAGCAGAAGAGGAGTGTGAAAGTTCAGTGTTATTATTTGGATGGGAGCGTGAATTTGTACATGAGGCCTGTGGAAGGCGTGACGGTGACCGTCGATCTTGATGAGATGAAGATTATTGGGTTTCGGGATAGATATACGGTTCCGATTCCGAAGACTGGTGGGACTGAGTATAGAGAATCAATGCTCAAGCCGCCGATTCTGCCGCCTTTGAACGGAATCAAGATGGTGCAGCCGGAAGGCCCCAGCTTCAAAGTCGATTGCCACTCCGTTAGGTAAGAAAATCAGAATAGCTAAACCTACTTAGAGTTTCTGAGAAATTATTTTTAAATTTCAGACATCAATTAAAAATTAAATTTAAATTACTTTAGCGATAATGCATATCATTTTTTAAACTTGGTCGATCAAATATAAACTAAGTTCAAATATAAAGTATGAAAAATATTAGTTTCTCAAATCTAGGAATCAAATAAAAACTTAGAGACCCGACGATAATGTTGGAAAAAAACCTCTCACTTCTACTACATAAATAAGCAGAGAAAATAATTTGAAATTCAAAGAAAGCAATACAAATAGAAAACATAAGAATAATTTACGTGAAAAACTCTAAAACCAGAGAAAAACCACGGCCCAGAAAGAATTTCCACTATGTGAAAAATTATTACAATCACACAAAATTCTCTCCCCGATCCCAATTACAAAACACTCTCTTCAAAACTAATTTGCACCACCCACACCCTTCTACCCAACCCTAACACTACAGAATACAAAATTTAACTAGAGTGTTAGCACACCAAACTTAAAATATTTCTAAGTGTGATGATTAAAACCTAAAGTCATAGGCTTCTTTTATAGTCCTAGGAGTATATGACTTAGCTGAATCTTTTCGATGTAGACAACCACGGTTCTTATATATTATTGTCAAAATCCCTACCGATAAGACGATTGGTTGGTGAAGAAGAGTCAATAATCTAGGGCACCTTTGAGATAAGAGGAAAGAAAGATTTTAAAATAAAATTTGGGTTTGTATATTTTATTACTTTTTTTAATTGAATTGTGATGCAATCAAATAAAATAGTTTTGTCATCTCATCACACTTAACCGTTCAATCAACATTTTTAATTGAATTGTCCTACGATCAAATAAAATAGGTTTGTCATCTTATCCACATTAACATTTAGTCAGCCAGAAACCATTTAGAATCATTTAATAAATTTGGAGGACTAAAATGTATGTTTTGAAATTTACACGATCAAATAGACATCTAATTCAAACTTGGGGCCAAAACTGCATTTGGTCAATTATAAAAAAAAAAACAAAAAAAAAACAGCCGATATTATTGACTTGGAAGTTTCAATAGTAGTGTGTTTTGATTCTTAAAAACGGAGTAGTTGGGCGAACTGGAAATTCCATTTGAGCTTCGACGAGAAAGCAGGGTCAATCATATCGCTAGCATCAATTTATGACATAGAAAAGAAAAGGCAGCGACAAGTATTGTACAGAGGGTTCATATCGGAGCTGTTCGTGCCGTACATGGACTTAAACGAAGAATGGTACTACCGGACGTTTTTCGACGTCGGCGAGTACGGCTTCGGGCAGTCTGCAGTGCCGTTGGAGCCACTCAGAGACTGCCCGGAGAATGCGGTGTTCATGGACACGTACATGGCGGCCGGAGATGGGAGGCCGGTGAAGATGACCAACACTTTTTGTATATTTGAACGCAACGCCGGTGATATCATGTGGCGCCATACGGAGGGCACCATTCCGAATACAATCGTAAGTTCATTTTTTTTAAATCAATATTTATACTAATCAGAATAATAAACAAAAGATTAATCTACTAAGATAAATTCTAAACAAATAAAACCTAATCACGTAATTTAATCTATCCGTCTTTATTGAGAAATTATTAAACACAATTGAGTGTATGGGAAAGAAATTGCAAAAACGCACGAGGCTAGTATTTTTTTTAGTTCAATAATAAGTGGGGTGGGAGTAGTGGCCTCGAGTCCCACCTCAACGATGACAACATACTAAATTTGTATATAAGGATTCAACTATATCTTGACTTAGTGGTAAATGTGCTTCCTTTTCATGTGGTTATCTTTTTATTTCTATTTGTTTTGCTATATACAAATACAAATTTGTTCATGGTGACTTAAAGTCTAGACTTTGTCACTTGGTGTGGGGGATTCGAACATTTACCATACTTTTTTTTTGAGATTTTTGTACAGATGACCCACTTTTCGGAGTGCGTGAAATTTTTTAACCTAGTTTTTTTAAATTTATATTTTTTGACCTTCTCTCGTGATAAGCAAGTGCACAAAGCCATTCATACCCTTCCCTTATCACGAGAGAAGGTCAAAAAACATAAATTTTTAAAAATTAGGTTAAAAAAACTTTACGCACCCCGAGGGGTGAGTCATCCGTACAAAACCCTTTTTTTTGCAACGGTATTTTAATTAAAACGAGGATTGAACTCATGACCTCATAGTCACGGACACAACCTTATGCTAATTGAGCTATGTTCGATTTGACAACCTTATATCAATTGAGCTATGTTCGGTTTGACAACTTTAATGTCAATTGAACTATGTTCGGTTTGACAATCTTTACCATATTTTGCAATTGAGATAGGTCTCTTTTGGGCACGTGAGCCTATGTTTTTTTTTTTTTTTTTTTTTTTTTGAAAAAAATGAGCCTATGTATTTTTTATCATATATAAAAATGTTTAATAGATATTTAAATTATCTCTTAGCCTTTTATATTTACATGATTATTATGCAGATTAGTGAGACGAGAGCGGAAGTGAGCTTGGTGGTGAGGATGGTGGCGGCTGTGGGCAATTATGATTATATTGTGGACTGGGAATTTAAGCAGAGTGGCTCCATTATTGCTAATGTAAGTCAATCTCACACCTGCCAACTTTTTTTTCCTTTTGATTTTTTTTAATCTTTTTCGAATAAAAAAATAAAATAAAAATCACACCATCATAAATAACCAAAATAAAATTTAAACATACTAAATTTAACATAAATAATCCAATAAAAGATATAATTAACAAAGTAGGAGTATTATGACTACAATGGTTTTTTTTTTTTTTCTCTCTTAAAACTCTTAGGAAATGAATTACAAATGGAAAAAATAAATAAATTTGAATCGCGCCAGGTAGGGGTCGAACCTACGACTTTCTGCTTAGGAAACAAACGCTCTATCCACTGAGCTACAAGCGGCGCTGTTGATATTTTTTTATTTTCTCTCTCTACTAAATTATAGTTAATTTAATTAAATAAAAAAGAAAAATCATATTGAATAAACTATCATAAAATAAAGCTTAACAAGTTTGTTACACAAACAATCAAATTTGGTATCACGTGCAAACTGCTAAAATAAGCATAACTTAAAGGCAATATTGACATACATTATGTTTGAAGTTGGAGGTTCAATCCTTCATACTCTTATTCTTGTACTAAAAAGAGATCTTTATTGTTTGACATATTGTCAAAGTATTTTATTTTTTAGTTCAACAACCTATTGAAGTAGGAAGATTTGAATCTCTCGGTCGAAAATATGTCTTAACATATATTGTCAATGGGTAATAATTATTAGACATCATGGGGTTTCATCCTAAAATCAATTGATGATAGGAGAAGTAACACATGTATGTTATATTTTGAGTGAGGTCCCTTCATCTTTTCGATGTGGGATCCTCAACAGTATACTAAATATTAAAAGTATACCAAATATTCATAAACTTTTGAATAGATTTTAATTATATATATATATATTTTTTTTTTTGCAACAGTATTTTAATTAAAACAAGAGTTGAACCCATGACCTCATAGTCACGGGCACAACTTTATACCAATTGAGCTATGCTCGGTTTGAATTTAATTATATTCTTGAACTTTGAAAAGTTTCATTTTTTATTTTTAAAATTTAAATTTGTTTCGGAACTATAATTCGGTAAAATTTTCCGTTAAAAAGAAGTAAGAAAGGTGACGTGATAATGACTTCTAAAATAGTGATATACTTGAGCAAGTGTGTTGACAAGTTTTAATTATATTAGCCAAATCGAGCATAGCTCAATTGGCAAAAAATTGTGCCCGTAACGATGAGGTCATGGGTTCAATCCTCGTTTAATTATATTTAAAACCGAAACCTAATCTAAAAAGTTCGTAGAAATAATTGAAATTTGTCGGCTATGTTAGTGAATTTCCCTTTCTACCCTTGATTACAGGTTGGATTAACCGGATTGCTAGAAGTGAGAGGATCAAAATACACTCACAACGACCAAATAAAAGGGGAAGTCTACGGCTCACTATTAGCCGAGAATACAATCGGCGTCCGCCATGACCACTTCCTCCTCTACCACCTCGATCTCGACGTCGACGGCGACGCCAACTCCTTCGTCAAATCCAACCTCCGCACAGTCCGATCGCCGGACCCCAATTCCCCACGGCGGAGCTATTGGACGGTCGTCGCCGAAACCGCCAAAACAGAGGCCGACGCCAGGATCAAATTCGGCCTCCAAGAGGCCGAATTGGTGATCGTGAATCCCAATCGGAGAACTAGAATCGGGAATCCCGCCGGCTACCGTCTGATTCCGAAGTCGGCGGCGGGTTCCCTTTTGAATTTGGATGATTACCCACAAATTAGAGGAGCGTTTTCGAATTATAATGTTTGGATTACACCGTATAATTGCTCGGAGAAATGGGCTGCCGGGATTTTTACTGATCAGAGCCGTGGAGATGATACCTTGGCTACTTGGAGTCTCAGGTAAACCGTTTGATGGACTGAATTATAAAAAATATCACTAAACTAAAAAATAATCCTAAACTTTTAATTAAAAAATATCCCTAAACTTTTAAAATTTTAAAAAATACGCTAAACTATGAAAAAAAGTTTAAAAATACTCTGAAATCGTTTAAAAAATGCTCTTTACGTTAACAAACAAATTTGATGTGAACGGTTAAATTCTAATTTCAAGTTTTGTGTCATGAAAAAAACGAAAAATATACACATACCAAATGTGTTAAAAAATCATGAAAACGTAGATATATCTATTTTCCACCAATTTTGCTCTAGTTTTGTTCTATTCATGAATCTTTTAAATTAATAAAATAGATTTTTCATGATTTTTTAACACTACAGCGTTTATGTTTTAATTTTTTCTATGTCACACAAGTACACATCAAAATTTAACCGTCTATATAAGAATTATATGTACGTATAGGGTCATTGTTGAAACATTTTTTTTTGATAGTTCAACGACATTTAATTTAATTTTTTTTTTTTATTGAAACTTTTGAAGGTTCAGAGATATTTTTGAAACAAAACTTATAGTTTTATAGTTTAAGATTATTTTTGAAACTTTTAAAAGTTGGTGGATATTTTTGATAATCTAAACTATTTTTATGTGTTGTAATTAGCTTAAGAAAATGATGTGTGCATGTGATTAGGTGAAGTTAATCATCTTCTAGCCTGTATTTGGATGGTTGATTCATGATTTATAATGATTAATATATAATATAAAAAAATAGGTTTAGTAAACTTTAACATGTGATATACGTAGCTAGTGGATACACTATATCAAGGTAAAATAAACAAAATTTTCTATTGAATAAACATTTGATTGTTATATTTCTAAAAGAAATGTTTAAATTACGAATTTGGTTTCATAGTTTGAATATAGTTTCGATTTGGTCTAGGTAGATTGAGTTTAGTTTCAATTTTATTACTCGATTAGGTCAAAACAGTTTTGTCAATTTTCACTTTGAAGGAGTGTTTCTTTATTTGACTAAACTATTTTAGTGTTCACAAATTGCCCCTATAGCTCAGTGGTAGAGCGTCAGTCTTGTAAACTGAAGGTCTGTAGTTCGATCCTGCATGAGGGCAATTTCCAAACTATTTCTTATTGTTTTAGCTATTGCGAGTGTGGGGATCGAGATCGAACTTAATGTGATGATGAATGCAGGAACAGGGAGATAGAGAACAAGGACATAGTGATGTGGTACACCATGGGATTTCATCATGTGCCTTGCCAAGAAGATTTCCCATTGATGCCAACTTTGAGCAGTGGGTTTGAGTTGAGACCAACCAATTTCTTTGAGAGCAATCCTGTTCTTAAAGTCACCCCACCCCAGGTAGCCAACTGGTCCTATTGCTAAAACCATAATTACCTCCTTTGATTGTACTTTAAGAATACTCTTCATCAACGAAATCCGTATTCCGACTACTACCTAAGATTTAATAAGGGTCAGATGATTATCTTGTAAGATTAGTCGAGATGTACACAAACTGACCCATAAACTTACCGATATAAAAAAATATATATTAATACGTTTTTTTAATGACAAGCTACATGAGATCTGTCATATGATCAAATGATTTTGCTTCACATCTCCGACAAGCTTGGTTTGAATATTACATGCACTGTTCCTATGAAGTTTCTACCTTGGCCATCCAATGTTTAGTTGACTTTGTTTGGGATCAAGAGGACAAGTCTCTGTTGTGAATTTATTTTAAAAAAGAATTTGTGAAGATGAGATGTCTTTCCTTTTCTTTGAGGTAGTCAAATGACACTTGCTCTCAATGCAAGAAAAGAAAAGGAATAGTTAAACAATAAAGCCTTTGCAAACATCATGCTTTGAAAAGAAGTCCTAACCTTCCCTCATTTGAAAATTATTAAATCACAAACCAATAAGAACATAGCTTAACGACATGATGTATTCCCTAGTAACCATGAGGTTCTTAGGTTCAATCTCTCACCCCAACATGTTGTTAAAAAAAAAAAAAATCTTTTAAAATACCCAATAAGTTGTTCGATATCATGAATAACTCATGTATCTTATATTGAGAGTGAAATTTCTTCATTTTTTCGAGATCTTCAACACAAGTTATTTGAAACTTTCTTATACCTTCTGTTTTGATATGATGTTAATCATCGTAAGTAGATATAATTTTTTTGACAACATGTTAGGGTGAGAGATTGAACCTAGGATCTCATGGTCACTAGACATACATTGTTGAGCTATGCTCTTGTTGACAACTTAAGTAGATATGTTAATATGTGTAGGTTTAGTCGATTTTTAACATATTATCAACACTCTCCGTCACATGTAACAAGTTGAGTTAGGATAAATTTAATTATATACGTCTTGAGAAAAAGAAAATGATTTGTTTGACTTCCAAGTGTTTTTTTTTTTTTTTTTTTTGTCTAATAGAAATTTCGTCTCTATTACCCAATAAAGAAGCATGGTGGTTTCTTTGAACGGGAGCATCATAAAGAGAAATATCAGTAAACGCTCAAAAGCCTTTTGAATTTTCCCTCCTCCTTCCATGACTCTTCCTCTGTTTCTCCTTGTAGTCCTTCACCTTCATTTCTCGGCGGCGGCGCCGCCTCTTTTCCATCCGCTCGACCCCCTAAACCCGGCCGAGCTCGACCAAATAAGGCTCGCGGTCCAGAAATCCCACCTGGGAAAGCTCCCAAATCTCACATTCCACTTCGTGGACTTGGAAGAACCAGAGAAGAAAGATGTTCTTTCCTGGCTCTCATCCAGTGATCAAAACAACCCCCTCCACCGCCCGCCCCGCCGCGCCAACGTCGTCGTCCGAGCCGCCGATTCCACCCACGAACTACTTGTAGACTTAGCCACTCGCTCAATTAAATCCCACCATGTCTACAACGGCCATGGCTATCCTCCTCTCACTTTTCTCGAGCTCTTCCAAGCTAGCAAATTACCTCTCAATTTCCCCAAATTCAAAGCTTCCATTCAAAGACGAGGCTTGAATTTATCTCATGTTTCTTGCATCCCATTCACAGTTGGCTGGTACGGCGAGAAAACAACCAAAAGGCTTCTGAAAGCTGCGTGTTTTTACAGAGAAGGAACCAGCAATGTCTTCTCCCGGCCGATCGAAGGAATCCTTACACTAATCGACGTCGATTCGATGAAAATCATCGACTTCTCCGACAGATTCACCGCCCCTTTACCAAAATCAGATGGCACCGATTACAATTCAAAGAAAACAGAGCCCAATTCCTCGAATTGCAACGCCGGAAAAAGAAGATTCGCCGTCGAAGGAAATCAAGTGAAATGGGAAAACTGGGTTTTCCATATTGGATTCAATGCCAGAGCCGGAGTTATTATCTCTACGGCCTCGATTTTCGACGACGAGAAGAAGATATTCCGACGAGTGCTTTACAGAGGACATATTTCAGAGACGTTCGTGCCGTATATGGATCCGACGAAGGAATGGTACTTTAGAACTTTCATGGATATCGGAGAGTTTGGATTTGGGCGGGCGGCGGACACTCTGCAGCCGCTGATTGACTGCCCGGAAACCGCCGTGTATATCGACGGATACATGGCCGGCGCCGATGGGCGACCGCAGAAGGTGTCGAGAGCCATTTGTATCTTTGAACGCAATTCGGGAGATGTTTTGTGGAGACATACTGAGATTAATATTCCTGGCAAAGTGGTAATAAGAATTATTCCTTTGATTTCTTGATAGTTTGTATTTTTTTTTAATGTTTTGAATGACAAGTTTCATCTACTAGCAAAATCGAGTATAATTCGATTAGTTGTGTCATTTGGTAAGAGGTCACGAGTTCAATCTATCCACGAACATTAGTTATCGTGGATGATTGAACCTAAGAATTCATAGTCACTAGTCGGCAGTTGAGCTATGCTCTTTAACCTAAGAGCTCATAGTCACTAGTCGACAGTTGACCTATGCTCTTTAATCTAAGAGTTCATAGTCACTAGTCGGCAGTTGAACTATGTTCTTATTGACAACGTCTAAAATCTAGTAGATATAAAATTTTAAAATTTAGGGATGAAATGCAAAACACAAACATTTTATAATTTAAGCTAATGTTTTTTGTACTAATTTTTGGCAGATTAGACGTGGGGAGGCTGAGAGGAGTTTGGTGGTCAGAATGGTGGCAAGTGTTGGGAATTATGACTATGTTCTTGACTGGGAATTCAAAAGGAGTGGCTCTATTAAAATTGGGGTATTTCATTTCTTCTTCATTTCTACACCTAAATCATTCTTAATTAATAAAAGCATGGATCCTTTTTTTGCAGACATAACATGTGAGAATTTAAACCTCCCCACTTTGTCTATTAATGTCTTAATGAATTGTATTGTGATTAGGTTGATTAGGTGTATGTATAGTTTTGGTAATAGAACAAAATAATTACAAAATTTGATTAATAGTTAAATTATAAGTTTGGTTGTTAAAATTTTAAGGTTGCATGTAATTCAAAAATAAAAATTTAATAGATTCATGACATTTTAAAATTTTGTCTATTTAGCTCTTATATTTTAAGAACGATGCTAATTGGTCATAATTCAACGTTTATTTTGTGTCTAATAGTTTATTTAATTAACTTCTTTAGTTTAATGTTTACGCTTTTAAATGGGTGCTTGAAATTAATTTGTTAGAAAATTACTAAATAATACAATCAATCTGGTAACGGGGTAGAAGTCTGTGGTTCAAATCTCCCCACCCCCAATGTACTCAAAAAAAATCTGGTAACGGGGCTAAATAAATATAACTAAGAAAGTTTAGGAGTATTTGATTCACTAACTTAGTATTTGATCTAGTTATTCAAAATAGAATTTTCTAACATTCATTATTATTATTTTTTCTATCTTTCTCTCATTCCCTCTCTCCTTTCCCCTCTCGCTTTCTCCTCCTTTTGCTTCCTCCCTCCCCTTCTCACGTGTTTAGTCGTCGACTCTATTCTTTACCTGTCTTTTTCCTTCGGCGACGACCGTCCTCGCCCCTGTCTTCTTCTTTGGCAACAATCATCACTTCCTCTTGTTGAGGATCTCACATCAGAAAGATTAAGGGAGCTCACTCACAACATAAGATACATCGATTACTCCTCTCATTACTAATTGGTTTTGAGATGAAAACCCATGATGTCTAATATGGTATCAGAGCCCATGAAGCCATTTGTGAACCCAAAAGAAGGATCCCACAGATGAAGGGAGCGACAACCGCCCCTTCTCCCCGTCCTCTTACTTTCTCAACTATCACAATTTTTCATTTTATTTAATTTGTTTTTTCCTCACAATTAGATAGGTATAAATCCTCGTTAATTATGGTTGTAATCTATGTTATTCTTTTCTTATTTGTTTTAGAGTAAAGTATGTATAAATCCTTATAATCCATCTACACAATATAATAATATACTCTCGCTATATTTCAACATGGTATATCAAAGCAAAAGTCTTAAGAAATAAAAAACATACCAAACCTAAGGTCAGCGACGTCCGTCGCTGCTGCCCGATTTCGTACAACTACTCCAATAAACCAAACACATACTGCTGTTAATTTTCCACACAATTTGATTTCGTTTCCAAAATCATGCCCTAATCGTGTCCCCTTCCGCTCAGTCGCTGCCTACCGACGAAGCTCTCTGTCTTCGATCTGTTTTTCGGTCGCTTAATCCATATTCGTCGATTTTATTGTCCAAATTATCACCACCGCTCTTGTGATCTACTTGTCTAGATCCAACGGTGCTGAAGCAAGCTCGTCCTAACACCATCATTCTCGCCAATCTGTTTGTCTAGATCAAACGATGTCGCTCCGTTCACGCTGTCTGTGCCTCAAGATCTGTTCGAAGCTTCGTTCAGACTGTGTCGTGTGCAACCATTAGATCTGCCCTGATATGCTCCACCCAGGTCCGCACACAAGCACAACTCTTCGTCAGCCGCTCGTCCAGATACGCGAGCTCCGTCAACGTCGCGCCATCCCCCGCCTGAATATCAGCCCGCCCAGATCCGCGACGACAACCCTCCGCCCTCTGCGCCGTTTAGATCAACGCCTGTCTGCATCATGCCACGCCAGAATTAACATACGTTGTGTGCCTGAATTCACGCCTCAACCAACCTCTGCCTGCGTCTAGATCTACCCAAGCCTTTGACCATCTACCCACACATCTGGATATATTTTTTACTATTTTTCGATGGAGAAATGTGATGTTTTCAGTCCTATTAACACTATTTCCTGATAACTTTGTTTAGTTACTTCACAAACTGAATTTGGTTTCTACCTATTAACACCATTTACTAATAGCTTTGTTTAGTTATTTAACAAACTGAATTTGGTTTGTACGCTACCACTTTGAGTTTTAGGGGAGGGCATCATCATAAATTAAGTAATTTCATTTATGTTATTCTTTCATTATTTGTGAGAGCAAGATATGTATAAATCCTCATTAATTAGACTTGTAGTCTAGGTTATTTTTTCTGATGTCCTAGGATTAGGGGTAAACACAAAGATTAAAATGATGTCTATGTTTAAGAGGTAACTTAGGGGTAATTTCATATTAATTCTAAGTTACCCCTAATCCTACCGCACCCCTTTCCTTATTTGTTAGAGCAAGGTAGTGTAAGAGTTTAGGCATGCATAGCGGAAGCATCGTTGGATCTAAGTACTCTTATTTTGTTAATTTAAAAGGAAAAAACATGTAATTTGAAAATCAAAGACAATAATTTAGAAGTTACCTTTGAAGTTCAAATTCTTCTTGATTCCAAACTCGATCTTCGAACGTAACGGTCACGAACCACCACGAGAGTCTTCCCGACTATTCTCCGGCCTTAGAACGGGATTGTGAGATCCTTTGAGTGACTAATTTAAAAGAGAATTGAAGATGGAATTAGAGAGAATGGTAGAAAAATTGTCTTTACAATTCTCAAAGTTCATCAAAATTCCAAGAAGAAGTCAATCTAATTAACCCTTTGTATATATATAGAAGACTACATGCAAAAACATGCAAAATTGAGTTAACAAAAGGATGCCATGTAGAATCCACTCAATTTAATGGGATTAGTGGCTTGATGTGGGATGAACACTTAGCAAAAAAGTTTGACTCATAAAACCACCAACAAATGGTTTTTCTCACTAATTCAAGAATTGGATTTTTCCACTAACTTTAGTCATCAAAATGACTCTTGACTTTCAAGGTTTAGTGGAGTCAACATTTGACTTTTGACTTTCAAAGTTGTAGTCAATTGTCATTAATTTGACTTTTGACTAACTTTGATCAAATTAATTCAATTTAAAAATTAATTCAAATAATTAATTTTAAATTAAATTAAATTAATATTAAATAATTAATTAAACAATTTAATTAATTCAAATTTAATATCCAATAAATCCAACACTAATCCCGATCATTCCCGATGTACATGATTATGAATCCATATTCATATTTTCGATATTTAAATCTTATTTAAATATCACCATCTCTCTCTATTGTTCAATTCGCAATTGAACGTTATGTCGTTAAATATATCACATATATTTAACGCTAATTCCGTAATTCGAATTCGAACACTTCGAATTCACTCGTCACACTGTTCTAAGGTTTAGTCCGATATGAGCTAGTAGGGGGACCTCATGGACCTACAAATCATGAGCTCCAACGATCCGAGATTAACTGATTAAACTCTTTAACCTAGTTAATCAACATTCGTTAACTACCAGGACATTCCACTATAGCCTAGTAGTTGCACTCTCCTTACTGTAGATATATTATGTCCACTCGATATAACAATGATTAGTAAGTTGACCCTTCACAGGTTGTTCGTAATTTACGGTCGGGTCAAATATCTGTTTTACCCCAGTAATTACATCTTGCTCCTTAAGTCCCACTGATCCTCTAATGAACAATTGGTTTGTGATTCAATCACTAATTAAACAGATTGGTATGTGATCTAATCACTATACCGAGTCCCTCTCGGGCCAATGAGAAGGTGGGGCCCCTTGTTCAAGACCTGGAGTCAGCACTTAAGGGAACAACCTATCTACTATCCCTAGAGACGGGTAGGAGTGAATTCCATCTTGCACCCTATGTCCCCAGCTATCTATCCGGTCTTACCCCTGAAATGGGAGGCTTATTGAGTCGGCGTTGTTGAGCCACTCTCACCCATGCAGATCTAAGGATAATCCCGAATAAACAGGAGTTCATAGTTAGCTCAGGATTAAGGTCAAGTTACCTAGGTCATCGTTTTGAAATAGTCAGTCTTTAAAACAGTAAACAACGTTATAAAGCAAGAGTGACTTATTTCGCGGTCCGGTCTAATGCAAACTCTTTGCATAGGACGCCCCCATTCACATGTCTCCACATGAACGATTCAAGATCACATCGTTTGTACTAAATACAAAATGAGCCGCATCCAATAGTGTCCCCAAGATAAGGTATCCAGCCTTATCCGTATACTATAGACCGTTTTGACTATTTACTCGAACTTGATCCACTTTTATGTCTCCACATAAAGTTCAAGTATTCATGTTATAGCCATGGATCTTAGTTTATTGGATTTAGGATTTTCTAAAATGAAATAACCAATTCACATATTTAATAATAACTTTATTGAATAAACCTCAATAACACTTTATTAGTAATACAATATGTTTATCGTTTACAAACCACGAGTTTTAGGACATAAAACCCAACAGGTAGATATAAGTTCTCTTGTAATTCCCTTTACACAATAGAATAATATGGGTATTTTAGGAGGGATGAGTGATTTTTGAAACAAATTAGAAGAATAGGGTGGTTTTGAAAAAAATCGAGAAAATGAGTTTTTTTTTGTCCTATTAAGAGTGCGCGAGTTGAAGACGCGCACTTGGACTGCGCTTCTTAAAGACACGCAACACTACTTATGTGGAAGATGGGGTGCGCGGGTTGAAGAAGCGCACCCCCATAAACCCTCCCTCCCCACTTGGAATGCGCTTCTTGAAGACGCACAACACTACTTATGTGGCAGATGAGGTGCGCCCCCTGAGGAAGTGCACCAACATATATTGTTAACCACTTTGCCTGTTTTTCTCTCAGCCATTGGAGGTTGATTTACCACCTTCCGTCAATTATCAAACCTTTTGTGGGGTCCACCACATACAACAAACTTATATTAGAGGCATCTTACCAATATATAATTATTCATTTAAAAATAATATATAATATATATATATAATTATTTTTTAGTAACAAATAAATTAGACACGAGTTGATTTAAGAAAAATAATGATTGAATAAGAAGGACAGTCCGAGTGGAGAGGGTTGACCGGTCAGAGTGCGCATCTTCAACCCGCGCACTCTTAATAGGACGAAAAAATAACATTTTTTTCGATTTTTTTTTAAAACTACACTATTCTTCTAATTTGTTTAAAAAACCATTCCTCCCTCCTAAAATACCCGAATAATATACTCTCAATATATCTCGACAAAAATAAAGATCTGGTATTCCCTTGAGAAGACGAAGAATGAAAGCGAGGGGAGGTAAAATAAGGAACTAGAACAAGAACAAAAGTAAAATAAATATTTAAAAAATGTTTGCGACACTCGCTAAAGGTTAGAAAAAATTATTACAAAAAACCCAAAGTTTATAAAACAAACTTGTAACTAAACCATAATTTTAAAAGCATGGATTTCTTATTGTTTTTTTTTTTTATTTCAAATGTAGGAACCATTTTAAACATGTTGGAAACAAAATTAAATGTTAACAATAAGATGACTGTTCTATAACCTTAATGTGACACATGCTTGAGATTTGTTTGGCAGGTTGCTTTAACGGGGTTATTAGAGGTGAAAGCCACACCGTACACAAATAACCTCAATATAACCGAAGAAACATACGGAACTCTAATCGCCGACAACACAGTGGCCGTCAACCACGACCATTACCTAACCTATTATCTCGACCTCGACGTTGACGGCGCCGCCAACTCCTTCATCAAAGCCAAGCTTATAACAGCGACGACAACGACGGAACCCAGGAAAAGTTACTGGAAAGTTGTCAGAGAAACAATCAAAACCGAAACTGAAGCCAAACTTCAGCTCGGTTCCGACCCGGCGGAGCTCTTGTTCGTCAACCCTAATAAGAAGACAAAGATTGGGAATCCGGTTGGTTACCGGCTGATCACCGGCCAACCGGTTAATTCTCTACTGGCCGACGATGATTACCCTCAGATTAGAGCGGCTTACACCAAGTACCCTTTGTGGGTGACTCCCTATAACAAGTCGGAGAGATGGCCGGCCGGGTTTTACGCCGATCGGAGCCGTGGGGATGATGGCTTAGCCGTTTGGGCCAAAAGGTAAATCAATTTTAAAATGTACTTTCCAATTTTTATAATTTTCACTATGGCTTACCCGTTTCTACGTTGTACACATGCATGCATCATTGCTGGTTTAACACTTTCAAACATTTTTTTTTTAATTCAAGTGGGTGGAAGATTTATTAATTACATTTAAAATTAATAATTTAGAAAGGTATTAGAATATTTTTAAAGTATAAAGAATAAATAGATAATAATTTGAAAGTTATGATTTTGATTTTATGGGTTAAAAATTGTGTCTACTTCCTTTTAATTTTTATAATATGTTTTCCATCATTCCTGCAAATACATTTAAATTCTTACTCAAATTTAATAAATAAAAATGAGTTAATTTTTTTTATATATATAATTTTTAAATGAGAAATTATAACAGATGTCTAAAATAATTAAAAATATAGTATTTTTTTAAAACTTTTGCTCACTGATACTAGGGGTGAGTATCGGTCGGTCGGAGTCGGTTTTTGGCTCAAACCGCCGCTGACCACCGACAAGTCGGTTTACGTCGGTCGGTTTGGATCAGTTTTGAGATGATTGGTGACGCCGGCCGACCGACGGTCGGTCGGTCGGTTTTAATCGGTTTTTGGCCGAAATAGAACTCCGGCGGGTTGTGGAAAAAAAACGTGAAAAAAAGAGAGAAAAAGAAGAGAAAGAGAGGAAGAGAATGACCAACGGCGACGATGAAAGAGAGCAACGATGGAGGCGACGGTGATGGAGAGTCGGAGATCAACGGAGTGAGGAAGAACTAGAAGATGATTAAAAAAATTGAAGATGGAGAGAAAGTGAAGAACATAAAAAATGAAAGAAATGAGAAAGAAAGGAGAAAGAAAGATAGTTGAGAAGAAGATGAAAAAGCGCTGAAGAATTTTTTTTTTTTATTATTAAATTTATTATTTATTGGGAAGAGGTGATATTGGGAAGAGAAGACATTGGGAAGAGAGCTTCTCTTCCCAATGTGATGTGCACACCACGCATGGCCATTTTTTTTAGTGGCCGACCAACCGAATGGTCGGTTTTTTATTGATAAAAACCGACCCCGACCGAATATTGACAAAAACCGACCGAACCGAGTCGGTTCGGTCGATTTTGATCGGTCGGTTCGGATTTTCGGTTTGTTTTACTCACCCCTAACTGATACTATGGTCTATCACTGATAGAAGTCTATCGCTTATAATAGTCTATCATCTCAATTTTTTTTATAGAATTTTGTCAGTGACTATTAGTGATAGTAGTCTATTAGTCATATATCAACGATAGTCTATTAGTCATATATCAACGATAGCAGTCTATAAGTCTATAAGTGATAGCCACTGATTTTTTGTCATATTTGCAAAATGTTTTAAATTTTGCTAAATTTACCATTATTTTAGACCTGATTATTATTGTTTGAACAACCAACACTTTTTAAATTTTGGATTAGATTTTGAAAATATTTTCAAAACGTAGTTAAGAAAACAAAGAAACACATGAAAGTTTATAATCTAAAATTTCAAAAACAAAAAGTTATCAACGAGGTTTTAGAAATCTATTAAAATTTAAGTTGGAATGATTTATTAGAAACTTTTTATAATACAAAAGTCGAATAGTGGAATTTATAATTTAACCTAAATTTGGGGTGATTTTATGCTATGGAATTTGAATGGTTTTTAAATGATTTTAAGTGAGGAATTCTTTTGATTGTGTTGTGTTTTTTTTTGCAGGAACAGAGGAATTGAGAATAAAGATATTGTTTTATGGTACACGGTGGGGTTCCATCACAGCCCATGCCAAGAAGAGTTTCCGGCGATGACCGCCCTCCACGGCGGCTTCGAGCTCCGACCAGCTAATTATTTTGATAGAAATCCTTTGCTTAAATGACAAATTCAAATTGAATTGCTTTTATGGAGTCCATTGTAAAGTGAACAACTTTCTACTTTTTCAATCCATTATATTGATTAATAAAAATATGTTTGATTTCTTAAAAATAGGTTCTTATGCTATATATGTTGGACTATATATATTTATATATACTTTTATGATTCATTTTGGTCCATTTAATAATTAAATGTCTATTTTAATTCATGTAATATGAACTTTGTTTTTTTCGTTACTTCTAAAACTAATGTTTTCGACTCTATCTATACTTTTAAAAGTTGATTATTTTGATTTTTTTTTTTCTTTTTCGTTTTTACTCTCATTTTTGTCACAATTTTAATGCAATGCTACAACCCAACCCTCAACACCCATCCCGAGAAACTAATCCCAATTGATATCAATTGTCAATTGAGAATATAAATAAATGATTAAAAATACTTTTATCATAATTAAAATAATTTTTTATCCAATATCAAACGTGCTGGAGTAGCATAAAACATTGTAAATAAAGTTAAAATTACTGCCAACATGAACATATCTCAATTGGTATAAAACATGTATTTTCCACCAATAAGTTAGAGGTTCAAATCTCCCACTCTACCTGTTGTAAAAAAAAAAAGAAGTTAAAACTACTCTCACTACAAGAATAATAGTTTTTCTCGATGGAGTTTCTCTCGACCGATTCATTTTCGACAGCAAAAAATCATTTTTCGACGATTTTTTTTTTTTTTTTTTCCTGACGGTTCAATAATCCGTCCTTGGTTGTCTCGACGATTCTAGACCGTCGAGACAACTGATAAAAAATTGGATTGTCGTTTATCTAAACAACTCCGCAACTCAGGCCTAAAATGTTAGAAAATAGATATAAATCTAAATAATTTGTGGCTGCTGGGATTCAAGCCCAAGTCTCCACGGCCACAACGTGGAATTCTCACCACTAAACTACAGCCACTTTTGTGATTAATTTTTCCTTCCTCTTGTAGAAATTCACAACAAATATCTCTCAATATCATCAATTCAAATTAAAGAGCAATGTTGAGCATTTATTTGAGAGGGTATTTCAGAGATTTTTCCCAGTCATGTTGATGGAACAACGGTGCCGTTGCACGGCGGTGGAACCTTGAAATGCTCCGGAGCCCTCATGCGCAGTATCGGATTTCGGTCGAAGAAATTCGCCGGTCGGAGTTCGAAGCCACCGGAAAGTGTGGGCATTACTGGAAATTCCTCCTGAACAGGGTAATGGTGAAATCCAATGGTGTGCCATAAAACTATGTCTTTGTTGTAAATATCTCTATTCCTGTTTTCAATCCAACACCAAACCAAATTATATACAATCAAAATTTCTGATGCTAATATCACATACAATTTGTTAGGTTTCATTAAATGTGTGTTTAAGATAACACCAGCCTTATGAAAAGAGTATTTTTTTTTTTCGTAAATAACTTAGGATCCGTTTGGTTCGAGATCCGTTTTCATTTTGATGTTTTTAAAAATAAAAAATACAAGAAGAACGATGAAAGTGCTGATATATTTATTTTCAAGAATCATTTAAAAAAATAACAGAAAAGATGACGGATTTTTAAAAAACAACGAAATGCTGTTTTCACTGTTTTTAATTTTGTTTTCAAAATTATGGAAAAACCGGATACATTCTTCAAGAAAATAGGAGATACATAGCCTTCAGTTATTGAAATTTTTCTCGATATTGTAAAAATTTGATCCAACTCACAACAAAAAGAAACTTAAAAAATCTTAAATACATTTTACTAATCACATATTAATCTTTTGCAACCTTCTCAAATTTACAACCTCACACATTTTTCAAATTTTGAATTCAAATTAATTTTTTTTAATTTAGAATCAAACCAATTTTTAGATATAATGAAAAAAAAAAAATTATTTTTATTTTCTATTAAATTCTTTATTTTAAAAAATAGTTTTCCAATCAGGAACTAGACGTTTAGGAGAAAACCTTCCTCTAAAAATATTTTAAGTATTTTGTTTAATTATAATATTAGAATTCCTCATAGGTCTTTCTAATGGGTTAAAACCCATTGTTTAAAATTTTAACAAAACAATACCAATTGAAAAAAAACTTATTTCATCATACAAAAGTAGAATATTTATTTAACGATACTTGATTGCATACCCGTATTAGGTATCTTCATACATATCGTCATTAAAATATTGATAACTAGTGGAAAGAAGAATACAAATATCATTTTCTACCTTTCTCTTAGTTATCAACCGTTTAATGGTGATGTGTAGGAAAATACCTATACACACTGGTATGCAACCAAGTATTATTCATATTTATTAGGTTTAAATTTACCTATCGGTCCAAATTTTCAACGTGTCATCACCTCGACTCCGATCAACATAAAGTCCACTGGCCCAAATCTCCGATCTATTATAAGGAGTAACCCAAATATTATAATCGGACAAGGCTCCTCGGATCTGCGGGTAATCATCCGCCGCCGTAAGTGGCGAGGCATCCGGCCCAGGAATCAGACGGTACCCAACTTGGTTTCCAACCTGAGTCTCTTTATTTTGGTTCACAATCAAATACTCAGCTGGCTCTGTCAGCCGGAGTCTGGCGTCGAGTTCCGTTTTTGCCGTCTCCTTCGCGATGGTCCAGTAGCTCTTCCTCGGCGTGCCACCGTCCGCCGCCGTGTTTTTTAGCTTGGCTTTGACAAATGAGTTTTGTTCTCCGTCGACGTCGAGATCCAAATAGTATGTTAGGAAATGGTCGTGGTTTACGGCCACTGTGTTTGGAGCTACTAGAGTTCCGAAAATGTCCTCTTTGATCTCTTTTGTGTGGGTGTAGATTGTCGACTTTCCTTCTAGAATGCCTGTTAAACCTACCTGAAATCAAAATCAAACATTTGATTTATCCTAAACCCAATATCCAACTATATGATGCAAATTACAAGTTAAGCATTTAAGATCTTGTTTATTTAGTTAACATACTTTCAAAAATTTCTTACAACTTTTCATCTTTATTATTAATTTATAAATTAATATACTTAGAATTAGGATATGTTTTGGAGTGTAGTTCAAATCACTTTTATTTTAATAATTTAGAATCAATTTTAATGATACTTAAAATCTCGTTTTAAAAGTATAAAATAACACCTTAAAATGATTTTAAATGATTAAAAAAAAATATTTTAATAATTTTAAAATTACTCTGTTTGATAATCATTTTGTTTTTTAGTTTTATGTTTTTGAAATTTATGTTTGTTTTCTCCTAATTTCTTTACTATGAGTTTTACTTTTTGTAGAGAAATATTTAAATTTTTAGCCAAATTTCAAAAACAAAACTAATTTTTTGAAAGCTATTTTTTTTTTAGTTTTTAAAATTGACTTGATTTTTGAAAACATTGGTAGAGAGTAGATAACAAGAAAAAGAAAGTTTAAGGTGGAAGTAGTGTTTATTGGTAGAGAGTAGGTTTAAGGATTTGTTAATTTTGCGCTATTTAAGAATCATGTAGTAGGCTGATCTATTGTATAATATATCTTTTTTCTTTCTACGAATTCTTCTCGCGAGTTGTCAAGAACATAATGGTGGTCGACAGAAGAGGGATAAATTATTCGAGGATACCGTCACAATGTGGCTGACAATTTTGCATTGTTAGTTAAGAAATAAAAGTTGCAAAAATACTTCGATTTTGTATTCAATAATTATTATGGACAAATAGATTTTAAGATATTTACATCATTAAAAATGTTGTGAGTGCAACCAAAGTCCCACATTGGTTAAGAAAGGGGAAGATCATGAGTATATATAAGTTGACAATATCATATCAATGTGGAGTTACGTTGTGCCTAACAAGTGGTATCAGAGTCATCCCCAGACTTAACCATGTCGGTGTGCCTCGATGACATAGTCATAGTTGATCTTTGTTTGAGGGGAGGATAACCCTTGTGAGTAAGGGAGGATAATTGTTGTGAGTGCACATTGGTTAGGAAAAAGAAAGATCATGAGTATATAAGTGAAGAACAACATATGACTTTTGTCCAAAGTGGACAATATATCATATCGATGGGGAGATATGTGAAACTCCCTAATAAGTGGTATCAGAGAGCCATGCCCCTAACTTAGTACTTAGTCATAGTTGATCCGAGTCATGCCCCTAACTTAGTCATATTGACGTATCTCGATGACGTAGTCATAGTTGATGAGTTTATCGGACAGGGGTAATGCTCTGGTGAAGGGTGACCTGGTTAAAATTGATAATGATCGAAGTCTAAACACGGGGTAAAAGTGATGATTGAAGTCTAAACACGAATGAATAACTATTTGAGGGGGAGAGAGAGGATCGAACAAGGGTATATGTGAAACTCCCTAATAAGGTAAAAGTGATAATGATCAAAGTCTAAACACCGATGAATGACTATTTGAGGTGGAGGAGGGAGGATCGAACAAGGGTATATGTGAAACTCCCTAATAAGGTAAAAGTGATAATGATCGAAGTCTAAACACAGATGAATGACTATTTGAGGGAGACACGAATGAAAGGCTTATGCCCCAAATGAATAATATCATACTAGGCTATTTGAGGGGGACACGAATGGAGGGTTTATGCCCCAAATGAACAATATCATACCATGACACATTTCATCGAGGAGAGGACTCCTCGGTTTTGTTGACGAGGTAAGTTTTATGTCTTTTTTCTTTAATATAATTAAATACTACATAAACTTAGTTAGAAAAGCTTAATTAGAAAAAAACAATCTAAATTATTTTTGAAGGAAACTTATAATATAGTTTTGTTAAATTCACCTGAAATTTGATAGAACCACTTGTCTTGAACTCCCAATCAAAGATGTAATCATAGTTGCCCACCACCGAAACCATCCTCACCACCAAGCTCACATCTCGTCGAACTTCTCTAATCTGCAAACAAACATTCACTAAAAAGTAAAAAGTTTAAACTTCTTTTTACAGCATTTTATATAAATCCTATAAATACACACACATACGTTTTCTTCAGACTCAGTGTGACGCCAAGCAACACCGCCGGCGTACTTCTCGAAGACGCAACCGGCGTTACGAATTTTAACGGGAAGTCCGTCTTGGCTGGCGTAGAAGCCGTCGAAGAAAACGGCGTTTGCAGGGCAGTCGGTGAAGGGATCCAGCTCCACGGCGAACAACCCCATCCCGAACTCGCCGGCGTCGAAAAATGCCCGGTAAAACCATTCCTCCGTTGGGTCTTGGTAAGGGATAAACAACTCTGAGATTTGGGCTTTGTATAGCACTCGCCGTCGCCGCCGTTGGTCGACGTCGGCGATGGATGCCGATGATATTATAATCCCCGCTCGAACATCGAAGCCGATGTGAAACTCCCAGTTTGCCCAACTGCATATATTGCCAACAAATTTATTTTCTAATCTTAAAATATTAGAGCTTACATTTATTTTTTTTTTTTTTTTTTTTTTTTTTTTTTTAGTACAATCAGAGATTAGATTCAAACTTTGTAAACCATGTTATTTGATTTAAAAAAAGAAAAGACTAAAATATTAAGAATTAAAAATACACATTTATCCATATGGCTATTGACATAAAATTGTGGTCTTACTAAAAGACTAAGATTCAATCCCCATTTATAATTAAATACTTTGAAAAACAAATATATATTTAGTTTTGAATTTAAAAATGTTCAAATTATTTTGGTTTTTGTGCCCTAATTATTTTATATATATATATATATATATATATATATATATATATATATTTGTTTTATGCAATTGACTAATTCCTATTGTGACATTGAAATAAGAATATAGATGCAATCAATCGGAATAAAATTAAAATAAACACAGCAATGTGATTTTAAAATTCATTGATTATTAAATATAATACAACAATATCAAATCAAATGTTGATAAGCAAAATTTATAAAAACTTGTCAACCAAACATAATTCAATTGGCATAAGGTTGTACTTTAAATTTAAGAGATCTGAATCAATTAAAGCAATAAAAATAAAAATTCATAGATTTTTTTTAGATTTTTTCTGAAAAATTAATATGAGAATCGAAAAGTCACTAATTTAATTTGTAAATTAATTTTAATTGCTTTTAATTTATTATTTATTTAATAATTAATAATATTTTAATTAAATATAATAATTTATATTATTTTTTAATAAGCAAAACCTATAAAACAAACCAATACATGTAATTAGCATGTAGATGCCAAGCATAAATATATAAATTAAAAAAAAAAGTTAGAATCTCTACCTGTTTATAAAAAAGAAAAGAAAAAAAAAAAAACTAGCTCTTATAGGTATTAAATATGTTGTACTAAAAAAAATTATCCTGCGTATCTAAATACATACATTTTTATATCGTAGGGAACTCATAGATATTAAATATTTAGTCAAAGCGAGCATGACTCAGCGGGCATATGTATGTGTTAATGACCACGAGGTCTGTGGTTCGAATCCCCCCACCCCCAATGTACTCAAAAAAAAAAAAAAAATATAATATTGGCGAACCAAACCAGCTGCAAGTGTGTATAAGAACATTTTATGATTCAACAATAATACAAGAGGGTGGTTCAAACATTTTTTTTTTTTTTTTTATCAATCGACGGTTGAATTAAATACAACTTTTCGAACTTTAAATTAATTATATATCTTAAAATTAAATCTTAACATTTTTTTTTTTAAAATAAGGAACCAATGTATTAAGATCAAGTAATTGTTGTACGAGCTACATAACTAAGCCTCATAGTTGGGATCTCATTTTCTAGAATGGTCAATAGCACTCCTAGAAACTCACTAAGCCATAAAGCGGATTGGCGAGTACCTTGTCGGGCTAATTCATGTGCCATCACATTATTCCTTCTAGGAATAAAAAAATACATAGTATGACCAAATCCTCTCGAATTGGTCAGAATGTCAACCATGGTAGTATGAGCTTCCTCAATGACCTCCGTAACTCGGTTAAGCATGTGAATATTAGCTGGACAATCAGAATGTACCACTACTTTTGTAATACCCAATCGTTGGGCCAACTTGATACCTTTGAGAATGACCCGAGTCTCAACAAAGATGGGCGTGACAACATCCGGAAAATTCCCATAAATTGCCACCATCAGTGTGCCATCTGAGTGCTTCAACATCGCGCCAAAACCCGTTGTATTCATTGAGTCTCGACAAGCTGCATCCACAAACAACCATACTGCAGACCCGTCCAACTCAAAGATCAGGTTAGCCGTGGAGAGAGTAGAAGTGGCATTCAATCATCCGTTCACTCTATGATAATCGCGCAAGTAGTCTCAAATCCATTCACATCTTACCTAAACCTCCAGAACACCGTCACTGTGGATGAGTTTGTTTCGGTCATTCCAAATGACTCATTCCCCAACACAGGCCACCTGAAACTCAGGGAGAGGAAGACTTGCAAAAGAGTCATCCATCTGTCCTGAATCTGTAAATAATGGTTTTGGTCCATGTGGTAGTTGGGAAGTAGGATCTTACAAATTGCCTTCGCTCGCTTGCATTTAAATAAGGCATGGTTGATGGTTTCTATTTCTTCCAACACACAGGACATGCACGAGGCGTGCCAATGTGCCTATGGTTCAGGGAATCCTTGGTAGAAATTCAGTCATGGAAAGAGCGCCAAACAAAGTGCTGGATTTTAGATGGGATCTTAGCTTTCCACAACTTTTTCCACCAAGCTTCACATGCATTGACTGAAGGACCGAGCCCCGACAATGTAT
Source organism: Herpetospermum pedunculosum (assembly GCA_028017165.1). NCBI lineage: Eukaryota > Viridiplantae > Streptophyta > Magnoliopsida > Cucurbitales > Cucurbitaceae > Herpetospermum > Herpetospermum pedunculosum. The sequence goes on along the minus strand of CM051524.1, from coordinate 2,482,329 downwards.
TCCAGTACGTTTTTTACCCACTATTAACTGTATACTTGCCATAGCGGTCAAAATGCCAAATGGCATAGGTCGAGAGGGCCTGCACAACACTTTTGATAAGAGTCTTCTTGCCCCCTATCGAGAAAAGAGGACTCTTCCATCCTTGAAGCATTTTTCAAATCCGATCACGAATTGGTTCAAAGTCTATTACCTTACATTGGGAAAAGGACGAAGGAAGCCCGAAGTAGCTCCCAAGGTTAGGAACTACTAAAATACTCTGGAGATATTGTTGGGAGTCTAGGTGGACATTAAGAGAGAAAACCATACCTGGCATACCAAAGTTAACACATTGTCCCGACACTGTCTTTTACCTATGACGGAAGTGTTTCAAAACAACCAGCTCTCGGGCCGAAGCCTTCAGAAAGATCAGGCTATCATTTGTGAAAAATAGATGTGATATCTTAGGCCTCGTAGTTGAGATTGACAAACCTGACAACATGCCCTCCTCATGATTCCTTGTAATTAGCTTCGATAATTCCTCGACATATAACAAAAAAAGTATGGTGAGAGAGGGTCAGATTACCTTATTCCTCGTGAGGGGGAAATTGATCCATAAGGTTCCCCATTGATCAATACCGAGAAAGAAACTGTCGAGATACACTACATAACCAGTGATATCCACTCCGGTTGGAATCCTAGCGCCACCATAACCTGATGTAAGAACTTTCTATCCACTCTATCATAGGCCTTACTCAATGTCCAATTTCAGCGCCGTATACCCCACTTTTTCTGTTCTGCGTTTCTTAATATAGTGGAGACATTCGTGGCCAATAATCAGATTATCGTTGATGGATCGACCAGATAAATGCCGACTGAGATTCAGAAATTGCTTCCTCGAGGATGGGTTTCAGTCTATTGGCTAGTACCTTGGTAACAATCTTATAGGACATGTTACACAAAATGATTGGTCTAAAGTCAGCTACCTGTACCGGATTCTGGATTTTGGGATCAACACAATATTTGTTTTATTCCACTCCCGAATCGAATCTTGTCTTAATGAAATAGTATACACGTCAATATGTATAGTAAGGAAAAATTGCATATATGACAATCTAACACAAAATAGCTTAATCTAAAAATATTTGTAAATATAACACAATTTTATCTGTAATAGAAATCTATCGTTCATAGACAATAAAAATGGTATATCCGTAATAAATGTCTATTAATAGACTATATATATGTTTTTTTTTTTTATATTTGTAATTTTTTTAAACGTATTATATTTGTAAATAGAATAAGTGAAATACCCTTTGAATGACTCATTTGTAAATAGAAAAAAGGAAATACATGATTTCTTTTTATTCGGAATTAGTCCAAATATTGGGTCCACACATCCTTGTCAAGAAATTGATATGTCATTGTTGATTTTTCAGTTTCACATTTTCCTCTTTCCATTTTTATTCTATTTTTAGTTAAGTCAACCAATTACAGTAATAATCTAACAAAATTAACAAAATATATATAGAGTTATTTTTTTAATTTTTTTTTATAACACGTCCCAAGAGATTCAAATTTGAAACTTCTTAATCATAATTCATAGATCATATTGAATTTAGTTCCTAACTAATAAATAATCCTTTAATAGTTAAAAAAGAAAGAGAAAAGAACCAACCATTTTTATTCTAATTTTAGGGTTGCATAAATAACAACGAGACCCAAAATAATGACAAAAATAGCAAAATTTAAAACATTTTACAAATATAGCAAAATAATTAGTGACTCACTGATAGACTGCTATGGCTGATATATGACTATGACTGATAGACACTGACAAAATTCTATAAAAAACTGAGGTGATAGACTACTATCAGTGATAAAAATTGTCATATTTATAATTTTTTTTAAAGTGCTATATTTTTAATTATTTTACTCTAAATTAACATCTATTACAATTTTTTAATTTTAATTCCTTCCTATACAAAGAATATAACATACCAAAATTTAATACATTTGCCACAAAATTAAACGGATAAAAAGATGATCAAACTCAGAAAGAAAAAAAAAAAAAATGTGTCAGCTGAGTTTGACTGGCTGAGAAAACTCCATTAATCATCGGTGTGATATTTTTTTTTTTTGTGGCTTAAATGTTTTAGTGAATAATATCCACTTGTTTATTAAATGAAATAGAAATGGGGTTTGGTAGAAAGAGGAAATATGAAAGGAACAAATTTTACTAACTCCCACTAATATTTTTCTTTCGATATTTATAATTATTTTTAAAATGGAAAAGTCTCTCTTTTCTCTCTCCTTTTCTACATCACTCTCTCTCACTATAAAATATTTTTAGTGGTGTTCCTCAATATATATATTTTATTTATTGAAAAATTAGAATTTCCTTCCAACCACAATGATTGGAATCGTCCGCTAGCAGAAAATTTTTGTTGCCTAAAGGGACGTTTGGCCCAAGGAGTTTGGGAGAGTTGGAGTTGTTTTGTCTGGAGTTGTTTAGTCTGGGGAGTTGTTTAATCTGGAGAGTTCTGAGGTATGTCTGTTTGGGGCAGAGAGTTGTTTAGTTTGGAGTTCTGAAGTCTGTGGTGTGTTTGGAGCAGGGAGTTGTTTAGTCTGGAGTTCTGAAGTCTGAGTTTATTTTAGCTGTTTTCTTCGCACAATTTTTTTCTACAAACTTTCAAAATTTTCTTATTAAGACTTCTTCCAATTCCAATAAATTCTAAAAATGAAATATTTTATTTTTATTTTATCTATCCTTGACAAATTTCTTTGAAGACAACCAAAATAATTTTGAGCACAATATTTGACATTATTTTTTCACATTGATTATCAAAATATATATATATATATATATATATATATATATATATATATATATTTTGTTAGGACTCATCCTTAATTTTATGAATTATAAGATTGTCTACCCATAAGTATAGTCTATTCATGTGTGAAACACATCTTTCTCCGCCTCCCATTGACAGAGAGTTGTTGAACCTCAAGTTCTGAAATCTGAATTTATTTTACTAGTTTTTTCGATACAATTTTTTTTTTCTACAAACTTTCTAATTTTCCTTATTAAGAACTTTTCCTAATAAATTCTAACAATGCAATTTTTTATTTTTATTTTATCTACTTTCCAAATTTCTTTGGAGATAACAAAAAATAATTTTGAACACAATACCTCACATTAATTTTTTAATCTCTTTCACTTTGATTATCAATAATATATATTTATTATTATTTTTTAAAGACTCAATCTTTAATTTTTTTAATTTTATAAATTTTAGAAGTGAGATTTTGTTTTTGTTTTTTATTGTAAGTATATTTTACAAATTTCTCTAAAGAAAAAAAAAACAACACATAAACATATCTATGTGTCAAACACGTTCTTCCTCCCTTCCACCCACTTAAACTCATAATTTCATATGCACTACACCTAGAACCTATTTTCTATAATTTTTCATATTTTTATTATCAGGAACTTCTTACAATAAATTTTAAGAATACGATTTTTGTGTTTTTTATTTTATGTGTCCTTTACAAATTTTTTCGAAGATAACCAAAATAACTTTGACTACCATACTTCACCTTTTTTTTTTCAATATCACTCACATTAATTATTCATTTTATTTGGATCGTTTTGAAATAAAACAAATAGTCGTACAATAGTCGATTAACTATTACGTGTGAATTTGAAAGATTTTAATCCATTAATCTAAGTGAATCCAAATAAGCTATATTTTTATATTTTTATTTCTTCTTGAATACTACATTTTAAATTTTGTTTGAGTACCAATTTTAATTTTAATTCAACAACTTAATTTATATTTAAAATAAAAAATATGTTGAATTGCATTTTTAGTCATTTTACACTTTTTGTCTAAATTGTGTTTTTTTTAAAATAATTAAAAAATATTGTAAAAGGAAGAGAGAGAAAGAGAGGAAAATGAAGGAGAGTTGAATAGTAATTACTGTAGAAGTCTGGGGAGTTGATATTTTTTGTCCGAGTTAAACAACTCCTTGGGCCAAACGGGGAGTAAGTTACTCCTCCCAACTCCGTGGGCCAAACGGCCCTAAGTAAGAAAGTATTATTCTATTAAAAATACACTATATTTAAAAAAAGAATCTAACCTTATTTCATGGCCATTAATGTTGAAGCTAGGACCATCCGATTGGTAAACAGTGATGGGTTTTGTCTCCGCCGCAAACGGCAGCTTAAACACAGAGGCTCTATAATCAGTACCCTGAACTTTTGGTAGAGGAAAAATATGGCGATCTTTGTACTCAACAACCTTAAGTTTATCAAGATCAACCACAGCTACAATTCCTTCGATGGGCCTTACCCAAATATTTGGTGACCCTTCTTTGTAAAAATACAAAATCTTAATCACCCTTTTCGTCTCCTCTTCTCCAAACCATCCTATAGTAAAAGTTGAACCCACCACCTCTGAAATTTTCAACCCCCTCTTCTTGATGGAAGCGATGGCCGATGGGTGTTTTAGCGCGAGCTCGATCGCCGTATATTGCTCCTCGAGATTTAACAATGGATAACCACTACCCGTGTAAGTTTTCTAGGAACAAAGATTAAAAACTATATCCAAATTAGGAACGAAAATTGCAATCTAATCCTTGTTTATATTTTATTAACATTTATAGTATAAACAAGAAATATGAATTGACCCTAAATATCACTCTTAGATTTATAGACGTATATGTGAAAATATCAAGTTCATGAGTTATATCCTTACGTGGGAGATGGTTAGATTTTTGTGTAAGTCGACGACAAGTTCATGAGTTTTTCCGTTGGTTCTAACTATGGCGAAGGCCCGACGAGGCGGTGATCGGAGTTTGTTAGGGTTCGAGAGCCATGTGAGAACGTCGGGCTTGCTTGGCTCATCTATGGCGACGTATTGGAACGTTAGACTCGACGAGTGGCCGAGCTCGGAAGCTTTGATAATGGCGGAAACTGCCATTATTTCAGTTGGTGAGAGCACTACAAGAAACTTGACCTTTTTCGAAGGTCACAACCTTCGAAAAAGCCCTAAATGAACCTTCAAAAAAGCCTTTTTCGAAGGTTAATTCAACCTTCGAAAAGTGTCGAAATAAATTCCGTCGGGAAATACTTTTCAAGGGTTCATTAACCTTCGAAAATTAATTTCTTTTTCGAGGGTTCATTAACCTTCGAAAATTTGTCTTTTTCGAGGGTTCATTAACCTTCGAAAATTTGTCTTTTTCGAGGGTTCATTAACCTTCGAAAATGAGTCTTTTTCGAGGATTCATTAACCTTCGAAAATGAGTCTTTTTTTCAAAGACTTATAATGCTATTTTCAACGATTTTAAAAGCCTTCGAAAATAATTTGTTTTATCGACGTGCAAAAGCGATATAAGAGCCTCTTTATCTATCTATACAAATAAACCAAATCAATTGGAGCTTGTTTAATAGTTTTAAGCCAAGGATGATCTGTACACAAATAAACCAAAAATAAAAATGAAGCAACACAACCCAAAGTCTAATCAAATCTCCAACAAAGGACCTAACTAAATATTACACAGTAATATCTTAAATACTTTAACACATTAATAAAAGAGAAGTTTGTGTTTGTTTTCAAGTTAATCATCCTAGTTTTCAACAATATAGTCATTTAACAATAACATTCCTATTGCCAGATAATGCAATTTGTCAGAAGTTAAAATTTCTAAATTACCAAGATAATGCAACCTGTCAGAAGTTAAAATATATAAATTACCAAAAACTTGCTTTGCAATCAACCAAAGCTTTGGATCTCGCTCCAACATTTGCTTCACAAGACTTTTAGCAGTCTATGAGATACTAGGCCACAGATCACGTTTGAAATCTATCATTCCACGGAGAATAGCTTGAGCCACCCCTTGCACCGTCTCTATGAACAAAGTACACTTGAGTCAACAGAGCGTTTGATTTCAATTAGCTACATATATTAATCCTTGGAACATGAAAGCGAAGTAATCAGACATTATCCATCAATAATTTAATTATAGGCTACAAGGACACTATGAAATTAATTACCAACCCAAAAGGGAGGAACTCCCCACAACAAGATGTATAAAATGACCCTGCACTCCATATGTCTATTTTCGATCCGTAATTAATCCACATATCAATTTAATAAGCCTACCTTTTAGCAGAGAATTAGGTTTAAGAAAATAAAAACTATTGTGCCTCCTAATCACATCTCTTCATAACCGGCTATCAGAGTAGTATACATTCATTATATCCATCACAAGATCCAGAAAACCTTTACCTCATCCCCTGGAGAACAAACAGCGACAACTGCTTGAAGAATACTCTGTTTGGCTCCATTACTGACCAATATTTGGTCTGGTGTATACGAAATCCCATTCTCCTCTGCAAACAGAAAGAGTATTGAGAGTTTGCATCTAAGAAATGAAGCTAGTATACTCAACCACATCTCTAGAAACTCCTCCCCTAAACACAACTAACCTTCCAACTTATGACAAATTGCTTTGCGGACTTCCAACGTTCCTGCATTGGGCGTGTAGCGAGTGAAGCCATCCCGAATCGCATTCATTCCAGCCTAACATTCAATTGGGGATAAAAAGAATAAAGTATCACGATAAAGTATCACGAAAAGTAGTACTTATTTGACCATTATGACTCACGTCTTCCTTGTCCTGTCATGCAGTGTCGAACAAGTTGTTTAAAGTTGTTCTTTTTCTTAGGCTTCTTCTCATTCTTCTCAACCATTATCATCTCTCTTTCCCTTTCTATCTCCCCTTCTACTTGCAAACAAAGCTGTTCAAATTCAATCAAACAATTACCAAATCAATAATAATTCTTCAAAGCTATTCATTAATTGCTATTTCAAAACTTTCCAATTTAATTTTTTGACTAACAAAAAGAATGCAATCCAAATTCAAAGAGTGGTATTTCCGTCCCAGACTTCTTATTTGAAAGAATTATTTCCCTTCCTTTTTTTCTGATTTTTTATAATTTATCTTTTTTTAGAATGGGCTTTCCTTTAAATTTAAAGTTTAATATTCATAAATATTTGAAATTTATGGTTTAAAATTTTAATATTTAAAAATTACAGTTTATTATAACCTTAAACCTAATTCGTAAACTCTAAATACTAAACCAAAACATATTATGAAAAAAAATTATGAAAAAAAAAATAAAGAAAATAAAATTTAGAAGTTCGACACTGCATGACAGGAAAAACTCGATAAAGTATCACGGAAAGTTAGGCCACTGGCCTGACCTATAGGCAATAAAATTATGCAGCTAATATAAGAAAAAAATATATCATAGTTTATAAGTCTCAATAAGCATTGAAACAAGAAAAACTCTTATCTTTGTGAAACAAAAGTAAGGTGGATAGAGAAGAAAGAAGAAGAAAAAGGAGAAGAATAAATTTTTTTCTCAGAAGCCTAATATGTGGAGGAAAATCTATTTCGTATTCAATTAAGGAAGCTATCTTCTTGGTCATGCTTATTTTCTAGCTAGATAAGACATCTTAGGAAGATACAACCAACAAGTCAGTTCCCAAATATAGTGCCAGAAAGAGAAAAAAATAGTAAAACCAAACAAGACAAATACTTCACAAGTTCACATACAACAAGAGAACCCCAAAACTTAAGGTTTAAAACACAGGTGACATCCAAAACATGCTACTCAAAACCACATTATGTTCATTTCATAGTCTCTTACGAGTATATATCATTAAATTACTAGAATTTGAATTAAAATTAAATCCAAGTAGATATACAGGAAAAACGTATATACTTACCGCAATCATTACACTCATGGAATATTACTGGTGATATGAACTACTGTTGCTACCTGAGATACTTAAGATTGTAAGGGCCTTGAAGCAGTATATGAATTAAACGGATGAACTTCTTGGGATACCTTAATATTAGGTAATCGGGCCATCTGCAAGACTGTTATCATCAGGCAGATACCCTATTAAGAAGAATTTGAAAAATTAAAATTTATACATTGAAATAGAGCACATACAAAGTGAAGCAGCATAGTTACAAAAAAAAAAATGATAGCTCCTTAAGTTTCTCTTTGCCAGTTTTTCAACAATTGGCCAAATATTCAATCTGATAGCTCCTTATGAGGTGCATCAATATGAAAACAAAAATTGTTTGCATTTATATGTTGGTGTCCTCTAGCCCATCCATTGCATCTTTTAAAAGCTACACTTTTTTATCTTCAAATACATTTTGAAAATTGCATTTTGTCGATCTTTTGTTATTTAATAATTATATTAAATAACAAAAGCACTATTATTAAAATAATACTGGTTAAAAAAAGACAAAAGGGAAAATCAAAAGTTTCTCCTATGAGCTCCTTCTAAATATATTATAGTTTTTTTGTTTTTTTTTACTGTTAAGCAAGACTATTTTATTTATTTGCACTTTGTTTCTGGTTGATGATGTCCTTTGTGATATATTTTTGTGTTGTGCCTTCAAATTTGCAACTGAAACTACAATGAAGGAGAAGGTGAGATAAAGACTCTTCATTTCCTTTACACAAAACACACATCCTGGGGTAACCACCTTTGCATCTTGTCAAAAGTATTAACACCACCATGGGCATCAGTCCACAAGAAGCTCCTTCTCTAACAAGCGAACTTAACCGAAGTCTAACCACCGGGCACCGGCTTCCAGCCTCCACACTAAAGCATCAATTCATTGAGTTGGCTTATTACTCTCCAACAAGGCAGCAAGGTTAGCCCATTCCTCCATCTCCCTTTCAAACAAACCTCTTCTCACCCTTAAGTCCCAACTATCATATTGATGCACCTCATAAGGAGCTATCAGATTGAATATTCAATATGAGAGTGAAATTAAATACTAATTAATCAGCATCATACTTTAATTATATCAATGCTCTAACATTATTGTCCTTTAATTCCACACTACTTAACTATGCACAAACATATACACAAAATACGAATAAAGATAAGTGAAAGGGGTGGCAAAACCAAGTAAAATCTGGGGTGTTTTTGCCAGATTGAACGTAAATAGTAAAAGATACATACTTGAGTTTATCGCCAAGGAACTCAGAGCAGGCCTTGCAACCTTCTCCTCCACCAGTTGAATTGAAGAAAAAATTCAGATGGAAACCAAAACTTTAAGTTTCAGTTCAATCATCCTGATATTGAACGTTGATTTTCTGCAGTAGTATAATATAACATCAGTATGTATGATAACTACAGAATCTAATATAATAGAGAGCAATTCTCAAAATAATTGCAGTAATGATCACAGAATCAAAATCAAGTTGGGTCATCAAACCTAGATCGTGTCTGTAAAAGTGATCTTCAAATTCAGCTGGCATAGTGCAAGCATTTGACATTTCTACCACATATAACAGCAAAAAGTTATTAACTTGTAACTTAAAATCAAGGCCCATTAATTAAAAATATAGACACATCTATTGTTACATACAGATTCGTGAATCATGCTTCTGTTTCTATACAATAAACAGGGCTAAGATCTGGCAAAAACACCCCAGATTTTACCACGGCCAAGACTTTCCAACAGCTTCTTTGACCCCTCAACATTCATTTCAACAAGCTTTTGTAGATACAAATCAGCACCAGCAGTAGTCATCTGCTTTCTACACTTGTTTCAATAAATCGTGATAATCGAATAAACAAGGAGGAAACGAAGATCGATTAGAGACTTGCCTTTTTGTAGCTTGCTGTGATCGTTGGCTTTCAACTCCAGCTCTCGTTGTAGCTCTCGAGGAACGCCTGCGGGATTCATTCCGCTGAATCGTCGACTACCAGTGTTGCTCAAGGATACCATTGCGACCAAGGATGGACTCAACACCACGGCCGGAACCTTTGCATTGCTCGGTTCGGTGGTTCCTCGAGATGCGTGGTCGATCGCCTGAGGAACGCTCGCGCAGTGTGGATTTTAGGGATTTAAAGTTTTACCGGTGAAAGAGATGAATGTATAAGATAATATATTTTTTTTCAATAAAATATATATACTTCTATCAAAGGTTTTTAAAAACCTTCGATAAAAGTAGATATTTATTTAAAAAAATCGAAATAAATATACACCTATTTTCCAAAGATTTTGAATGGCCTTGTAATTTAGAAATTTTCTTTTTCGAAGGTTTTTAAAAACCCTCGATAAAAGTAGATATTTTTCGAAGGTTTTTAAAAACCTTCGATAAAAAGTAGATCTTTTTCAAAGATTTTTAATAACCCTCGATAAAAATAGATTTTTTTCGAAGGTTTTTAATAACTCTCGATAAAAGTAGATGATCTTTTTCAAAGGTTTTTAATAACCCTCCATAAAAATAGATCTTTTTCGAAGGTTTTTAATAACCCTCGATAAAAGTAAATCTTTTTCGAAGGTTTTTTACCTTCGATAAAAGTAGTAGATCTTTTTCGAAGGTTTTTAACAACCTTTGATAAAAGTAGATTTTTTTTTTTAATTTTTTTCAAAGATTTTATATGTCATTTGATAAGAAGTATATATTTTTCGAAGGTTATTAAATAACATTCGATAAATAGTAGATATTTTTCAAAGGTTTTTAATAACCTCCGATAAATAATAGATATTTTTCAAAGGTTATTTTAACACCTCCGATAAGTGTATATTTTAGTCAAAGACTTTTAATAACCTTCCATAAATAGTAAATATTTTTCGAAGGTTTTTTAATACTTTCGATGAATGTATATTTTTTTCAAAGGTTTTTTATAACCTTGGCTAAAAAGTAAATATTTTACGAAGGTCTTTTTAATACCTCCGATGAATGTATATCTTTTTCAAAGGTTTTTAATAACCTTCGATAAAGAGTATATATTTTTTGAAGGCCTTCAAAATACCTCCGATAAATGTTATCTTTTTCGAAGGTTTTTTATAACCTTCGATAAAAAATGGTCGAAATAGACCAACTTTGTTGTAGTGGAGTGGGTCGAGAGGGTGAGAGACGATGGAAGGGATGAAAGAGCAAAGGAGGAGAAGAAATATTACTCGAAATGAAATTGCCATAATTATGATAAATGAAAGAGAGATTGAGATATTTCATTCATTGAGTAAGTGAGGATGTTCTTGTGATGTACTTATTGAGATTTGAATATAGATTATAGAAAGAAACAGTGTTGTGATATTTTTCATAAGTTCTAATACAACAAAGACTAGATTTTACATAATGCTAGCTAGGTAGGTTAATTAGTTTAAATTTTTGTTAAAAGTACTTCCTCATTCAACTTTGTGTAACAATTTAGTCCATAAACTTAAATATCTAACTATTTATTCGTAATATGTAACAATTTAATCTTTATATTTTAAGATTTGTAACGATTGAGTCCTTATGAAAAAAAAATATTGTTAAGATTTAACGAAATTTCTTATGTATATGTAGATCAATAAACTAATTAGAGACTTGAGATATTTCCAACTTGGAGATGGGTGGACTGGGTTATTATAACTCAGTGTATGTTTGGCTCACCGACTATTATAACCCACCGTCAATAAAGTAATTATACCCGACCGATTTTATTCGATTTCTCCAACCTCCAAACCGTAGCCGACCGCCTAGACCGAATCGCAACCGAATCGACGTCGGTTTCAGTCGGTTTGGGCGGTTCGGTTAGTTTTAACTTGCACCCCTAGTATTTACTATTCACAACTATTATAACTCACAGACTATTATAATCACCGACTATAATAACTCACTCAACATCCAAACAATGTGTTTAATAGTAAAACTTTAAAATATTAGGCAAAATTGACAAACAAATTACTTATGCTAGTGGTATTTTGTATTTTAATTTATTTGGTTAATGTTTTGAAAGTTTTCGATATAATTAGTATATACGTTGACAAAAAATTTAAAGGTTCGAATTCTTTTCTCTCAAAATTAAAAAAAGGAAAAAGAAAAAATTAGTCATTATTTAATTTGAACGAACAATCAAAAGGTATACTATATCAATTGATTTATTTTTTAAAGTTTGGATAAGATCCAAAAATTTCAACGAGACCAATCTTTTCTTTTCTTTTTTCTTTTTTCTTTTTTTCTTTCAATCATCAAAAGATTATTTAGACATTTCAACGACTGATGTCCACTTGGGTGATGCATGTTTTTTTCGTTCCAATTAACTCCTACGTCGTTTTTCTAATCATCAAAGTTCAAATAATTATGTCACATCCAATTTAATTTGTAAATAATTAAAATTTAAAGAATTTTTTTTATTTGATTCAAACTCAAAAGAGTTGGCTTAACTTAACAAAAAAAAAAAAATAAAAAAAAATAAAATAAAAAAAACTTAGTTAAAGAACACATATTTCGTCTTTGACTTTGATGAAAATAACAATAACAATTTAAAATAGACTGTAATTTATAATAATTTGGTTTCTTTTAATTTTGTAACAATTTAGTTTTATATTTTAAAAATTGTAACAATTTTTAGTTGTTATGGTGGAAAATATTATTATTTTTAATTGAAAAGCAAAAAGAAAAAGTTGATGAATAATTGAGCCAAACATCATTGAAATCAATGTATGAAGTTTTCGTTGACACGTTAACATTTCAATAATATCATTAAAAAAAAAAAAAGTGAAATATGAGAGAAGCAACGAAATGTCACTAATGTGAATATAATTTAATTAATCAGCATTTTAATTTATTTAAAAAGTATAAAATATTTATTTATTAATTATATTGAAGATCACACCTAGTAACGATGAAGGACACTTACAAGTTTTGTAAGATACCTGTGTTTACTCTTCTCTGTTGGTATGTCCAAAATTGAATAGTCATTTTGATTGATGTTCAAAATGTCTAAAAATTATATTTTAGTCTGTGTCTTGGTCATTTAATTGGTATTCAAAATATTTTTTTTATTAACAAAATGTCTAAAAATTATTTTTAGTCTGTGCCCCAGAGTTGGAAGACAAAAAATAATCAATTCTGGATTAATCTTTAAAATGGTGCCTAAGATCTAATTAATTAGTTTCACATGTTTATTAATGATACGTACAAGTTTCCTAAAATTATCAATAATTCAGTTCAAATTTAAATTAAAAAAAAAAAAATTCTAAAACCTAATTTTAAAACAACCCTACCACAAAATAGATGGTAGCATTAGTGGGCGGGAAAATATAATTACTGAGCGGGAAAATATAATGTAGCATTACTAAGGCCAGAAAATACAATGTAGCAAATTAATGGGGCGAGAAAATACAGTGTAACAAATTACTGGGGCGAGAAGATACAGTGTATTTGAAATAATAAAAAATATGCAGGTTAACAGGGGCGAAAAATAAAATCTATTTGAGAAATAAATCAGCATAAATTACTTGTATATGCAAGTTCAAACAAAATACGAAACTAAATATATAAACGTAAATACACTAACATCAAATCTAATAACCTTATTAGCCGAGATTTAATAGAGTTGAAAAATAATTTGGCCACCAAAATTCAATGCAGGAACTCTCATCTACGAGTTTATTATGACAAATAAAGAAAATAGCGCACTCCTAATTTCAAATTCAGCACAAAAAAAGAGATCCTCAAAAAAATAGTTTGAAAACCACGAGCCACAATCCCTCAAATTGCTTGCATCTGCTGCAATACATTTTACAATAGAGATAAAATAAAAATACCTCGATAGGGTGGTAGTGTTTGACGAGAAATGAAATCTGCAAGCTTCTTCTGATTCATCTTATCTTACATCAATTTGTTTGTGACAAAGTGTTGTAAAATTGGCGCTCAAAAGAACCACCATTCCCCTTTCATATCTCCTGTCTTCTTCACTTAGCAATCCAAAAACTCCTTCTCCTCAATTAGAACAATCCCCTAATGTTTAGAAGTTGATAATCAATTCTACTAGTTAGTTTGCATCTTTTTTGGTGCACGAATCCATAACCTAGTTTCGTGGTTAATTTGTCTGAAAACTAAATTCTCCCGCAGAGATTTTCGTTGGAAATCTGAGGTGGAATTAGATCAGTTGTGGTTCTTTCGAATATTGTTACATATGTCTTCATTGAAATGTTTGAGACCACTGCCCAATCGTTATAGATTCTGCTGTCGTTAGCCGGCGGGACCACCCAACCTTTGGTGTCACTTACTTGGAACTCGAAGGAAGCGATGGCGGAAAAGGAGGTCGTGGGAAGGAGAAAAGTGGTCAAGGAATTCAAACAAAATATTAAGCCTCCTTGTTTAAACTGAAGAAAAAAGATCTAATGATTTAAATGGTTAAACTTAAAATAATAAATTCAAACGAAATATTTACAAATTTGAAAATGAAGGTTCCAAGAAAAAAAAAATCTATCAAAATTTTCGTGTCAACAAAATTGTATTTCAAATGAATAAGTTGAAGTTTTTTTTTTCTTTTTTTTTCGTGGATATATCATTTTAATAGAAGATTGCTGCATAATTTTCATTCAGAAGGGTAAAATAGGAATTTTGGTGGTTGAAGTAATTTTAGTGCCAGACGGGCTGAATACATTGTCCTTAAAGTAGTAGGGAACCCTACATATGAATGATCTAGGAAGGGAAAATGGGTCTGATGCGTAAAATAGTAAGCTGACGCGACACATAGGTGTGGGCATTATTCTCATAGATTTTGTTTTGGACTTTTTTCAAAACCGAAACTCTAAAAGAGACGTTTTAGAGGAATGCCCTAGTTTTAATATGGAACCCCGTGATATTTAAAATGACATCACATCCCATGAAGTCCAAATGAGTATTCGATCCAAAATTGGGATCCAACCCAAAAATAGTGAACTCAAAGAGACACTATCTTAAATATGAGACCATATTCCAATCGAACAAACAAAAAGAAGATACTAGTTCATTACATGCTTGAAGTCCAACTTCAACCTGAAGTCATAAAACGATTACATGCTTGTTCAGAAGATACTAGGCATTAAGTCCAACAAGCATGTAAACGATTTTGAAAGAACCCTTCTTTTTCCAATTTTGTCTAGAGGAAGACGGCTGAGAATGTCCATTACGACGTCGTTGGGAAGGTGAAAATCGTCCATGTTTAATACTTAGAACGCACATACTTGAGGGAGCAGGATGCTGAATATAAAGGAACAACAATTCCTGACCCAAAAAGAAAATTATATTAACCAATGATTTTCAATATTCAAAACTAAATAAGGAAAATATCTAAATTTAAATATTTCATTACATGCTTGAAGTCCAACTTCACAATTGCCAGGTTGAATTTAGCTACTAGTTCAAACCGATTTGAGGATTTAATGCCTAATGAACTGTACCCTATCTTCATTAAATTTTTTAGTGAAGTTAATGCATATTAAGGTTATTAACGGTTGGAGTAATAAATCATTTGATATGTTGTTAGAATTGTTAAAGGACGCATTTCCAATTGGTTCATGTATACCTTATGTTTTTCTTTTTTTGCAGAACCATTTTGTGATTGATTTGTCAAAGTCCGTCGTTCATGAATGCATTGAGAACAATTCAAAGAATTCTTTTAAAGAGTTTAGAGGGGAATTGCTCAGACACTATAAAAAATCATCCACCCTTGAGGAGGGACGTACACGCCCGCATGAACGAGTAGTTGACATAACAGATTGGCTTTTCCTATGCGATAGGTGGGATGACCCTGAATTTAAGGTACATTACATTACTTACCTTTGTTAGAGATGTAAAATGACGCAATTTAAATTAATTTACACTAATAATGTCTTATATTCTTAGAAAAATGCAAATACCAATAAACAGAATCGAGAAATGCTACCTTTCAATCATTGCACTAGAACTAAGTCATTCTTTTATCAATGGTAGGTTGGAAAAACGATTTATGGTTCAAGTTTTTTTTATCTTGAATGATTATTGATATGGTAAAAAACTTTGTTGTAGAAAGCAAAAGGTGTGGACTTAGGACCAATTGATTTATTTCGTGCCACAAGAACACATAAAGAAGGTGAAAATGAGTGGGTGAATGTGGCCGCTCGTGAAAGTTTTGTAAGTTTCCTACTTCGTAAAGATAATTAAGTTTAGCTAAGGTGGTATCAAAATTCTTATATCAATTTATTATCGCAGGATAAAATGAAAGAGATGCAAAGTCGCCCCACTCCAGAAGGGACCCAACCACTATCTGAGGAAGAAATACGTGAAGATGTATTGGGTAGTCGATCATGTCACATTAAAGGTGCAGATTATGGACCAAGGCCGTCAAAATCAAGAAAACGTAGCTCAACCTATCCATCACAGAGAGAGCATGAACTAAGTCTTGTTGTGACTCAGACACAAGAAGAGTTGAGTAGCACCAAACAACAATTGAATCAGACCGTGGAACGACTGAATGATACCCAACAAGAGTTGAGACAAATGATGACTGAAAATACATCTGAACGACCTAGAAATGCAGCCGAATTAGCTAGAAATGCAGCCGAAGTAGCTAGCCTCAGGGAAATGCTTAACCAACTCGTGCATTCACAACGCGGATCATCGAATTAGGTATCAACTCTATCCTCTTGTAATCAATTTTTTTGTAGTTTAAGAAGACTTGTTGGTTTGGCTATCCTGCAGTTATGGTAGCCAATATGATTTTGAGTATATGTGTTGAGTTTAACTAATGGAGTCAGTACATGGGTGGAAAGGAGGAGAAACTGAACATGTTAATTTAGTTTACGTTTAGCTAAGTGTAGTTTTAGAAGACTTGTTGGTTTGGTTATCCTGCAGTTATGGTAGCCAATATGATTTTGAGTATATGTGTTGAGTTTAATTAATGGAGTCAGTACATGGGTGGAAAAGGAGGAGAAACTGAGCACGTTAATTTAGTTTACGTTTAGCTAAGTGTAGTTTTAGAAGACTTGTTGGTTTGACTATCTTGCAGTTATGGTAGCCAATATGACTTGTTGGTTTGGTTGTTTAAAGTTAGTTTAAGTTTAACTAAGTGTAGTTTAAGTTACTTAGGTTGTTTTAGTCTAGTTTAGTCAATTTGGTTGTTTACGTTTATGTTTAACTAAGTGTAGTTTAAGTTAATTTAGTTGAAGAAGGTTTGGATTGTTTGGTGTTCCTTAAAGTTAACTTAGTTGAAGTATATTTATTGAGTTTAGTTTAAATAAACTATATATATGTGGGTTGTTTTAGTTTAGTGGAAGTAGATTTCGGTTGTTTTAGTTTAAGTTTATTGAATTTGATTGTTTAAAGTTAGTTTAAGTTTACGTAACGGTAGTTTAAGTTAATTTTGTTGTTTTAGTTTAGTTGAAGTAGATTTGGGTTGTTTTAGTTTAAGTTTAGTGAATTTGGTTGTTTAAAGTTAGTTTAAGTTAATTTTGTTGTTTTAGTTTAGTTGAAGTAGATTTGGGTTGTTTGGTGTTGTTTAAAGTTAACTTAGTTGAAGGTTTAAGTAGACTATATATATATACGGATTGTTTAAAGTTTAGTTAATTAATTTGGTTGTTTAAAGTTTAGGTAAATGTAGTTTAAGTTAATTTTGTTGTTTTATTTTAGTTTAGTTGAAGTGGATTTAGTTGTTTAAGTTTAGTTCATTTGGTAGTTTAAGTTAATTTACTTGTTATATTTTATATCTTTTGAGTTTATGTTTTAAGTTATAATTTTTTTGATTCTATGTTTTAATGTGTTATTGATTTTTCTTTTTCAGGTATATTTTGGGTTGATGTTATGCACAAAGCCTCGAAGATTATATATGAAGTTAACGAGTTTGAATATTTGTGTAGGCTTAATTTTGTTCTGTAACCCAACTTTCTAGCAATTACTTTATACTTTAATGAAGATACTTTTTTTACAAACTAATATTCCAATTTACTTAGATATTATGTGCTTCAAACTTTCATATTATCATATACTTTAAATGAAAAAAAAAAATATGGAATTAAAAACAATATACCAAGACACAAACATTTCTCTCGACGGTTTGGTTTAATTAAACCGTCGAGAGAACAACTATTTATCTCGACGGTTTAACTAAATCGTCGAGAGAACGTATATGCTCTTTCGACGGTTTTGACGATATATATATTTTGATACACAACTCAAAAAATAGTGAAACTAGGTATCAAATTGAAGCTCTCTGTGTTAACTTTCCAACCGTACCATTTTCGATTTTTTTTAATATTTGGGTAAAAAGATGTCAATTTTTTAATGCACTCCTCAAAACAATCTTCCGTTCTGAAATTTGCAGAGTTATAGTCCAACTTGGATGATTTTTATATTTTGATACACAACTCTAAAAATAGTGAAACCAGGTATCAAATTGAAGCTCTCGCTGTTAGCTTTCCAACCATACCTTTTTTGAAAATTTTGAATATCTGGTTAAAAAGATATGAATTTTTTAATAAATGAGGTAGATAACGATGAAGGTCGTCTTTTCAAAAGACGACCTCCATCCCATGTGGAGCAAGATCGTCTTTTGAAAAGACGACCTTCATCCACGTTGAACAAGATGTGGAGGTCGTCTTTTGAAAAGACGAGCTACATTTAAAATTGCTATATTTTTATAAATAGTTTGAAAGTTACAATATTTTAATAATAAGTTTTAAAAATTACAATATTAAAAAAAAACAGCCTATAAAACTAACTATTAGATATTTTCAAAATATGTGGATTAAAATTAAACAATTTAAAATAAAAGGATAAAAGTGAGGCTTATCCCAAAGAAAAAGAACGTGAAAATTGAAATATTCTCATCTCATGTCACATCCAGACAGTCTCAATTATTTCAAGCATATTAATTACTTATTATTTTCTCATTTTCCATTTCACTTTTTTCTGAAGGAAAGAAAAAAAAAAACAACAAAAATTCCATGTTCATTGGATTCTCTGCCAATGTCCTTGCTCCTGTAGTCTCATAAATTATCTTCTTGTCTTTTACCTTTCAACTTTTTACTCTTGATTAAAAATGAACCTATCTAAATATCGAAAATATAAGATGATTGATGTCAGAAGACAAAGAACAAAATTTATCCGAACCCACAAAAGTCGATGTCTCCCCCGAATGATGACACATGACAAATTTTTTTTAGGGTTTACATGGGTTATCACGTTTCATCATCTGGTGTGTAGCTGCCTCCCTCAATAATTTTTCTGAAGGTTGACGCCTACAAAAGTTCGAACTTGGACTGCCCCAAGTTCAGACTCTAAATAGGGAAGACACATACATTATTTGGACCGAACATATCCAATACGTAGAGACACATACATTATTTGGACCGAACATCCAATACGTAGAGACACATACATTATTTGGACCGAACATCCAATACGTAGGGTCAACCCGAGACCAACTAGATTGTAGCCAACCCCATCTCACCAAGTCAACCAAGTACAGGGCCCAAACTCTAGGTCCTAGAGAAGACAACACCACTTGGGCCAAAATCTAAAGCGTGGGGTCGATCCGAGGCCGACCCTACTCACACGTACCCCGTCCATCTGGGGTGCGATCCAAACGAATCTGGTTCAACTCCTTTAGGTCTAATCCTAAAAGGAAGGAGAAAGACCGTAGAACGTAGTATACATACAACATTGCTAACTCGAAGATGGTAAGTTTATTCTAGTTTTCTCTCTCCTAAAATAAAGCTTGCTAATTTCTAGTCTAATTCTAACTTAAGCATCAGAGCTACCATGGCAGGCATCACCTCGATGTTTTCTAATTCTTTGTTTTGCAGTTGTCAAAAAAAAAAAAAAAAACTTTGTTTTGCATATCATTTCGTCCATAAAATCTACAAATCTCAAAGTTGAGTTAGGTTGAGGGCAAATGAGTTTCTCCCATCTGAATTTTTAATTAATGCGAGGATTGAACCGATGACCTCGTAGTCAATGACACAACTTTATGTCAATTGAGCTATGCTCGGTTTGGTTATATATATATATATATATATAGATATATACTTCTTTTTATCATGGGATTATTGAAAATTTAAAGTCTCACTCTACAACTATTATTCCAATAAAAAAAATGTCATCTATATATATATATATACTTGTTTCGATATGAGATTATTGAAAATTTTAATTCTCACTCCACAACTATTATTTCAATAAAAAAAATGCCTTCTCTCCCTCTTCAAGCTAAATCTTAACTAAAAATACTTTTAATATTAAGTATTTTTCTAGAAAAAATTAAATATCTACCTTTTTTATCGGGATTATAATGTAATAATTTTTTTTTTCAACAACATGTTGGGATGAAGGATCGAACCTAGGAGAGCTCATAGTCACTAATCCATATATCATGTCGGTTGAGCTATGCTCTTGTTGGCAATTATAACGTAATAACTAATTCGGCCAATTTTGAAGTTAGCAAAGGATCTATCAATTTTTTTTTATTTTTTTTTATTTTGAGTACATTGGGGTGGGGGATTTGAACCATAGACCTCTTGGTCGTCAACACGTACATATGCCAGCCCACATATTTAATTAACCAACATTAAATACTACTTAAGACATATAGATGGAGTCTCCTATAGATGGTAAGTTCAAATTAATTCTTCTAATTAACTAGTTATTGTAATACTTTTTAAAATAAAATACCTTCTTTATCTATTAGTAAAATTCGTGAAGCTAGATGAATTTCATGTTTTTTTTCCCTCCTCAAAATAGAGATCAATTTATTGTTAACAGGAACATAACTCAACCCACATATTTGAAAGACTAGTGACCAAGAAGTTACGGATTTCTCAAAACGCAATACGACATTAAGGATACAATAATTGATAAAAGTAGAAAAGTAGGAGCTCGAGTCAATAATTGGATGCTGTTTTTGAGAAGGTTTATTATTTATGGAGCCTTCATTTTGAGAATTGGATTTCTTTCAAAGAAGTTTGTAGGTCGAAGTTCGAAGGCTCCAGTGAGGGTGGGCATTATTGGAAATTCATCTTGACTAGGATGATGGTGAAACCCTATTGTGTGCCATAACACAATATCCTTGTTGTAGATGTCTCTATTCCTGTCCTCCCAAACAATTCCAGACAACTTTGTTAATAATGTTGTTTCAAAATAATACCTTTTATTTTCCTTAAAACAAAATTAAATAAATAAATAAATTGATTGGAAGGTCAAACAATTTCAAACACAACCATAGCTAAATAAAAATATTATTAAATTACAAGACATAAATTAAGTCCATGAAATCATTTTTTTAAAACCCACCTTAAGAGGAGGGAAAAAAGAAAGAAAAAAACAATCGAGTATATTTTTAAATACTATAATCTTTTTTAAAAAATACTTGTAATTAATTAGACATATTCTAAATGTATTTCTACCTATCATCTATGCATTAATTGGTATTCATCTAATTAAGCATGCATACCATATAACGAAGTTTAAACCAAATATTTACCGTCAAAATGAAACTCAATTAAGATTTGAAGATTAAATCTCCCTTATTCTCACCATGTTGTACTAAAAAAAAATCAATTATATTTAGAAGTCATTAGTCATTACGTACCTTTGTGTTAAAATGGGAAGGGTCTTGTCGCCATGACCACGATCAACGTACATACCACCAGCCCATTTCTCTGACCGATTATAAGGTGTAATCCATATAGTATAATCACAGAGTGCTCCTCGAATCTGTGGATAATCGTCATCCGAAAGGAGCGGTACAGCCATCGGCCCCGGAATTAAACGATACCTTGTGAAAATATATTAAATTTATTGTAAATCATAAGCTTGTATTTCCTTCCATAACCATTTGATTTTTTTAAAAAAAATTAAGCTTATAAACACTACCTCTTTTTTCGTATTTTTTTTTTTTTATTTATTTTTTCTTGTATTTTTTTTTTATAACATTTCCAAAATATAAACCTAATAAACTTGAAGAAAAAAAAAACTAATTTTTAATTTAAAAAAAAAATTAAATTCAGCTAAAAAAAAATCAAGTGTGGTGTTAACAAGGTGAGAAGTAACCCAAAAAAAAAAAAATTGTAAAGGAGCGAAGTATAATTTTGAGAAGGAAAAAAAAACTTACATCCTAACAAAGAATTATTTGAAAATGATGGAATGTGGCTTACACTTTTGTATAGTTAGATTTGTGAGTGAGAAGGAGATTATAAAACTATTTTGGTTTCGTATCCAATAATTTATTAAGAAACCGACATATTTTTGAATTTACGTCAATCATTATTAAAATTCAGTCAAGTAAAGGGGACTAGCCAGAAATTTATTATAAAGAAGATAAAATAAAATAATTATTAATGAAAATAAGTTTTTGAATTGAGTGATGATTTAACCGTACCCGACTTTGTTCCCTATTGCAGTCTCTTTATTGGGGTTCACGATGTTCAGCTCCGCTGGCTCCGTCGGGCGGAGTCTGGCGTCGAGCTCCTTCTCCACCGCCTCCTCCACCACCGACCAGTAGCTCTTCCTCGGCGTGGAGCCATCAGTTTTGAAGCTCTTTAGTTTGGCTTTAACAAAGGAATTTTGCTGGCCATCGATGTCGAGATCAAGATAATATGTGATGAAATGGTCATGGTTTACGCCGATTGAGTTTGGGGCTGCTAATACGCCATAGATTTCCTCTTTTATCTCGCTCGTGTGTTTATACGGCGTCGTTTTCACTTCCATGATGCCTGTTAAACTCACCTATATGATCAAGAAGAACAAAGACTTCATTCTCATTATTCATTGCATTCAACATAATTTTGTTTTCAAATTCATTATCTTTTGATTGATTTTTGTCTTTAGTTAAATAATTTGATTGATGACTATTTTGTTTTGATAGTATTTTGTAAAAGTATTGCATGATTCAAACTATTTTTAAAAATATTGTTGAAAGAGGATCTTTCCACGCAAACAAAGAGTGAACAAACAAAAAAACGATCTTGTTCCACGAGGATGCATTGCATCCACGAAAAGGGTCTTTTGAGCAATTTGCATTAAAAAATCGATATTTTTTAATTCTAAAATTTCGAAAAAGGTATGGCCGGGAAAACTAGTACAACAAGCTTCAATTTGATACCTGACTTCATTATTTTTAAAGTGGTATATCAAAAGATAAAGATCATCGAAGTTGGACTATGATTCTACAAATTTTAAAATCGTAGCTCAACTTCGACGATCTTTATCTTTCGATATACAACTCCAAAAATAGTGAAACCATGTATCAAATTGAAGCCCTCGATATTAGTTTTCCACCCATATCTTTTTCGAAATTATTGCATATCTGAGTAAAAAAAAAGATATCGATCTTTAAAAACACACTGTTCAAAAGACAATGTGTTGAAAGCTACATGGATGTACATCGTCTTTTGAAAAG
Source organism: Herpetospermum pedunculosum (assembly GCA_028017165.1). Lineage (NCBI taxonomy): Eukaryota > Viridiplantae > Streptophyta > Magnoliopsida > Cucurbitales > Cucurbitaceae > Herpetospermum > Herpetospermum pedunculosum. Next base: position 2,459,104 of record CM051524.1, on the reverse strand, counting down.
ACGATATGTGTGGGCCCCGGAAGAATAACGTATTTTCAAAAGACGATGTGCATCTACATGGATGCATATATCGTCTTTTCAAAAGACGATGTGCATCTACATGAATGCATGGATCCTGTTTTGGGATGGGAAAATCGTCTTTCTCCAATAAAAACTACAATACTTTTAAAAAAATAGTTTGAATCATGCAATATTTTTATAAAAATACGAAAAAATTGCAATATTAAAAAAAAAAACCCCTATATTTTATAGTTTAATAAAAACATATAAAAATATATGTTTTTAACAATTTTTTCAAATGAAAGTCCATTATAAGTTAAAAATTGTAATGCTTATTTTTTAAAAGTAGCAACATGCAAGTGTTAAAGTTTAAGGTAAAAAAATTCAATATGCATTGGCATTTAAGGACGAATTTGATGAAATTAAAAATTTATAATAAAAATCAAGGGTTTTGTCAAGTCTAGAGCTATATTTTTATTTCTTTTTCTTCAAATTATTAACTAATATACATACAATAAAATTAAAAATGTTATGATTTTTTTTCTTTCAAATTTCATCATTGATTTCTTTTTTTTAATCCCATTTTTTATATAACTTGTCTAAATAGAAAATTATGAGTGTATTGAATTCGATAAAAAAAAAATATTTCTTTAACGAAATGACACTCGTCTTCCTGACCTCTTAATCACGGGCACAACCTTATGTAAATTAAACTATACTCGATTTGACGATTATTACCGAAAGTTTGATAGAACCACTTTGGTTGAACTCCCAATCCAATATGTAATCATAGTTCCCAATCACAGTTATCGTCCTTATCACCAAACTCACCTCCGGCCGGACCTCTCTTATCTGCATTTCAAAAATTAATTAAAAAAAAATAATATACCCACAAATAAATAAATTAAATTAAATACTTTTAAAATCTTGTAGCTTTATTTAAAAATAAAAAATAAAAAAATAACCAATAAATACCAACTCTCCCGGAATGACACTCTCAGTGTGGCGCCAAGCAATATTTCCGGCGTACTTCTCAAACATACAATACGCATTTGACAACTTCACCGGCTTTCCGTCTTGGCCGGCGTAGAAGGCGTCGAAGAAGACGGCGTTGGGTGGACAGTCGTGAAGGGGCTCCAGCTTTACTGCCGACGACCCCATCCCAAACTCTCCGGCGTCCAAAAACGTCCGGTAAAACCACTCCTCCGTCGGATCTTGGTACGGTACAAACAGCTCGGAAATGCAGCCTTGATAAAGAACTTGTCGTTTTTTACCTTGGTCGATGTCGTATATCGACGCCGTTGATATTACGATTCCAACTCGCATGTCAAACCCTAAGTGAAAATCCCAATTCGCCCAGCTGTTCATGGATACAAATTTCAAAGTTTAACTAGAGAGGATTTGAACTTCCGACCTCAAGAGGAAGATAAGATAAGATAATATATATCAATTACCGAGCTAGACAAACATCTAACACTCCTAAAGCGTGGGATCCATTTCAAAAATACCCTTGAATTATAAAAACCAACACACAAAATTCTTATTTCGACCGTTATATTCTAACTTGTACTTATGTGACGTGAAAAAATGAAAATGCGAACATATGAGATGTTAAAAAAAATCATGAACAAATGTGGACATCTATCTATTGTCCAACGATTTTGTCCAAATTTTGTTATATTTTCTAATTTTTGAATTGATAAATGAGTAAAACTTGCTTGGCTACAAGCATCTTTCATGATTTCATTGGCTAAATATTTAAACCATTTTTAAATAATAAAAAAAATCTTCCTCGCCCTTTACTTGGTTTTTGTCTGTAACTTTCCTTTACTTATATCATTCAATTAACAACTCCTCCTACTTTCTTTCTCTGCATTCCAAATAGGCCATGAAATTTCAATTGGGGTTATTTGAAATTTGGAGGACTGATTGTGTGTTATATAGGCATAAATTTTCAAGTGAGTTTTTTTAGAGGAGGTGAAGGAAAGAGTGGAAAATTTCTCAATTGGATTAATCTGGGTCGGTCATAGTAGTACGATTAGTATTCTTCAATTTCGAGTTCAATAATCAATTTCTTCAAAACACTTACACTAACAACGAAATTAGACCACGTGGAGGGAGAGGTTGGTAAAGGGAAAGGTAGGTGATTTTATTTTTATAAGAAAAATCCCAAAAAAAAAAATGGATAAATTATTTAGAATATTGCAAATTTGAGGAACTTGAGTGTGTTAAAAAATAGTTAACCAAAAATAAGAAAAAAGATATTGTGGAGAAAGGAAGAGAGAGTAAAAGATGAAATTGAAAACAAAAGTCAAGTGGAAGAAAAAGATAGAGAAAATAGGAGAAGTTGTTTATAGGATGTAGAAGGAAGGAAAAGTTACCAAAAAAAATAAATCTAAGTAAACAGCGTGAAATATTTTTTTTTATTTAAAAATAATATAAATATTCAGTCAATCAAATTGTGACATGTGACTGGACTGTAAAAGATATTGTAGCACTAAACAAGTTTTACTCTTGATAAATAGGGTTTTCATGATTTTTTAACACTTCAAATGTCCACGTTTTTTTTTTGGGTTGGTTGCAAAACAAGACCAAAATAATTAGAAATTTAGCAAAGTTTAAAACCTATTGCAAATATGGCAAAAAATCAATGGCTATCACTCATGGATTTTATAACTATTACGAATAGATTTTATGACTATTCGTAGTGATAGACTTCTATCACTGATAGACTATTATTATCACTGACAAAATTTTATAAAAAAGACTATTATCAGCGATAGACTTGATAAACTTCTATCGATAGACCATACCATCAGTGATAGAAATTGTCATATCCGCAAATCTTTTTAAAAAATACTATATTTTTAATTATTTTATTCTAAATTGATATCTTTTACAATTTGTTTTTTTTTTCTTCATGCCACATATGTAGAAGTTGAAATTTAATCTCCACGTCAAAACTTTGTGTGTTGGTATAGTGAGGGCATTTTTTAATTTAAAAGTATTTTTGAAATGAAAGTCATAGTTGAACCCCATTTATTTTTCTATAAATTTAGGTTTTTTTTTTATAAAAACAAAATAATCATTTAAAAACCCATTTTTTGTAACCTAAATTTTCAACCCTTGTTAATCAAAGTTTTTGTCCAGTCTTTTTTTTGTCGAAACAAACCTGACTGTATGGCCTCTAACCACAAAGCTGGGACCAAGCGGCTGAGTAACAATAATCGGCTTGGTCTCCGCCGCATACGGCGGCCGCATACCGGAAGCTCGATACTCCGTTCCCTCACTCTTCGGCATAACATAAACTCGAAAGTCTTTAAATTCCGTCACCACCATTTCATCAAGATCCACCTCCGTTTCAACACCCTCAACTGGCCTCACCCAAACATTCACCGAAGATTCCTTACAGAAAAACAAAACCTTCACAACTCGTTTGGTCTCACTTTGAGGTTGTCCGTACCACCCAACAGTAAAAACAGACCCAACAATATTCGAAACATTCAGCCCTCTTTTCTGAATGGAGGATATAAAAGGTGGGTGTTTCAGGGCCAACTCAATGGCTTCTGACTGTTCCTCAATGGTCAGTGTTGGGAAACCGGTGCCTTGATACACATGCTCCGATATAATCGAGCCGCGGCCACCAGCTAGGCTCACGACGAACTCGTGAGTCTGCTTGTTGGCGCGTACGATGGCGAAGGCTTGGCGTGGCGGAGGCGGGGACCGGGGGTTTGCCAGCCAGGAGAGGACGGCGGGTTTGTTGGGCTCGTCGATGCCGATGTAGTGAAAGGTGAGGTTTGGGGTTGGGCCGAGGTTGAATAATTTGGATTTGATTGTGGAGGTGACGATTTGAATCTCGAGAGGAGATAGAGAGTCGAATGGATGAGAGAAGATTGAAGGAATGGATATGAAGAGAAAGAGGAGGATTGTAATTGAGAGAGCCATGGGAATTAAACTCATAAAGTCTCTCGAGATTTTTGCATCTTGAGGTTGTGATTTGCAGTTGTATTTAAAAGGCATGCCCAATGGTCCTTTGTACGTAACATATGGAAACCATTTATCAGAGAAATTAATGGATGGTTGGTAACATAGTCCGTGATTTTAACTTGTCATACATAGTGGTGGTGAGAAATTGATGAACAGTATAATTATCTTTTTTCCAAAAAAAAAAAAAAAAAAAAAAATCAATGATACTAACACTGATAAAGCTATCCCGATAAAAATTGCTATATTTGCAAATCTTTTAAAAAAGTTATATATTTTTTTATTATTTTACCTTAAATGGTAGGAGTGTACAAAAAACGAGCAATCCAACTTTTCGGGTTGGGTTGAGTTTTTTTTATAATGTGGGTTGGATTAGGTTGTAATTTTAAAAAAACCGAATTTTCGGGTCGGTTCGCAGGTTGAACCAATTTTGGCTCGGTTAAACCCGAACCGAACCGAATTCAATATATTAAAAAAGAAAGTTTATATATATATATATATATATATTATTCAATTAGAGTTTATTTCCAATTCCAATTCTCATTCGTTTCAATTTCAATCCAACCGACCACGATCAACCCTATCTCTCGCATCGCAGGCTATACCTTCTCCCCCAGCCTCATCGCCCTCTGTCTCTGCTTCGGCCCTCCGTCACTTTCCATCCAGCCGCCACTCTCCCTCTTTCGCAGACCTCACCCCCCTCCACCTCTGTCGCCGTCCGTCTCGTCTTCCATCACTTTCCATCTAGTCGCCCCTCTCTCTCTTGCAGACCTCCTCCCCCTTCGACTCCGTCGTCGTCCTGCAAAGATTTTCGTTGGGAATCTGAGGTAGAATTAGATCCCTTGTGGTTATTTTGAATATTGTTACATATGTCTTCATTGAAGTGTTTGACACCACTGCCCAATTGTTATAGATTCTGCTGTCGTTGGCGGGCAAGACCACCCAACCTTTGGTGTCACTGACTTGGAACTCGAAGGAAGCGATGGGAAAAAATGAGGTCGTGAGAAGGAAAAGAGTAGTGGTCAAAGAATTCAAACAAATATTGAGCCTTGTTGTATAAATTGAAGAAAAAAGATCTAATGATTTAAATGGTTAAACTTAAAATAATAAATTCAAACCAAATATTTACAAATTTGAAAATGAAGATTTGAAGAAAAAAAAAATATCAAATATTTTGTCTCAACTAATTTGTATTTCAAAATAATAAGTTGAAGTTTTTTTATTTATTTATTTTTTAATCTTTTTATGGATATATCATTCTAATAGAAGGTTGCTGCAATAATTTTCATTCAGAGGGGTAAAATAGGGATTTCAGTGGTTGGAGTAATTTTAGTGTCAGGTGGCTGGATACACTATCCTTAAAAGTGGTGTGTGGAATAGTAAACTCACATGACAAACCGGTGTGAGCATATTCAAATGAATTTTGTTTTGGACTTTTTTCAAAATCGATACTCTAAAAGAGGCGTATAAAAGGAATTCTCTAGTTTTAATATGGAACCCCGTGATATTTAAAATGACATTAGATCCCATGAAACCCAATAAGTATTCGTTCCAAAGTTGGGATCCAACCCAAAAATAGTGAACTCAGAGAAACACCATCTTGAGGAGACATGTGGAGGATTTCAGGTTGGAAAAACGTAGGGACCCTCACAAGCTTTGTAAGATACATGGTTACTCCTTTCGTTTCCATTTGATTTTAAGATAAAACCCATGATATCGAAAAAATTATGTATTTTTTCAAAAAAAAATTTGTTTCCATATTTTTTTACAAATATCCATCGACATCGACATTTTATCGATATTTCTATCAACATTTCTGTAAAATAGAGACTTCGGCGTTTCCTCGACATCGACATTTTAAACCTAGAATGAAACTTCAAATGTTTGATTATTCTTCATGATTTTTTTCCATTCTGTTTAATAATAGTTTCGAGGATGGGAAAGGACACAGTCAGGAAATTTTGGAATAAAAATGTTCATTAGTAAATCTTGATACTTATTTTTATTGTGGGTAAAATGATCGACAAAGTCTAAAGCCCCGCCAAACGTAAAAAAAACAAGGCCCAAGCAATGAAAGTCGACACCCGCGAAAGAGGTCGACCCTACGAGGGTCGACCACACCAAGAAGAGTTGACCCCTACACCAAGAAGAGTTGGGTGTCGGCCTCGAACACCTTCAGAAGAGGCTGATCTTGATAGAGGTCGACCAAGAATCCTGAAAAACCGACTCTCACGGGAGTCGGTCACGTCTAGAGTTGATTAAGACCATTATGAATTAAGTTTGTAACGACAACCTTAAAAGAGAAGCATTTTGGAATATAATCAAGACACTCCTTCATTACGAACATTGACGTTACTCACTGATACCCTATAAATAGTTAAAGAGAACGGAATGGAGAGGTATGTCTAAAATACTCTAATTTTATGTCTAAAACACTCACAAGCTCCATACTAATTAACTTGATCGTTGGAGTGTTGGTGGCTTAGTTCCGCCAATGTTCACTTCTTAATTTTCCTTACCTTGCATGCACATATAACTTCCTCATCATACAAATTCATTGTTGACCATTTTTTTTATATCAATAGTTGACGTCATATGTGGGGAAGACATTGTGCTCTATCAAAGAAGTGTGTTTTCAAAATCATGAGCATCCAACTCAGTTCTTTTTTATATCACAATTCCTTACAATTTCGGGATTGATAGACTACATTGAATTGAGTTTTGGGGGCTGCAATCGCTGCGGCGTCTTGTAAATTCTTATGAATTTTTTTAATATTCACGCGCTAGACAAACAACCATTTTTAATTAGCAATTTTGCAAAAAAGAAAACATGTTTTTTATTTAAAAAATTGTAGAATACTAAAATCTAAAACGACACTTAGGACTAAAATACCCCTCCAAACTCTAAAAGTGTAAAACTAAACCGTACCGATAAGGTAAAATTTCATTTCAATTTTGGCTATTTAAAAAAAATGTCATTTTTTCAAATATGCCAAAAAATTTGGCCATTTATACTTATTTTCCCATTTTCACCCCAAGTGGATTTAATCAAGTTTCGAAAAGTGAAGATTTCGATGAAGATCAACATCCTAGGCGTATAGTAATTCAACAACAAAGTATTTAAAATGTTGATGTTAATCCACCAATGGAGTCAAGTCGACCTGTGGTTGAGTTGTCGAATCTTGTCAAATTAATAACATAGTTACTTACTTTTTCTATTCTAGCTTGTAGAAATAGTGAAAAATGAGGTTTTGTGCTTGTTTAGATTTAATACTGAAATTGATGGTAAACAAATTAAAGAGTGTAAGATATTGATATTACCAAATCTTCAATCAAAGGTGTAATTGGTCCCGCAAAAAATAATATTTATAATTATTGGCTCTTCTATTCCTTCTATTCTGCAAAAAAAAAATTGTAGAATCATGTTGAATCCCAAGAGAAACTAATGTGATTTAATTTCCCAAATTTAAAAAGAATGTAAAACAATAAAAAGATGGTTTTTGATTTTGTTTTAGTTAAAACTAAAAATAATAGAAAATAAAATAAAAGTTAACGTGAAAGTTGATATTATTGAATTTCCAATCCAAATGTGTAATTATCATCGAATTGTAATTTCGATTACATGCATACATAATAAAACATTTTCTCGAATTCAAGAACTTAAGTTTACTTGACCGGAATCCTACATCAAGTGTAAATCTCCATCCCCTAATATAATTGATTCTATATATGCACTTGCCATCTCCTATTTTCTGTTTTAGTCATCTGTTTATCTCTTTTTGCCAATTTTTTCGTCCTTGTTTTGCCCCTACGTGTGTGGCCCCTGCCAGAGGGAGACCATGACGCAATGATGGTGTAGTTCTGGTACAATAGTAGGGTAAGAGAAGTGACTTGGTGTTCCTTCGACTGGGTTGGGGGGATCGACGTAGATTGACCAAAAAACTTTGTTATATAGATGACAGGTAGTACAATAGTGATTTCAGCGCGTAGAGAACCCGACCGAGGTGAATACACAGGGGGCTTTGCATTGGCTGAGTCGGGTGAAGTATTTTTTTTTTTTGAGCAATTTTCGTGCAATAAAATACCGCAAGCACCCAAAAATCTTTTTTTTTTTTAATTACATTGGGGGAGGGGGGATTCGAACCACAGACCTCGTGGTCGTCAACTGATACATATGCCAGCTGAGCTATGCTCGCTTTGACCCCAAAAATCTTTTCTAACTCTACAATGTATGTAATTTCGAAATTGGGATTGACTCTCCAAATCGGCTCCCCAAGAAATTCTTAAAAAGATATATATATAGTGTGAAATAGGGCAAAAATCGTATATAGGTCAAATATGGAAAATTTGGGAGCTACAATTGTGTGTGGCGGGCGCACATGGATAATCATGCAGCTGCAAGGAGTCTGAAGAATCTGGTTGATCTAAAGCATAAATAAAATTTTGATGGAAGAAACTTCAGAATTAGTCCTTGGTTGAGTTGGTGGAGTGATGAGTTGAAAATTCAATGTGTGCTTATAGGCTTGTTTTCGAATCCAAACTAATACAGTTTTGCATTTTTTTTTCACCATTCCAAGCGCCTAGGCGCTATATGCTCTCGGGTTTTGGACACATTTCCCTTTTTTTTATCACTTGAAAACTTTAAATTGCATCCAAATAGCTTAGTTTTCACCACAAAGCTTCTAAATTCCCCGGTTTGCTCCAAAATGCTCGATAACTATAAAATAATCAAATATAATCGTGAAAGTACACATTTAATCTTTTAAACTACCATAAAATAAGTCATCAAAATGTCTCATTTTGTGTGCTTTCATTTTTTCAGGTGCTCGACATTCCGTGGATGTGGAAGGGTTTGTTCGTCGAGGTATTCTAGTAGGTATGTACCTGGTCGGACGCAGGCCTAGATCTGGTAGGGGTCTTCCCGTGTTGGGCTGAGCGACCCGTTTGTCTTCTCCTTTGTGGCGAGAATGACCTTTTGCAGAACGTCCCAGAGTGGAGAATTTCACTTACCTCATAAAGAAGGATAATGCTTCCTTATATAGTGGTTAAATGGCGCATGAAGTGCACGTGTCTGTTGAGGTCTCCTTTCTCATCATGATGAGGAGACTGGCACCGTTCGTCAGACTCAGCACCTAGGACAATGTCAACCAATCGTCGCGCGTCTGTGGCGGTAGCGATCACATGATTGCCTGGGCGCTGCCTTGGATGTGATCGTTTGGTCAGTTGTGTCCCTCTACTTAGCCCAAACTGGATTTGGTAACCTTCGATTTATGAGACTGAGGTGTGACTTGAGCGTGACGTCAGGGATCGATGTCATGCTGACCTCACCCTCTCGAAATCCTCCCATAATAATTACTAGTTTTTTTTTTTTGGGACAGAGGTGTTGGAGAAATTACAAATAAGGGAGGAAATTATTAGGCTAAAGTGCGACTAGCACGCTCTTTCTAAAGAGATTCAGGTCACATATATGCCGCCTATATTTCTTTCTAAATTATCGGTGCAACAAGTCGTCTCTAGTTCGTCCTCTCTAAGATACAACAACCTAATTGAAAGCTTTGTGTACAACTCAAATCACTCAATTATATAAAGGGATGAGTTCAAAGTTCGAATTTTTTCTTAAAAAAAATTACTTATCTTCTGGCCAATTACACTTAAATATGAAGAACGTAAGAGAGTAGACAACATTGAAATTAATGTGTTGAGAGTGTGGTAACAATATGGTATATATACAAAAAAAGATTTAAAAATCTAAAATTTTAATACAAAAAAATGTGGGAAAATCGAACCGATTGAGTTATGTTCGCATTACAAAATGGTAGTGGTATGAATTATAATACTTTTATTATTATATAATATATTTTTTTTTGATAATATGTTGGGGTGGAAGATTGAACATAAGACCTCATGATCACAAAAGAATACATCATACTGTTGAGCTATGTTGTTCTCGGCATAATACTTTTATTATTATTCATTGCGTTAACGCCATTTTATTTTCATAAAAACGTAATAGTATTTTTTTTTATGCATATTAAAGCAATGCTACAATGGGCCTTTGGGCCCAATCTTAAAATATAACCCAGCCCATTATTCTTCTCTATTATTAGGTGTACATTATATCTATATTACAAATATAAATACAAATGCTTCCTATAGTCACCGCATTTTTTAAATTTTCTCATCTTTAATTATCTTTGCTATATTTTAACCACAATCTTTGATATCCATGATATTATTCTCAAATATCTTACTCTAAAAAAATGTTACACATGAATATCTAATAAAATCTTATAGAGATAAAAAGTCGGAAAATTAGTATCAACAAGCATGAGATATCACCCAGTGATCATGAGATCCTAGGTTCAATCTCCACCTCTAACATGTTATCAAAAATAAAAAATCAGAAAGGTAATAATGGAGTTACTTAACACACAAAGTCGTCTCCACGTCCAATCGTCTATTGATTGTTGAACACTCAATTTTCTTGTTTAATTGGCTAATCCATTAATTAATAATATATTTACTTTCATAATTGCAATTATTTAGGAATACGTCATTGCCAAATGTGATCATATGAGGACAATGAGGACTTTCATTTTCCTAACCCCTCCTCCCAAAGCAGGTAGTGATTATCGATAAGTGAAGCAATAACCGATGCTTCAAATATATAAGAAAAATAATGAGGTTTGCAAAAAATAAATAAAAAAATTACAAAGTATTTAATTAATGCGGTGATTGAATTCTAACCTCTTAATTAATGACACAACCTTATGCTAATTGAGCTATGCTCGGTTTGATAGAAATTTGCAAAATTTATGATTCTAAAATTTGTATTTTTTTTTTTTTTTTTTACATGTCGGAGTGGGAGATCGAAAACTTAAGACGTCATAATCACTAATCTATACATCATGTCAATTGAGTTATCCTGTTGTTGGCAAAATTTATGTAAGGAAAGGTAGCTTAAATTTATGTAATATTTATCCACATAGTTCTTAACTATTTCAACCACGATACAACAAAAAGAAATGACACACTATTATTACTTTTTTATTTCACATTATATAGTTAGAGATTTATAACTATATTAATCTATCAAATATATTCCAACTATTTTAACTTATTATAAATTTAAAAAAATAATATAAAGAAGAAAAGTTGTCAAAAGTTAACATAGTTCAACGATAATTAAAGCGTAATTCTATTAAAAAGGTTTAAATTCTCTTACTTTATTTTAAGAAAAATATAAAAAGAAAAAAGATTAAATTATTGTTTCTATTTAAGGATGGGTGAATAAGGAGAAACAATTATCCTCTTCAAGTTCATCCTAGATTTAAAGAATTATATAAACAAGTTAAAGATTTTGTCCGTTTGATAACTAACGTTCACGTTTCTTGTTTCTTGTTTCTTGTATTTTAAGAACTAAAAACGGGAACATATTTGATAACTACTATACTCTTGTTTCTTGAAAAAGAAACAAAAACAAAAACTTGTTTGATAACGTTTTTTGTTTATTGTTTCTTTGTTTATTGTTTCTTGAAAAAGAAACAAAAACAAAAACTTGTTTGATAACGCTTTTTGTTTATTGTTTCTTGAAAAATAAACAATAAAAACTTGTTTGATAACGTTTTTTGTTTATTGAAAAAAATGAAATAGAAACATGTGATAACTATTTCTTGTTTCATTTTTTTTTTTTTTTTTTTGTTCTTGTATGTTTTTCTCTTTTTATAATTTATATATAATTTAATTTACAAAATCTAATAAAAATAAATATAGTTCAGAATCTCATCATTGAAAATGACTGTCATCAAAATAAAGTACAAACCATTGTCAAAGAAATTCAAGGTTTATGTGTCTCACTGTCTACTACATAAATCTCTTTAAAGAATTTTGGCTCGCGAGATTGGAAACAAGGTAGCTCACGTTTTGGCCACTCATTCTCGGCATTCTTAAGCACAATGAATTTTGGCTCGATGAAGGTTCTTCATGAGTTCTTCCGGAGTTAGATCATGATATTTCAGCTCATGTTATTGAGCCTTTTTCTAAGGTTTAGTTTTGGTTGTTTATGTTTTGGTACTAAAAAAAAGAAAGTATCGATGCAAAATTAAAAACAAACTATAAAATTGTATATATATTTCAAATGTTACCCAAATTTGATATGCAATGTTATCTCTCACACGAGTCAATCTATCTTAAATGATGTCGACTTGAATCCAACTCAATTATATAGTTCTGTAAATATCGTGGTTATAAAATATTAAAATGAGACTAAATGCATGTTTTAGTGATCAAAATTTATATTTGTAAAATTTCAATGGAGTTCAAATGTACTAAAAATTAAAATAATATATATATATATATATATATATATAACATGATAGATAAATTTAATTTCTCAAAGTACACATGAAATAAAATAAATGCTAACTATTTTTCTAATAATGCATAAATATAAACAACTTCCTAAAATAGATAATTTGCTACTAGTTTAATCAAATCTCTATGTTTAATCAAATTTCATAAATCATCCATGTTATTATAATGACACATATTTTTACGTGAATTTTTTTAGATTGATAAAAAATAATTTATAAATGATTTGTGAGGTTGGATCAAATTAAAAGTAAATTCAAATCATACTCAAATAATATGAACTAAAATCCATATGGATGTTATACAATTTGTTTTTTTGAACCTAGTATCATCATTTGTTTGGTAAAGTGTCCAACTATTTTATTTATTTATTTAATGTAAGAAATTGATTAGTTTTAAACATGATGAAAATAAAACCAAAGAACGTGCATTATTGCTTTGGAAGGAAGGCTGAAGAGTTGGTCGTGGCCCGTGGGTGGTTGTGTTGTGTTTTGAAATTCCGAGTTGGACACGTGCTTCTAAACGGCGTAGGTTCCTCTCGTCCTAACCCATTCAAACCACATGGCTGGGTCCCATTCCAACTCCGCACACCAAGCCCTAATTCTTCTACCTCTACGTAACAATTTCGGATATTACGAGAGTATGAATATTTCTTCTCGGTTGTGTTTACGTTAACGTCTTTTTAAAAATGATAAAGAAATAATCAGTGTGAACAAAACAAGTATGATACTCTCACAGTACTATAAATTTTCTCCTTCTCTACGACCTTTCATCTTTCTTCTTCAAACTGAAAAATTATTTAGAAAAATTGAAACAAATGTGACTAGTATTTTATATCCTTGAATGTGTGGGAAAAATGATAAAAAGGTATTTCAAGGGATGATTAGAGATTATACAAAAATTTCAAACTTATATCCAATAATTATTTAAATTACTATAGGGTTTTCAAAAAGACCGACAACTCACAAAAACATGATTGGCTCAACTCAACTCATCGCTTGGATAAGATTTGATTCATTTTTCACATGTCCAATTTGATCGTCGATTTAGTCCACCAAAGTGAACCAACCAAACTCAACCCAACCTACAAAAATATATCAGGCAACTAGATGAATGACCATTTTTTAATTGGTAATTTTAAAAAATGGTCAAATATTAAAATCTAAAAGGTTAAAATAAATAAATAAATTGGATGCCAAATATTTGGCTATTTATAACTATTTCCTAAAACACACAATCACAACTTTTATATATTTATTGTTAACCTAAATTTTACTTCCATTTCAACTCATTCTTATATCTAACCCAAACCGTATGCATTAGATTGGTTGTTCAAAGTTTTCAAAAAGTTGCTTTTTTTTTACCTTTTAATTAAATGCACATGTGAAAGTTAGGTAGCTTTAATAAACTATTATAACTTGATTTTGGTTAAATAACTTAGCGATGATAACTTATGTTATATGACTCGAACAAATGATTTTTTTTCTTTTAACAAAAGACACAGTAAACTAATTAAGCAACTAAACAATCGAAGGATAGAGTTTCAGGAAGTTACACAGGCGAACTCTCTGCCTACTCTTCCATCAAACCATCATTGCAAGCACGATGATCTACTGTATGAGCAACTCCATTTTGGATCCTCGAAATATGATTACAAGAAATTAAAAATTCCTCGGAATTAGCGGCGAATCACTGCAATTTCATCTTTCTTAATGAGACCTAATAATCGGTAAACAGTCGCATTCAATTTGAATGGATTTTTTACGGGAATTTGAGATAGACTTCAATCCCATACAAATGGTTTGAGTTTTGAGAATACAAATCGGTCATTTTTTCTTTGAAGGCCTATAACCTCCACTGGTGAAACCTAACAAACGAGTTGGGTTCATAATATTACAAAACTCAATTCAACTCAACCCAATCCAACCCATGAATACGTACCCGTAGACATTTTTTTTTTTTAGTACATTGGAGTAGGAGGATTCGAACTACAGACCTCTTGATCGTCAATACATACGTACCGACCGGATAGATTTGGACGGTTGCATAAGGGAGAGAAATTTAAAAATAATAAAAAAGAGGAGTATGAGTCAGCATACTCACACATCTTTATCCAAGCGCGTAATCCCCTTACGTGTTTCTCTATATATTCGACTCTTCCTCCCTCTCTTCTTCGCTCCCTCTGCTTTTCTCTTACCTTCTTCTTCCTCTCTGTTTTTACTCTGTTTTTCTCTGCTAAACCTTCGATTTCACCTCCATTTTCATCCATGGCTTCTTCTCTCGACTGCCTCATTTTCGGTATCGTCATCTTCTTCTTCTCCTTCATTTCCAAGATTTCAGATTTCAGATTCTCACTCTGCTTTTTTTCTAAACAGATTTGGATGACACTCTGTACCCTTTCAACACTGGAATTGCTACTGCTTGCAAGAAAAACATCGAAGGTACTCTTTGTTTTCTCCATGTTCTTGTTGGGTTTTTTTTTTGGTTTTTTAAGATTAAGTTTACTTAAGATTTAACAGTGATTTAGTCATAATTTTGACAGATTTTCTCATTGAGAAATGTGGATTCCCGAAAATCCAAGCTCCGATTCTGAGAACAGAGCTTTTCAAAACATACGGCAGTACTCTGGCTGGTTTGCGAGTAATTTTCCCCCCACTAATTAAATCTTCATTAATTACAAGATTCAACCAGTGTCCTAAACTATGAGCTAACTTTTTTTTAAATGTATTTAATTATATGCAGGCATTGGGCTATGACATCCATGCCGATGATTACCATGGGTAAGAACAATTTTTTTTTTTTTTCTTTTTTTTTTACAACTACGTTTGAATCTAAGACTTCATAGTCACTCGTTCATCCAAAATGTTTAACGTTTGTGTATTTGATTTTGGTTTATCAGTTTCGTGCACGGAAGGTTGCCGTACGACCGGATCAAACCGGACTTTCAGCTCCGACATCTCTTGCTGACCATTCCTCAAAGAAAAATCGTATGTTCTATTTCCGATTTTACATTAAATTAAAGATTTGTCCTGTTCCTTGAAGTCTTTGAAAAGCGTTTGAAGCACCCACTTGAAGTTGAATGATACTGAATTATTATAACGGACTCTAAATTTGCCACCGATTATTATAACTCACAGTTAATAAGCTAACTATATTAACTTTAATAGTATTTATTATCCACATTATAATTATCGACTATAATAATTCATTCAGCATTCTAAACCAGTTTCTTTGTGTTTATTTGGTTCCGATATTTTAATTTTAGGTTTAATACTTAATAAATTCATAAACTTTCAATTTTATGTTCACCAGATTCTTAGACTTTCAATTTATCGTTCAATAGATCCTGATATCTTAAAAAAAATTAAAAATTAGTTGATTTACTAGATATAAAATTTTATCTTATGTTTAATAGGACCATCAAACTTTCATTTTTGTGTCTACTCGTAAATTAAAAAAAAAAATGTTAAATAGACGACTAACTTTTCTATATATTATGGATCAAATAAACACAAGTCCTTAAAAGTTCGTGGCCTAAACTTATAATTTAACGTTTCATATTTTAGTAATTAAACGACTTAACTTTCTTTATTATTATTATTTATTTTTAGTTTGTGTTGGTATTCACTTATTGAACTTTATAGATATTCACAAATTCCGATATGAACCATGCGAACGAAGCGCTTGGTCGACTCGGCCTAAAGGGTTGTTTCGAGAAGATCATATGTTTCGAGACGATGAACCCAAATCTCCCGAAGGCGACTCGGCCGAATGAGATTCCGATCCTTCTAAAGCCATCGATGGATGCCATGAGAATCGCTCTCGAAGTCGCCGACGTTGACCCTCGTCGTACGGTAGGCCGTCATTAATTAAATAAATTTATGATATTTGATATGAAAATCAAAGTCAGTCTCAGTCGGTTGTTTATTGTTGTTTGTTGATTTGTCTTGTCGTTGTTCGCAGCTGTTTCTTGACGACAACGTCCGCAACATCGCTGCTGGAAAAGCCCTCGGCCTGCGTACTGTTTTGGTAAGAAAATTCTTTTACCAGACTTAAACGTGTTAAATTTCTTTTTTTATACCTAAACCTACCACAATTATTTTATTTTGATGTTTAAAATTCTTCAAATATCTACTTTACCACTTCAATTTTCTTTTTTTGAGGAAAAAAAAATAATTTACTTCAACTTGACACATTATATCAAATCGACTTCAAATTTTCAATTTCATCAAATTGATTTTTTTTTTATTCAATAATTATAGAGATAAAAGATTGAATCATCGAACTTTGAAATTGTTGTTTCTTCTTTTTTGAGTAATTATGTTGGACATGCGAATAATGTGATTTTTGACATGTGACAGAGATATGTGTTAGATTATACTTATTAAAAAAACAAAAGAAAAATACTCTTGGGTGTCGTAATTCCAATTGACCTGCTTTTTGAAAATGCATGTTTTTTTACCTTTGTTGAACACGAGCACGCATTTGTTGGAAATGATGGCAAGGAAAAAGTTTGTAACACCCTTCGTTGAGCACGATCGCGATGGGACGACTGTAGTATCCTCGTGCTGAACAAAAAGTATTACAAACTCTTTCCTTGCGAACGTGTCTGTACTCAGCGAAAGGACAAAAAAAAATTATATTTGAGGTGAGAGTCTAAAAACATTACGACTCTCAAGGGAGGGATCATCTGTGAAAATACCCATACAGTTCGTAAAGATAGGTAGTAACCAAAATAATAATAATAATAATTATATATATATATATATATATATATTTTTTTGACTAAATACTTTTTTTTTTTAACTTGGTCGATTTAAAATGAACATTTTAAAGATTTGAATATTGAAATTGAAATAATAAAATGAGATTTGTTTTTTTAATCAACAGTATCTTTTTTGAAAGCTACTTGGTAGTTGTTATCAACCATTTGTCTTTTTTAGAATAAAAAATTATAAGAATATGTTCAATTAACTTATTTTAAAAAAATGAATTGATTAATTATTACTTTGATAATCACATGTAATTAATCTTAATATTATAAGTGATCATTTATTAAAAAATATATATATATATATACATATATATATTATAAGTGATCAAGAAGTTATCTAACAACTTCTCTTCCTCTGCTATGATGGGAAAGTGAATTTATTTCCAATTATTGGAAGAAAAATATAGTTTTTAAATGACACGTGGCATATCCTCGTTCGTTATCCCAAAGTACCCCAAACCGATTGACGTGGAATCATCATCCTATCCTAATTAATTTTAAAGGATGTCATCCAAATAGTGGAGCCACGTCATCAATATCCACTCGGAAGATAAATTAAAATGAATACAAATATAAATTAAGAAAGGTTTTTAAAGCATTTCCATAAATAGTATTAAATGAAAATTTATTTTCTTGTATAGTAGAATGTTTGAAGTTTTTTTTAAAAAAATAGTATAATGCAAATCAATCTCAGTTTCAAATGCAATATAGAACAAGAAAAATCAACATTTTAAAAAAATGTTAAATTATTAAAAATACTTTTTTTTTTTTTTTTCTTATAACATGGTCATTACATCATACCCTTAAGTTATGCTCATGTTAGCTATTAAAAATACTCCTTAACGAGTTGGTTTTAAAAATACTCATTTTTTTAAAATTTAGGATATCTCTGAGTCACTCATCGATATATCATGTTATGCTTTTGTTGACCGTTTTAAAAATATTCTTAAATTATGAAAAATATTTAAAAAATATCTCTCAACTATGAAAAAAGTTAATATATATATATATATATATATATATATATATATATATATATATATATATAAAATTGAACTATAAAACAAACGTCTCAAAAACACCTTCAATATAATGTTAACAACATACACATAATTTTTCTAGTGTGAATGAGTTTTTTTTTTATTTTTTCAAAACAAGGTGAGAGATCGAACTCATGACCTTTTGATGTGAACGGTTAAATTTTAACTTATATTTGCACGACATGAAAAAGAATGACAATGTGTATGTCTAAGGTGTTAAAAAAATCATGAAAACGTAAACATGTGATCTAGTCGCCACCAATTTTTTCATAGTTATGTTATATGTCCAGATCTTTTGAATCAATAAAATAAGATTTTCATGGTTTTTTTTTCAACACCTCAGTCGTCTATATGTTTTTATTTTTTTCTATATCACACAAGTATAAGTTAGAATTTAACCGTCCACATCAAATTTCGTATGTGTTGTTAACATTGAGAGCATTTTTGAAACGTTTTTCATAATTAAGTAGTATTTTTTTTAATTTTTTTTTGTTTGAATAGTAAGTTATATGGTGTGATTTAATGAAGGTGGGGAAAGCAATGAAGACGAAGGAGGCAGATTACGCAGTGGAGACAGTGCATAATTTGGCAAAAGTAATCCCAGAAATATGGGTGAATACAAAACCAGACAATGACGATGAACTGATGAATCGAAGTCGAAGTGAAGTTGATTCGATTCTCATGGTAACAACTGTCGGTGCTTAAATTATTAATAAAGGTGTTGGGTGGGACATATAGCTCATCTATTTATGATCAAATGTATCCTTATCTTATGTAATCTTATAAATGCTTAACTCATGTTAATGAATGTACAAAATCATTTACCTCTCCCTTGTAATCATGCCATATATAAATAAATATATGAGAATATATATCTACATAAATTGTGGACTCAAATCTCTTACTTCTGGATCAAAAGAACATATTTTAACTAGTTAAGTTATGTTTAACTTAATTAGTTACAAAGTTCAGTGGACATGTACGACTATTTTGGGTTGAAGGTTCGATCTCTCACTTGCACACTTGTTAAAAAAAAAAAAAAAAAAAAAAATCACGTGTTATCATTTTTAGGATTTTTTTTTTAAAAAATTATTAAATTTTTATTTTAATAGACATAAACATTGTGTATCATCAATAACTATAAAAATGGTTGATTAGTGATAGACATTTGTAAAAACATAATTCTTGTGTATTTATAAATAAATCTAAGTTTAACTCGAATTACTTGATAAACTTATAAATTAAGAATTTAATTAGGACGTTATAAAGATAGAAAGCAGTAGCATACGAGACAATAAAGGGAAGGGATTAACACATGAGCTTTTGTACGTGGAAAAACCCAAAAGCGGGAGAAAAAAAAACACGGGACCATATCCAGAAAAAAATTCACTAGAAGATGGCCAGTCACAAAATTACAATTTTATAAAATCAAATAACAAACGACAAGAGAACAATAATAATAATTTTTTTTTTTTTTTTTTTCTCGTTATTTGATTGCGATCTTCGAGATGAATTATCCCACAAACTTGAAAAATGAGTGAAATTAGAACAACAATAAGCCAAGCCTTAAATTGAAAAAAATCATAAAAATGAAATGACATAAACATGAGACACAAATCCCAAAATTTTAGTTCATTTGTATAAAATTCCTTTAGCAAAATTAATCAACGGTGATTGGTCAATCACCGTGATCTTCCCAAAACCAAGAGTTCAATCAAATACAAACAAATTGATAATTTTCGAATCACCATGAGTTTTCCAAAATCAAGAGCACAATAAAAAAAGGTTTTTTTTGTACGGATGATTCTCGAAAGTTTTAATGTCAAATGACTCGATTTTTTGAAATGCAAATTTTTTGCCTTTCTCTTGTGATCAGCAATAACCTCCTCCCTCTGTGAAAAGTCTATAGTGCCCTCGTGTTCAGTGGGGACGACTATCGTGTTCAATGAAGGGTACACATGACTTTTCATCCCGAAAGAGGAGGAGATCATATGTGTAAATATCCCCACGATGAAAGACAACTCATAAAACATAAAAAATAAGGAATCCAATAATAACTCACAATTAGAAATTTAATTAAAAGGAAATAAAAATAAGCAAAGATGGAGAAAAAAAAAAGTTATTTGCCTAAATCAAAAAGCCAAAAATATAAGTTAAAAAACTATTTGAACAACATTTATCACTTATAGATATAGAAAGGGTCTATTAGTGATTGACGTAAAATAAAAAAGTTCTAGCAGCTTATCATTGATAGCCTATGTAAATGGTATATCAATGTGTCTGTCATGATAGATAGCACTTTAAGAGTGTTACTTTACGTGTCTTAATTTATGTTATTTTGTTACTCTCACTCATTTATTTGACAATTTTGTAGGGATTGAATAACTTAGAGCAAATTGAATTTGAAGGATCAAATATGATGAAAATGATTGAAAAAATAGTATATAATATTAAAGAAATCAAGTGAAGAAAAGGAGAAAAACAACCCAAGACCCGAGAGCCTATCACCTATCACCTATCACCTATCACCACATCCAAGCGCTTCCTCACTCACAATATAAGCCTATTTTTCTCTCTAGTCATTGGGGGTAGAATTTTATAAAGTGGCCGATTAAAGTTAGTTTTATAATTTAAGGGTTGAGAAAATTTCAATTGCATTTTTTTTTTTTGACATGTGGGGGTGAAGGATTGAACCTAGGATCTCTTGGTCACTAGTTGATACATCATACCAGTTGAGGTATGCTCTTGTTAGCATTTCTCTTCTTAGCATTTCAATTGCATAATTGTGAGATTTTATGTTTATTTTCTTATTATTATTTGTTATTGCTTGCATCTTTAATCCATGTACTTATTCATTTAGCATGGTATTCTTACTATATCTAAAAGAGAGAAACTTTTTCTCCCCATTTTGCTCCTTTCTTTTTTATTGGGTCCCCATTTTAATTTACCATTTAATGTCTTTATCTATTTTAACATTTTTTCCACACGCCACCATTCATTCATCTCCTCTTCAACCAAAGAAAAAATCTTTCAATATCAGCATTTAATCTTTCATCTTCCACCTTAAATGCTAAAAAAAACATAATTGTCATCGACACAAAGAAATGGGGAGATGGATAGAGAGTACGATGCATTCAAAGGGAGTAAATGAAATAGGAAGATGGAAGGAAATACAATGCAATCATTTTGCCCATTTACTTTTACAAAATTCTCTTTTTTTTTTTTTGTCTTTCTTCTTCATCTCCCTCTTTAACCATCCACCTTCACCTTAAGGTTCATTATTTCTTCACAAACATCTACTTTTGATCATCATTTGGAATAAATCCAATTAATTATTTTGAGATGGTTTGACCACATTACTCGTATTAATTTTTATCTTTTTGTGAACTTTGGTATTATGATTTTGTAGTCTTCAAATGGTTTGGTATTGATGTTGTTTGTGGAATTCAAAGTAATAATTCATTTCCGACTGAAAAATTAAGCGTAAGATGTAGTTTATTTTCTCTTCCTTATTGTGTTTTGGCAAAAGATATAGATGACCACTTTTGCTTTCTTTACTATTCTTTTTCTATAAAAAAAAACATATATGATTTATCAATTTTTATTTATGTCTTTAATTACTAATGCTCGGTATACTATGACCAGATGATGAGATCGTTGAGATGGTCACTATTGGTATAACTATAACAACATTCAATCTGTAGCATGGAAAATGAAAACACACACGAAAAAATGTTAGAGAATTATATCTTCCTTTTGTCTTTATAGAGTTGTCAAGTTGGTCGTGGTCCTTATGTGAGAGATTGAGACTAACCTTTTATTTCATATGACCATCGCAGGTGTTTCTTGCTAGTTAGATTAAATTGACATTTTAATTTTATTTGCATGCCTAAATTACTAGAAATTGATGCATGATCTGTAATTGTCGCGTTATTAATTGTTAAGTAGCGAAAATTGAGCATGTGTGTGTTTCATTCGCTTTTACATGTTCACATATATATCTTGCATGATCAATTTAAGATTAAAGAGAAACCGACTAATTAAGTTAAGCTATCCAACTTAGTTACTTGTCACATATTTTCTCTTAGAATGTACGGCTAGTGTTTAATTAATATGGATGATATCAACCCCAATCAATTAAGTATTAGTTTGGTTGTAACTTGTTAAGGTCAATTTCTTTAGGGTACTTAATACAACTTTTTCGGTTTAAGTAATTGCCTGCTCGCATGTTTAGAATAATATTTTTTTTAGATTACCTATGATCAATTTGAAATTGGGATAAACTCGTACCTTTAAATTAGAAGGTCAATAAGATTAATTTTCCTCTTTTGCTTAAAATCCTTGCATTTTTTTTTTTCGTTAGCTTAATTTGCATATTTCTCGTCTTTGAAACTAAAGCCCCCCCCATTTTTATCTTTTTATACAATAATTAATTAGGCAAAATTAATTCATGATTGTCGGAGATGACCTAAACCACTAGTCTACAAGTTAGAAATAAAGCCGAAAAATATATTAATTTTACGGGTTTTGACAACTCAATATCAATAATAGAATCGAAAATTTTAAAAATTGTCATATTTTGCAAACGTTTTATCTATGTGACCTATTTGCAAACATGTCAACTAATTTTGTCACCCATTACAATTATCTAAACAAAAAATATTAGTTTAGGTTTTTAGGTGAGATAAACCCGTTATTTTATAGATACATTCTTCTTAAAAAAAAAAAATCATGGATCTCATAAAATGTCTCACTAAATTTTTTTCCATAATCAACATTTTTAATCAAATCTAGGATTCTACTCCTCAAAATATTTAAAACATAGGTTAATTACAAAATTTAATTAGGGCTGGTTGTACAAATATCAATCAGGCCCAAAATAATTATAAATTTAACAAAGTTTTAAACATTTTGCAAATATGGCAAAAAAATCAGTGACTATCACTGATATACTTTATATTATTAGTGATAGACTTTATACTATCAGTGACAGACTTCTATCACTGATA
Organism: Herpetospermum pedunculosum; assembly: GCA_028017165.1. Lineage (NCBI taxonomy): Eukaryota > Viridiplantae > Streptophyta > Magnoliopsida > Cucurbitales > Cucurbitaceae > Herpetospermum > Herpetospermum pedunculosum. The sequence goes on along the minus strand of CM051524.1, from coordinate 2,435,927 downwards.
GACTATTATCACGGACAAAATTCTATAAAAAAAGACTACTATCAGCGATAGACTTCTATCCGTGATAAAATTCTATCAGCGCTAGACCATACTATCAGTGATAAAAATTGTCATACCCGCAAAAAAATTTAAAAAGTGTTATATTTTTAATTATTTTACTCTAAATTGACATCTGTTACAATTTCCATAAGTCTTTCAAGTTTGTGTATAATAGGTACTTTAGAATGTGTATAATTAGTTTTCAAAATTTTAATTTTGTGTCTAACAGCAGTTGTTAACTTTAAAAGTATACAATAGATTTCAAGCATTTTTTTTAATATTGTAATTTTTTTTAACTATTTATAAAATTATAGTTGTTTTAAATCAAGCTCACACATCGTCTTTTCAAAAGTCAGGTGCATCCAGGCCAACACACATCGTCCTTTGAAAATACGATGTGCATCCACGAAAAGGGCAACATATCGTCTTTTGAGCCGTGTGCATTAAAAAATTGATATATTTTTACTCACATATGCAAAAATTTCGAAAAAAAAAGTATGGCGGGAGAGCTAACACAGAAGGTTCAATTTGATACCTGGTTTAACTATTTTTGGAGTTGTATATCGAAATCGTCGAATTTGGGCTACTGTGTTATGAAATTTGCAAAACTATAGCTCAACTTCGACCGTCTTTATCTTTCTATATTCAGAATCTTTAAAACACCCATGACCTCTTAGTCAATGACACAACCTTATGTCAATTGAGTTAGGTTGAGTTTATCAGTGCAAATATCGTCTTAATCCTATCTTCAAACCTAAAAATCCATTCAAAGAAAATAGAGAAAAAAGATTAACCGAACATAAAATATGTGTCCTCGACCGGGAAGTTAGATTTTGAATTCTAAACACGTATCATCGACCAAGAGATTAGAGTTCGAATTCTTCTCACTTATTAAAATAAAATAAAAATAAATCCACCACACATAAATAATCTCTGAAAAACTCAAATTACAAGGTCGAAATGAATGGCTTCTCAGATGGAAACGCTATTCGGAATCCCTCTAGCATGGAGTCCTTCTTCTTCATAGAAATTCGAGGTATTAGGGAACAGCAACGTGTACGGCATATTCACCGGCCCAACTCGATTCCTCCATCTCTCATCGTTGTTCATCCTCACAATCTTCTCCTCAATCTCCCTCAACCGATCCCCAAATCTCTGAAACGCCGCCGCCGCTTCTTCATCGGAAGTCCAATCCGGCGAATCTCTCTGCCCAAGATAAATCTCATCCACCGAATGTCGAGATAAGCTCTCGATTAGCGACACGCCCAGGATCGTTTGTAGCTGCGCTGTAATCGTCTTCAAGAAGGCCAAATCCGGGTCGGTTTCCAGCTCTCTGAACTCCGGCGTGCCCGGTTCCGGCATGAATCGGCGGCTCACCGTCGGTCGGTTCGGGAGGTAGCCGGCGTAGGGGTATTGGCCGAAGTTTACGGCGGCGTGGAGGGCGGAAGCTATCCAGATTATGATGGTGCAGGATTGGATTAGGTCGTCTCTTGTGTTCATTACGGGCCACCATGGTTTGTCTTTCAAATCGCCATGCCCGACATTGCGAAGCTCTGTCCACCATGATTGAATTTCGGTGTCTTCTTCAACCATTTGGTCTGATTTGTAGTAGAAAGAAGAGTATTCTGTAACCCATGTTTCAATTGCAGACCAGATCTCGAGGCCATCGACGGCGTAAGGGTAATCCTCTATCAGAAGCTTCAGGCCATGGGGGCTACATGGATCAGGAATTGCCACTCCTCTGAAAAATTAGGTACGGAAATTTTATGGTAAAATTATAAATTTGATCAGATGAAATTTAGAATTTAGTCTTCATGATTTTAAAAATTAGAATTTTATCCCTATGATCTGATAAGAACTCATAAATAGTTATATGGTTCGAAGAAAGTTAGATTTTAGTCCTAAGGATTTTAAAAGTTAGAATTCCGTTTCTATGGCTTGAAAAAGTTAGAATTTAGTCTTTCTGGTTTCAAAAAATAGAATTTGGTTGTGGTTTGATAAATTTCTAATTTGGGATAAAGACTGCATTTGGATAGCATCGTTTGTTGAGTTAGGCCCATACAAATTTCGTTCTTATTATTTAGAAGCTTTAGATTGGTTTATCTAATTTTTTAAAGTTGTTGAGTTCCAAATTGTTAATTTCGCTTTAGATTTGGAATCATAACGTGATCTGAGATTTTAGATAAAATATATATTGTCTGAGTCTGGTAGAATTTGGATTGATTATATTTGTATCGACCCCTAACAAGTGGTATAGAGTCATTCCCTTAGCCGTGTCGGTAGAATCTTCGGGTGTCGAACAAAGATATGGTGAGTCGGGTGAGCCTCAAAGGTGCAGTCATTGGTAGGGGTGGACATCGGTCGGTCAGAATCGATTTTGGAAAAAAACCGACGTCGAAAACCGACCAGTCGGTTTCCTCTAAATGGAAACCAACGGTTTTTTAAGGAGAAAAGTTTCAATCAAGCAATCTATCGATCGGTTGATTTTTGTCGGTTATTTGCGAGGCGAAATTGAAGATGGAGTGACGACTGTTGGTGGCGAGCAAAGCAGCATTGACGACGTTGGAGATGGAAGGAGAGCGAGGTGGGTGGCGATATAGAAATGGAGAGGGGAAAACGAAGAAGAAGTAAAGAAAAGGAGAATGAAAAAAAAAAAAAAAAAAAGTAAAATGAGAGAGAAAGAAAATTTAATTTTTTATTACTTATTTTTACTTTTCAAATCTCATTTTAGGGGAAAAACTGGTTATAAGGGAGAGAAGGTAAATAGTCTTTTTTTTTTTTTTTTTTTTTTAGTAACATTTATCGGGATTTGATAGTGAGACTTGATGGATTCAAGATGACAATGACAATTCATTAATTATTAATTGAAAAACGTGTAATCAAGTTATTTATATTATTTTTAAATCACACCCATCAAAGACTTAAAATTCTATATTTGTTATATGATCGGTCGGTCGAAAATGTGTATTCCGACCACTCCGACCGATCGAACTTCGATTTTTTATTTTAAAAAATCGACACCGACCGAATACTCATCTAAATCGGCCGACCTACGTCGGTTTCGATCGGTTCAATCGATTCTTCGGTTTGTTTTGTCCACCCCTAGTCATTGGTGGAGATCCGTGGTTGAGCTCTATCGGACTAGCGGTGTGCTCCGGTGAAGGAATTGGCCTGGATAAGAGCTAGACGGATAGAGATGACTATTTGAGGAGAGACTCGGTTGTACTTCGTTCAAAGGGAGGATTGTTGGGAGTGCGACCAAAGTCCCACATCGGTTAGAAGGAGGGAAGATCGTGTGTATATAAGTAGGGACAACATTCTCCATTGGTATGAGGTCTTTTGGGTGAAACTAAAAGCAAAGTGATATATGAGTTATTTTGTCCCTAACAAAATAAATAGTAACATGATAAATAGTCTTTGAAGACTCTACCATGTGTCAATGAAGTGATATTTTGTCTTTAGCTAACTATGCGGGTTTGGCTACTTTAAATCACACAGTCAACCAATAATACAAAAGACCATATCATTGGCTGTTAGTAGACCATATCATTGGCTGTTAGTGGTTTCTAACGGTAGAGACTATTTATGAGGTTTTATCAAACTATAAGGACGAAATTTTAACTTTTAAAATTATAGAGATTAAATTCTAACTTTCAAACTATAAGCACGAAATTCTAACTTTTAAAATTATAGAGATTAAATTCTAACTTTCTACGAAAATTTAGGAAGAGGGAAAATTGATTTGGACTAAAATGAACACAACCCACCTCTTGATTAGATCAGCTGGGAGTGCCTGGTCTGTGAATACCCAGTTTTTGTAAAGAACAGCCGACATTTCTAAGGCGTATTTTCCAGGGAAGACAGTGATTTCCAGAATCCCACCAGCATTGATGAGAACCTGTCTAGCCATGGCGTTTATGTTCATTGTGTCCCTGAAGTGTGGGTGAAGAAGCTTATAGATTGGGTGGATGACACTTAATTGTCTGTTTGTTGCAATGATGAATGGCTCTATCACAGCATGAGTGTTCAGCCTGCAAGTGTAGTACTAAATTGAATTAATTAATGTCCCGTTTGATAATCATTTTGATTGTTGTAGAGTTATAGATTTAGATTATTATACCAATGGCTGATCAGTTGGTGATAACCAGAATCGTTCACAGCGACATAAGCTTTAGCCAACTGCCAAACAGATCCCTCGACGCCGTGTTCTGCTGGAGTGAAAACTTTGCTCACAGCTCCATGATGATCACCTTGAGGGTGTGGCAGACTTAGTTCAATTGCTAATGGCTTCAAGATGCCATTGTCCTGCAGAAGAAGGAGTGTTCGGGTAGCGTATGTCTTCGTCGATGTCGAGTTTATTCTACTGATGTATGGCATCAGTGAATCATGATGATCCAGAATGAACAGCTTGTTCATTTCCAAACCCTGACCATCAAGAATCATGAGATCAAGATAATGATAAAAAATAAGTCTTTATGTTTCCAGTTTAAGAAGATGAATGAAGTATGTGTATATTGTGTAGTACCTGATCAACAGTGAGCCCATTTAAGTGCTTTGCTATGTGCTCTTCTGTTATGGAACTGTTCTGCTTTCCAAATGTTTTAGGATCCAACTTGCTGACTGGAGGGAACTCCTACAAAGCAACAACATTTTAAAGTGAATTATGGGTGAAAAGTAGCCTTGGTAATTTGGTAAAGAGTAAAACTTGATGGTTGTCTCGACTACAAGTATCTTTTGCAGCCCAGCCACCTGTCATTTTAAATAATAAAAAAATATTCCACGCCGTTTACTTGGTTTTTGTCCATAACTTTCTTTTTCTTATTCCACCAAATTAACTTCTCCTACTTTCTCTCTCTTCATTTATTTGCACCCCCAAACTTTAAGGCTATAAAATTTCAATTGGGGTTATTTGAAATTTGGAGGGCTGATTGTGTGTTATATAAGCATAAATTTTCAAGTGAGTTTTTATAAGAAGTGAAGGAAAGAGTGGGAAATTTCACAATTGCATTCATCTAAGGTTGGTAGCACTACAAGAATTTTTGTTTTTCTCGACGCAAGAAAATCGTGGAGAGAAGCCAAAAAACCGTCGAGAGAGGCTTTCTCGACGAAAAAAAAAACGTCGGCAAGAATCGTCGAGAAAAGACCGTCGGGAGAGCCTCTCTCGACGGTTTTTTGCGTTCCGTCGAGAGAGGCTCTTGTCTCGACGGTTTGACCAAACAGTCGAGAGAGTTTGTTCTCTCGACGGTTTATATAAACCATCGAAACAAGAGCTTCTCTCGACGGAACCGGCTTTTCTCGACGGTTTGACCAAACCGTCGAGAGAGTGGTTTTCTCGTAAAAAATCAATCCGTCGAGAGAACATCCGTCGAGAAAACACAAAATTTTTGTAGTGTAGAGGGAAAGGTCGATTGAATTTTATTTTTTTTAAGAAAAATCCCAATAAACAAAAATGGTAAAAAAATGATTTTATTTGTCTAGAGATATTCGTTAGAGTATTACAAATCTTACCGCGTTAAAAAATAGTTAACCAAAAAAAAAAAAACTTATTGTAGAGAAAGGAAGAGAGAGAGTGGGAGATGAAATTGAAAACAAAGGTGATGCTAGATGGAAGTGGAGGAAAGAGAGAAAAAAATAGAAAAAGTTGTTTATCTGACGAAGAAGAAAGAGAAAGTTACAAAGAAAAAAAATTAAGTAAAGGGCGTAAAGGGTTTCTTTTATTTAAAAAATAATATAAATATTCAGTTAATCGTGATTTGTGTTGAGCTGCAAAAGATACTTGTAGCCTAGAAAGCAAGTTTTAGCTCAGACTGTAAGCAAGTTTTACTGAGCTATGGATTTTGAAGTGTGTCGTACTTGGAGTCGACGAATGATGACCGGGTTCACTCCAGCAAGCATTTCTCGTCCGAACTCTTCGTCCGTCCTCCAAGCTGTTTTGCTCTCTAGAATTGTAATGCCAAGTAGTAATTTAGCATTTCTAGTAGAGTTTTTGGATCTGAGTTGGAGGGTAGATTATATTTGCATACCTTTGATCACATCAGGCACCGAAAACTTCAGGAACTGGCGGCCATCCGAACGCATCAGTTCCCTAAACAGCTGCCAAGGAACCAGTTCCCTTAGGCTGCCTAGTATTTCATTTGGTAGCGTCATTCCTCCTTCATAAAGATCAAGAACATCTTGAAAGCACTCAAACTCATTAATAGTTTTGTCACATAAAGATTTGATCTCTGGGACCAATGTCTGAACAATCGACTTCAAACCATAAGCTAGAAAATCTGATAATTTCCGGTGTCGAAACCGCTCGTCTCTCGGCACGTAAATGTCTAAACTCAGCAAAGGCAACCTGCTTTCACATGATGGATCTGTAACAAGTAACAACATAATATCAGGTTGATAACTAGAATTGATCAATGTCCTGACTTGTTTAAAGAAGAGATGAACATGAAAGTTCACATTCTCAACCTGCTTTTGCTGGTTTTCGACCGGTTCGTCCTCTTCGAGGATAGGGAAAGTCCTTCGAGCCGCCGAGAATGGTACGTACATACTTTTTCCCCGCGTCTGGCATTCCGAGCTCGTTGTAGTAAGCATAGTCATAAACTCTATCCCACTCCTTGAGCTCACCAATGCCATTTCCACGGAGGTTAACAAGTTCTTGTTCTCTATACTTCCGTAGTGGCTCAGGTGTTTCACTTGGAAGATAACTCTTAACAAATCATCAAACAAAAATGTTGTCGTGAATTTTTAATTTTGTGTCTAATAGGTCATTAATGTATTCAAACTTTTTCTAAAGAAGGAAATTGATCCAAATCTATATCTAATGTAACCCTAAACTATTAATTTTATGTCTAATAGATTTGTAAATTTTAAAAAATGTTGAATAGGTGTATGACCTATTAAACACAAAATTGAAACTTTATGGATTTATTATATATTTTTTAAAGTTTAGAGATCCATTAGACACAAAGTTGAAAGTTTCGGAACATGTTAAACATTTTTAAAAGTTCAGGAATTATACCGACACAAACCTAAAAGTTCATAGATTAAACTAATGAATTAAGGGAAATTGTAACAGATGTCAATTTAGAGTAAAATAATTAAAAATATAGCATTTTTTTAAAAAACAATTGTAGATATGACAATTTCTATTACTGATAGTATGGTCCATCGCCGATAGAAGTCTATCGATGATAGTAGTCTATCACCTTAGTTTTGTATAAAATTTTAGTTTATCAGTGATATAGTCTATAACGGATAGTAGTCTATCACTGATAATAGTCTATATAGTCATTATATCAACGATAGTTTCTATCAGTGATAGCCACTGATTTTTTGTCATATTTGTAAAATGTTTTAAATTTTGCTAAATTTACAATTATTTTGAGTCTGATTGCTATTTGGTGTTTGTGCAACCGACTCATGAATTAACCCAAAAATAATTGCATATTCCCTTGAGAAAGAACCAAAATTTTAAAAATCCAAAAGGAAACTAAAGCTAAAGGGCATCTACATCTAAGTATTTTTTTCCATACTTCAATGAGTGAAAGAATTGAAAGGTATTTTATACTCCAACTTTTTTTTTTCTCTTTTTTTTTCCTCTCTTTTTAATTGTAAATAAATAAGGAGTATCCCTCTAGAAGAGGTATTTGATACCTTAACCTCATTGGTTAGTCTTTTGCAAAAATAATTAATTGACTTCACATGGAAGGTAACAGAAAAAAGATGGAAAAAAATATGAAAAATTACTATTTTAATTGGATCAATAACAAAAACAAAATCCAATGCTCATTAATAATAAAAGAATATCTAAAAAGAAAAAGTTGCCTTATATAATTTAATTACTAATTAAGGCATCAATCTCCCTAAACCAACAATAATAAAAGAATGGGAAAAAAATCAGTTTATACCCCTAAACTAACAATGGTATCAATTTAAATCCTAAATTTTCATAAGTGTATCAATTTACACCCTCTAGTATAAAAATGTAAGCTTTTACATGTGTGGAGACTTATAATTTATTAATTAAACTCTTAAACTTTCATAGAATTGATTCATTTATGAAAGTTTATGGGTTTAATTGTTAAAATCATAAGTCTCCACCCGTTTAAATTTATTTTTTTCAAATAAAATCTAACAGAAGGTGTAAATTGATACACTTATGATAGTTCAAGGTTTAAATTGATACAATTGTTAGTTTAGGGTTTTAATTGATACAACTCTCAAAGTTTAGGGGTATAAATTGATTTTTTCCCTAAAAGAATCTTTTATTGAATTCAAGAATTTATCTCGGCATAAAGTTGTGTCATTGACGGTCAAGGGTTCAGTCCCCACCCCACATTAATTAAATAAAAAAATAAAAAAAAAATCTATAAAGCAACCAACTAGACAATATTGCTCCCATACTTCTATGGCCCTATATAGTAATCTTCGTACTATGGTGTCAATTTTTTTTTTCTTTTTAGTACCACAAATATAGGGTCTAAAATTCAAACGTTTGATATAGAAGACATGTCAATTATTACTAACCTAAGCTCATGTTGGCAGAAAAAATCAATTCTTATTTTTAATTTTGTCATGTTGTATCAATTTTTACTCTAAACTCTCAATTTGTCACCTTACACTTCAAACTTAAATAAGTGCGATAAACTTAAACTTTAAACTTGAAAAAGTATCTCGGTATGTCTTTTAATGAATTATAAGACACATTTATAGTACAAAATTGTTAAGATTTCAAAGACCTAATTTTTTGTAAATTTTGACAAACATATTCGATGGTTAATTTGTATATTAACCAAACTCAAATTTGTGCAAAAACAAAACTTGATATTATTGAAATTAGTCTTTTTTGTAAAAATATTTAATTAGTGCGAGAATTGAACCCATGACCTTATAGTTAAGTGCACAACTTTATACCAATTGAACTATGCTCAGTTAACAAATTTGAAGTTGAATTTAATAAAATTAAGAGTTTATGGTGAAAATAGATATACCTTAACCCAAAAAAAAAAAATTGATCCCTAAAAAAAACGACCCACTCATCTTCAACAAGAATATTTTTTTTTGAAATGATATTCAACAAGAATTTTGATCTTTTCAATCCATTTTTTTAACATAAATGAACAAAATATTATATATATATATATGTGATAAGATAAGATTTTACCCTATTTGAGAAAAAGACACGTTCATAAGTGTAGCGATGAGCAGGATAAACCCAAGAATTGCAGACGAAATGAACAGAGCCACAGCCAGGAACATCATCCAAAGTTACTGTCTTCAAATAAAATTGGCTTGAGTGATGGTTTCTTATGATCAAACCTCCTGGTACTCCCATCCTCTCTTCCCATTCAAACAAAACTGTAAATTTAATCTCCTCCGCCGTTAACGACGGCTTCACCGTCGATATCCACTGCTCCAAATTTGCCGCCTTTCCCACCATCACCGTCTCCGATCTATCTCCTACATTAAATCATCATTCAACCCAAAAATTTAAGTTGACGAGTTACAAAACAACAAGGAAATGACTGCAAGTTAAAGAGTAACGAGAACTAAGAAATTACCATATTAAACCTAAAAATTTAAGTTTAACTGTTATGTTTTAACCACTAAATTATCGTTAAACTCAGGTTACATAACATAAATTTTTTTTTTTTTTGACAACATGTTGAGATGGGGGATTGAACCTAGGATCTCATGGTCATTAGGCGATACATCATGTCAGCTATGTTCTTGTTGCCTTACATAATATAAACTTAAAAAGTATCCATCCTTGTTAAAGAAAATTACATCGGTTATAGTAAAGGCAACGAAAACTCAAAAGTTTAAGCTAACAAGTTACGATAAAAAATAATGGTTGGAATGACTCCCTAAGTGTTTAAAAATATAAATTAAAACACTTTTTTAAGCGTGGAAAGTCATTTTAAAATTGTCTCTAACTCTATACCATGTTAAGAAAATTAAAAAATTTAAGCTGACGAGTTACAATAATAATCAAATTATGAGAATTACTAGCTTTGATATCAGAGTTAAAGTATCGATAACGAAGAAAATACTGGCTACGATATTATATGTTAAATTAGTGTTGAACTCAAAAGTTAAAACGACCTGAATTGGGAGGATTCGAACTGATGAGTTGAATGGAAACACTTTTTCCGAAGAATTCATGAACTCGATCGAGAATCGAAGCTTTAACATCTTTGAAGTCGAGGACGCTCTTTTTCATAAGAACGACTGAGCCTCTAATTTTCTTCCCGCCGCCTCCACCATCATCACCACCGTCACCGTAGCCAAACTTCATCAAATTGCCGGAGAAAAACGACTCCAACAGCTTCTGAAGCATCTCCACACCAGGACAGATCCCCATTCTTTACCAAACTCAACAGAACTTGGCAACAAAAAGAAGAAGAGCCTGCAAAAATGGCAGCCAATTGCAGCTCTATCTTGTATCTTCTTCAAAAAGAAGAAGAAAAGAAAAAAGAAGTGAGAGAGAAGAGAAAAATTTACCAAGAATGGAAGATTTGTAGCTACTTGAAAGTTCTCTAGATGATGCATTTAATTTATTACATTCTTTTTTCTTTTCTTTTCTTTTCTTTTTTTTCTTGAGGATATTACTTTATTTTCTACGTACTCAATTATTAAAAGTACAGGATCGACGTATCCATACATGTATTCTCAGATTTTGTTTCCGAAGTATATGTTGTTGAAAATAAACCAAAAGAAATTGTTGCACCCTAATATTACTGTCTTGAAAGCCAATTACCGCGCAATTTCGATGTGAATCGTTTATCGTCGGTTGTTTTCCAAAAGATTAACGCAACACCCTCGGATGTCCACTTGTTAGAGAAGGGTTGGAAACAAGAAAAATATAATACCCTTCAAAGTGCTCAAACACCATAAAATACATAAAAGAATCAAAACAAAATAAGAAGTTACAAATTCATAAAAAAATTACGAATTCAAATAATTCATAAAAGAGGGAGGAGTTATTTTTTATAAAAAAAAAGTATTTGTATTCATATCTATTTATTTTTTTATATAAAAAAGAGTCAAATTTAAAGAAAAATTAAAACAAAAAATATTGTATTATATATTTGTTATTATTTTGTATTTGTAAATTGTAAATGGTTTGTAAAATTATTTATACGAAAGTAGTTTATCTATATATTTGTAAAAAATATAGGTCTAAATTCTTTATAATAATATTTTTTTTAATATATTTTTAAATCAATAAAAGTAATAAGTTTTTATAAACAAACACATATTAAAAAAAAAAAAAAAAAAATTGTAACGGATGTCAATTTAGAGTAAAATAATTAAAAATATAGTATTTTTTTAAAAAAAATTGCAGATAAGGCAATTTCTATCACTGATAGTATGGTCTATCGCCGATAGAAGTCTATTGCTGATAAAAGTCTATCGCGGATAGTAATTTATCACCTCAGTTTTTTTATAAAATTTTAGTCTATTAGTGATAGTCATATATCAACGATAGCTTCTATCAGTGATAGTTACTGATTTTTTGTCATATTTGTAAAATGTTTTAAATTTTGTTAAATTTGTAATTATTTTGGAAGTGCTTGTTGTTCGCGCAACCGGCCCTAAAAAAATATATATTAAAATTGATAAAGAAAACATAAAAATAGGGGAATTTAAACTCAAGTCACATAAAGCAGAGGGAGTAGCGTGTGCAACGTGAATGCACTAAACCAAATAAAATTCCATGGTTAAAATACTTTTTTATCCATGAAGGTTGATGGGATATTTGGCCAGATAACTCTAAATTAAGGCTCATTCGATATAATAACCTGAAATACAGGAATTAGTCAAACTAATTTTTGTTGACATCACTTTCGCTGAGATTTTTCTCGTTCTAGTGCGGGCTCAATTTTATAACTGAAAATTCCTCCCTATCGTGAACGTGAACGTGAGCGAGAACGAGAAAAATCTCAGCGAGAGTGATGTCAGCAAAATATCATTTTGACTACTTTTAAAAATTTTGGGTCAATCTCTCGAATGGGCCTTAATTTAGGGTCACCTGGCCAAATATCTCAAAGTTGATCATCATGTCGATTTTGTTAATGGGTTTCAAAATCAGACCATCAAAATCTCTCAAATTTAAGAAATAAGTCTATTAAGTCTTTCTATCGGTTAATTATTCAACAATAACGGATGCTGATGTGAGTTTGAAAAAATACTCTACACAAGTTTTTTTAGTTCAAAGATGAAGATTAACCTTCAACTTTATAGGTAGACATGTCAATTACGTTACACGTATTTATCTCTAACATATTCAAAGATAGAGTTTAAAAATTATATATATATATATATATTATATATAATTGGAATATAAAGTTTTATTAATTTTCATGAAAAAAATCCAACTCTACCTGGAAGTACAAACTCATCAACTAGAAATGTTAGTCAAAGCATATTAATTATGGTTGTGTTTGGGATTGAGCTTGGGAGGGTTGTTTCGTAAAATAAATTATTTTATAATGGGATAATCAGAGGAATGTCTATAGAAAAATACCGTTAATGAAATTTGTCTAAATCTGGGTTTAGGTTGTAACTCGTGGCTAGAGTTTTTTTTAGGAGAAAATATGTTTGTGTTTATTGTCTATTAGACCCTCCTAACATTTGGTTTGTTAAATAATATTATATTTGAAATTTGTTTATTTATTTTTGCAGGATTAATTAGTTTGAATGACGTGGAACATTGCAGGTTAAAAATAAACGATTGTTTTTTCCGTTAAGTATTGTATCCTATTATGTATCTTTTGTGTGATCGGATGGGTATATCCCACACACACGGCGGGGATACCGTGGGCACACTAGTGGGGTATATAGTCATTGCGTCACACATATTTAATGTCAGGGTTAGATCTGACGTGTGTAAGTAGGAGGTGAATTTAATTTTGTTATTTCTTTCCTAAAATTAAGGATCCACACATACACCGGTCAAAAACTAATTTATGTCCCAACAAATACCCCTACATTTAGGTAAAGTCTTGCATTTTCCAGATTTGATTCTTGAACCCTTTCTTTTTCGTTTTTCCATTTGCCACCACCATCTAGGAGAAAAAATTCGAGCATCATTTTCCGTCATTCTGCAAAAACAAAACAACCAACAACCTTCAACCACACAACAACCAACCATGTCCTCCCTTTCTATTATAGTGTTTTTTTTATGGTATTTGGGACGAGATGAACCAATACAATAATTTCAAAAGTTGCACAGTTGTTGTCCCCCAAATTCAACACTGGCGAAATTTGTTGTCCCCCAAATTCAACACTGGCGGAATTCAACCCAGTCCCTTAAAAAAATTTGGAGATCAACCAAATCCCTTAAAAAAAGAATCACTAGCTATTATTTAGTTTTTTTGAAATCTTGTAGTTTTATGTTGGTTTTAATATAAACAAATCCGTTAAAAATTTGGAGATCAACCAAATCCCTTAAAAAAAGGAATCACCAACTATTATTTAGTTTTTTTGAAATCTTGGAATTTTCCGTTGGTTTTAATATAAACAAATCCCTTCAAGTCTTTCGTTGGTAAAACATGGATGGAGAAGAATTGCGAGAAAGGAATGGCGAGTGTAGGTCGAACGTAGCCGTTGAATGCGTCGTGTTCTACTTTGAAGGATGTCGAAGTAGGTTATGGAGAAACGGAAGAACAACTGCGTTTTTGTTGCTTCTAGGGTGAACGTCTGCGCCTTCTGAGTTTTGTTCGCTTCTGAGTTTTGAATATTGGAGTTCCCGATTTGGAGTTTGCCGATTCCTTTTGCGGATGATTTAATTCAAGGTAGCGTGTTCCGAATTTTACATCTACCCCATAAAATAAATCATACCCATTCCATGGGAAGCGATACCTTATTTTAAAAAAAAAAACCAATTCCCTCTTCTTAAGTTGTTGGCGTCCTTTACGCCCCATCTTTATTATGTGTGCACAGATGCACACACCCACACTGTTGTTGAAATTTTCTACTGTTTGCAGCTGCACAAACGACACAGGCTGCCCCCGTATTAGTCTGTGTGCAGTCATACACACACCTTCATTGCGTGAAGGTGCTAGAACAGTTTCTGTAGGTATACACATCCCCGGTGGGTATTTTTTTTACTTTGTCTCAGCCCCAGTATTAGTCTGTTTGCAGTCACACACACCTTCATTGGGTGAAGGTGGCTAGAACAATTTTTGTAGGTATACACATCCCCGGTGGGTATTTTTTTTACTCTTTCTGCAGACATACACACACCGCCATTGATGGATGCAATCTGCCTGTATTACTTCCTCCAGTATGTAGACCCATTTATCATTTTTAAGTTATCTAGATTATTGGGGGTGGGGTATAACCATCTATGGAAATAGGGATGAGTGTCTTTTATCATTTTTAATATCTTCTGTCTATTTAATTAATCCTCTCTGTTAAATCCACGTCAAATTATGTTTTCTCTCACTTCCTAACCTTTTATATTTTAAAATATTCTATTTTTAATTCTCAACATTAGGAGAAATTGACGAAGGGTAAACAAGTCCATTTGGTACTAAAATCCCCTACTAAATATAGGTTTTAGACATAATTAACTAAAAAAGTGATTAGCCATTTTTCATGTTGGGTGGCTTAATTGTAGACATTCCTCTGATTTTCCCTTTTATAATTTGTTAAAATTGCATAACAAGTTGATTTCACATCCTTCTAAAATTTGTTCTCTCTAGATTTTAGATTCTCCATCAGTTTCTTGACAAATATTTTAAATCTTTCATTATTTTATATATGTAGTATTTTTTTTGGAACCAAATTTAATTTTTTAATTTTTTAAATTAATAAATCAAATGCAAATATTTTTTAATTTTTTTTTTAAATAATGCCTTATTATTTTTTATTTTTTTTAATTATACAAATTTTTATATAGTAAATCTATTTTAGTCATCAAAGTTAAATCACAATAATTTAATATTTATTTACCAAACACGTAATCAACCTAGAGTAACTCTACAGCTAAAATTTACCAAATATTAATTTGTTTCCTGAAACAACTAATTTTTCTAGAAACACAATTACTAACAATTAATTTAAAAGCTACCGTAATCTCGAAGCTTATAAGTAAATCAAAATAAAATAAATAAGTACCATTTCAACATTGCTCTTTCAATTTATCATTAAAAACATCAATATACTCCCATGTATTTTCACTATTTTTTTATATTTATATAACTTAAAATACTAGTTAAAAATAGTTATATTTATTGTAGTACACACGAAATTATTGACAACTTTCATATAATTTTGTTTGTACGATTTGTTATAGGGAAAATCACATTTTGGCTTTTGTGTGATCTTAAGAAGCCCACGAGGCTCAGTTGTCCGAGAAAGCAAAGCACTCCTCGAAGATTGATCCACCGAGCCAGTGGAATGAGCCGACTACTAGATAGAAAAAATACGGTAGCCGACCCGACTATCGATTACTTCCCTAACATGCCAAAATAAGTGTATGACGTTGGCACCCTGACTAACACATCTGCCACTTTAAATATGAGGGTTCATTTCTCATATTTGGTAAGCAATTAAGCTCGAATTTTTTTATATGATTTGTTTTTATATAAATATCATATTGGATAAGCAATCCACCTATTGTTTATATCGTATTGTTTATATGATTTATTTATTTATTTTATTTTATTTAAAGTAACTTTTACTTTCACATATATGGAAATTTGTCAATAAGGTGATGGAAGTGTAATCTCCCCATGTAGGGATAAGATTCCCTTTCTTAGGGAGAGGGAGAGGAATGTGTTCAAATAAAACTACTTAGAGATATTATTTCACTACAAATTGTGGTATAGCGACGATTTAATTGCGACGAAAACATAAAACGTAGTAGATATGCGACAAAAAAAATAGCAACAAAAATAATGGCGTCGCAAAAAGTGTGACGAAAAAATTTATTTCATTGCAAATAACTTGCTTTAGCGACAAATAATTGATTTTAGCGACTTTTTATTTTCGTATCTAAAAGCAGTATTTCTTGTTGTGTTTTTAGGTTTGGTAATTTTTATTAAAATTAAACAAGAAAGATAAAAAAAAAAAAAAAAAAAAAAAAAAAAGGGAGCTGTTTTGGGATAATAAGAGATGCTTACCAAATAAGTTGATTAAACATTTTTGGATAAAATTGGCATAACTATTATATTAGTTTATGTTTTCTACAAGGAATATTCCATATTGTTTTCTAGTTTTACACTTCATCTATTTATACTTTCCTACAAGGAATTTTTTTTTACCCGTGGACTAATTAATAACATCTATCTCTACCCCTTATTATTATTATATATATTTATTTATATATGTCAAACCGAGCCTAACTCATTGTGTCGTTGACTAGGATTAAAAAGTCATGAGTTCAATCCCCATATTAATTATAAGAGAAATTGTATCAGATGTCAATTTAGAGTAAAATAATAATTAAAAATATAGTATTTTTTTAAAAAAAATTACAAATATAACAATTTTTATCGTTGATAGTAGACCGATAGTCACTGATTTTTTTGCCATATTTGCAAAATGTTTTAAATTTTGCTATATTTGTTATTATTTTAGATTTCATTGTTGTTTAAGCATTCTTTAATTATAAAATATTTTTGAAAAAAAAAATATTATTATATATATTTCTTTTACTGTGTCAATTTTTAATTTTTTTTTTTTTTTTTTTTTAATAAACTTTTGAACAAAAAAGTTCTCCGTTTGAATTATATTGACAACGAAAAAGGTCATTTTTTTAATATAAACAAAAAACATGTTAATTCAATGTACACTTGTTTATGAAACAATTTGTCAGGAAAGCACGCGAAGTTGAAATTAAAGGCATGCATTAATTATAGTATCAACTTTTGTTTTACATGTGGTCGAACTAAAAAAAGAAGACGTGCATTTATAGCACTCTATGATTTGTCATTATGAAATATTTTGGTTTTGCATTGGAAAAAAGTTGTTGCAGGCTACATGTGCTTCTCATTTGTTGGTCCCTCAATCAAATGGCAAAGTTAGATTTCATTTCATTTTCAAATGGTAAAAAGTATATAGTAAATCATACTTTTCATATTCATCAATCAGAACATAACTCAACTGGTTAAAGTATATATCATCGATAGGGAAGTTAGAGATTTGAATTAGTGTTGGTATTGAAGTTATATCCTTAATTTCTATGTTTTTTTTGTTGAACAAATAAATTTCTACAACTATTTTTTAATACAACAAATATGGGGATGTGAAGATTTGAATTTATAACCTCAAGAGATGTTGGAATGTCTTGAATCTGTTATGAGACCCTCTACGACGGGTTGGTACGGGCTTTAGCCCATTTTCAGTTTTTACTTGTCTATTTTGGGCTTTGACCCATTTTGTATTAGGTCATTAGAAGAGTGTCATATATAAACTTTCTAATGACTTCATTCGCTCATATCTGTTCATTTGTAATTCTCTCCTACTTCGTAATAATAATGCTCTTCATTCTACCCGTGGACGTAGCTAACACGACGTTAGTGAACTACGTAAATCTGTGTCGTTGTTCTTCTGCGCTTACTTGAGCTATGTTTACTTTGACGTAAATTAACTAGACACCATACATAATTAGATGGTTGAATATGTAACTTTTTGACATACACTTTTATATTTTTGGCTTTTATAGACTAGAAAACCATTACCCCTAACTACATTGAGAATAACGTTTAAGTTTACCAATTATCTCTTTTTTTAAAGTTGTTTGTTTGTAGTTCCATGGAATGATTTTGGTTTGGTCATTTCCACCCTTTGCAATATGAGTAGGGTTTGGTTTGAAAAAGGTAGAATAGCAAGCCCATTGAATGTTCTTACATTTTTTTCAAAAAGAAAAAAACACATTTCATCTCTAAATTTGAAAAGTAATTAACAATTTACTCAACAATTTAATCTATGCAATTTAATTATTATCGTGATTTTTTTTTATAAAAACACTTTTCATCTCTGAATTTTGCAATGTTTTTTACTCTCTTTCGAAAATGCATGTTTTTTTGCTCATATACGCTGAGCACAAGGACACTATATAGTTGTCTCCCTCGCGATCATGTTCAGCGAAAGGGTACAAATGACTTGAGAGGCTTATTGAACGAATGACTTGAGGGGCTTATTGATCAGGAGAGAAAGTCAAAAAACATGTGTTTTAAAAAATCAGAGTCATTTGGCATTAAGATTCCCGAGGGGTTATCTGTGCAAAACTCGTAATGTTATGGTTTATATATATTAAACACATTTTGAACCATTTTTTAAATTAAGATTCCGTTTTTAAATCTGTTATCAAACACATATTCTGGAAACAAAGAAATACAACTTTATTTTCATTGATTTTTCTCTTATTTTTAAATCACCAACTAAATAGGTCTTAAATTATTACAAATTTAAAGTGGATGAATTATCTCTTGTTTTTAAATTCATATTTTCATATCCCAAACTAAATATATCTTAAATTATTACGTAAATGAATTAATTTGCTGAAAACTAAAATTGATGAACTAAGGCCCTGTTTGATAACGCATTCAATTTTTTATTTTTTGTTTTTGATTTTTCTGGTTTTTCTGGTTTTTGTTTTATGTTTTCTGTTTTTTAAAAATAAAAATCATATATGTTTGATAACTGTTTTTTGTTTTCTGTTTTTAAAAAGTAGAAAACCAAACTTATTTGATAACTGTTTTTTATTTTTGATTTTTGAAAACATAAAACTTCAAACGTTGGATAATTATTATTTGTTATGTATTTTTTTTCTGAAATAATGTTAATTTATTACAATGTAAAAATTGCAACATTTATCAAAATTTAATTAAGGTCCAATTATTTGATAAAATTACAAATTTAGGGTAAAAAAAGATTTTCTCTAAAATAAAAAGAATTTATTTTGTCAATAGTTTAATATATTAGACAATCTTTAGTTGACGTTTATCATCAAATATGTTAATTGTGTAGAGTTAATAGGTATATTGATGTAACATCACAATAATATTAAAATATAATATACTAAAAAAAATTATAATATATTATATTAATAATATTTTTATACTAAAAATATTAATAATATCTTTTTTTTTTTACAATATACTAATAATATTAATGACAATTTCTATTGAAAAAAAAATTAATGACAATAAATTATCTAATTTGTTGACAATTCAAAGAGACGAAAGAAAGAAAAAAACTTGAAATTTTAAAATAAAAAACCTGTTTTTAAAAACTTTCTTTTTTTTTATTTTTAAAATTTATTAATGAAGGTAAAAACGTTTTTAAAAATTTAAAAACCAAAAACTTAATTAGTCACCAATAAATATGTTTTCTAAAAATAGCTCTAAATGATTGGTTCTTCCCATCTTAATGTTTTTTAACCGAAACTAAATAGACAAAGTTTATAAATTATTGTAAACGAAAGGGAAAAAAAACAAAAATAAAATAAAATGCCAACTAGAACTGTCGACTGTCATGGCTTTTTATTGGTCTGTGACGGTACTACACAAACACAACCAAATTAAAGTCACGATAGATCACGAGACATTATTGTCCTTTTTGTTTTAAATATAATAGTAAAAAAAATAAAAATTAAAAAAAAAAAGTTGGAATTTCATGTCCATGTTACTTCTTTTAATTCTTATGCTATGAAGTTTATCGAAAATTTCGGTGTGAAGATGAAGAGATTTCATTCACAATATATAAGATACATAAATTACTTGTCTCATTTTTAATTAATTTTAAGATGGAATAACATGATATATCCAATAAATTTGATTTTAATTTAGTCAACTATAATGTTTATTTAGATTTTTTAAAACAATGATAAGTTAATCTAGACATTTCGTAACTATAATGTTTATTTAGATTTTTTAAAACAATGATAAGTTAATCTAGACATTTCGTAACTATAATGTTTATTTAGATTTTTTAAAACAATGATAAGTTAATCTAGACATTTCGTACCATAAAAGTATTGAATATAATTAAATTTTCAAACACATAAATAAAAAATGTTAAGGTATTAATATAACTAAATTTATTGCAATTCATACATTTATACTTTTGAGTTCATTAACTAGTTAGATGATGAGTTCATTAAAGGCTAAGGCTTAGTTTGGGATTGCAGTAGCTTTTCAAATAATTGATTGTCAGCTGTGCTTTTAGAAAAATCAGCTGTAGCACAAAGTTAATTAGTGTTTGGTAAATTTCAGATTTAAACCTGAAAAATCTAGTTATAGTGTTTGGTAAATTACTACTAAACTTTTATGAAATAACTATATTAACCAAAATATAAATCTATTTTAATAATTAAGTATGAGTTTGTATTAATACTTAACTTCAAAAAATTTATAATGTAATTATATAAAATTTTATATAATTTAAATTAAAAATTATATTTTTTTACTCTAAATAATTTTATAAATTATATAAAAAAAAATTGATATATAAGAATGTGCCAAACAAAATCTAATTTTAATTTTAAAAAAAATAATAAGAACAATAATTAAATTACAAAATAGATGAAATAAGATCAGTTAGGTTGTAATAATTGGTAAAATAAAAAAAGATTTTTAAAATTGGTTAGTTAGAACAGATTTTTAGAGAAGCTAAATCTAAAAGCTACTATTAATAGCTTTTGTAAATCAACGTAAATTAAAAAGTGATTTTATTTAAATTATTTAAGAATGAGTTTTACCAAACATAAAATACGGTTAAAATTATTTTGAAATAGTTTTTGACGTCTTCAAACGCAATCCCAAACGGGGCTTAAGAGAGTGGATGAGCTAGCATCTAGAAAAACGGTTGGTCATCCAAAAATTAACAAGGGAAATTGTAGTAAATGACAATTTAAGACTTATTGTTTGCAAATATAGCATGTTTTTAAAAAATTTGCGGATATAGCAATTTCTATCGCTGATATCTTATGACTGATAGAAGTCTATCGCTGATCACCTCAGCTTTTTATAGATTTTTGTCAGTGATAATAGTCTATCAGAGATAATAGTCTATCACTGATAGAAGTCTATCAGTGATATAATAAAGTCTATCAATGATAGAAACGGGTTTTTTTGCCATATTTGCAAAACATTTTAAAGTTTGCTAATTTTGCAATTAGTTTAGGCCTGATTGCTATTTGTGCAACCAGCCCAATTAACAATTAGTCAATCAAGATTTTTTTTTTTTTTTTTTTTTTTTTTTTTTTTTTTTTTTTTTTTTTGAGATTCTTAGTGTGTTTGGTTGGTCATCAAAAAAAAAAAAAATATATATATATATATAGAAAATTGTATTTTATATTTTATTGTTTTTCAATATGTGTTAGATAGGATGTAAAAAAAAAAAACATTAAAGGCTAAGTAAATGTTGTTTTCAAAATTTTCATTTTTATGTTACATAATCCAAATACAATTCAATTGTTGTTTTTTAAAACGAGCCCACTAAATACAAATTCACTCAATTAATTATTTTTTAAAACGAGCCCACTAAATAGAAATTCACTCAATTAATTATTTTTTAAAACGAGCCCACTAAATAGAAATTCACTCAATTAATTTGATTTAGTGAATCTAAAATTTAAAGATGGAATCACATTATATATCTTAGGACTCGTTTGATAACGTTCTCGTTTCCTATTTTTTGTTTCTTGTTTCTTGTTTTTATTCTTTAATTTAAATAAAATTTAGTTATATAATATAAAATATATATATCATTAATTTTAAGATGGAATCACTCAATTAATTCACTCAATTAATTAATTTTGAGATGGAATCACATTATATATCTAAGGGTTCGTTTGATAACGTTCTCGTTTCTTGTTTCTTGTTTCTTGTTTCTGATTCTTTGTTTCTTGTTTCTTGTTTCTTGTTTTTTTATAATTATAAACAGGAACATGTTTGATAACTACTTTTGTTTCTTGAAAAAAGAAACAGAAACATAAATTTGTTTGATAACGATTTCTTGAAAGAAAAAAAAAATATTTTAAAACCTTAGGGACCAAATAGACATCAATATAATCTAAACTTCATAGACTAAAAATATATTTTGTATTCAATTATACTACAAAACTAAATTGTTATACACTTGTAAAAAAAAAAAAAAAAAAAAATGGTATAGTCTGCCTAATTGGCATATACTATTCAAATCCCTCTACCTCTGTTTGTTGTACTTTAAAACAATTGTTACACAAGATGGTATGATAATATATTTTTGTATCTTCTTGTTGCAAAGAGAAAAAAAATTGAATCATTCCACATCATTGTTTTTTTTAATCACATCAACAAAAAGGTTGTAATTCAAAAAATGTCAAAACATCAATGAGTTCACTTGGACTCGACTCATAAAGGGTGAAGACTAACTTCTTGAGCTTTAGAGATGCCATCATTTAAGGCAACTTCTAAGCTCAACAGATTTGATCATGGTCTGGAAACTTTTCGTTGCAAGCATTGTCTCGTCGTTAGTGTTTCTGACGATCGCCTTTACACCCACAACGTCACCGACAAATGTTGCATTTGTGTTTACATTGCATGACTGCATGCGATCAATCTTGTGGGTCGGTTTGACAATGTGGCCATGGGGTCTCGAGACAAGTATCGTCGTTGCACCGTCTATCTCCTCCCACAAGCTCCAATGCTCAACTCATTTGAATGTTCTTGTGGATTGCAACTCTCCAAACAATGTAGCATTTTGCTTGAGCTATATCGTTGATGAGATGAGGATAAAGAGAAGGAATCTCAATCGGATCAAGCACCTGTATAACGCTAGAAAATAGGGAAGCGACATCAGAATAGCTAAAATCAACGAGGTTTAAACTTGGTCGCCAACTTGTCATTTAGACCAAATGTATCTCGGGTGAGAAAGGTATTTAAACAAGCTTCGCCACATAAAGATCTTCGTTTTTATGAGAATTTTTTAGGGCCCAAAGTATCTTCCACATCTCTAGCATTTCTATACTCGTAGAAGAAGAGGCTTCATAGGCCTCTAGTTGTGCTAACTTTAACCAATCTTTACATAATTATATAAGTGGTTGATTTTCATAACTATAACACATATATTAGTTAAGATATAATGATAATTATTCTACCAAAGCGAGCATAGCTCAGCTGGCATATGTATGAGTTGACGACCACGAGCTTTAGAAAAATAGTTATTTTAATCCTTATTGTCAACTTTTAGTTAGGGGAACTCTCACTATATATATTTTTCTTTTCCTTAAGTTGATATGGTTTCCTTTATTAAAAAAATAATATCTTTTTCTTTTCTCTCTTCTCTCCACCCAATTATCGTTGTTGTTGATGCTGACCACCGTCGTTGGTCGAAAACGAAGGAAGATGAGGGAGTTTCTTCGCACATTTTAGATTTGAAACGAGGAGGAACCTCCTCCTTCAAATCTGAAATGAGAAATGAGAAGGAAGAATAAGAAGAAAGAAAAAAGAAA
Organism: Herpetospermum pedunculosum; assembly: GCA_028017165.1. Lineage (NCBI taxonomy): Eukaryota > Viridiplantae > Streptophyta > Magnoliopsida > Cucurbitales > Cucurbitaceae > Herpetospermum > Herpetospermum pedunculosum. Next base: position 2,412,442 of record CM051524.1, on the reverse strand, counting down.
AGAGAGATGAAGAAGATGGGCAGCAGTGGTCCAGGTTTGGGTTGTGATAGAGGTGAAGGATTGAGAGAAGAAAGAAATAATAGAAAATAAAAGTATATATATATATATATATATATATATATTTTTTTTGCAAAGATATTTAATTAAAGCAAGAATTGAACCATGACATTTTCAGTCAATAGTACAATTTTATATCAATTTGGTTAGGTTTGACCAAAAAAAAAAAAAATATATATATATATATATATATATATATATATATAAAAAGAATATAAAAAATAAAGAGTGATTTTTTTTACTATTAAAAAGTTATAAGAAATATGTTTTTGTCACATCATTTACTTTACAAATATAAAATTAATATATTTATGCCGGTTCAAAAAAAAAACGTCAACTCTACATTAAAAAAAAAATAAAAGAAGGATAAAAAATGTTAACCATAGAAATTAAAAAATTCATTTCCTCAAGTACAATACAACCATCCTCAAATCTCATGAATCAAAAATATTTTTTTTCTCATATCTCAATTATGCTACACTTACTCATTAAATACTATGTGATTGTTGATATCGATTTTTTATACCAACAGCGTATTTGATATTTGAGATGGAAAGAATTGTGACCTGCAATACCAAAAGAGACGAGAGAGAGCTAATACCGGTGTGACACTGATCACACGGGCTCAGATGCTCAAATTAGTATAAAGAGATGGATATGAAAATGATCTTTCACGAATATAGAGTATTTTTAGCATATATTTTTCTCTCCTTATATATATATTTTTTTATAGATCTTCAAAGTAGCCGTTTATGACAGTTTTAACAATTAAACAAGTCATCATAACAAGAATAACTCTCCAACGTTCCAAGGATTGTGTAACTGTCCGAGAGGGGACGTTTCGCTAATAGTCGGGCCGACTCTAAGGAGTCGGCCACTCCGCCTCGCCGAGTTGACCCTAAAGGGTTGGCCACTTCTTTTTGCCGAGTCGACTGGGGTCGGCTCTTATCTCTTCGGATCGATCCTGTGAGGGATCGACTTGCCTTCACAAGGCCGATCCCTCTTAGGAGTCGAGTTAGGCTTTATTTTTTTTGTAGTGATGGTATAAACATGGGAGTATGGGAGTGTGGTGCGTCTGAAACATGAACAACAACTCTACGGAGTAATGGGGTTGGCCACATCCATCAACTGAAAATATTTTTCTTTTTACCAACAAATGGGAGAAAAGTACCTTTCTTTGTCTTTCCAAATAATGCCAATAGAGTCCTATTCAAAAAAAAAAAAAAAAAAAAAAAAATGCCAATAGATTTTCTTTTTCTCATTTTACAAAAACAGCATCTTAGAATCGATGGTAGAATCGAAAACCAAATAATGTTTTTATTATGTGTTTGGAACGTGAATTAAGTTATAATAATTCAATCTACCTAACTTCAACTTGGTATCTCAAATACTTCATAAAAATTATTTTTAAAACAATTAAAGGTGTGTTTGGTTTGCATTTATAACGGTTTATTTTTTTTTTAAATTATTTTAAAATAAATTGAGGTATACCAAAAATATTTTGGGTGAAACATAGTAATATTAAAATTTTTTAAAAAATATTTTTTTTTGTGTTTAATTAAAAAACCTACCTAATTTTCGTAATGTATTAAAATTACCAAAATATCCTCGCATTACTCTTTAATTTTTCACCACTCATGATTGTTGTCGGCTACCTCCTCTGGCGACCTCTTCCGGCCACCGTCGTCGATCTCTGGTGGTTGTCCCCGATCACCGTCTCCGGCCACCGTCGTCTCCGATTTCCGGCGACCGTCTCCGGACACCGCCGCCACTCTCCGATAACCACCGTCGATCTCCGACAACTCTCTCCGGTCACCGCCTGATCTCCGGCTACCGTCGCCGATCTCCGACGACCATCAACAATTGTAAACGTCGACCATCACATTGAGAGAAAATAGAGCAAATCAAACAAACTTGTAGATAAAAATACTTTTGAAAAAATGTAACCATATGATTGTTTTAATTATAAATGTTAAAAAAAAATTGTATTCTTTGAAAAACATTTTTTTTTAGTAGTCAATCTAAAAACATGTTTAAAATCATTTTTTGATTAATCTTTTTAAAGCTATTCTCCTTATGTCAATTACTCTTAAGAAAATGTAATTGAACACACAAATATTTTAATAAAAATTATTTAATTTTAAAAAAAAGCATACCAAACGCAATCTTAGTGCCTACCTGAGTTATCTCTAAACCATATATTTGTAATGTAATATGTACTCTAACAAATGAGTATAAATAATTTTAAATGTGAGATTATTCATTCAAAATACTGAAAAAGTAAAATATTTGTTTCTGAATTGGATGGGCCTAGGCCCAAGTGGCTATAAAGGACAATCCAGTATTAGCCACATGCAGATCTGCATCTGCATGGACAATCCTTTTGGGCTTGATTTTGGTCGGCCCAGAAAGGGAGAGGAGTGCGCTTAAAAAAAAAAAAAAGAGAATTAATAGAATTAATAGAAATAAAAAAAATCTCAATTGAAAAATAACTAAGAAACTTTCATATTTCCATAAATGACTCCCATAATTTTCATCCCGATTATACTTTAGTATATACCCACACTTGAAGTTATCGAAGACATCATTTTTATAATTTTCTTACAACCGCCTATGAACATTTTAGTTTTTATAAACATCAATATGCTGGAAATTTATTGCTTTTGTATTTTTTCTTACAGCCTATGTAATACTTAAATGTGCGTTCACTCATTAATGACTTAGGTATATATGCATATACTCCATATGATATACTTACATGTACATGTAACTACGAATATATACACATTAAAAATTATCGATAGCATCGTTATTATCTTTTTTTCACAACTGTCTATGAAAATTTTAGTTAAAAATTAATTTGAATTAATATTTCGGATTAGACTTTATTTTGTATTATTTTTCACATGATTCTGATAAGCAACAGTCCTATAGCAATTCACCTGGAATTGAGAATTGACATGGCTGCCTACTTGGAGCCTAGCTGGAGGAAGCTTCTAGAGTAAAAAGCTGTTATTCATTACCCAATGGGTAATCAACACGTACCCTACAAGTTGTTATCTCACAGCTACTGATTGTCCTATTACGTTATTCTTCTGTATAAATATAGAGGCTAGGGTTCATAGCCGTATTCATTCAAATTCAATTATAAAGAATATACTGAGACTCTTCTCTCCATCTCTGCTTTCCTTTTCTTCTTTCTCTGCTTTTAAATCTCTCTTGGTATCAGAGCCATAAAAATGGCAAATGCATTTCAGATAGGATCCGCCTCTTCAAGCGCCAACCATGGCGGCTACCATGGACCTCCATTGAATCAACTTCTCAACCAAATAACGTCTATAAAGCTGGATCGAACTAATTTTCTCCTATGGCAGAATCTTGCCTGGCCTATCCTCCGAAGCTACCAACTGGAAGGCCATCTAACCGGAACAGACCCTTGTCCGGACAAACTCATTATCTCTTCCTCTGTTTCAGCTCTCCCTGAAGAGTCCGGTGAAAACTCAAGCGCTGAAGAACAGCCTGCAACCCGTACTCCAGCTCCTACAACAACACAGTTGATCAACCCTGAGTTTACAAAATGGGTAACGGTTGATCAACTTCTTCTGGGATGGCTCTATAACTCCATGACATCCGAGATTGCGATGCAGGTGATGGGGTTCTACACAGCAAAAGACTTGTGGGAGGTTGTACAAGAGCTTATTGGAGTACATTCTAGAGCAGAAGTGGATTACATCAAAAGGATGTTTCAACAGACAAGAAAGGGGTCTCTAAAGATGGGTGAGTACCTAATTTCAATGAAAAAGTTTGATGATAGTCTAACACTTGCTGGGAGTCCTGTTTCTCCAAATGATCTTGTCTCACAGGTTCTGTCAGGCCTCGATGAAGACTATAATCCTGTAGTCATTGTGCTGCAAGGGAAACACAATGTGAGTTGGACAGAAATGCAGGCAGACCTTCTGTCCTACGAGAAAAGGTTAGAATATCAAGTTGCACTAAAGTCAGGACTCTCAAGCCTTTCGTTGAATGGTGGTCTTCCATCAACTGTGAATATGGTTCAAAACAAAGGCACTGGTAACACCCCTTTTCAATCAAATCGACCACCTAACACAAATTTCTCATCTAATTTTGGACAGCGTGGTAGTCATGGTGGCCGTGGGCGAGGCCGAGGAAACAACAATAACTCAAACTATAGGCAGACTCAATGTCAGGTATGTGGCAAACATGGCCATAGTGCAGCTGTCTGCTTCTCACGTTTTCTTCCTGAGGTAAATAACCCACATAATACACATCAAAGGGAGAATGAGTACCCACATAGCAATACCAATGGTCCAAGCAGCCAAACCTTTCGACAGAACCCAACAGCTCTTCTCACAAATGGTGCTTCTGCAACTCCAGAAAGTGTGATTGATCCCAACTGGTATGCAGATAGTGGTGCATCCAGTCATGTGACAGCCAACCAAGGCTTCCTAGCCAACAAATCTGAATACTCAGGTATGGAGTCTATTATAGTTGGTGATGGGAGCAAACTTGCAATAACTCATTTGGGAAATTCTTCTATTACCTCTACTCTTGGCTCTCTAAAACTGAATAATGTGTTATGTGTGCCATTAATAGCAAAGAATTTGATCAGTGTCTCGAAATTGGCTAAAGACAATAATATTTTTGTTGAATTTCACCCTGACTTCTGTGTGGTAAAGGACAAGGATACGGGAGTGGAGTTGCTGAAGGGAATTCTTAGAGAAGGACTATATCAGTTCACTCAACCGGAGGTGCACAAAAATAAGGATCCAGCTGCTGTTTCTGATTTAACCAAGTCAACAACTGCTCGGTCGCAAGGCTCCAACCTATCTACTGTCCATTCTGTTTTTTCATCGTCTATAGAAGTTCCCCAAGCAAATGTAACTGTGACCAAAGCGTTGCTCCATAAACGTCTTGGTCACCCCTCCTCTAAGGTTTTAGACAAAATGATTAGTGGCTGTAATTTGAAGTTATCTGTGAATGAAGAACAGTTGTTTTGTGAGGCATGTCAACTAGGCAAGATGCACGCTCTTCCTTTCTCTATATCTGAGTCCCGAGCATCAGCACCTTTTGACTTAATACACACTGACCTATGGGGGCCAGCCCCTGTGCTATCTGCTGATGGATTTAGGTACTATGTCCTATTTGTAGATGATTTCAGCAGATTCACCTGGATTTTTCCTCTCAAACAAAAGAGTGACACTATAATAGCATTCACGCAGCTTCAAGCTCTAATTCAAACACAGTTCCAATCGATGATTAAAATGATCCAAATGGATAATGGGGGTGAGTATCAACCGGTTGCCCACTGTTGCGTGCTCAATGTGTAAAGATAAGTGTGCAAAATAGAAGAGAGAGCACTTAGAACATGCAAGCATACATGGTCTCACAGCAAGTAATGAGTATATTTAATTCGTTTTTTCCACAGAGACTTATTTAAGCTATTCGCGAAGTGTGAATGTTAAGAAAGATGGGATGAATTTGAGGGGGTAAAATTGGTTTTTAATTAACTACTTTTTGCTGAATGTATAAAGGGATATAACATAAACAGATGCAAGTTGGAATTAGATGAAAAGGATAAAAGATGGAATTAATAAACGAGAAGGAAAACAGCTAAACAGAATGTAAATTTGCAGAATTGCGTGGACCGCAATGTTTCCGCAATTAACTCAACAGCAAAAGTATGTAAATGGGCGAATTA